>CAUEEP010000914.1:0-600000 GCA_958450365.1 Mesorhabditis belari
AGTTATTGCCGTTTTTTAACGCCCAAAGTCGGGTGAATTTCGAGGTGTTATTAGCAACAACAGTTTATGTGCAGAGAATTTCAGCAGTCATATGAGCAGTACTTCTTGATTAGCGATTATCGCTAGTTTCTGAAATTGATGATCATGCTTTCGATTTTTGTTACGAGTAAAGTGCTTTGGATGTCGATAACGGATGAGCTAAGACTCTCAACCGTTTCCAGAAGGGTTGTTGTTTGCTCTTCCGGTTCGCACTGAAAGCTGTGCATTTGTTAGCCTTAATCAATATATGTTCGGGGTTCATACCGTGCCAGCTTTCTTTGCTGTAGTGGTAATGTATGTGTACGTAACCAGCACAAAGATTTCCAAATCGTGTTACTGACAGCAGACGCTGCCAGTATCACATTCTTACATCCTCAAAATATTTGATCCAAATAATGATGGCTCTGAAACGATCGGTGTTGCGATGATATATCGAGCCCAGGCCATTCACAGCGCCAGGCCTTCTTTACTGATCATGCCGTCGTTCCAATGCAATCGCTAGTCAAAGAACAGAAGGATATCTCCGGTTTTTCATTAACGGATAACATACTTCGAAGGACGTCTCAATGAGCAAAGTTTTCACTGCATTTCAGTGCCGATCAACGGCATTAGAGAACTACGTCGAACCGCGACCGCCGCATTACTGTTGCATACGAATATTTCTTCAAACGAAAGCGCCGCGCTACCGCGTCGTTCGCGACAGCAAAACCGTCGTCAAAGGAGCGGGGAAGGGAAGATCGATTTATTGCCGTGCCAGAACGGCCAGCTAGCGATCAACTTTCGCGTTAGCGTCGTCAATAGGGTAGCCGATGGAAGTCTGATTGAAGATCAAGAAAAAGAGATTCCATCACACGACAGCGGCCACCAACGTGTTTTTTCACCACAACCATTTTTCCAGTTTTTGCTTGTCTTTTAGATATTTTTTTTTCGGTTCACTTTCTTCATTCTCTTGTCTCTTCTCTCCTATTTTCTCATTTTCACAAGTAAAAAGTTTGTTGATTGTCTTTCACAGATAGAACATATTAGCTGGTAAACATACCATGTTAACTGTGCATATCTAATTGAATCATCCAATTAATGGTTTATGGTTAGCCATTCGTGTATATATTCCTCAGTTCTCTTTCTACAGAAACTTCTCATGCACTGCTGACAAACACTGCGGGGACTTTGACAGTGTTTGCGTGATGTTACTAGCTTTTCTGCATCATACAGGCCTTCTGCAAAGGTCTGCTACTCATAACCAACAAATCACCAATTAACCTATGGTTTGCTCATTAGGCGCCGACATTTTCATTGTATCAACATTAAAACGGGCTTAAAATGGTCATCTGCTGATCGTCCATCACCGTTCACTCTCTGCCTGATCGATTCATCGCTCTTCGAAAGCGAATTCCTATCAAAACTGTTACTGTACTGTCGAGCTGCAATACAGTGCCAAAGAGATTCACGAAGTGCAGATACCGGATAGTATGCTGCACTGAACTACTTAAGAATTCAATGTTGATCGAGCGGTAGTTTCTCGACGACCGAATACAGCGCATCGGCAGAGTGGGCTCTTCATTCAGCAGCCAATTGAAAATCAAAAGCTAAACCCACACTGTTCAGCCAGAACAAGCCATTTGAAATTGTAATTTGTCAAATAATTTGGCTTGTAGCTTACACAGACAAAATGAGATCAAAATGGGGCCAGCGTAGCAGGGATCGGTCTGATTCGAGTTTGAGATTCTTCGAAAGAAAGAAAAGGAGCAGATTTTCTGTTTTCCAGTTCAATGTCAGTGCCTGGGCCTGGGGATGGGCGAAAGGGGAAAAGCGAATCGAGATGTCTCGAAAACACGCGTTCTTCTTTCATCGCAAGCCTGCACGAAATACTCTGTCAAAGGCCTGTTCACAGGTGATACAGTAAATCAACGAGTAAATCGACTCTCTGAACCGAGCTCATTACAAAGTTCACATCTAACCTTCCGTTCCGAATACTGATATTTGATACTAAGGTTGTCGAAGAGCCGACCGAGTGTTCTACTGATACCCCAGCTGAAATGATGTTGAAACATGCCAATAATGTTTCTATTCTCATTCAGCAGGTCTTGGGTACATCAACGATTGAGGAGCTTGAAAGAACTGCATTGTCGCCCGTGTTTAAAAATAGTAACGACATTCAGAAATATTATAATACGGTGATCTCAGCCTGGCATCAATCGCATTGTGTCTTGAATGGTTGAGAAAGCGATCAACTAACAATTGATAACTACCTAAGAAGCTGTGAGTGCACTGAAACATTCATTGGTTGCGCACGGCCGCGCTCACCACACCATACGAGATTCACTTTGCTGAACGATTTGTTCGAAAGCTGCAATACATCACCGTGCCAAAATGCCAGGCCTGTTTTCTATACAATCACGGGTGATTTGTGAGCCAATTCGATTTTTGTGAGCGGTGATGAGGCACTCCACGATGATGTAATATACCGGACCGCGAATACATGAGTTTAAATAGCAGGAACCATGGTCTTTCGTACTTCCAATATACACTCACACAGTTACAAACGTTACAGATCAAACATCGCAGATGGTATTGAATCACAGATCGAAGCTAAAACTGGTCAGCAGCATATCCATCAGTAAATCTCAGCTCATAACAACAAACAAATGTTCATTGTTCTGCAGTCACCACGTTCCGAAACTCCGGTTTAGATCTTCAGGTCTGATGCAAAAGCCAAGCTTCAATTGAACATCATGCTAATTTATAGTATTGTCTATTGGTCCGTATCAGGATATTGGAGCAAATCGACAAATACTTTTGTATTATGTCATAAAATACCCAGATAGAAATACTATAGAATAAACAAGTACTACGGATCAGTACTACGTACAATATTAATACCGGCATCACCCCAATGTTGTCGCATCGACCCGATCCAAAGCGACAGATATTCCAACGTACATATATACCTGAAATACCACGATTCGGCTCTGAATATCATTCTTTCAGACGACTGCCTCACAGTAGATTACTCTGATGTGTTCACACTGAAACACTTATCATCTATTTATAGATATGATCATTACATGAAGAACTTTTAAAATTAAAGGTTAATCGTAAATGAATTATCTACTGCGCCAAGCAACCCAAAAGTACTTGAGTAGCAAAGAAACATAAAATATAAAAGCATACAAACAATGCCAGCGAGTCAAAAGTTATAATGCACAGAAAAACGGGCAGACTTGTTGACAAAGATGGTGAGGTACCAGATTTACTGTGTCTCTGTTTCACCTTGTGTTAAAATGAACCAGTTTTTACTTGATTTCTTGAAGATTTTCTACAGTAAATGCACAGCAGAGTTTCCTGAAGATTGGAGATTTTACCCCAAACAGCTTTAAACATCTGATGTTGATCAGGCCAGATCCATTTTGTGGCGTTTATTGTACTACAGCCGCCTGGGCCTGAGCTTGCGGCAGCTTCAGCGTTGGTCGTTACTGAATCAAAACTTCCATTCTCACCTGCCAGAGAGCGCGGTCAAGATAGCGATAACCGCCCACCAAATCAATGGGTCTCTAGTGTAACGCACAAACATGCCCGTGAATATCTTCAACCTGTAACACAAGCGTCAGTATTTGTACAATATGACGCCTGAGGCCGAAGAGAAATTTCCTCCTTTAAAGACAGATGAATGGATGGCCGGGTCATGCCCTCAGACTACAACAAAAAGCGATTCTGGCCTGGCCAAGAAACTAACGAGAGACATCCCGTAAAATGCCGCTTGTTCTACTCTGAGTCCTGAAATAAGAAACAAGCGAGCCAAGCGATGATAACAGATGGTCAGAGATAGACCGATCTATTCAACCAGTTGTCGACTGAACAATGTTGTTCCCTCAGTGACCAAAGATGCCGGCAGAACAACGTGTCGGCAGGGTGCTGCGTGGTCAGACCGTATCCTCTGTAAGCCACCATAACACACAGCTGCTGACTACGTTATGTGCTGTGCCCGAATCAGTTGCCGCAGAAACCGTCTTTCACGCAATTAAGAATGATCAACGCTCTGACCGTTGCCGAGAAAAAGACGCCACCTCGAAACATTTAAAATATAAACAAATAGTAATTACATAGCAATAATTAATTACTGGTTAATTTTGATCCTTGCATGCAGATCCAGATTCGTGCGAGCAAACTCAACAAGACTGATCAGATTACAGTGCGCTCAATTTTTACGAGCGTTAATAAATTGCAGAAAGGGATTTTAGCCGTGCAACTGATCTAACGTATTTACCCATAAAGCACAAAGGATCAATGAAATTGAGGAAATGGACTTGGCAGCCTCTGGTCGAAAGCAAGAGTTCATCTGCTGTCAAGAGAGAGGGGCTCGGAGTCTTGAGTGACGACTATGCGAGGTTGTTGCTAACTATGCAAAAGAAGAATGAACAAGAATTTTTGTAACATCAGCACGAAATTGGTTAACAGCTGAGAACTCGTTAGCAAGACACCAAACTCTTGAGCTTTACAACTTTCAAAGAACTGCAAGAATAACAGCAAACATCTATTTGAAGCAAATTGTTTACTGGGGTCAGTCCGGAATGAAGCGTTTTGTACGTTTATTGCCTAGCACATTTTCTCGTCAGTGTCTTTTGGTCTTTGGTCAGGCCATATACTATTGGTGTTCTAGTTGATGCTCTTCTTTAACACATGCCTTAATTGAGCTTCAGACTTCAGTTTCTCGCCATTTTAGATGTTCCAGCCCACTTTTGCCGATTTTTATGAGCTCAAATCAGTTGAAACGGCTCGTGGTCACAACTTAAGTTTCAGTTCAGGTGCCGGCAAAATGGCGCAAAGCTACGAGAGCCTGGGTTATTCAGTTGAAAACCCGATTTCCGGACAATCCAATAGAGCATAATTCTTTATAAGAGCCTTTCATATGAAAGCTGAATGAGAAAAATTAGATCATTTCTTGACCCGTGAGTACCTGATGATCGATTGAATTATGAGCAGAAATATTCATTTCTTAAATAGTTTTAATAGACAGTAGCTTCGACTGTTTTATTGCCAACAACAGCCGAATCTTCCCCTCACCTGATCGAGAATTTTTTTAGTGACAGAGTTTCTCTTTCGTCCGACATCCTCCACATTCGTACTCCTTGACTGTGCTAGCTGAATTTCTTAGGCAGTTCAATGGCTTTGATTCGCGACCGTATTTTCCTAACAGTAGGAGTGACTGGGCGACAACCAGATGGTGTCGTTGTTTCATTCCGCCAGAACCTTTCTGAGTTCCGGCGTTTTTCCTGGGGGGGGAGCACGGAGTGGGTTATTTTTTGTAAAAATTAAACAGCTATTTCCCGAGAAAAATGGAATAGTACGGAAAACAACGATTACAAAGCGACGCTTCCTCTGGGCATGTCATACCATGTAGAAAAATATGGTATATGAAGATTTTTTGCCGTGCGGCGACTAAAAATACTGTTTTATTTCACACTCGTGAATACTGTGCGTTCATTGCTTGAATGGCTGGAATTCTTCGTTCTTTTCTCCTCTCCCAGGTCCAAAGAGGTTTGCCCATTCCGGTGCCATATTGCCCTTTTCTCAAAATTTTTTGTTATTTTTTCCATTTTTGATTTCTCTTTCTTTTCAGTCGGCTGTTTTCATTTGTGCCCGACTCTGAAACACTCAATACGACGATTGGGGCACTTCACATTACTCTCAACTCCAAAATGCGAATGAGTTGCCCAAATTGTATACACTTTACTGACCCAGATATAGTCACCTTTTGCACCCCCGTATGCTTGATTATGACTCGGGCTTCAAGTCACCTACGGCCAGGTTCCTTCAACGGAGTGTTTTTCTCTTGTTGTTTTCAGTAGTGGAACATATTTGCCTGGTATTTGCGCAATAGGTACTGACACTTTGTCCAACAATCCTTCCATTTGAGTTCGCTTTGTAATACTAAAGAACACAGACAGCCAGAACGTCTTTGGCAAGAATCTATAAAGGTAGAAAGCACGATAACGAGAGAATGCCGTCATTTTGCTTTGTCAATCTGTCACTTTTGCTTGATAACCATATCAAATGAGATACTGTTTCTAAATTACATCTTATATTTAAAATAAAGAATAGTAATTATATAATATCTGGCATGATATTGATATAGCATTCTAGTATTAGTCAGTTCAGATTAGTTCTGTTTTCTCCGTTGAAAATAATACCGGTCCGTTCACTATGCCCAAATAGTTATTTGAGCAAGCACGAAAAAGATTCTCTGGACAATCTAATAGAATTTTCGAAAGACTTCAGATGACCAAGAGAAAGCGAAGAGAGAAAACAACACCCTCACCGCTAATATGTTCTGCGTGTTTTGCTGCCAGATCCACACTGTGGCAGATTAATACGCTGCAGTGCCTGGGTCGCTTTCGTTTGCTTGCCACCAGTCCTTTCGCTTTTACACGGAAACCACTGCTTCCCGCAGTCTTTATCAATTACCGCCACGATTCAGCCATTAACGGCTTTCTCTGATTGCCAAGATTCTGAGCCATTTGACCAATTTGATTTGGATCAGATTTAAGTGTTACCAGTGAAACTATAAGCCAAGACCAATCAGGCTCTCTTCACGATGAGTCCAAACAACGAAATAGCGGGCTCGGCGGCGTTTCGCGAAGAAACAAAGGTCCTTCTCAGCCGACTGCGGTTCATCCTCACCACACAAACGAAAGAAAGAAAAGAGAATGAGCGGAGACTCATATTTGGCAGGTTTGCATCTATCGATCGTCGTTGAATGAGTCAAGAGCTCCTCTTCATTCCGATGAAGTGAACGTGTCGAAGGAATACCGACAAAACCAACAAAAAGGCTGTCAGCGTTACCGAGTGGCAACAGCAAAGTGAGAAAGCAGCAGGTTGCCAGCACCAACGATGAATAAAGTACACCGTGGTAAACCACAGCGGTAACTTCTTGCGGCCGTTGTTTAGCCGATGCAGATCTGGAGAATCAAAAACGAAACACCACTTCACCGGGATGACAGGTCGAAAAACACATATTTCTCGAAGCCAATTCACTTTGCCGACTCCGTTAGTTTTCGCTTCGTCACTAATGACTACTTTCGTTCTTTTTCACGTACCTTTACTTTTCATCACCCACATTTAGCACAGATTGATTGTCATCTGCCGGTTGCTAATATGTTCACGTTCATTTTCCATACCACTTCTTCGTTGTTCCTGGTTTGAGTTTTCAGTGGCGTTGCCTCGAGATCTTCAGCCTGTCACTTTCGTCGTATTTACGTGAAACGCCGCATTTGCCTCTTCCAAGATTTTAACGGTTTTACCTCACAGTTCAACCTGAAACGCTTGCTGGTCGGCTGACCTTTCAGTCACTGGAGGCTTTTGATCTTCTGAAACTTTGATATAAACGTAAAGATCTTGGATATAAACTTAAACAAAGTTTGAAAGTAGATGACACCGTGTTTTATTTGGTCGACATTTACCTTGTAAAAATGTAGACGCCGAATACCGTGACTATCGTCTATCACGCCGCGTTCAGATGTTCGAAAAAACAGTAGTAAAACCGCAGAGAAGCTGGCTTGCTTCATTCGTAAAAATGTTTTTAAACACTAAACGATTATAGATTTTCAAAACCGATTTCTCAGATGAGTCTCCATGGGATACACTAAAAAGTGACAGATTATGTGGAAGCTTGGCGGTTAGAAGTATTTGTTCAGCTATCTACACATATTGTTAATATGTGTTGTATTAGATTTTGTGAGTTTATATCATCAGCAAAAGAACTCACCGAGGTAGCCTACGTCTTTCATGTTCAAAAGAAATAATGTTGTTTTAAATAAGTAAACGACTTCGCTTCGATTCATTTTTCTGCACAGCCCCACGATTTTGTTCATTGTGTTCACTTCAAAGTTTTTCATAATACACTCAAGGTTCAAAATAAGCTTGCGCGCTTTTATTCAAACAAATGTACAACACTATTTACCAAACACATTCATCAAAATAGAAATTCTCTTTATTTACCGATCATTGCCTTGCTCGTAATGTTGGCTCAGGCACGAAACGGTCTAAAACTTAGCTGGGCCTCAGCTGCTACAACGCTGTACCAAAAGCTCACCTTTATTCTCTTCCAGTTGAGGAGCGTTGCTCGATTTCGCCTTCATTTGGGAGATCCTTTTCAGAGAAATTGTAAAACATACATATTTATGCCAGTATATATTTAACCATGCGGGTCTGTCTTTCGATATCAGCCTAGCCATTTCTCAAACAGCAGATCGCCTTAACGCTATCTGTGGCCATCTGCTCTGATGTATCAAAATTCCTGTTTTGCTATCTGTTTTCTGCTTTTAGATATCATTTACGTTTATTTATCCATCGGCTTTATCGATTCAGAAGACTCAATACGGAACAGGTCTTTCGGCTTTCGAAAGGATTCCAAGACTCATTTTCGGGGCATCTACTGTTAAATGTTTCAGCGGTGGACTTTCCTCCATCACTGATTATGAAGTTGCGATGGTATGGTCGATTCGTAGAGAAGCGCAGCGGTGTTGCTGAACAGGCCGACTATTCGTCCATCTGAACACCGTTCATTTGCCTTTGCATAGCAGCATCAACGTTCAACGGCGATGGCCGAATATCCAGGTCAGAGCCGACAAATCCTTTCTGAGGTTTGGAGGAACTTTGGCCGTTTTCTGGCTTTACCGAGCAGCTTAACGAGACGTCAGCACGAACCACACCTCACCACACTGCCGGCTCGAGGCTTGCGGAAACGCGCCGATGAGCCACCATTCCAAACGGTTTCGTGTTTCGAAGCCGAGCTTCACTATAATGTTCAGCTCGAAAGACTTTATACCAGACGTCTGCATAGCGCCCGGGATTCTGTAGCAGAGCCGTTTCACAACGCTTCTCCTGTTGGTTCTCGCACCCAGTGGCTCACCAGCAACTCCAGTTGAATCACGCCTTACGCCTTCATCACAGATTTCGCCGAAATGGCCCGACAACATTCGCTTTTTCCATTTGTCTTCACTTCGACCAACCAATCCACATTGGCTGTTGTCGTTTCACAGAAATACGTTTCAGAACGCTGTTCCTTCGCATGCATGGGCACTTCCGGGCGGGCTCTCTGTTTCCGGTTTCGGTTCAGAACCAGGTCGACCACGTCTTTCTCTCCACTGAATCATACTCGGCTTAGTCTTCACCTCGTTCTTAGCCGGTCCACCTTCTGTTTATCGACTTCATGTGCCACTTCACTCGGCGGTATTTGACCGATGAACAGCGGGCTTGACCGTCGAAGTTGGCCTTATCGACTCCGACGACTTTTCTTAGCTGCGACCGCAGGGTGATCTGTATTTCTGAATTTTGTGAACTGGTTCAGCGTCAACTCGCCGGGTTTCGCACGCGAAGATGAATGACTCCGCCATCGCCGGCTTGACACGGCGACCGGCGCTTTCAGCCGATAATTTCGTCCTCTTGAGTTTGGCAACATTTTGCAAAGAAACCAGAGCTCTCTTCTAGTCTGCGGTTTTGTCCATCGCCTGCTTTGATAAGCCGAACTGATACAACGATTTTCGGAGATCGCACCCGATTTGGAACCAGGCTCTCGACGGGTCCCGACGATGACGGAAACACACTTGGCCGAATATGCCGATCGTTGGTTCAGAGACACTGACGACGCTTCAGCGGATACGAAAGCCGCAACCCGGCGGGTCGTTGTTGAAACGGTGGTGCCGAGGTGACGAGCCGAATTTCCTCGTAATAGTGCAAAGGAGCTTGGTCTCCACTCGCGGGGCTCCCAGTCTAAGCTGATTGATCATTGATCGCTCGACTTTGGTCCAATGAACTGCCCGAAATGAGCTTCTGGTCGAAACGTTTTTGAGTACTGCGGACGTTTAATGGTACGAGCTGATTTTCCAGCAATCTTCTTTGCGAATACCATTTTCAATGACTCAAATCGTCGCGTAGTCATCAGCTACCGAGTAGTCGAGATACTATTTCGCACACAAAGCCGCACGGCGGCCTGAGCGAAGCAGAACTTCAACAGTTTTGCCGATGAGCAGTCGAATGCAAAGATAGACGAATTGTGTCGATAGTGCTTTACAGCCGATGCGGGCGTTGAGTGACGGCGTTGCCAGCCCGCGAGGCCTGTTAAATCAAAGATGAACGTTGTCGGCGAAGAAAACGGCCGTTCTAATTGCAGCAAGGCAGAAAGTCACGAGCCGAGAGTTTACACGGTCGACTGCTGAGAAGAAAAGAATCATTCGAACGCCATTCACACCGACTTTGAAATGTTATGAACGGCAAAGCAGCAAGCTTTCGTTGTTAATCCACGCACTCCCAAAGTTAACTAGAAGGTGATAATGAAACAAGAGCTCATTCTTTCAGCCCACAAGCGACCGGGAAGACTAGAGTTCACACGCGTAGAAAGAGAAATACAAGAGTTTCTGTAAGACTGCGAGAAACACAGGAAGATCTACGGAAACCAAAGATTCTAGTTTTAAAACAAAGAGCACCAGCTTTACATCAATCATTCTCTGCCTTATTTTCGCCATCAGCCGATCATTCTCTGAAGGATAAAGAAATGCGTGGGTAAAAGGTTTCGTCAGGTTGTTGAAAACAAAGGAAGGCTTATTACCTGGGCTGACACCATCTGTGGCGCGAAAGATGTCAGTCAACAGCTGAATTGAATGACGACAATGTTATAGCATTTTCTCAAAAGCCAAAGAAATTCAGTTATTTCGAATGACCGGCAAAAGCCCAGAAATTTTCAACATTTACATTCGGCTCTGACAACTTGAGCTTTTAAAATCTTTCTAAATTATGATCAAGCCTGTAAATAAATAGATTGCAATAAATAAGCGAAATACATTCAGTTCCACATGGTGACTCCGATTTTCGCACAAATCTTTCAATCGAAACACAAGGGTCTTTCTTCTCTTCTATCCAAACAGCCAAATTATTTGCGGGAGAAACGCCAATTTGCATAGTCAAACATCATCAGTCGTTACATGCCAGAAATACAAAGAAACAGAGAAGATCATCAGATCAGCGAAAAATAATCTTCCCGAGTCGAACAGGCATCTGTCTAGATCAAAGACCAATACCAACAATACTCGCACGACGGTATTTGAGCGCGCCGCGCAGTCATCACCGGTTTGCCGATACTTGCGACATGATAACCGCTATTATATCATTCAAAGTTTCGAATCTCCCAAAATTAGTACAAAGCTCGAGAATTTTCTACAAAATAGCCAACAGGCCTGTAATTGAGCGACACAAATATTTGCCATTATATACCACCGGTCGATGGTCGTCATGAATGTGTTAAAATGAATGAATATTCCACTTTTGTTTATAGAAACATCGATATATAAATATATAAAGAATGCACATACGCAGAAAATGAAAAATCAATAAGCAACTGACAAATCCTTCGTGCAGATGCCATTGAAAAGCCAGTTTAACTCGTCATTTCGTGCCTTTCGAATCGCTAATACGCTTGCTCTGGATGAGTGAGCGATGCCGAAATTCTGTCACCAAATATTTCAGCCACTTTCTTATGGCGCTTCACTTTTGCCGAACGATCAAGGAAACTGCCGAAAGATCGTTGAGTCTTACAATGACACTGCTGGGCTACCCAAGCTCTGATAAGATCTTCGCTTAGCATTTAGCGCGACAAACCTATCATACCCAGAAAGAGCCTAGTGACGACAGTTAAAACCGTACCAGAGCTGAGGTGTGCTAAAGGGATCGTTTTCGAGAGTTTTATGACTCCGGTTAATGACGAGAATGATCATGTGGTCAGACCATTACCGTACATTCGGGAAAATGATTTAATCATTCACAAACAGTTGAAATCATGACAAAGAAAGCGCTGACTGATACATCCTGCCTGGCACCACCATCATTGCTCCGATGCCTCTTTAGCCTTCATGTCGATCGATGGTTCCTCGCAATTTCTCGAACCGAACTTTCCTCCACTTCACCTGACGCCAGCCTGCTGCCGAAACGCCTTGCACTGTATACACTGGCGGTTTGTGTTCTGCGTTATACAGATCCGATTTGATTAGCCAAATCGATATCCACGCTGAGCCCAATCCAAAATCGGATAATAACGTATAACCGAGTTACTGTTTTCGCTTGTGTTTTCGTCTTCATTCCTCACCCATTTCCTCCGAATGGTGATAGTCGCGGAGATTGCCAACCTGTTTTTGTTTTTGTAAAGCACCAGTTTTCGTGTGCCACCACTTTCACCAGATTTATCATTTTTCAGAAGACTTTCAGCGCTGATGGACCAGCATCCAAATTAACATGACAGAGTTACTGGCCGCATTGAAGACCACTTACATCGTGTTCTCAAACAGCGGAGCGTTTCGAGACTACCGAAGACTACAGGCAAAAAACTTCGAAAAATTCAGTTGCTGATAACCGCTGTACCATGAGAAATACGACACAGCGTTTCATGCGCAGCGGCCCGTAACGATGGATCGATCAGAATCAAGAAGCCGGGTAGAATATCGAACTGTAAAAACACAAGATATCACCGAAATCCCGCCACCATACATCGAAGATCGTCGATGAATGACGGTATAGATTATTTGCGATTTTCATGTCGGTGTTATCATCGCGCACCGCGTTACAGTGAGAAATGTTCATAGATTCTTCTTTCAGCTGAGTTTCATTTAGTTGCTTCGTTATTCGAACTTGTGAACCAGTCTGTGTACTTCGACTGATAACGAAGGTCTGGTTGCTGGTCTTTCAAACAGTTCGTTGAATTCGCAGACAACACTTCCACACAACACTACGGAAATACGAACAGCGCTGGTGAACGAACAAAACAACATATTTATAGCTGTGATTCTTGCTGAACAAAGAAAATAAACCGCGATTTCAGTCAGCGCACGGAGAATTTGCCATTTTATATTGATCGCAAGAAACGTCTGCAGCATTTTGAAAGGATTCTGGTCAGAAGACGTACCATTCACGCATTTTCAGATTTCGTTTGCCGGCGGCGCTACTCCAGCACAACCGCACGAGTTTTTGTTATCCAGGTAGCATATCTGGTCAGTAATCAGAAAACAAAGTTTCAAGCCTTTTTTTAGCTTCGAATTCCCACATTCCGTTGAAACTTGGAATGCCTGTTTGCTTCAGATACCTTAAGTTTCCAAGATAAAGCTGAATACAGACAATATAGCACCCGATGGGTCAATATAATTTAGATCGTGTCGGTGAAGCTAAAAGCTCATGTTTAGCAAGTAGCAGAAGCCTTTAAAAATAAGAACTGGTCTTCAGTTTTTGTCTCTGTTTACTGCACTTTCGTATATCGTCGGTCAGTCCATGCTCATCTAACATTTTCATTTGAATAGCTGAAGATACAATAAGAAGCTAAATTTGGTCATTAGGTTCATTCTTCATGATTACAGATTTTGCAAAGAATCTGCTTACGAATTCCTTTAAAAAACTACAACAGCTTAGCTACTTTTTTACTTCTTCTGGTCGCGGTTCAAAAATTTGTGATTATCAGGCGTTTGTTTTCATTCATTGTCACCGTAAATATCATTCTACTGTCGGTCTGAAGTCGAGCAACGGTGTTCTTCTACTCGTCAATACCACGCTCGCCCGAAAACTCGACACGAATTGCGTAACGAATTCTTCGTAAGCAGAGTTTTGTTGCTGCGACCAATTTTTCGCACAAAATTTCATCCACAGCCTGCGTCAGCGATCTCCTCGCGCTGAGCCGCTGGCGGCGAAGCCGATGCTCCCTCCATTACTAATCATCGTTAACGCTGCGGTCTTTCTTTCTTAAACACGTTCATCTATTTATCAATCGCTCGCGTAGAGATAAAGGAGTTCGGATCAACCGAATACCTGAGATTTTGCGGAGGCCAGAAGTATTTAATATTATTGCCCATTGTGAGCTTCGAGATATCCGGAATTTTCCTCAATACCATAGCAAGATAGCCGATAGTACAGCACCGCCCCGAGCCCTCGGGCGTAGTCGTTCCGAACTGAGTTGTTGATGTTTTCATGCTGGAATGTCGACACCGTCCTCCCGTTTTTTCGGTTGCGTCGAGAAACACCACTTTTCATTGAAGAAAGAGCGATGCGACAACAAGAAACATAAAAGGAGATTGTTTGTTTTAATAGTGTCTGTTCTCGTTCGACTGTATACTTTCGCAGTTCTCGTTTTCTTCCTCTTGTGCTAAAACAGCTGATGCTGCCGAAAATTCTCGAAAATGTTAATGCCACGATAAACGTTTAGTAATACTATTAGTTCAAAGAGCTGATTAGCACGATCCAGGCGTGCTCTTTGAACAGATCACTGATGTTTACTGTTATCGACCCGGGAGGTTTTGTGAGCATTGCAGGCGAGATCGAAAATATTTGCAGTTCACCATTTGCCGCGAATATGCCCGAATTTCTGCCGCCCTACTAATCAGCCACAGCGAGCGCACCGGTAACAGCCGGCCTTGCCCGAGACAGTCCGTCCAGAGCATTTATCGCAACGAATCTGTTTTGCTACAGAACGCTGCAACGCAGATAATACCGATTCCTACATGCTCACACGCTCTCTTCACACCGCCGGTGGTTCAGCGGATATTCGCCAGACCAATGAACATGCCGCTTTTGTCCTGTCTCGCCGCAACGGTTTCCCAGCATTATAATGCATCGCTGGAGCTGATTCATGTACCCGTAGCGAAATGCGGCAAAAATGCCAATTCCTTTCAACAACGCCTGACTTAACATCGAGATTCCAGCTTGTGTAAATTATTTGCCGAAGTTACAGCAGCGTATAAAACCCGAGTCAATTGAATGCAAGCCCAGCAGACCATCCACTAGCCACCCAAGCACTGTTAGAAGCGCAGACTTGCTCATAAGGAGCCGATTAAGGTGATTTTCACGTTTACGAAGCGCTTCCTGCAAAGCGACACACCGACCGGAGATCCTCGCGACCGACTTAAAAGATCGACTTGGTTGCAAGTCAAAAGGTCAGCTTGATTCTGCGTTTTCTCAGTTCGAATACGGACAGTTATTTCGTGCCATTTGCGTGTTTTGAGTTTTTCGCCGTCGCCGAAAGATATTGGTTCGAAATTGCTTATAGACTTCATTTTTACAGACTTTATAGAATACGAGTAGCAGCAAGTCACGCGATAGAAGAAGGTTTGGTTTTACCAGCGAATCTTCGATTCGAGCGAGCGTGAATGATATCCTCGAAAGCAGTCGAAAGAAACGACGAACGACTTCCATCCGAACAAACGAAATATATTGAATACAGCACCGAATGAGCTGTGCCGCAAACAGGCGCCGCATAACCCAGAGACAACACACGGCTCGGCCCAGTTCGAGCCCGTCAACAAAGCCGAATTGGCGACAAAACAGAAAACAAAATCTGTCGTTCACTGAGATGCGGTTCGGCAAAGGGGAAACAGAATCATATGTTTTATTCAGGAATCAGAACCGTGTATTTGGCGTCAGGTCTAAAGATCGATGAAAACGGAGAGCGTGCCAGGAAGAACAGCAGATACCAGGGTTATCTCAAAAAGAGTGTCAGGTACTCGCGAATCACTCGGCCTTGTTCCATGCGCCGGTTCTACGGCAAGCTGAGCATGTAACCCGTCTGTGAGCTGACACTGCCCCGGAAAAATCAGCGTTCTGCTTCAGCTTGTTATTTGAGTTGTTTATTACATGTAGAAAACCCTTCGAGTTTCGATTTCTTGTTTTACAAGTTTAGAATTGCAGAGCTATTGATATGAATGTACCAAATCTTGGGAAATCAATATAAAGAACTCATTGCGAGTTCTGTCTTCACCTGCGATACGCACCACGAGACAGATGAGCCGACATGACTTCTATATCAATGGACCACAATGTTTTGCATTTTTTTTTTATCTGCAAATTGAAAGTTTTGTGAAAGTAGTTTTTTGTACGAATGAAAGAAAATGCAAATTTCACATACAGAAGTAGCTGATGCTGCACCGGTAGAGGTGTAGCTAACTAAATATCCAATTTTAGTCTAACTTTTTCACAAGAACTGAATAGGGAGGGGTTTTGCATTATTTGGGAAAATGATTTATTGTGTTTAAGTTTAAGCAAAACTCATGGGTTTACGCTTATAATCCAAGAAGAACCTAACAAATCTTAAGAATAGTTTTTAGAAAAAGAATAGAAAACTTTATGGGCTGTAAAATACCCAGAGCGCTTACAATTAGTGCAATCGAGAAAATGCATAGACAAGCACTAATGATCGGAGTGAGAGAGATCGGTTTTCTCTTTCATTTAGCGGATCTCCAGATTTTGAGATTTTTCTCACACACCCTCAAGCCGTAGGTGAGCATCGGATTTGAAGTATCCGAGAAAGAGTGAAGAAAAACGAGATCAGAGGAAAAGCAGAGAGTGTGTTTGTGAGATGGAAATTATGCAAGAGTCGCCACCCGAAATTTTTGTGCCTCGAAGGATTTCTTTTTCACACAGGGGGAGTCAGCTGGCTTTTTGTCTCTTGTTTTGTAAAAGGAAGGAAGAGTGGGCAATCGAACTATTGAAGATATCAAGAGGGATTCAATGAAAAATAGAGGGAAAAAGACGAAGACGAAAATGACTCGTCGAGAATCATTTTCCCTGTGGGTTTCGATTGACTTTCGTCGAGGGGGAAAAGATCAATTTGAGAATATACTGATTTTGATACTGGAAGAGAGTCTAACAATGGGGTTAGTTTTGAACAAGCAGGAATCAAATGATTGCGCAGCTAGGGCAGTTGTAAACATATAACCTCGAAGACAAGAAACTAAAGATTTTAAAAAGGTTGTGGTTTTCGATTTTGGATCAAAACTGAAGCAATATCGGGATTTGCGCGAGCGCTCAGAAGGAGTAAAAGTCAAAATGAGATCAATCAAAAGGGAATGAGCCAACCCATCATTTCGCACTAAAGCCTGTCTATCGATGTCCAGCAACAAAAGAAGTGTTCAGAGACTTTCTTATGATATTTGCTTCAATAAGTCAGTTAGAAGGGAAGAAATTAAATACCAGACAAGAAACCAGATTTTCTTTTGAAATCCTTTGTTGATCCATGAAACAATATTTTCTTTAGACTCACCCAAATTTTCGTTATTAATGACTCGGGTTTTGCATAAGTGATCGCCTGAAAATCTGTGAAGGAATACTGCAATACGTCGGATCGCTAAAATACTTGTAAAATGTTTTAGAGAAAAACTGATAAAACAAAGGTGTTTACTTTTTAATACTCAAACAATACTTTTGCAAAATCTCGAATCTTTGAAAAAGAAAAAAAAGAAAAGAAAAGAAAAAAAAGAAAACAAATAGGGGAACCGATTGGAACTGAAGAGTTAGATGAATTCTCAAAAATAAGCGAAAATTTTTTGATTGCAAACTACATGTCTCTAAAAGCTATGTATGTAAGGAAGAGTTTTTATCCGACATGTACTCGGACCGGAAATTAAAAGCTTTGTATGTGACTAGTTCGTACTAATTATTTGGGGAAGTCCAAAGAAATTTCAAACGGAAAAAATAGAGGATTTGCTGAGCCGGGTAGTACAACGGTCACCTAAAAACGCTCTGTTTTTTTTCTTTTTTCGTTTTTTGCCTGAAAGGAATTTTGTGTTTTTCTTTGGCTTAGGAATCCTACAGTAAACGTCAAATATTCTTGACCATTTATTTGGATTTCTTTAGAAACTAAACATTTTAATTAGTTAATCAAGCAGATGCGTCTATCTTTTAAGAATTTGGATATGTTGATTCAGGGGGTTGCTAGAATTGAATTTGAATTGGGAGAATTGATTCGTCGAATCGAGAGCGGATCTTTGAAGAATTGATTCAACGGAAAACTCAAACAGAACAAAATGGGATTCCTCCGAGCAATCCATTCGTTTGTTTTAAATTTAATTCTTAATGTTGTTTAATTAAATTGGTTATCAAATGGCATTTTTGAACTCCCAGAACCATCCACTAGTTTTTTGAGGAAGGGAGTAAAATGGGGGAAAATTCATTCAGAGAGCGGGACACTGGGGAAACCAGAGCCCAGAAAAGTTCCTGTTCCGTGCTTCCGTTTAAACCAACAAAATGCACCAATTGAACTACGGTTCTTTAATTAGAAAGGGACAATTTTTTTTTCGGCAAAATAACATTCAAAAATGTCTTATGTCTGAATTTTTTTGAGAGCGTGAGATCGGTTATTCAAAAAGAATGATGCGGTTTAGACACTTTAGCTAAGAAAACCTATCTTAGTGCCAATAGATACAAAGATCGGAGCGCTTACAAACTTAAGTTAAGGGAGTTTTTTTCAAAGGTTAGCCTCACGCAGTACCTGAATCACCCAGGAAAGTGCTATTATTAATAACGAACCCATGTAGGAATTGGGTGTGCCCTTAGCTGAGAGTAGTCGAGCCTGAGCCTGGGCCTGAGGGGAAGCCTAAAGAAGCAGAGGACTCGGCCGTCCAACAACAAAATTTTAGATCTTATCATTGTTATTTTCCTGTTATTTACCTTTTTATTTGTTGAATCTGTTTACGCTGCAATTTCTGTTTACACTATTTTGCTGGTATACATAATTAGACAGCGACGAACATCCAAAACGAAAATGACCTTGAACACCGTAAAGTCTCTAAGATAATCATAATTAGCGGTATACTCAGAGATTTGAAACCATGGGCTTAGGCCTGCCTTACAAGCTTTATAAACAGCTATTAGTGTGTGAAAAAGTGCCATGCATTGTCAGGAAGACTTCAGGCTTAGGCTTAGGCTTAGGCTTAGGCTTAGGCTTAGGGCTTAGGGCTTAGGCTTAGGGCTTAGGCTTAGGCTTAGGCTTAGGCTTAGGCTTAGGCTTAGGCTTAGGCTTAGGCTTAGGCTTAGGCTTAGGGCTTAGGCTTAGGCTTAGGCTTAGGCTTAGGCTTAGGCTTAGGCTTAGGCTTAGGCTTAGGCTTAGCCTTAGGCTTAGGCTTAGGCTTAGGCTTAGGCTCAGGCTTAGGCTTAGGCTTAGGCTTAGGCTTAGGCTTAGGCTTAGGCTTAGGCTTAGGCTTAGGCTTAGGCTTAGGCTTAGGCTTAGGCTTAGGCTTAGGCTTAGGCTTAGGCTTAGGCTTAGGCTTAGGCTTAGGGCTTAGGCTTAGGCTTAGGCTTAGGCTTAGGGCTTAGGCTTAGGCTTAGGCTTAGGCTTAGGCCAGCTTGGCTTAGGCTTAGGCTTAGGCTTAGGCTTAGGCTTCAGGCTTAGGCCAGGCCTAGGCTCTAGGCTTAGGCCTAGGCCTAGGCCCAGGCCTAGGCTTAGGCTTAGGCCAGGCTTAGGCCAGGCTTAGGCTTAGGCTTCAGGCCAGGCTTAGGCTTAGGCTTAGGCCCAGGCTTAGCAGGCTTAGGCCCCAGGCGCCAGGCTTAGGGCTTAGGCTTAGGCTTAGGCTTAGGCTTAGGCTTAGGCTCTAGGCTTAGGCTTAGGCTTAGGCTTAGGCTTAGGCTTAGGCTTAGGCTTAGGCTTAGGCTTAGGCCTAGGCCTAGGCTTAGGCTTAGGCTTAGGCTTAGGCTTAGGCTTAGGCTTAGGCTTAGGCTTAGGCTTAGCTTAGGCTTAGGCTTAGGCTTAGGCTTAGGCTTAGGCTTAGGCTTAGGCTTAGGCTTAGGCTTAGGCTTTCTTAAGCCTGCCTGCTTCCAAGCCTAAGCCCTAAGCCCAAGCCTAAGCCTGCCCAAGCCCAAGCCTAAGCCCTAAGCCTAAGCCTAAGCCCAAGCCCTAAGCCTAGCCCAAGCCTGGCCTCCCAAGCCCAAGCCTGCCCAAGCCTAAGCCTAAGCCCTAAGCCTAAGCCCAAGCCTAAGCCTGCCCAAGCCTGGCCCAAGCCTAAGCCTAAGCCTAAGCCTAAGCCTGCTCCAAGCCTAAGCCCAAGCCTAAGCCTAAGCCTAAGCCTAAGCCTAAGCCTGGCCTAAGCCCAAGCCCAAGCCTGGCCCAAGCCTGCCCAAGCCTGGGCCTAAGCCCAAGCCTAAGCCTAAGCCTAAGCCTGCCCAAGCCTAAGCCTAAGCCTAAGCCTAAGCCTAAGCCTAAGCCTGGCCCAAGCCTCAAGCCTAAGCCTAAGCCTAAGCCTAAGCCTAAGCCTAAGCCCTAAGCCTAAGCCTAAGCCTAAGCCTAAGCCTAAGCCCAAGCCTGGCCTAAGCCCTAAGCCTGCCAAGCCTAAGCCTAAGCCCAAGCCTAAGCCTAAGCCTAAGCCTAAGCCTAAGCCTGGCCTAAGCCCAAGCCTGGCCCAAGCCTAAGCCTAAGCCTAAGCCTAAGCCTGGCCTCAAGCCTAAGCCTAAGCCTAAGCCTAAGCCTAAGCCTAAGCCTAAGCCTAAGCCTAAGCCTAAGCCTAAGCCTAAGCCTAAGCCTAAGCCTAAGCCTAAGCCTAAGCCTAAGCCTAAGCCTAAGCCTAAGCCTAAGCCTAAGCCTAAGCCTAAGCCTAAGCCTAAGCCTAAGCCTAAGCCTAAGCCTAAGCCTAAGCCTAAGCCTAAGCCTAAGCCTAAGCCGAAGTCTTCACGACAATGCACGCTCTTTTTCACACACTAATAGCTGTTTATAAAGCTTGTAAAACTGAGCCTAAGCCCATGGTTTCAAATCTCTAGTATACCGCTAATTCATGATTATCTTAGAGACTTTACGGTGTTCAAAGGTCATTTTCGTTTTGGATGTTCGTCGCTGTCTAATTATACCTACCAGCAAAATAGTGTAAACAGAAATTGCAGCGTAAACAGATTAACAAATAAAAAGGTAACAATAACAGTAACAATGATAAGATCTAGAATTTTGTTATTTGACGGCCGAGTCCTCTGCTTCTTTAGGCTTCCCCTCAGGCTTCGGCTCAGGCTCGACTCTCTCAGCTAAGGGCACACCCAATTCCTACATGGGTTCGTTATTAATAATAGCACTTTCCTGGGTGATTCAGTATCGTGAGGCTAACCTTTGAAAAAAACCCTAACCTAACTTAAGTTTGTAAAAAGCGCTCGATCTTTTATCTATTGGCACTAAGATAGGTTTTCTTAGCTAAAGTGTCTAAACCGCATCATTCTTTTTGACTAACCGATCTCACGCTCTCAAAAAAAAAATTCAGACATAAGACATTTTGAATGTTATTTTGCCGAAAAAAAATTGTCCTTTCTAATTAAAGAAGCCGTAGTTCAATTGGTGCATTTGTTGGTTTTAAACGGAAGCACGAAAAGGAACGAAAAGACTTTCTGGGCTCTAGTTTTTGAGTGTCCCGCTCTCTGAATGAATTTTCAGTTTTTACTCCCTTCCTCAAAAACTAGTAGATGGTTCTGGGAGTTCAAAATACCATTTGATAACCAATTTAATTAAACAACGTTAAATTAAATTTAAACAAACGAATGGATTGCTCGGAGGAATCCCATTTTGTTCTGTTTGAGTTTTCCGTTGAATCAATTCTTCAAGATCCCTTCGATTCGACGAATCAATTCTCAATTCAAATTCAATTCTAGCAACCACCTAGTCAACACATCCAAATTCTTAAAAGATAGACGCATCTGCTTGATTAACTAATTAAAATGTTTGTTTCTAAAGAAATCCAAATAAATGGTCAAAGTATTGACGTTCCTGTAAAGTTCCTAAGCCAAAGAAAAACACAAAATTCCCTTTCGACAAAAAACGAAAAAGAAAAAAAACAGAGCGTTTTGGGTGACAGTTGTACTACCCGGCTCAACAATCCTCTATTTTTTCCGTTTGAAATTTCTTTGGACTTCCCCAAATGATTAGTACGAACTAGTCACATACAAAGCTTTTAATTTCGGTCAGTACATGTCGGATAAAAACTCTTCCCTTACATACATAGCTTTTAGAGACATGTGGTTGCAATCAAAAAAATTTTCGCTTGATTTTGAGAATTCATCTAACTCTTCGGTTCAATCGGTTCTATTTGTTTTCTTTTTTTCTTTTCTTTTCTTTTTTTTTCTTTTCCAAAGATTCGAGATTTTGCAAGAGTATTGTTTGAGTATTAAAAAGTAAACACCTTTGTTTTATCAGTTTTTTTCTCTAAAACATTTTACACGTATTTTTAGCGATCGACGTATTGCAGTATTCCTTCACAGATTTTCCAGGCGATCACTTATACAAAGAAACCGATCATTAATAACGAAAATTTGGGTGAGTCTAAAGAAAAATATTGTTTCATGGATCAACAAGGATTTCAAAAAGTCTGGTTTCTTGTCTGGTATTTAATTTTGCTTCTTTAACTGACTTATTGAAGCAAATATCATAAGAAATCTCTGAACACTTCTTTGTTGTGATCGATAGACAGGCTTTGGTGCGAAATGATGGGTTGAGCTCATTCCTTTTGATTGATCTCATTTTGACTTTCTCCTTCTGACGCTCGCGCAAATCCCGATATTGCTTAGTTTTGATCCAAAATCGAAAACCACAACCTTTTTAAAATCTTTGTTTCTTGTCTTCGAGTTATATGTTTACCTGCCTAGCTGCAATCATTTTTGATTCCTGCTTGTTCAAAACTAACTCGTTAGACTCTCTTCAGTAT
Source organism: Mesorhabditis belari (assembly GCA_958450365.1). Classification (NCBI taxonomy): domain Eukaryota; kingdom Metazoa; phylum Nematoda; class Chromadorea; order Rhabditida; family Rhabditidae; genus Mesorhabditis; species Mesorhabditis belari. Next base: position 22,503 of record CAUEEP010000914.1, read on the forward strand.
CCAAAATCAGTATATTCTCAAATTGATCTTTTCCCCTCGACGAAAGTCAATCGAAACCCACACAGGTGTTCTCGACGAGTCATTTCTCGTCTTCGTCTTTTTTTTCTCTATTTTCATTGAATCCTCTTGATATCTTCAATAGTTCGATTGCCCACTCTTCCTTTCCCTTTTCACAAAACAAGAGACAAAAAGCCAACTGACTCCCCCTGTGTGAAAAAGAAATCCTTTGAGGCACAAAAATTTCGGGTGGCGACTCTTGCGTAATTTTCATCTCCCACCAAACACACTCCTCTGCTTTTCCTCTGATCTCGTTTTTCTTCACTCTTTTCTCATACTTCAAATCGATGCTCACCTACGGCTTGAGGGTGTGTGTGAGTCTCAAATCTGAGATCCGCTAAATGAAAGAGAAAACCGATCTCTCTCACTCCGATCATTAGTCTTGTCTATGCATTTTTCTCGATTGCACTAATTGTAAAGCTCTGGTTTTTTACAACCCATAAGGTTTTCTATTCTTTTTCTAAAACTATTCTTAAGATTTGTTGGTTCTTCTTGGATTATAAGCTTAAACCCATGAGTTTTGCTTAAACTTAAACACGTAAATCATTTTCAAATAATGCAAAACCCCTTATTCAGTTATTTTGGCGATAGACTAAAATTGGATATTTAGTTAGCTACACCTCTACAAATGCAGCATCAGTACTTCTGTAAGTGAAATTTGCATTTTCTTTCTTCGTACAAAAGCTTTTTTCTAGAAACTTTGAATTTGGAGATATTAAACCTTTTATTGTGAGTCGATTGATATAGAAGTCATGTCCGGTCATTACCGATCTCGGTGGGCGTCAAGTACATCAGCAGGTGGGAAGACAAATTTCATAATGGATTCTTTATGTAGTTTTCCCAAAGAATTGAGTACATTGCATATCCAATCTTTCTACACAATTCTAAACATAAAACAAAAGAAAATCAGAAATTTCGAAGGGTTTTTCTACATGCTTAGTAAAACAAGCTCAAGCAAAACAGAAGCAAAACAGAACCAAAACAATTTTTCCAGGGCGAACAAGTCCTTCCACTAGACGAAGTTCTCTTTCAAGCACCGTAGAACCGAGCACTTATGGAACAAGGTAAGGAGTGATTCACAGTACCCTATTTTCTTTTGAATAACTTATTCTTCTACTATTCTTCGCTTTTCTAACTCTCCCGTTTTCTCACATCGATAACAAGACTGTACCAAATACACAGTTCTACTTTCGCCAATCACCTGATTCCACAAATAAAACATATGATTCTGATTTTATTGACGTTTCCCATTTGCTTTTGCAGACCATCTCATTTGGGTGATACCAAGCCGGCCTATGCATCGACAAGGTTTTGTTAGAAAATTTTGAGCAAAACAAGATCGTTTTGTTTTTCTGAAGTTTTGTCGCGAATTCTAACTTTGTTATTGTTTCGAGAACTAATTTAAATGAAACCATGTATTGTCTCTGGGTTATACAGCACCATATTTTGCAGCACAAGCATTTCGAGTGCAACGATTATTATATTTCATTTGTTTAGTTGGAATTCGGTTCGATGGAACAAACCGACTACTTCGGGATATCGTTCACACTCCGCTCGAATCAGAGATTCCTTTGAGGTAAAATAAAAAAACCAAACCTTCTTCTATCTTATTGACTTTCTACTACTCATTATTCTATAAAAGTCTATAAAAATAAGTCTATAGAAATAATTTCAGACCAAGCCCTCGTATAGTCTTTCAACGACAACGAGAGCTTCAAGTACACCAAAATACAACGCAAGCAATGCTGTCAAAGTCGCTCAAGATGTTGTTAGGTTCGAAATCTAACAAGGGAAAACGCACAGAGTCAAGCTGACCTTTTGACTTGCAACCAAGTCGATCTTTTAGAGTCGGTCATGGGGATCTCCAGTCGGTTATTAGTCTTTGCAGAACGCTTCGTAAACGTAGAAAATCACCTTAATTTCGAGCTCCTTATGAGGCCGTCACACGCTTTCCTAACAATTGCTTGGGTGGCCTAGTGGATAGTCTGCTAGACTACATTGAATTGTTGACTCAGGTTTTATACACCGCCTTTTGTAACTTCAACAAATAATTTACAAAAGCTGGAATCTTCCAAATATTAGAATCAGAAATAATTGTCGAAAAATTTAACATTTTTTTGCCACATTTCTGAAAGCTACAGGTGCATAAAATCCAACTCTATTATTCATTATAAAAACTTAGGGAAACCGTTTTTTAAAAAAGCAAAAGGTTTGGCGAGACCCAAACTTGAGGACAAAAATGTAACATGTTCGGTAGTCTGGCAGACTATCCACTAGACCACCGAAGCAGTTGGGAAGAGAGCGTGTGACGTCTTCTTAAGGAATCCGAAATTTAGATATCTCGCGTTTGCGAAGCGTTCTGTAAAAACTAAAAACAGATTCGAGATCTCCATGACCGTCTCTATAAGATGGACTTGGTCTCGAGGTAAAAGGCCAGCTTGACACGGTGCCTTTCCCTTGTAAGCAATTAAATTAGAATTTAGCAAGAAATTCGAACTATAATGCTGCAAATAATTGAAGTTCTTCTGTAGACTACCCAAAATAATTTTCAGTCTCGGCCCGCCTGTCTCCCAAAGAGCCTCCAGATTCGATTCTTCAAGTAAACGCTTTCAATGATCTGTTCAAAAGAGCTTACCTTTTGGATCATTAAGCTAATCAACTTCTTTTTTGAACTAATATAGTATTACCTAAACATTTATCAGTAGCATTAGCATTTTTCGAGAATTTTCGGCAACTTTCATCGAAACTTTGTTTTAGCACAAGAGAAATATCGAGAAGAAGCAAGGGAATTACTTGAAAAGTATACGAGTCGAGACAGAACTGGACCTGGTACATTGAATTAGCAAGAATATGTTACAATTTCATGTCTTTAAAACTTAAACAATCTCCTTTTCTGTTTCTTATTTGTCACTATCGACTAATTTAGCTCTTTCTTCAATGAAAAGTGGATATTACTCTCGACACTTTGAACCGAAAAAATTGGGAGGTTTGATAGAAAGGAAAAATTGTCGACAAATTTCCATATAGAAACATCAACAAGACTCAGTTCGGGGACAGTGTTCACTACGCCCACTCCGAGGGCTTCCTCAGGTGGGTGCCAACTACTATCAATATCTTAACTATGGTATTGGGAAATTCCGGATGCTCGTTGGTCAAAGCTCCTAATGATACGTTGGGGGCAATAATATTAAATACTTCTAGCCTACCGATCATCGGTGACCCCCACAAAGTCATTTGATCTACCATTCAACTATTCATCGACTTCAAGGTATTCAGTTGATCGAACTCCCACTTTATCTTCCTACACTCCGATCGTTTCAACACCGTATGAACGATTGATAAATAAGATAGTGAACGTGTTTTTAGAAAAGAAAGACCATGGCGAACGAGGTTAGCAGAGGCGGCGCGGTTGAGAGCAACTGTGGGAGATGAGGCATCGGCTTCTTATACAGCGGCTCGAGCATCTCGAAGGGGATCTTTGACACAAGTTTGTAGATAAATTTTATTGCAGAAAATTAGATCACAACAATAAAACTCTACTTATAACTTACAGAAAATTCACATTTACGCAATTCACATTATCAAAAAGTTTTCAGGCGAGTGGCGATGAGTCATTGACGAGAGAGTTGAGTACTCTGAAGAACACCGTTGCCTCGGCTTCTAGACCGGTAATTAGAATGATATTTACAGGGTGACAAACAATTATAGAAAACAAACACCTGACAAATAATGCAATTTTAGACCGTGACGGAAGTTTAAAAAGTAGCTAAGTATTTGTAGTTTTTAAAAAAAGAATTCGTAAACAAGATTCTTTTTTGCAAAATCTTTTGTAATCATGAAAGAATGAACCCTAATGTTAAATTTAAGCTTCTTGGTTGTATCCTTCAGCTATTCAAAATGAAAATGTTCAAGATGAAACGTGGACTGACCGGCGGCGCGGTGACCTTTTTTTTGAAAGTTACGAGAATGAGTAGAACTAAAAAACTAGAAGAGATTTCGAAAAACGGTTCTTATTTTTAAAAACTACAAATACTTAGCTACTTGCTAAACATAAAACTTTTTAAACTTCCGGCACGGTCTAAAATTATATTATTTATCAGGTGCGCCCATAATTGTTTTTCATCCTGTATTCCACAGCTTTTTTATCTTAAACTTTAAGAGTATCTAGATAAACGAACATTCCAAAGTTTTCTTTGGAATGGTAAATTCGAAGCTAAAAAGACAGAGAAAGCTTTTCTAAATTTTGTTTTCTGATGATTACTTATTAGAGTATACTACCTAGGATTCAACAAAAACTCATTGCGTGGATGAGAATAAACGAGTTGTGCAAATTGTTTCTTCGGGTAGCGTACCACCGGTAAACGAATGCACAAAGAATGCATGAATAGATTTTGTCTTACAATTAGAATCCTTCAAAATACTTTATCATACGAACCAAAGCATGAATCTTTTGCAAGCGTTTTCTTTCAACTACAACTGTTATACGATCAATATAAAATGAGCAAACCTCCTTTCAGAAATTCATCTTCCATGCGCGGCCCCGAGTCGCGGTTTGTTTTCTTTGTTTGTAGAAATCTAGCTATAGAAATATGATTGTTTTTGTTCGTTCACCAGCTGTTCGTGACTTTCCATGGATGATTGTGTAAATTGTTATGTGTAAAGATTCAACAATTTGTTTGAAATAGGCGATTTAGCTTAACCAAAGATTCATTTATCAAATCAAAAATTACCTAGATAGCAAACTGAATTCTAGAGTTCAGATAACGAAGTAACTAAATGAAACTCGAAAGCTTTAAGAAAGAAAGAATCTATGAACATTTCTCCCTTATAGCATAGTGCACGTGTGCCGGTAAAATGCAAAGAGTCACAAAATGGTATCCCCTTTCAGTACCGTCATTCATCTCGACAGTCTTCTGCTGATAGCAGTTATGGTGGCGGAATTTCGAGGTGATATGCTAGTTTTTATTAATTTTTTACAATTTCAGATATTCTACCCCAGCTTCTTCAATTCTTGATCGATATCCATCTGTTACACGAACTGGGGCCCTTTTTAGCACTTCCACGCCAAAGCCTTATATGTCAAGGTAGAAAAAGTGGCATGGCTTTCTCATGAAAATTTTGTAGTTATGCATCAAAAGCCAACTGAATTTTCAGAAGTTTTTCTCCTGTGAGATCTCCGGTGAATCCTTTCCAAAACAACTCCACTTCTAGACTCAATTCAACTCGGTGATTTGAAAATTTTCTTATAAATTGAGTCATCAGCAGCTCAAGTACAACCAAACAATAACTCTATATCATATTAAATTTAGATCACTGAGTCCATCTTCAAAGGAGTCTCTGAAAAAAATGTCATCTAGTGAAAAGTAGGTGAAAACTTTTAAAAAACGAATTGCTTTACAAAACAAAATCTTTAGGACAACAATCTCCACGGCTCCAACTACATCACCGATTCAGGAGGGAAATGAGAAAGAAAATGAGAATAGAGACAGAAAAACACAAGCGAGAAGCAGTAGTAAAGCAAGGGGTCTGTTATTTGACTTCAGTTTATATGTTGTATCCGATTTGGATTGAGCTCAACGTGGATATCCGATTTGGCTTCCAATCCAAATCGGATACAACATAAACATATTGGTGCTGAGGAAACAAACCACCAATTTTGCAAAGTACTACTAAAGGCATATAATGGTGTGTTTCAGCAGCAAGGCGAGCGTCAAGACAACGAGAAGTGGAGAAAAGTTCGAGTTCCGAGGGAGAAGATTGCGAGAACCGCTCACTCAGTCGACATAGAAGAAGGCTAAAAAAGAAAACATCAAAAGACAATGATGGTGAGTTGCTTTCAAGGTAGGATGTATAAAATATTGTTCAAGCTTTCTTGTCATGATTTCCAACTCTTTGTAAAAATGATTCATCGATTTTCCCAAATATCTATACAATGTGGATGCAACCACATGTCATTCATCCAGTCGATCGTCCAACCAAGTCATAAAAGCTCTCAAAAGAAACGTTTTTCTCTCCCTTGCTTTTTTTGATTTTTGAGACCTCGGCTCATAGACATTGGTTTATTTCTGTATCGTCACTAAGAATCTTTTCCTAGATTGTATATTTATTTGTAGGTTTGTGCATAAATATAAAGCTTGAGGATCTTAGCATAAAGAGCTTAAAGATCATAACCCGACTAATTGATCATTGTAAATTTCTTGATCTTTTTTCCAACTTGAGTTTTTCCTTGATTTGTAATCGTTCAACAAAAAGTAAACACCATAAAAGAGAAAAAGTGAAAGGTTTGAAATATTTGAAGTATTTTAAAATTTCAGCATCAGCTCCTCGGCTCCCAGGAACAGAAGATGTACTTGATTCGGGAAAACCAGAAATGGTGAGTTAAACAGCTTTTCAATGGCATCTACTTTTGAGAGAAAAGTTTGTAGTTTTACTTTTATTGATTTTTTTCATTTTCTGCATGTAATGTATTCTTTATATATTTTATATATGTATCTGATGTTTCTATAAACAACAAAAGTTGGAACTATTCATTCATTTTAACACATTCACGACGATACATCTGACCGGTGGGCCGTACTAATGGCAAATATTTTTGGTGTCAGCTCAAGTTTTTAAAGATTTTTGTTATTTATTTTGTAGAAAATTCTCGAAAACTTTGTACTAGTTTTCAAGAGGAGATTTAGGGCTTTCGAATGACTATAATAGCTTAGTTCATCCTTGAATCTTCACCAAATTATCAGTAAAACAGTTGATGACTGCGCGACTGTACGCTCAAAATACCGTCGTCGCGAATGTGTTAAGTAATGAGTCTTTACAGTCAAAGTTTCGACAAATGTATGTCAACTCGGAGATTATTTTCGCTGATCCTGATGATCTTCTCTGATTTCTTTGTATTTCTTTGTATACCAACATTTTGATGGTCTTTGTTCTCGTAAAATTGACGTTTTCTCCACAAATGAACAGCTGTTTTCGAGGATTAGAAGAGAAAAGAAAAAGAAAAGGCCCTTGAGTGTTTCGATTGAAAAGATTTGTGCGAAAAGTCGGGTCACCCACTATTAAGACTTCGAAATAGCATTTCTTTATTTTCGCTTGGCTTTTATTACTTTTTAAATCTATTTATTTTTAGGCTTGATCACGTAATTTAGAAAAGATTTTTAAAAGCTCAAAGTTGTCAGGAAACTTGAATGTAAATGTTGAAAAATTTCATAAGACTTTGCCGGTCAATTCAATTGAAATAGCTAGATTTCTTTTGGCTTTGAAAAAGAAAAATCTTCTCTTTATTGTCATTAAAATTCAATTCAACTTATTGTTGACTGACAACTCTTTCGCCTCACAGTTAGGTGTCAACCCCTAGGTGAAAAAAGATTTCGCCTTCCTTTGTTTTTCAACCTAAACCTGGCAAACGCTTTACCCTTTGCGATTTCTTTTATCTCCTTCAAAAGAAGAATGATCAACTGATGGCCCGAAAAAAAAAGAAAAATAAAGGGACAAAAGTAGAGAAAGTGAAGTGAGTGTAAAGCTGAATTGCTCTCTTTTCGTTTTTAAGAGAAAAGCCCCAAAGGTCTTTGAGGTTTCCGTGATCTTTCCTGTATTTCTCTTTTTCTGAGATAACCTTTTTAGAAAGCTTTCTCCCAATATTTCTCTTTTCTACGCATTTCTTTTGATCTGTGGGAGTTTGTTGCTCCTAGATAACTTCCAATCCTTTGTGGGCTGAAAGAATGAGCAAAACTCTTGTTTTTCATTATCACCTTCCTAGTTAGCTTTAAATTGGATGCGAAGTATAAGTTGAACTTGACAAGCTTGAAAAACTTACTACTTTGCCATTCATAGCTATTTCTGTTAAAAAGTCAGTTATGAGAATAGCGTTCAATTGATTCTTTTCTTCTCCTTTTAGTCGACCATCTTAAAACTTCTGCATTTGTTGTGAATAAAAGAGTGCTCAGCTCATTATATACTTTCTACTTGCTGCTTTCTGAATAGAACAACCATTTTTCTTCATATTTCTTTGATTCAGTTTCCCAATCGATCGAGCATCTTTTGATTCTTTCGGCGAGGGCCCCTCGCGGGCCTTCCCATTGCCATCCTCTACAAACACGCCTCATCTGTTGCATCGAACATCAAAAATGCACCCATCGACCGCAATTCATCATCTATCTTTACCTTCGACTACTCATCAACCAAAACCAATTGAAGTTCCTCTCGTTCAGCCGGGCCGCGTGCGACTTGTGATGCGAAATGGGTATATTTCTCGACTTCTCGGTGCTGGTGAGCCTACCTTTGAGCAATTTGAATCGGATTCTGGATCCGATTCAGAAAATGAAACTTCAACGAAGCAAAGACGTTCCACACCAAAAGTTACTGAGAGAGATAAATCAGCTCGAGCACTTTATGCCATTAAACCAACATCCGCAGTGCCAACATATCAAACATTTCGACCAAGAATATTTCGAACGAGATTCATTGGACCAAAGTCGGGCGATCCAATGATCAATCAAGCTAGATATGAAGAATTTGCGAGTGGAGTCAAAGCTCCTTTTGCACTATTACGAAATTCAGCGCAAATTGCCTCAACACCCACACCATTCCGCACAACAGCCACACCGGGACACAGCTTTTCGAGAAGTATCCCACTAAAAGCAGTATCCGATGTCTCTAGACCAACAATCAGTACATATTCCGGCCCAAAAGTTGTGAAACACACAGAAATCATCAATCAGGTTTATCAGAAACCCCTGAGACCTTCAAAATCAGGTGCTTTGATCTCAAAAATTAAGTCGACTTTAGAATTCCGCGCCTCCGGAAACCAAATAAAAGGTGTCAACATTGGGGTTCAACCTCAAAGCCCTTCTGAAAACGATGAGACAAAGCCACAGATTGCAAAAGCTGAATCAAAACCGTCAAAAATTTCTAATTTCTTTCACAAAATGTTGCGCAAGACTCCAAAAACAGAGACAAAAGATGAGAAATTATCAGCTTTAAAAGCACCAGTGCATTGTCAAGCCGCTGATGAGCGAGTCATTCATGGGTTCACTGTGCAAAAACCAACAGTTGTTGCTGAATTGGATTCTAAAATTCAAAAGCTTCCGAGATCACCTAACGATTCACCCCGACTAAGAAAGAAATCGTCAGTGAAGTCGGTAAAATCAATAACTTCGACGAGTCAAAAGCCCACTGACCCATCGAGTCCAAATGCAACGCCAGGAATGAAAGTGAGAAAGCTTTTGCAAAAGTCAATAAGTAAAGAAAGATTGGACCAGCCTATAAAAGAACGAGGAGAAACAAAGGAAGTTGAACCGAAGCCAGGATCACCGAAGACATTGGTTCAAGTGGAGAGAAAAGACAATGGTCGATTTGTACTTCCAGAACTAAAAAGAGTTACCTCACCAATTCTGAAACCAAAGAAACCAGAGAAACCAGAGAGCCCACCAAATTGCCCATACAATGCAGAAAAGGTGCTTGTTCGTAAACAGGCTCTTCATGTAAAAGAAGCAATTGAAAAAGCGCCTTTAGCCAATATGGATGAGATTAGTGAGTCAAGTGAAAAGACAAAATCGCCGGAAAGACCATTGGGTATTGTGAGGCCATTTTCGAGAACTGGAAATCCTAATGATAGAAATATTCCTATCGGGCCAATGCCTAACGACGTGATTCAACGGGTTGCTAGACCAGCCACAGCTACATTAGGTGAGCCACAAAATGAGAATAGGACTCCGTCACGAGAAGAGCCAACAAGATCTACTCCGGGCTCTAGACAGCTAAACAACCATTCTACGCTACAGAATGTCAAAGACTCGCCTATGCGAACATCTGAAACACTAAAAGTCTCCGAAGCTGATCAGCTGGAGCGACTGCAAGAATTAGAAGCTCAGCTCAGAGAACACAAAAACCGTTTAGATGAATTAGCTCATCAACCCTTTCTTCCACAAGCTCAACCAGCAATTGTTGTTGAGAAAAGAGTAATGGTTCGATATGACGATAATCTCGTTAGAAAGCCTTCGAACAAAGCCAAGAAAGCTGGCTTAAAAGTTCCTCCAAAACCTCCAAAGAAAGAGATTCCCGATCAACCACAGCCCTGGATTGTTCAACCATCACCATTGAACGTTGATGCTTATATGCAAAAAGCAAATGAACAATGTTCAAGATGGAATGGACAAATAGTGATCAGCCCTCATTCAGCTGCTTCACTTGCCGCTTCCTCTACAGGCCGGCCTTTATCACCAACTTCACCATCGAATTTGATTACATTAGAGGAAAGAGTTTTATCTCCACCACTTAATAAAACATTGCTGAGAAAACAAATGCCAAAATCACCAAGGGATCTCTTAAATCCGCTTCCAAAAGCCGAAAAACCGATTCCATTGTGGAGAGCACAAAATGCGGCCCGCTTCGGCAAAGAATCGGTAAAGCTTTAGTTACGATGGATAAATAAGCAATAAATGATATCTAAAAGCCAAGAAAGTAGATGCCAAAATTAGGGAATTTTTTGATACATCAAGAATTTAGACATGAATTTTTAGACAAAAAGCCTTATCTCTCGATCAACACCAAAAGATGATCTGCTGATTTCAGAAATGGCTAAAAGGTTTGATAGTATCGAAAAGATTAAGGTTACTCTATGAAGTTTTAGAATATATACTGGCGCCATGCATATTAGCATGTTTTAACCATAATTTCTGAAAAAAATTTATATTCAAATGAAAAACGAAATCAATTTAGCGCTCCTCCAGCAACTCTGCTTTTGGAAGAGAATAAAGGTGACTTTTGAGAAATTTTTAGCGATTGTATAGCTAATTTAGCTAAAGTTTTAGGGGGAACTGGGGAGGAATCAGCCGTTTCATTCCACACACCACCACCTGAACCAACAATTACAGGTAAAGACAAGGATCAGTAAATAAAAAAAAGAAATTTCTATTTTGATGGCAGATAATGTTTTATAAATAGTGTTGTACAGATTTGATTTGGATAAAATCGCACAAAGCTAGTTTATTTTGAAAACCTTTGATTTTAGTGGCACCACCAACTCCCATTATGAAGAAAAAAACTTTGGAAGTGGACACAATGACAGCAACAAAAAAATCATTAAAGGTATGCAGAAAAAATGAATCGGAAAGCTTTTGAAGTCGTTTAAAAATTATTTAAAACAACATTATTTCTTTTTAGACTATGAAAGACATCAAACTTGCCTCTCCATCGGTGAGTTCCTAACTATGCTATTGGTATAAACTCCTAAAATCTGCTCTAACATATTAACAATATAGTATGTAAGATAACAATTAAAATACTTCCTAACTGCACCAAAAGCCTCTAAACTTTCCCACACTCTCGCTCTGTCACTTTTTTCATTTTTTTAGTGTATCCCATGGGACTCATCGTTCGAATTGGCTGAAGTCGGTTTTTTTTCTTGAAAATCTCTCTACTAATCATTTAGTGTTTAAAACAATTTTTGTTTATTCTGCAAGATAGGCATTAAGAAACCAACTTCTCTACGAGTTTTACTACTGTTTTTCAGGCATACTCAGACGCGAGCGTGATGGACGATGAATCACAGTATTCGGCGATCACACATTTTGTTCCAAAGGTTAAAATGTCGAGCCAAATAAAAAACACAGTTGTCATCTACTTTTCAAACTTTGGCTAGGATTTTATATCCAAAAAAAGATCTTTTTACGTTTACAAATAAAGTTTCCAGAAAATCAAAAAGCCTCCAGTGCCGGGAATGTGGCTGAAAGATGGAGTCGAATTGATTAGCAAGAACAAGCGTTTCAAAAGGTTCAGACTGAAATGAAATTAAAACGTTTTCCATTTAAAATCTTAGAGAAGAAGAGAGCCATGCAACAGTTTCCACATGGAAAATACGGCAAAGTGACAAAATTTCGAAAGATCTCAAGGCAACACCACTGAAAAAGCTCTCTAAACCAGGAACTCCAACAACGGAAAAGAAGAAAATGGTATGGAAAATGAACGTAGACAAATATTAGGGTCAACCAGCTATACAGCGAATGTCAAAGCGAATCAAGTGGCTCAATCTAATCTAATACTTAAATGTAGGTGATGAAAAAGAAGTTAATCACCGACATCAACGCAAAAGATGTGGAGAGGGCAATGAAAGAACGGGAGATTTCACCGCTTGGACGAAAAAAAGACGAAAAGGTGAATCGTTGAAATATTGAAGCAAAAAATAACAAATCAATAAATCAAAAATTGGCTTCAGAGGAAATATAATGTTTTTCAGCCTATCATCCCAGTAGAAGTGAGTGTTTCGACAATTCTCCAAAATCGACTCGCAGCTAAACAAGCAACCGCAAAGAAGTTACTTTATAATGAAAGGTTTGTATATAGGCTACAGTGTACTTATTATGTTGAATTTTCTTTCTTCATACTACTTCTTTTCTACCTTCCACTTTCTTTCAAGACTCTTTTCTTTATTTCTGACTTGTTGCCTTTCAACTAACGCTGACAACTTTTTTGTTGGTTTATTCGAGTATTGTATTACATTTCACACTTCATGGAATGAAGAAAGGCTGTAGCTTTCATTCAACTTATTGATCGATAGATTGGTTCAGAATCGTTTCGCACCTTCTCAAATATAAGAGTCTCCGTTTCGATTTCTCTTTTTTTTTCTTTCTTTTCTCGTTTGGTATGCAAATTTTGAGATGGACCACAGTCAACAAAGAGGACCTTTTGTTTCTTCGCAAAGAAAAAGAAGATTCTTTTTCTACTTTTATTCGAAACCCTTTAGTTTCATTGTTTGAAAGTTTCATCATTAGAGAACAATACAATTTGGTCTTAGCTTATAAGTTTCACTAGTTTCACTAATTTTCACTAGTTTCTAGGCTGCTACACGTAAAATCTAGTCCAAATCAAAATTGAGGTCAAATGTAAGTTTCAGAATCTCCTTGAGCAATCAGAAGCCATTGAAAGCTCGACGCAAACCGATCCCGTTAGCATTGGCGGTGATTGATAAAGATTTTCACAGGAAACGAATGGACTTCCGTGTGCAAAAAGCTTTGAAGGAGTTTGGGTAAGCGAAAACTTAAACAGAAAAGCGACCAAACTTTTCTAGCATATTATCTGCATCATCCAGCACTTTTTAATTCTTGGATACAACAAAGATCTAATGACAAAACTTACTTTTAAGAACTTATGTGTTAAGTGATTGTGAGGGAACAGTTGTTCCTCCCCCAACCACCCACATGAAACTTTTTTCTCACTTCACTTTTTGTCACCCTGATCATCTAAGAATCTTTTCGAAAATTCTATTAGGTTGTCCAGAAAGTCTTTTCGTTTCTTTTCGTACTTTTTTTAAAATAGCTATTTGGAGCATAGATTAATTAGTTAATTTATTATTTTTCAACGGAAGTATGAAAAGAAACGAAAAGACTATCTGGACGGCTTAATATAGAGATTGCCTATATCAATATCATATAGATATTATACTTACTAATTACTATTCTTTGCTTTAAATATAAAGATACTAATTTAGAAACAGTATCTCATTTGATATGGTTATCAAAAACAAAAGTGACAAAAGATTGGTGACAAAAGTTTAAAATGATGACATTCTCTCGTTATCATTGCTTTTCTACCTTTATAAATTCTTACAAAAAAGCGTTCTGAAACGCCCTGTGTTCTTTAGTAATACAAAGCACTTAAATGGAAGGATTGTTAGACTAAAAATTCAAGTACCTATTGCAAATACCAAAACCAAATATGTTTACTACTTTTAGAAAACAACAAGAAAAACACTCGTTGAAATGCAAAGCCGCCACAAGCAAGACGACAAGAATCGAGCAAAATTTGAGTCGTAATCAAGCCTCTGGAGGTGCAAAGGTGGCTAAAATATCTATGATTAAGTAAAAATTAACTATATTACAATTTTAGACAGCTCACATTTCACTTTGATTTTTAGGTTATTGTGGTAAGTGCACCAATCGATCATGTGAATATTTCGAGAATCAAACACAAATGCAAGACGAGCCGTGTGAAAAAAGAAAGGAACTCAATGTAAGCAATTGGAAAAAATTGTGCTAGTAACTTGGTGCAAGCACATATTTAGGCCATGTTACACAAGTTTGGAGCATTCAACGAGTGGATTTGAAGAGGAAAAAGAACGAATTCAAGCCATTCAAGCAAATAATGGAGCACACAGTGACACGGTGAGTAGTTAACGAATATTTTTTGGTCCTTTTTCCGACCTACCAAAAGAAAAAATCTTCATATACCGTATTTTTTCTAATAGTATGACATGCCCAGAGGAGCGTCGCGTAGTCGTTGTTTTTTCCGTACTAAACCATTTTTTTCTCGGGAACCTTTGTTTGAATTTTTTCTAAAAAATAGCTACCTCATTTCTCTATCTTTTGGAAAAACGCCGAACGGAATCGGTCCAGAGGTTCGCGAGAAAAGATTATTATAAAAAACAACGACTACGCAATGTTCCTCTGGACATGTCACTTGAATCACTTCATACTATTAGGAAAAATACGGTCACTTGAATCAAAATGACTGCCTGAATTGCCTAAAAGATTAGCTAACAATTAAGGAGTACGATAATGAGGAGGATGGTCGGTTGAAAAGAGAAAGCTCTGTCGCTGCAGTGATTCTCGATGAAATGAGGGGAAAAGATTCAACTGTTGATTGGAGCAATAAAACGGTCAAGCTTCTGTCTATTAAAAATTTTTATTTAAGTAAAATATTTCAGCTTTCCTTGAATTCCCATCAAATCATCGGGTACTCACGGGTCAAAGTAGTCTAATTTTTCTCTCATTCAGCTTTCATATGAAAAGGCTCGCTTATAAAAGAATTATATATTAGGTTGTCCGGAAATAAATGAGGGTTTTCAACTTGAATATTTAAAATACCATAACTTTTGCACTGTTGATTTGCCGACACTGCCTGGGCCCCAAACTTCGTTAATGTTACGAGCCGTTTCAGCTGCATTGCGACCGAGTTTGAACTCATAAAAGAAAATCTGGCAAAAGTTGGTTTCGGACATCTAAAATGGCGAAGCTTAAAATTCGCAAAAAATTTTATTTTCAACAAAATTTAAAGGCATGGTTAAAGAGAGCGCGAACTAAGTTTTCCAATCGTATATAACATTACAAGGTACAGAGGTTACTTTATTGAGAAAAACGTACCCAAATAATAAACAATACAAAACGCTCATTTATTTCCGGACAACCTAATAGAATGAGAAAACAGGTTTTGCTCCAGAAATAGATATTTTGTTATTTTATTTAATGCTGCTGTTTATTCTTGCAATTCTTTTAAGAAAAATGTTAGTTGTAAAAACAATTTTCCTGGCAATGAGTCATCAAAAAAGTTTAGTAATCTTTACTAACAAGTTCTCAGCTGATGCGTTCCAACCAAGTTTCGATTAACATTTTGCTGATGATTTACAAAAATTCTTGTTCAATTATTTCCGTTCCCTTCTTTTTTCTTTTGCATAGTTAGCAAAGAGTTCTTTGCCCTCACTCGATCGTCTTTTCAAGGGCTTCCCATTTTACACATCTTTCCTTTCCCTCTCTTATTCTTGTAGATGAGACTCGACCTGATCTCCCCTCTTTGCTTTCAACCAAGAGTCACCTTAAAGTCCATTTCCTCAATTTCGACTGATCCGCTATTAACTTTATTGGTAAATTACGTTGAGATCCAGTTTACTTTTTACATTTTAAAAAATCCCATTTTTCTGCTTTCTAATTTATTAACGCTAACGCTCGGGAAAAAAATTAGGCGCACTTTACATTTCTGATCAAATCTTATTGGAGGTTTGCTTCTCTGAATCTGAATCTGCATACAAAGTTAAAGTTAACCCAGTAATTGGCATTATTTGCTATGTAATTTACTATTTGTTTTTATATTTTAAATGTTTCAGGGTGGGCCGTCGATTTTCCTCAACAACGGTCAAGAGCCTTTGATCCTACCCGATCAATCAATTCTTGAAGAGTACGTGAAAAGGTTGGTTTCCTCTGGCTTAACTACAATTCAGACCTTTTATAGCAATGAGTCAAGCAACTTTTTTGGTGTGTATAATTAACCCTAGAAAGGATACAATTCTGACCGCACGCTTACTCTTATTTTGTTGTTCTGCGAAAATCTTTGGTCACTAGTAGTAACGGGGAAAAACAAACTTTGTATTCGAGTCAGGCCAACTTCAAAGTTTGGCTTTTGAAAATAGATCGAATTTCCCTTTGGATTCCCTATCTCTGACCATCTGTTATCATCGCTTAGCTCGCTGTTTTTTCTTATTTCCAAGGACTCAAGTAGAACAAGCGGCATTTTTACAGGATGTCTCTCGTTGGATCTTTTTCTTGTGACCAAGTCTTTTTTGTTGTGAGTCCTTTGGGGCATGAGCTACAGCCATCCATTCATCTCTATCTTTTAAAGAGAGGAAATTTCCTCTTCAGCCTCAAACGTCGCAGAAAGACTTGTACAAATACTGAACACTTATTGATTGCCACAGGTTTATGAAGATATTCTGGGCATGATTTTATTGCGATTGCACTAGAGTTATTGATTTAGTGACCAGTTATCACTATCTTATTCCTTATCAAATTTTACTCTCTGACGATTCAAAGAATGGAAGTTTTGGATTCAATAACATTATGCTTTAAACTGCCACCAAAGCCAGGCCCCAAGAGTAGACGACGAGCAAAGACACCTGGCCCAGAGAGGTACAATAAAACTTGCACCTAAAATTGAGATCTATTTTGGTGCTTTATCAGATGTTTAAAAGCTGTTTGGGGTGAAAATCTCCAATCTTCAAAACTCTATGTGCATTTTCTTCAGAATTTGTGTCAAAGAAATCTTCAAAAAGAAATCAAAAAATTTTGAAGACCCATAATGTGTAAAAATTTAGTTCATTTTAGCAAAGTTGCAAAACTTGAGGCCACGATAAAATCTAATTTTGATCCACTAATCCTTAATCAATAAGTCACCTTATCGATTGTCCAAAGGCTTTAAAAAGTTGGAGAAAAACTTAAGAAAATGGAAGTGAGAAGAACAGTTGCCCTTTTCTCTTTTCTTTTTTTTCGATTTACCTTTAACCGAGCCACTCACCTTCTTAGAATCCACAATAAGCTCTTGTTCTAAAGCTTGCACATTCTCAACTTTTGACTCAGCGCTTTTTAAAGAAACATTGTTTGTATGCTTTATATTTTTATGTTTCTTTGCTACTCAAAATTATTGCTTTGGGTTGCTTGGCGGTGCATGAATAGGTGAGTAAGATTGGAAAAGAATAGATAATTCTCATTTACGATTAACCTTTAATTTTAAAAAGTTCTTCATGGATATTAAATGTAATAGATATGTATCACAAATCATAAATAGATGATAAGTGTTTCAAGTGTAGGCTACACGTGAAATCAAAAATCAATCTACATATTGTAGGAAACGAGGTCGTCTTGAGAGGCTACACTCTGAGCCTATTCCGGAAACCGACGAGAATCGGTGAGTGTTTCAAAATCAAATAGGTATATATGTTACGTCCGAATCTGTCCTTTGGATCGAATCCGATGCAAGCTGTATTTAAATTGATGCAAATATGCAATATTGTACATAGTACTGATCCGTAGTACTGTTTATTCTATAAGAATCTATTTCTATCTAGATATTTTTATGACTTTATAACAAAAAGTATTTATCGATTTGCTCCAATATCCTGTAGAGTACGGACCAGTACTATGTACAGTACTACGGGCCAATACTATAGAATTAGCATGTTTGCATCAATTTAAATACAGCTTGCATCGGATTCGATCCAAAGAACAGATCTAAACCAGGTTCGGACGTGAAATTTATTTCTAGAACAATAGATTTTATTTGTTTTGTTTATTTCTTTATGAAAGTTCAACAGGACTACTGGTGGATATGCCTTATTATTAGTTTTAGCTTCGAGTGTGATTCCCCATGCAACTCGACCGCTTCGGAGTTCATTCCCGCATCTGCTGGTCGGTTTTTGTTCTGTATGGCGATTTGTAGCTTGTGTAAATTAATATTAAATTTTTGAAAAACCATGGTTATTTTCCTGCCCAATTTAAACTTCATGTATTATATTTTATTTTCAGTCCGAGTGCATGAGCCATCATCACGTGGAGTGCCCGTCATCACTACCGCTCCACAAAAATCGAGGTGAGCACAAATAAAATGTTATTGATTGTATAGAAAACAAAATTTTAGCATTTTAGCAGTGATAGTATTTTTAGCTTTCCAATTCATCGTTCAATAAAAATTAAGATCTCGTATGAGTAGCGGTGAGCCACAAACACCAACGGCCATGCTTGAAACTCAACAACCAATGAATAATTTCAATTCTACTCCACAAGCTTTCTTAAGGTGAGTTATCCAATTGTTAGTTGAATCGCTTTTCTCAGCCATTTTAAGTTTTAGTAAAAAGTTGTGCGGGAACTTTTGGATCACCCGTATTACTCTAATATTTCTGAATGTCATTTTACTATTTTTAAAACTTTTACAGGCGACAAGCTCCACGTGCAATTCTTTTTCAAGCTCCTCAATCATTTGATGTACCCAAGACACCCTTTGAGGTGAGAATAGAAACATTATTGAGCATGTTTTAACATCATTTCAGCAAATTTATCAATAGAACCTTTCAGTCAGCTCTTCAACAACAAGCAAACCAAATCGCTCGTCGTGCCTCAATCAACAGTCTCTCGACATATTCGGAACCCGGGGAGGTTAGATTTATTGAACTTTTAGCAATAAGATTCGGTTCAAGAAGAGAATTCGATTTACTTCGTTAGTTTACTGGCTATCTATATGAACAGGCCTTTTTGATAGAAATATTTCCGTGCAAACTTGCGAGTGAGAAGGAAAAAAGAACACGCAATGGGGCTCTCAAACGGTCTTTTCCAGAGACATCTCTCAATTTCCTTTTCCCCTTTTCCTTATCCCGAATTTGAGGCTTTTTGTTGTGGTGAGACTGGGAAAACAAGAAAAATCTTTCTCCTTTTCTTCTTTTCGAGGAATCTCAAAACTCGAATCAAGGCCAGTCACCACTATACGTAGCCCCATTTTGATCTCATTTTTGTCTATGTAAAAGCTACAAATTCAGCCAAATTTTATTTAACTTTAAACTTTAAATTTTGAATTTCAAATGGCTTTGACATTCCTACCAAGCAGATTCGGAAATATTCAGGTTTAACTTTTGAATTTTCAATTAGCTGCTAGATAGAAAATTTTCTACCGATTACGTAAGTATTCAGTGTCGATCCGAAGCCACCGCTCAGGGTCATCAACGACAAAATTCGCAAGATGGTTCAATTTCTTCTTCTTTCACAGCCGCTCTTGCCGCCAATCAGCCGACCCGACATGAAAGATATGCTGCACATATTCCCGTGAATCGGTAAGATTTCTTGCTTTTTCTTCTTACAGCTCGACAATTTTAATGTATTTTGATAAAATTCCTTTCAGAGGCGATGGGTCTGGTCGACAGAGTGTGAACAGTGTGGACAGTCAAGCAAGGTGAGCCATTTTAAGCCCGTTTTAATGTTATTTTGTAGAAAAATAATCGGCCTTTCTAATGAAACAAACCATAGGTTAATTGGTGAATTTGTTGGTTTTAAGCGGAAGTACGAAAAGAAACGAAAAGACCTTCTGGAAAGCCTAATATATGATGCAGAAAAGTAGTGAGCATCACGCGATAAACGCTAATCAACAAAAGTCCCACCTTGAGTGTTTATCAATGAGTGCATGGGGTTTCTGTAGGGAAAGAGGAATTTGGGGAATATATACACAGATAACTAACCATAAGCCATTGAACTTGGATAGTTTTAATTCGTGGATTGACTTGTATGCACAAGTTAACATGAGTTTTTTATGTTTACCAGCTAATATGTTCTATCTAAATCTTGAAAGACTAATCAAGAGGTGTCGGCTTTGAGGTTTTCGCGGAGAAAATGAGAAAATAGGAAGAGAAGAGAGATAAGGAAAGTGAGAAGAAACCAGACCGAAAAAATATCTAAAAGACAAGCAAAAACAGAAAAAATAGTTTAATGGTGAGAAAAGGCACGCGGTTTGAATTGGCCCTTTGATGCTTTGATGTGTCTCGGGAATCGGCTGACTGACCATCCCTCTTTTCTCCAAGTCGCCCTCTTCAATCCAATTCCTCGAACTCGAGCCGCAACACCTGACCCCTTACATATTGACGGCTTTGTAACGCGAAAGTTCGTACTAGATCCTTGCTTGGCTTTTTTTCTGTCATCCACCTACTAGTTCTTGCTGCTCTTCTTTCATTTCCATTCTGAATCACAACGAAGTCATCGAATGCTCCCTTAAAATGATTCACCATTTTCCCCACTCCGGATGCTGACCATTTTTGAGTTTTGCCTACTTTTCGCAATTTCTATTTTATTGCTACTTGGCGCTTTTCATTTGAGAGAAATGTATTATGCAACACGAATGTGCAACAGTTTACCGCGGTTTGTTTCTCTTGTAGACAGTAGTTCTCTAATGCCATTGATCGGCTTTGAAATACAGTGAAAACTTATATTAAGGACTTGGTATCCTTCAAAAAGTATGTTATCCGTTAATAAAATAGTAAAAAACCGAGAGATTAATTAATCCTTCTATTCTTTTTATTTAGCGGTGCATTGGAGACGGCGAGCAAACAGCTGGACCAAGTGATTGATCAAGTAAAAGAAAGATACGAAGCTTTAATGAATTCTTTAGGCTCGATACCGTCATCACCAACACCGATCTCGTTTCAAAGAAGCCATCGATTATTTGGATCAAATATTTGAGGATCTTAAAAGAGAATGTGATACTGGCGCTCAACAAGCGTCTGCTGTCAATGCTACGGTTTGGAAATCTTTATTAACAGTTACATTACTACATACATTACCCTTTATACTTCTAGCAAAAGTAACGGTGTTGCTGATTTGAACATATATTGTTAAGTACTGCAAAAAACTTACACAAACTTTTCTTTGTCTAGACCGATGAAACAAACAACGACCCTTCACAAATGGTTGAAATTCCCTCTGCTTCATCCGGTTCTCATACGACATCCAAAGAAGCGCTACTCAGGTAAGACTCAAAAATCAAAGCATGATCATCAATTTTCCAAAGCTAGCTTGATAATCACTAATCAAAAAAGTACCTTCATATATTTGCCCAAAATTCTCTACATAAACTCTATTAATTTACTAATATTTTTCGGGAATTCCTTGACTTTTTTAAGGCGTTAAGAAAAACCAACACAGTGCAGTGCATTGTGTTTTTGAAGGTCTGGAGGAAAAGAAATTGTGGCCAGATGTTAGGGAGTTCTTTGAGCCGACTAAAGGTCCTCAAATGTTTTCGGCCAAAAAATAAAGGAGAACTTTGAATGGGAAATCACCAAATAGCTTTTAGTATACTGGGCAAATTTAGTGAATAATGAAATGCGTTGGCACTTGTTGCTACTGGTTCCAAATAAACTTAATTACTGATGAAATCAATCTTAAGATGATTTTTTTGTTAGCTATAAAAGTTTTCCCATATCTATCCCAACAAAAACCTGGTTATCGAGTCCCACTTGGGGGTGTAAGAATGTGGGCTTGGTAGTCGTTTTTTCTTTTCTTTTGCAAGCTCTGCTCAGTCATTTACTGACTGAATCCTATCATTCTCTTTTTTGCGATCTCTCAGTTGTACAACGCGAGCAACAAGTGGCATTATTGGGCAAGTGCCTAGACAAATCTTCAAAAAATGACACACGCTAGTTGGCTATTCAAGAAACTTAATATTGCCAGAGTTGCTTCTTAGGTTTTCAAAAATTCCGATGTAATAGATGTTTTTCCACTTGATGTACTGGTTAAAGAACAAACTATACGCACGCTTACGCAAAGTGATTTTTATCACTCAAATCACGGGCCAAAACTAGGGGGAAAGAGAAGAGATGCCAATTGCTGGCCCTTTCTTTTTGGATGAAAAGATCTGTGCGAAACGATGAACTAAGCGGCTGTTTCTTCTCGTGAATCTTTTCCTTTTCAATCGAGAACCTCAAAAATCCCCTTGTCTCACTTTTCTTTTGTTGATCGAGTCTTTAAGTGACGCTCAATTCAACTCCTTTCTTCACCACTAAATATCCCGAGCGGATCTCATCGATCGAGCTCTTTTTTAGAGTTCAAAGAACCTTTTTATTTGAGTATTCAGCTAAATTGATCAAATTTACAAATTATTCCTTTTCATGGCTAAAATATCATTATTTTATTTCAAATGGTAGTAATAACTATCATTGGAAACGTGGCTCGTCCAAAAGAAAAGTAATATCTTGATTTCTTTCTGGAGACATTCAGACCAGATTTAACATTTAACCAAACTGAAAAGAAGCCAAATACGCTTCAGATTCATTTGGCGATGCAATAACATTCAAATTTAGACGTCCTCAGCCGGCTCCTGTTGTGGTCGATCCATCTCCATCTTCTTATGCAACTCAATCTCTACCAAATCGAAGCACTAAACATCGACCGCAAAAGGTATTTCATTTGACAAGCTTGAGACTTTAACTACCGTATTTTTTCCTAATAGTATGGCACCCCTCTGTGTTAAATTGAGGGGGCAGATATCCATTTTTCCAAAAAAATTTTTGGTAAGAATAGTACTAAATGTATATATGGGCTGTAGGTATATCACAAATGCCATGGCAGTAAAACTAACATTGTAAAACTAAGAGTAAAACTAACATCGAAAAATCATAAGGGGGACCACATGAATTCTCGAGAGTCGATTCTCTGAGGATCGGTCGGAAGAAAAACATTTTCGTTTTAAATGTGTTTTTCGTACGTTTAGAGCAAATTCAATCGAACTAGAGTGGTTTTAAAAAAAATCATTTTCATTTTGTGGTACCCCTTTACCATTTTTCGAGGGGTCCGAAAAAAGACATCGAAAAATAGAATGATATTTCATACTATTAGAAAAAATACAGTATCTTAGAGTGAAGTAGAGCTCTTATACATAGCGTAGTGGGTTACTGGTTCAATTTTTCATAATTGTTTTTTATTTTTCATGATAAAGTATCCATTGTTTAATGACTGACCAACGGGAAACAGGTAATTGGACCTCCCTGCAGGTGGAAACTCTCGGAAGAAATTTGAGTATCCATTTACTTTTTGTTTTTTCCAACTCGAACGGTTTATTGACTGGAGAATTACCCCTTCTCTTTTCTGAAAAACCACCTGACACTCTTCGAAAGAAGGCAAAGGATTGATTCTTCAAAGATTCTCCCGTGCCAGCCTCTTCTTATTGACTTGAACTCTAACAATTTTCAACACACTACACAAATTGATTTTTTAAAATCAAACACGCAATTTTATAAGGGTGTTTTCAGTGGGGATCAATCGACGATTCATTCGCATTCTCGC
This sequence comes from Mesorhabditis belari, assembly GCA_958450365.1. NCBI lineage: Eukaryota > Metazoa > Nematoda > Chromadorea > Rhabditida > Rhabditidae > Mesorhabditis > Mesorhabditis belari. Next base: position 45,911 of record CAUEEP010000914.1, read on the forward strand.
CTATTACTGTGATTCTTTTCTCTTTTCTAAAGCTTTGCCTGGCTTCTAGCATTTAGCTGATATTTAGAGCTACTAAAGCTTCTATCGTAAAAGTGTTAAATGATAGTCTCCCTAATTTTCAGCCACCATCGCCGATTGAAGGAGTGTCCAAGAAGACTGGAGCGAAACAACAGAAGAGCACCGATAGTGAGGTTGGGCTTATGATTAAAAACAGTGCTGTTAAGTAGAGTGTATATTAAAGACTCATTTCCAGAACATTAAAATTTTATTTAAAAATAAGATGCAAAAGAACAATCAAATTGCGTTTTCAGGTAGCCGAAACAATTGTTCTACCAAAAAAGCCGGACAAACTGGATTTCACGAGGAAATGGCTTCACGACGACCTCTCGTCTTTTGGAATGAGCAGTCCAGCTCCTCTGGTAATCGGCCCAGAAATGGTAAGCAACACTCATAAATAAAAAAAGCAAGCAGAAATTTCCGTTTAAACTTGAAACCCTTTTTTTCTAGACTTTGTACACCGATGTCGATGAACATTCATTGGGAAGTTGCTCGGCTGAAGTGGCGGCGATCAACGAAAATACAAAAACAAAGAAGAAAGAAAAGAAAAGTTCTCAAAAGTTGGTTTCAATTTTAAGTGTATTTGGAACTATTCAACAACTGCTATATGTATACTGCATTGAATCATTTTCAGTAAAACGAAACCTCATGCAGACGTGAAGCCAGTAAAGCCTCAAGCTCTTCGACCACAGCCACAATATTCGACATCATCATCGGGGAATAATGGGTCAGTTTTTATATAGAAATACTTATTTTTTTAATTATGCGTTGCACTAGCTTCTTTTTGCTTCTTTAGTCCTCGTCAATTCCCAGTCGATTTCGAGCCAGCTCCTCCATTACCCAGAGTTGCCTCCTTTGATCACATGAGTGATAAAACTGAACAAAATGGATGGAGAAGTGGAAGTCAGGTAAAACTTCAACAAAAGGATAAATAGTGAAGATACTTTAGAATGATAAGGCACTTCTAGCAAGATCCTCATATTTTCAGGAGCCTTACAACAACTCACTCACTCTTCATCCAAATGATCCAAGACCAAGCCCATCAGCTTTCCAAAACGTCTCCCCGTCGGTGCAACGAAACTCTTTAAGAGGCAGTATCAGGTAGAAACAATGTCAAATATTTTGAAATTATGCCTTTTTCCTAGTATGAACTATAATTCATAACACACAACGATTGAATACAAAATATAAAAAGGAGATTATAGATCATTACCCGATGCTGGACGTATTCCTTCATTTCGTCCCACACCCGATCCACCACGTGATCCTGGATTGGCAATTGACGCCTTAGTGGCCGAATTAGAGTTGAATACCGAGGAGGTTAGGAGACACCATGCCCGGGTTTGTCTTGCCTCCATTCACACCCCATTTCTTTCGTTTCTATAACAACAAGTTTCCAGCTTTCATTGAATGCAAATAATCCTTACTATTAGTTTTTAAAAGGTTAATAAATATGCGTATTTGCTTTTAGTCCGCGTTGGCCGAGAAACGGCGATCGTTCCCGACGGCAATTGGTCGTTTAAACGAGTACGAGCAACCAAGAAACCGAATCAATCCACCAACACAACCAAGGAGGATCACTCAACCAATCAATTATAGTCATGGGTAGGAACAAAGAGACGCAGTGAACTGAAAAATAATAAGCACAAATAAAACTTTTAGAGAGTACAACAAATTGTTCCCTTTACAGCTACCAACAACCACCGGCCCCATCACAGCCAATCCTCCCGTCATCGACTTATTCGAACTCGAATCCGGTCGCAAGTCGAGCTCCCGTCATACAAAAACAACCAAACCTTGATGAAATGGCCTCAATGTTAGCAAGTGTGGCCAATGAATTCTCTTCAACTCAATCACCTGCACCAACCACTCAAAATAGGCAACATAATGGACGTCGAGCATCCGTTCCAAGACAGAACAGTGGTGGAAGTAAGTCAACACCAAACTATTAGGCTGTCCAGAAAGTCTTTTCGTTCCTTTTCGTACTTTCGTTGAAAAATAACAAATTTCACCAATTAACCTATGATTTTCTCTAAAGAGAAAGTGTTTATTGTTCAATTTCCCATTTTTTTAAGTCAATTTGGGTTCACTTTCAAGCAAATTCGAGCGTTTTTCGTAAAAATCTATAAAAACCTCTGCGAAGAAATTGGCTAAAACAATTTCTCCAAAATTTGGCTATATAACTAACTTTTTGTGCTCTATCTTTTATCTATTGACACCAAGACCAAGGTTTCCTTAGCTAAAATGTCTAAACCGCATCATCGAGTCCTTTTTGACCACCCGACTTCACGCTCCCAAAAAAAATCCAAATATAAGACATTTAAAACCCGTTTTAATGTTATTTTGCCGAAAAATAATTGGCCTTTCTAATGAGACAAACCGTAGTTCAATTGGTGCATTTGTTGGTTTTAAACGGAAATACGAAAAGGAACGAAAAGACTTTCTGGACAGACCAATAAAAGTAAAACGCTTGAATTTTATAATATTAGGTGTTTGCTTTGATTTGTTTCGAATAGCAATAACAACATTTAAAAACACTTTTCTAGATGAACCAAGCCTTTAGGTACATCCAATCAACAATCATTCATCTATGCAATTCCCCACATGCATGCTCCACCATTTGAGACCATAAATAAGGTTAGTGACGAGGAACTGTAAGGAATTCCGATGAAAATGATGCACATATTAATTAATTAGTATAGAAATAATGAGAAATTTCTAGGAACGAATCAATCCATCCCGGGTCGAGGCGATGCAAAACGTTTTTGAGACGCGGCCAAGTAGTGGGTTTTTATTAGCTGAAAAGAGTTGGTCAAATTCAAACTTGTCCAACTTCACTCGATAAGTTTACCTAGATTTTTCTATAAAAGAACTTTTTTAGAGACCTAGCCTATCTACGTGAAACAAATCCAATCACTCAGAGCACATTCCACAAAAATATTCTAAATCACAATTCACTCTACCCTAATCTACAATAATCGCAAAATTTGAGAAAAGGTTTTCATCTATTATCATAATGTTTAGGCTTTTTGTCATTTTCAGTTGCGCGCTTTAAAACGATTTAGTCAAAATAACGATTTGTGATCATTTTGAGTTAAAAGAACAAAAATAGAATTGGGCGGATTTCGGAAACAAAAGAAAATTTTGGAGAAGTAAAATTTACAAAGGTCATATTGATCAATCTATCAATGTTAACAAAACTTTTGAACTACTGACAAAAAGAAGCACTCCCAATTTTGTTTTTTTTTCTTTTAACTCAATCTCTGTGCTCGTCTTCTTTATTTGTTTCATTCATTTAGATTTCTGTAGGAGTTTATTTATCGAACAATATTAGTTGTTTGATGTCTAAAAATTTTAGGTGGTACCGAATGGCGACGAGGACCCCAACCATACAAAAGTCCATCAAGAGAAGAAGAGAATTATTATGAGATTGGAGAACTTCAACAATCATTCTATCAACCACCAAAAAAAGAGAGTAATCATCAACCTATGATCGATAAACCACGACAAGCCTATAAGGTTTGAAGCAGTCAAAAATGCAGTTTTCTTTTCATAGTGATATATTCAGAATCCATCTAATCACTATTCAACATCTCACGACTTCTACCCACAATATCCAGCGAGTCAACCGCCCACAATGCCACCTGTGGGCAGAAATGGTAAATTCGTTACAACAAAAGTACTGATAAAATAACCTAAAATAACAATAACGTTTGTGCTGATCTATATTCATGACGTCAATCCACACAAGAATGTTTAGGATCTGCCGGTTCATCTCAAAATGGAGGATATTATTCATCGAATAGCTCCGATCACCATCAGGTATCATTAATGACAAAAAGAAAAATATATTTCTACTAAATTAAAGAATTATAAGCCAAGAGAATATAAACTAAATTTTAAAAATTAAATATTTATGCAACAATTTCAGGGTCACGCACAATTGATGCGCCGAGGGTCATTGGTGGGGCGACAGTCGATGAATTCAAGAGCCCATTCGCAAGATGAAGAAGACGATGGATTCTATGATAATATCGCACATGTAAGCCGAGAAAATTTTATCACGACAAACCTCAGAAAACTTTATCTAATGAACCTTTAAGATGGATGATCGTCGTCTTTCACGGGGAAGTGATGTCTTCGAGACCGGGTCGCTGAACCGAACCGCTTCCACAAAATCGTACACTCAAGGGAAGATTGGGTAGAATAGCTAAAAATACAAATATACGATTTTAATTGTAGTTCGTTTTTTCGTAAAATCGGCTCCGGACGTCCGCCCGGTGCTGCTGCGAGTCTCGTCTCGTTGAATAAGGTTTGAAGCAAATGCATTACCGATATTATGCTTGAAATTGTACCGATAATTTTCTAGGTATGTGTATCGTATTCACAAACTATTCACACCAAACTATTTTAAAATGTTAGCATAAAGCTTTTAGGCGGGAATCGAGCCAATCATTCAACCAACGGGTCCTCTAATGAAATCATCGAGTCTCAGTCAGGATCCTTGGAATAAGCATGTTCTTGGAGGGCCGAGTCTTCCATCTCGTAAGTTATTCAAGCTTAAACAATGATAATGTTCTAGTGTTTTACAAAGCATCAGCCTAGATAAGCATGCGTATTCATGCATTTTAAAGTGATAGCCGTCATCCATACGAATTTACTACGGCATATGTAACTTTCAGCAACGAACGACAAAAATAAAGGAATCGGCCAGCGCCTCAAAAATTCGCTTTTCGGCTCAAAAAAGCGACTTAATGGTTGAAATGAATTTATTTATCTCTTTGTGATTTCGGGTTACGGTAGTTGATTGCAACCAATTTAGCATCTAAAGTCTCTCTACCGTAATCCATTTCAATGATATATCTTCTCTTGTCTAATTCTCTAATTCTCCTTTTTTAAAATTCTTCTTTTTCGCCATTTCGGGGCTCCATCTTTTCAACAAAATATTGCGATTTATAGATGTTCGGGGTATTTTATGGAGCCGGGATCATAGTAGTGCCTTTGATTTTCATAAAAATGCCTTTGATTAGCCAATTGTTGAAGAGCTCTTTCATTTTAAAGCCTTTTTGCCAAACTCTGGTCAAAAATATGTTTGTATCGATGCTTTGCTCAATCCTCAACCCCAAATTATTTTTCGGTGTACGGTATACCTATTTATGTGGCTTTTTCTATAAGTGATGTCTTGTTAAATGTTTGCGACCGATAAATATTGATGATTTTTGAACTTAAATCAATTGCAAAACTTAAAAGTTGAAGAAAGTGCAAAATCACTGCAAATATTATGAAAAGACTTGCCAAACTAATCTTATCTTTTAGAATGCTAAATTGCGGAGTTTCTCTTTTGTTACCGTAGCCTATCTTTTCCTCCAACATGTAAATTAGGCTCTGAAATGTTCTCAGCTATTTTTGAAATGAAATTGTGCTATCCGGTTATACCTCCCCACCCGTTTTTATGTATCCTATCCTTTTGAGAAAAAGCGTGGATAGTTTAGATATTTTAGGTAAGCATACACATAAAGTAGATAACACAATGTATTAGGTTTAACCTAGTTAGTTATTAAGGTATGGAGAGGTATAACCAGATAATACCAATGAGATTTCTGAAATTTAGTAAAGCCTTACATTCTGACAGATGCCTTCTAAACTTGTTGAAGTAATTTTTATTCTTTTAAAATGATATATTTTATGTAATGTGGTGAAATAACACTTCTTTTAGACTTTCGGAAGTATGGACAAAGTGTTGCCGTTTCTTTGGATCGGTGATCGATTCTCGGCCGTCGATAAGATGGCTCTTGAAAAGTTTGGTAAGGATTTTAGTTTGTTTACTACGAAAATATGTAGGTATGTATTTTTTCATTATTTGGATAATATTGAAACTAGTGTTCAATTCAAAGTGCTCAAAGGTCACGGGCATAAAATTTCTTTTGAGTCGTAGTGACTAGATTTGTAGTTAGATTTGTTTTGTTTTGGCAAGATGCATTGTTTAACTTTAACTTTTTAGGTATACGCGAGATTTTGACGGTTTGCTCATATTCGGTACAAGACGAACAACAATCTCGGGTTAGTTGGTGTTTTTTGTAACTTTGTAATGTCAGGATTTAGAATATCAAATATCACCACGTCCCACTCGATGATTCGCCTTCACAAAATATTTTGCTACGCCTAGAAGAGATGTTGCACATTTTGCAAGGTTTATCAAGCAATATTGAGCTATAGTTAAAAGCTTTAGAGATTGATTATATCTTATGTATTTGGTTGTTTCACCCAAACTTAGCATAACTATGAAATATCCGACTCTGCAAAATTTGTAATAAAAGTTTGAAGATTGGTAAAATTTAGAGTCGATTCAAGCTGAGAAAAACATTCTTGTTCATTGTGAAGCCGGAGTTTCTCGAAGTGCGGCTGTGTGCTGTGCTTATGTCATGAAAAGGTAAATCTCTAGAACTTTTTAATTGAATTATGATTTAGCAAATCTTTGTCTATGAAAAAAGGACTGGACCATGTGAAATCGGCTCGTTTTTTTATTTGTCCAAACGAAGGTAAATACTTTAAACGTGAGTTTGTTTGTATAAATTAGAATTCTTAGGTTTCGTGAAACAGCTTGAAATCTTCGAGCAACTTTCTTGGAGTGCTGGCTTGGATACACTTAACAATTCTCCAATTTACCGGTAAACAATGTTCGCTCTGATTATCTCAAATCAGAGTTACTAAATGTTTATGAATTACTAGCATAAGTAATTACTGGATCTCAATCAAAAAAACTTGCTTTAGCTCTTGGTTACTCGAAAGCGGAAATCACCCGATGACGGAAGAAGAGGCAAAATCATCATTATTTATTCAAACACTGAAGGTAGGTACATTTTTATTAATGTATGCCTTATATTTTTCCTGATTTAGTCAGATTCAAAAGATCTTGCTCGTTATCGTTGTATTGCTTGTCGAACGGATCTTTTCTACGACTGCCACATACAACAACATATGAATAGAGCGGAAAAGGTTTGTGAGTTCTGACTCGGGCTTTGTGTTTAATGTTAAAAATGTCATTACAGTAATAAATTTCTTAAAACTGTCAATTAAATCTTATCAAGCTGATTCACACGTTTTAGGTTTGCAGATTCGGTTTCCTAATCGACCCATTGAATTGGATGGAGTTGGGCCAATATGAAGGAAAAGTTGGTTTTATTTTTCTCATCATGATTAATTTTTAAATCTTTCTAGATTCTTTGTCCTAAATGTTCATCAAAACTGGGAAGTTATTGTTGGGGTGGACGTGTATGTCAGGGATTTGACGGCGAAAAATGTGGAGCCAAGGTTCGTGATATATTATGCGAAAACCGGTGTTACCCATTTTATTTTGTAAGGATTGGATTTACATAGGTAACATATTTTATAATTAAATTTTCAGGTTCGACCATGGTTCTTTATTGGACGAGAGAAAGTAAGATTGCCTCTACCGTCTCAACCATTACCTCTACCGTCTCAACCATTACCAACACTTCAAAATCAAACTTCAGATATTAAAGCCGAATGAAAAACTAGTTGGGTGTTTTGCTTTCTTTTGGTACTTTAACGGGTATGTTGTATGATCGAGTTGATAAATGTGTATTTTAAAAGTTAGAAACGTAAATAAAATTGTGTTGCTGATAGGTTCAGATGTCTTTTTTAGGGTAAAAGCAAATCATATCACATTTATCCTCGAATAGAAGCATTTTCAAGACTTAGCTATCTCTTTGAACACTGAATAGGGCCAAAAACACACAAAAAAATCGGAATCCAAGAAAATGTTTTCCAATAAGCAAATGTCGTCGAGCAAAAATTCACAAAAAAGAAGGAAAATAGGAGACGTGGAGCAATATTTGAAAAATATTAGCGATTAGCGAATGAAATAAAATGTTAACGAAAAATTTGTTCTTTTAGCTAGGATAAAATAAATTTCAATAAGAATTCGGGGCTTTTCTACCACACCGGTAATATGCACGGTAAAGAATATTTTGCATTTTAAATAGAAAAATTTGAGGGAAACTTTTGCACTTGCTTTTAGGGGTTTATGATTAGATTTGATGGGATTAGATTGGAGAAGCAAAAAGAAATGAACATCGGAAAAAAAGAAAGCGTTTCTCATGTGGTCGATGCACGTTGTGTAAGAAATTATGAATGAAATGGGTCTGGGGAAACTATACAGATCAACAGACAAGTCAATTTAGGTTTTTTGAACCTCAGCATCTAGATAGTTTTCCCACATACATTTGAACTATTAAAAGCTCTTAAAGGATTCTATTCAGAAAAAGAAATTGCTCTTTCGCCTCACTAGGTAACCGTTTAGCAAGATTTAGGAAAAAATGAAAAATTTTGGGGGATTATTTTGAGTGGCTGTGTAAAGGTTTAGCTGGCGATCGATGAAAGAATCGAAAATTGGGTGAAAAGAGGGATAATTGAAATTGAATTATTGTAGAGAACAACAACCACATTTCTTCTTTTTGATGTGAACCATCTCAACTTGACCGGCTGGTGGAAGTTCGCTGTCGGCTTGTTGCTTACCACTGAAATTTTTTTTTGATATTCAAAGATTATAGTAAACGCAAAGTAGAAAAGGAGCACGATCAGTAAAATATTCAACGCCCAGTTGGTGTTCATACCCAAATCTTGCCTGATAATGAATTTTTATTCAACTCACATAGCATGTCCTCCTCTGTCCTCCGATCTTCTTCCCGGGGTATCGATAAGTGGTTGTGAGGCGGATTCTTTGTGTTGTTTTTCAGCCACGATGTCAGCTCTCGTTAAACCATTTTGATAGTAGGCAGGCGATTCTCTGAATATCATTTAATTGTCTCAATTTCATTTCGGAGATTAAAAAAACGCCGAGCGTTAGGTTTTGCCTCGAACATGCTTTAAAATCCAAAAAAGGTAGCAAGAAAAGAAACCCAAAAATCCACAAGACAATACGAATCTATCAAACAACTATATTATGACTGTGACTGTCTTTCAGTATTTCGATACCTGATTGATGGAGGAGTGATCGGACGTGCACTCTCGTGCAATCGCCCTTCCAATTCCTCGGGGCTGAAACTGGGAGGGAAATGCTTACTGATTGAAGAAAACCGCATAGAGCATTTAGTCTGCATACATATCAAGATTAAATCTGCTCTAACCCGATTTTAATTTATTATCAGTTTGAGTAATAGAAAATTCCCAGAGGGTGTAAAGGTTGGCAAAATTTAAAAAGTTCACGGTTAGGTATTTAAAAAACTGTTAAGCAAAAGCTCTTTCTATCTGGATTGAACGTTTTCTATGATTACCCGGTTGTCCCTATTTTGTATGAAAATTCTTGTACCTGTGATGACCATTGCTGCTGTGCTTGACGGGAGTATTGTTTACCGATCCAGAGTGAGATGGAGGAAAAGGTTTATGAAGATATTGTTCAACTATTGGATCCACCTGAAATTCCATTTATATGTATATGTCATAGCCGATTAAGATTCAATCTCAGGCTCAGGCTCTGATTCAGACTAAATCTTAATCGGCTATGACATATTAGGCTATCCAAAAAGTCTTTTCGATCCTTTTCGTACTTCCGTTGAAAAGTAACAAATTCACAATTAACCTATGGCTTGCTAAAGAAAAAGTGTTTATTGCCTTTGCTGTTTATTGCCTTCAAAACAAACCGTGGTTCAATTGGTGCATTTGTTGGTTTTAAACGAAAGTACGAAAAGGAACGAAAAGACTTTCTGGACAGCCTAATATACACATCGCATGTATTTAACGAAATGACTTGAATACAGGACTAGTGTCCACCCGGTAAAGTCCTATTCTTGATTGCTTTAGCAAACACACTCTTTCTGGTGCATACTTTTATCAAAAAAACTTTAATCTCACTCACCTCATGGTAAAGAAGATCTTGTGGCTTGAAGGGATTCTCGTGCTCTTCCATTCTAAAATTTAACATTTTTTCACGAACTATCAATCTACAATATCTAATCTTTCACAAAGCTCATTTTACATAAGCCAATCATTTGGAACTTACGAGAATTGATCTTTTAGAACACAGCTAAGAAATTGAATTTTATAATGGAATTCTTTTGGTGTAAGTAGCTGAGCTTACAATAAATTTTTTAAACACAAACAGATTCAAATTAAATTTGAATTTAATTATAACGAACTTGTAACTCCTCAATGGCGGACTTGTTGGCCTTCTTCCGTCTTCTTCAACTTCTGTTGGTGGGGCGATTGGTCGTGGTTCCGACGAATTCTCGGCTGTCACTCGGACTCTCGTTGCTGGAGCCGTTGGACTGAAATTTAAATGTCTAATCAAATTGCAGTGATTAGATCTTTTATATATTTTCAAGTCAAGAAAATGATCGACTCAAAGTTAAGTTGGTATAAATAAAAAAAAACAGAAATAATCAACTGAAATCATCCCTTCAAACTAGCAAAAGAGTCTTAAAAGCATTAAAACTTTTAGAAAAACTCTTTCAACTCATTCATAAGTTGTTTAACTAGCTCAACCTACATGGTCCAAGACCCATAATATGGATCATTTTCCGGGTCTGTTTTTGCTTTCGCTTTTGTCTTCGAATTTCCCATTGATCAATATGTTTTTGAGGAAAAATACAGTAAAAAGTAAAACAGTTTCAGAATTTTGAGGCACCAGCACGAAAAAAAGTGAGTATTCGGCGCAGATACAGGTGAGTATATAGAGTGAAATGAGAAGAGAAAATGGGGAAAAGAAGAGACAAACAATCGGAGAATTATATGAATGAAAGTTTCTCTTTTTGCCATCTCTCTTTTTGAGAGAGTATTTCTGTCATTTCATTTCCGATGTTAGTTTTTCTCTCACCGCCATCCCGCAATTTTCTCTCATCGATTCACTTCTCTTTTTTGCTCGTGTAAATTTCGATAGCGCCTATTTACCGGTTGTGAGCGTGAAAAATTTGTGTTTACTTGCGGCCAAAAATTCTTTTCGAGCGGATTTAAGCAGATTTTTGAAAATAATTACATGTAGGCGGAAAGCAGAGCTTTTACGGAAATCGATCTATCTTGTGGCTGTCTCAAAGCTGTCTCAAAATCTCAAAAATGCAATCAAATAAAAACGTTTTACTAAAAACAGTACAATAATAAGGAATTTTTGTATCTCTCAGTACTAATAATAAATAGAATGCGGTAATTTGAAAGAACAAGAGAGAGACTTCCCCTTTCAGTCTATTCTTCTCTACTCATTTTCTCTTCTCTTATCCACATCCATCCCCATCTGGTCGGATGGGGCAATCGAGAATAATTTCGTTACCCCAAATGCTCCCCATCTATTTCTCTAGTCAATGCAATGAATGTGGTTAAATAATAGAAAAAAAGGATTTTACATTACATATAAATCTTTATAGAATATTGGTATGATTTGAACTGTATAACCACATAAAAGCTTCAACAACTTCCTAACAACTGACTACTTTGAGAAGTTCTACCCTGAAAGACCCTTTCGAAGAAACTTTGGCATTGATTCACGTGATAATTGGGTAAATGAACCAGAGAAGCATGAGTAAATAAAGAAAGCACAAAAGCACAAAAAAAAGCAGTCGGCTATAGTTGAAAGTGGGTGTGGGTAAGTAACTCCATTGTGTCCAAAAATGGCCTCCTTCTCGTCTAAAGCCTCCATCCGACAACCCGGGTCTCTTTTAGAAAAAAACACTGCTTTACTTGGTCTTTTCCCCATTTAGAAAAATAACTGGCCCGTTCTGGAGGTTTTTCTAGAAAAATCCTTTGAGTTCATCCATCGAATTCATCAAGATTCCCATAAAAGAGTTGCAGAAGGCATTCAACAAGTGAATGCTTCAAATTTCAAAGAACAAAAATTTCAAATTGTCTTTGCAAAAACCTCATTGAGAGTTTTTCAGAAGAAATAACTGAAAGCTAAAAAACCACAAGGCATCCAAAATTTTTTGAGACAATTTTGAAATGGACAAAATTTGGGGTAGAGCTCTGCTATTTTTTTTGGTAAGCTGTTGTAAACAATATTATCGGCAAATATCATCTGCAAGTTTGTGTTGAAAGCTCAAAAAGACAACAAGTATTAGTGATTCGATCAAATGGGGAGAGGAGGGTCATTAAAAATGTCATGCAACGTTTCGATTTAATGGTGATGTGAGAGAGAGCCTGCTCAATTTGTTGAAAGTATTTTTTCTTACTCTTAAGAGCAATAAATTTAAGGTACAAACTTGGTTCACTAGTTGGATATTGTTGAAACAAAAAATAACGATGCCATTCAAATTTCAAACCAAAAAAGCGTGGTTGTAAGCTCAAACAAGAATACCGAACAGTATTCAATTCTAAAAGTAAACATTTACTAATAGATTCATTCTAATCAAAAAGCTCTAGCTTGAATCCCCAAAATCCTTTGGGAATCGAAAGAGATGAATTCTATCAAAGAATCTGTGGCCATTCGATAGAGGGGAAGAGTAAAAGTTTATGGAATAAAAGAGAAGGAAAGAGACTAGTCGATTCGTATGAGAGAATGAATATTTCTTTTCGTTTTCTTCAAATCTTCCCCATTTCTTCTTCAAAGAATGTCATAGTATGGGATGGAAGGGAATGGCTGATTGCGAGTCAGATAACCCTTTGGGGGACTTCTCGAGATGAGAAGGGAAATAGAGAAACGATGAGAAGAAATTGGAAGAAAAAAGAGAGACAAAGATTGGACTAACAATCAATCTCACTTTGGTGAGTCTAAAAGAGAAAAAGACACGTCAATGGGACTCACAAATAAGTCGATACTGAGACATGGAATTTGATACTTGCCGCAAATGATACGAGGGTTGATGTAAAGCTAAAAAAAGGGATAACTTTGAGATGCAAAGCGGAATGTGAAAGAATAATTTGTAAATGGTTGGCTCAATTGTTTTCGAGGTAATCCACAAAACACTGAAAAGCTTGCACAATTAAATGAACTGAAGAAGGGGCACAAATTAGGAATTGGATGGACTCCGATGGATGGCCCTTTTTTGCTTTCAAAACTAAATGTAAATCAATAGGATGCAACGTCAATGATGGTAGCTCGAAATTTGCGGTAAGTCAGGCAAAAAGGCGGTGCTAGAGAGAAAACGAAGACCTTTTCAAGGCCATTCACGGATTTAGTTGCGAACTCTATGACTAAAAAAACTTCAAAAATGGACTGTCTGGTTGTCAGTGTCTCTAAAAATTTTTGCAAGCCTTCTTTTCCAGCGCATCGATCAAATCCATTTTTGTGTATTTGTGTGTGTCTGTCGGGTCTCTTTTTCTTTATTTGACCATGCATTCATTCTACCCAAACGACCGCCAACAGTCAATATGTCCCTGAGAAATGTGAACACACAAAAAAGGGAATCGGTAACTCTTTGATGTTTCGATGAGGCGAGGAAATGGACGGATTACCCGGAAGTGTTATAACGAGAGAAGATTCAGTCGTTTTACTCTGGTTAGGTTAGGTTGATTCGGCTATTGGTTAAACGTTAAAATATCCAACAAGCTTGCCCGATATCTTTAGATTTAAGAAGTACAAAAATAGCTTAAAAAATAAAAGCTATTTAACTATTTCAAAGCATTATCCACATCATTAGGGGTTTTGGAGTGAGTGCATTAAGCAAAGAGAATGGGTGAGGGAATGGGGCTTTTCACGCAAACCAATGAGTAGTCGGAAAAAAAGAGGAAAACGATGAGAGAAATGAATAGACTGGCAATGACCTGGACATTAAATAGAAAGGGGAAAAGAGAAAGGGAGAGACAAAGAATGAAATGGACGGCAGAGGAAGGATAGGTATGCATTTTCGAGTGACCCGCAAAGCGGAGACCCACTTTGGACCTCTCGGAGATACAATGTGTGTGGCTTTTTGGAGAATTCCCCGTGGGAGATCGGACTTAGATCGATAAAAGTCTGCTGTTTCTCGGATGCTTGAATTAAGCAATAGGCAACTAACCGACTTTGATAGGAAATGTGTAGAGCATGAGTGGCACAATGCATTGTATTGCAATGGGGAAAACTGCGAGCTTACAATTAGATAATCGGTCGAAATACGCAGACCTCTTATGAAGTTGAGATGCAGAGGTTATAGAGCTTATATTGTTAGCAGAGATTATATTGTTATAGACAAACGAATATGTAAGCTTTCATAAACATCAAGATATTTTGTCCAACATGCATTTGCGACAATGAAGCTAGAAACCACAGCTTAAAGAAAAACGAGACAACAACACACAGTGTCTCGTTGTCGCACCATGTGTCCTAAGGATTGAGTGAAAAGAATAAGAAAGAATGTGAACCGATTGAGAAAACGGGGAGGGGAGACCCCGGTTAGAGGATTGGGGAGGGGAGGAATTGGGAAGGGCTATGGGAAAGGACATTAGAGAAAAGAGAGATCCCGATAGAGGGCCCCGTTCCCCTCTTTTTCTTGGCCCTATGTCTCATTCTTTGGCTCTTTCCTTTTCATAGCAAAAAAGGGGCTTTTCTCGGTCTAAAGAGAGCTCCATGTTGCCGAATCGATCTATGTAGCATCAAGCCGAGAACCCCGAAAAGAAAAAGAGGACAACTAACAGAGAAATGTGGGGATCGACAAGCATGCTTATAGAGGATTCAGTGTTCAAACAGATAGATCTTTAGTTAGTTGAGTTGTTCAATTAAAGTTGTTCGTTGCTTAAGTCTTCAGAGACTGGTGACTTGCAAAACTGTTCGTAAAACTCTCCTTGTAAAAGTCGTGTTTGGCAAAAGGTACAAGTGTTTTAGCTAGAAGCTTGCTCTTCAAAATGTCTTTTTCACTTGAAGTCTTTTCTTTTTTTGAGCATCCACAAACAACTCTGACTTAGCATAAGCATGAGCCACATGGGGATTTCTTTTCTCACATAGAGATGCCCATCAAAGGGTCAGTGTCTTGAGGGGAAAGTGGAAACTGGCCGAAGGAGCTTACAAAAAAGGGATACTTGTTTTCTGGTTCTTCAAATATCCCTTCTGCATGGTACCTTCTATGATTCATACAATTTGTTGAATGAACAAATGTTTGTTACGAGTGAATTGATGTATAAACTGTACAAAAAACTAAATTATTCTATCCGTTTTATGCAAACATTTATTCGAATGATTTCTTTCAGATGAGAGTATCTGGGGAATTTGGAGAATCGGGTTGAGGATGAGGAAACGGGAGGGGTGAATGCAATTGTTCTCATCCTCTCCTACCCTTTCACCCATAATGGGGCCCTTTGACGAGAAACGAACGGAAAGCCTCTAATCAAGAATGAAGAGAAAAGCCAAACGACTTAAAGAAAGGTTGCAAAGAGTAAATTTAATTGACAAGAATTAATTTCCAAGTTCAATAACAGTCTTCAAATTTGTGGTGTTAATGTTAATGCAATGTGTTAATGCAATACATATTTAATGATTCACGTAAGCGTGTTTGAATCGATATCCTTGTCCTTAACTCACAAGGTTACCCAGAAGTAAACATAATGACCTTAGAAAACCCCTTTTATTTGAGGCCCATAATTATGTGCGGAAGACAATGAAAGAAAGTACTTGAGAAGAGAAAAGGCTCCAACTTAACTTGAAGAAAAAGAAATTTAGAAATCTATAATCGATATTTGAAATTGCTTGAACAGCGCGATTCGATGAGAATTTTGTGTGTATTTAAGTGAAAGAGAAAAGAATAAAAGCGAAAGAAAGAAATGTTTGTGAAATGGCACACAGCTCTGCACATATGGATGAATTGGGGGAAAGTTTGAAATGAATCGATGAGGAATTTCAATTCTGAATAGTGATTGGAGGATGAATTAAAGATAAATCAAAAACAGGGGAAGATTTTAGCTGTACCATCAAACATACAGGATGTATGAAAGCTAAAGTAAGCCTGACGAATCTTGCAAAGATGATCATTGACATCAACAAAAAGCCCAAATCTGTGAGATTGTGAGGGTAAAGACCGAGAAAAGCTGTGGGTTTAACGGAAAAAAGAGAAAGGCAGGCAGGTGTGACCCGTCACCCATCACAGAAACCTCACAACAACCCCTTTCCCCCTCTCATTTAAGTGCGGATAGGGGTTGACCCTTCATCCATTCATTTTCTTCTTTATATAGGGTCTCTGTCAGTTCTCTTTATCCTCGCTAAACCTAACTTAACCTAACTTGCGCCACCGATTGGTTTTTTTGTAATGACAGGAGCTATTTTTTATAATTAGCGTATATGACCAGTGACCAGCTCAAGTTTATTATCAGTCATTAAATATTAAATAATCTTTCTTATCTGTAAAGTGAAATTTGAAAACAGAGTATGGAACGGCTTTTAATGAATATAGAATCTTGAAGGAGTCCTTTGCATTGCGGAAAGATACAGAAAGTTTTGTTATGTTTTGGGAAAATTCCAAGCAAAGGCAACCAATGCTTTTAAAAAGAAAAGCTAAACGAGAAAAAATAACCTCAGCGAAAACAGCCAAAACAAGCTGTCAACAAGTGGGGGTTTTTCGAGAAGAAAAGCTCAATCAAAAAAGATATAGAAAAAGGAGAAGAGATGTTTTGAAGTATGAATGGTATAAACAAAAAAAGATTCAAACACATTGATATCAGTCACTCCAAGTATGTGATGGATTCCAAACCTTTAATGTCTGGCGTACCAAAGGCTGATCTCAATAAAAATATTGAGAAAAAGTGTTTGTCTTTGAAAGCATCTTCTTGTAGTTTCTTTTTTCCCCACAATCCTTACACATTTCCGAGGACATCCCAATTCTCTCTTTTCTATTATCTCTTTGACTTTATGAACAAAAAGAAAAGTGCATAAGTGCACGAACACCTGACTCTTTCAACTCTATTTTGAGATTTCCTCTTTCATCATTTCGAGAGAATATCAAAAAGTTTGTTTGGGGATTTTCCTTGAAATTTTCTCCCAGATTTAGCCTAAATTTGCCATATTTTTGACATATTTGTGTTGTGTTTGAGAAAAATTTTTGTTAAAGATCAATTTTTAATTACATAAACTCAAATTCTTTCTTTAAATTTTTCTTTAAATTTAACGATTTGTTCAGCTTTAGGTGTTCATAAAAGCTCAAGAGCCTTTGACGAATTTTATGTGGAAATTTTAGAGGTTTGACGTCTAAAGCAGCACATGGCATTCCTCTTTCAAGTGTTTTTTGCGCTCGAGAAAGCTCAAGTAATGAGTTCCACAAAAATTCTTCCCGAGAAACGAATTTTGGGGGAAAAGATTGAAAAATATATTTCAAGCAATTCCCAATTTTACCACAATCCCCATTTCTCAAAACTGGATACCTCAGCTTTTAGGCTTTATCTAGAAAGAAAACAAGTCGAAGGAGTGCATTTGTGTTTCAAAGTGGAGTTATTCGGAGAAGATTTATGCAAATTTCCCTTTCAAGTAGTGGATGATTGAATATTGGAGGAATAAAGATTGTCTTTGAAAAGTGGAGAGTTAGTTGAGGAAAACTAGAATTTCGATTCCAGCTTTCCTCAGCAAATTATCTAGTTGGCTAGGTGAAATTGGATAAAAATCTACTCAAATTGGAATTCAGCTATTCAGCTCAAAGCTACTCAAATTGGAATTGGAATTCGGCTGAGATCGAGTGGGATAAATGTTTAGAGTGTTAACTCAAGTATGATATTCATTCATTCTTTAACGTGTATTTTTTAAAGTACTTTCTACTTTAAAGTACAGGATTATCGTACTTCAAAAATTGTGCTAACTATAATATAAGACAATGTTAAACGTTTCTTTTCTCCAAAATAATTTCATCAACAATTTTTCCTCCAAATTCTTCATTTCAAAAACTTTTCCCAAAAATGTTTTCAAGATCGAGTTTCGTTTCTCTTGATTCACCCCGTTTCTCATAAAAACATGATTGATTTTTCAACGTCGATTGATTAAAAGTTGAAACACTTGGGTAAAGAACTTTTTATCGAAAAATTGCTATAGATCGGTAAGAGACGGGGAATTTCTGAGTAGAAAAAAGGTAAACTTTGAAGAAAAGAAGAGCACTCAAATGGGAAAAATAGGAAAACTTCTCTCACATCAGAACTGACTAACACTTATTGGTGAGAATTTGAGGAAAGCAAAAATATTTGTGAAGAAAAGAATTGATTGGTTTGATTGGTTTGATTGGTTTGATTTGATTGTTCTGATCGAAAAGGTGGGTCTGTTCATTAAACATAAAGCAACTGATTACAATCACTGTAAGGCTTGTAAGATTTAGTATTTCAATCCAATTCAAAACTCCTCTATATTTGAGCGATATTGGAATTCTGATTTCTCAATCGTAATGATCGTTTCTTATGATTCATCTTTTCAATACAATTCTTAGCTGTTCATTTCAAAGAAAGCGAGCCAAAAATTATATTTTTGTAGTGTCTCCTTGGTTTTTTCGAATAGAAAAAGCTTTTATTCTCCTTTTGTCCATTTTACGGACTTTTGATTCTTTTTCTTCATCCATCCAGGAAACATTCACATTGCTTATGAAAAGAATTTTTGGCTAAATGAGGAGACTTTTGGATTAAGAGGAAAATATTTGAATACAGTTTTGTCACAGAATTGTTATGAAAAACATTTTAAGTAAAGGTTTTGCAAAGTCATTTACGGTTTTAGGACTTTGGAAGAGATTTTAGGACTTTGGAAGAGAACATGACGGAAATGACAAAACTTTTAAACTGAACTTACCGCGGTGGATAGACAGTCATCTCGTCGAAGCACACCCCGTTGGTCTCAAGGGAAATCAAGGAAGAAATTCAAATGGAAAATTTTCGAAGTAGTCGATAATCTGTGATAATTTTATGAATTTGCCGGATAAAAGATGGAGAGATCATGTGAAGCTGAACGAAGAAAAAGAGAGACGAAAACAGTGAGAGAAAAGGAGGAAAAGAGGAAAGGAGATTGGGAGATCTCTCCAGGTTTCCCGGGGGATTTCGTCTCCCGGCCCGGTGTGTGTCCCGAAAAAAGAAGGGGCAAAAAATTCCTTTCTTTGATCCATGTTTTGGTGGGAAGGGGAGGGGCTGCGTCTTTAGACTCTCTTTGAAAAAAGAGAGGAGAAAAGAATAACCGGTAAATAAAAGAAAATAAATAGAGAAGAGGAAAGTTTCGATGGATAAATGGATATTATGGATTCTAGAATTTTGAAAAATAGAGAAATATTGAGAGAATGATAGAAAGGAAGTTAGGGACAGCAACTTGGAGTTGAGACTTTTAGGAGAAAAGGTTTGAGTTTTTAGATAAAAGGACAATTTAGATTTTAGCATGTGGGATAAGATACAACGAGAGTAATAAGAAATATTTAGGGAAAGAGACATTTGGAGAAAGAGACATTTAGGAGAAAAAGAGGTGAAGAGTTTTTGGCCTGAGAGATGCAAGACAGAAATATTGAGGAATAGAAAAGTTAAGATCAAAGAGGATATTCTGGATTGGGGAATATGAAGCAAAGGAGAGATTTAAGTAGAATATAGAAATATTGAGGTGAAAGATGTGGAGAAGAGCCAGAGATAGACAAAAGTGAGGTAGGGGTGAGAGGGAATTGCGTGAACCACGGCCCGACTCTTTCCCTTCCCCAAATGAAGCCGTTTGTTCTCACCCATAGAGAAAGGCTCTTTTATGTTTTTGTCTTTTCTTTTCCTCATGGCAAATCCTTTAGTCCCAGGGTCTCTTTTAACGAACTTTTCGGAGGGAGTGTAGCCGTTTTTTCAGCTTTCTCCCGCCTCGTTTTTCTCGTATCCCTTTTCCCTCAAAAAGCGGCATGACCCTCGGATCTTTCCTCTCCAAATGAATGCTCTGTTGCCGCAAAACAGCTGTGGAACCATGAAAACTTTCTGAAGAGGAGAAAGATCATGATTCTTGATTTCTTTGACACATAGATAACAAAGAGTCACATGATAGATCTTTTAAAGTTTTGATCAAAAAACTGGATCATTTGCAAGGAGTTTTGAAATCCATGTACATATGTGAGCTATGTGGATTCACTGACCGTTTCCCACAAGTTATTAAAATATTCAGCCAAGTTGATGCATGAGAGGAAACTCTTGGAATTCATGATTTCTAGTAAACGCGATTCTCAGTTTATCGAAAACTTCTCTCATAAAGCTCAGATTATTTCTGAGTAATTTTATATTTATTTTATGTGTCCATTATTTCTCAAGAGTTCTCGAGTTATTATCATGTGTTAGGTGAGGTCAATCGTGGAAAAAAATGAACAGCTGATTCTATCATATTCCTTGGTTTTTGTGTAAAACTCATCAAACATACAGAAAGAAAATACATGAATTGATTGGGTGAAGAAATGAGAGAATAAAATGTCCTAATTGTAAGCAAGTAACTGCAAAGGAGATGTTATTAACTTGAATGTATGTATCAAGAAGGCTTTTTGCAGAAAAAGTTGGCAGTAAGTATGGCATGTGAAAGGATAATGAGAGGCAAATATTGGCAGGAAGCCTATTATTATACATCAGCCGAAAAAAATTGAATGCTTTGGGGCTGACGCATAGTTTTGCCGTGGCGCAGTCGGGAGCGCGCTTGTCTACGGCCCACACGATCACACGACCCATGGTTCGACCCCCCGCAGTGCCACTCAATGTTCACTTTTTGATTTCTGATTTTAATTGACACAACTACAGTGTATTCTAAGGTTTTCTAAAGAAGTTTTAGCTTTATTGGTCAAAACACGGCTGAGAAAATACCCGCACAGACAGACAGACACTGTTCTTTTATATATAGTAGATTTTCTTTCGAAAACTTACTATTAGAAAAAAACTTTGTTCAAAGACGTCTGGAGTCAATTTTTCTTCCGTAGTCAAGTTAGAGAAGCTAACAAACTTTAAATGCATAATTTTTGTTCGGCACTGACCAGCGACAATTAGCAAAACTTCTAAAATGAACTCAGATTTTAGGTAATCTTTCCAAAACCTCATAATCTTTTCTCCTTTGCCAACCAGGATTCCCCAAAAAAAATTGTCTTATGAAAGCGGGAAGAAAAGAGGGAAAAACGAGGGTTGATTGGAATTGTTTGATCACTTTTTTCATCCCGCTTTTCGTGCATTGGTCACACTCAAAATTCCTCTCAAAGAACACTCAAAGAAAAACATTGAAATCACAATTTTTTTGCCAAGGACTCTAAAAAGCAAAAGGATTTTTGTTTGGTGAAATTGGATTTTTGAGAAAACTTCAAAAAAGAAAGAATCGATGGTGACCAAAAAGGAGAATCTTTGTTGTTTTTGATTGAAGATTTGAAAAAAGGAAAGGAAAAGAATAAACATTATTCTCAAAAAGAAAGCAACTGTTTGAATAAAAGATTTTGAGGGGATTATGGGTGTTCGGTAGGAATTTCAGAAGGGAATCTATGAGGTGACACGACAAAAATATCGACCACAACCGTAAAGCCAAGAATGACGTATTGGCATTGTTTTATAATCCCTTTCCGTATCAAATATCTTGATATTTGACTCATTACCGTAGTTGGTTGTTGAATCAAACAAAAGTTTACCACACAGAAAGCGAAACGAAAATTAAAACTCACTCAGTGAATGGTTGCTTTGGTGGTGGTGGTTGTTGTTGATTATATTGGATGATCTCTTTCTCGTAGACAAAAGTCTTCACGTTGTTCTCACCGAATGACACTCTGAAAATTGATAAGACTGTAAAAATATTAATTTTTCTGCAGTGAGTTATGTTTCTTCAATAGTATTACTTTTTCTGTTGTCGACGCCAATTCAATCGCGATTCGGCGAGTTTTCTCATTCTACTGTGAACTTAACTCCCTCGGGAGCGAGGGAGACCAAGTGCCCTGTGTTGCAATGGTTAGCACGGCTGGCCAGTGATCGGGAGTTCCCGGGTTCGAGTCCCGGCAGCGCAATTGTTCCAACTCTGCACAAATTGAACACCCAAAACTTTTGCTCGAATTTCAAATGTCAAAATTTAAATCATCGTATCCAGGAGAGATGGGAGGAAATGGAAATCGGCAAAAAAATGGATGATCTCTTTCTCGTAGACAGCAGGAATTTTGTGTTTGAAGAAAATGATACGAAAGGGATTTCTGCAAGACTTTGATTATAAAAATGATGTAAGGAAAATTGTGATGATAAATTGTTGTTCCTTTTGAAGTCAAATCTTGTTAAGACTAATTCAATGGAGAAGGAAATTTGCATGTGTCACTCTTATGTAGTCTTCTCTTTCATTGACACGATGTTCGGGTCAATTGGATAAAAGAATTTGAAGAGGAAGGGTCGGGACAAAAGAAAGGAAGAATGGTCTAAGAACTAGCTGTGTGCCGAATATTTCGGCCCTTTCTACAAGAGAGTTTAAGTGCAAGTTAAAACTCACTAAGCTGAAAATCAGACAAAGTTGAAGCATACTGTAGCAGTCTATTTAAGTTCGCATTTTGTTGTCTCTAAGAGGATTTTCGTCACAATTTCACCAACAAGTTATCCAAAGTTTGTTCATCACTCATTGAAGTGATTCAAGTATTTTACAAGTTCACTCTTCTCATATCGGAAAGTAGTATAAGTACTAAAGTTGTGGCAACTTTAGTACTTGTTCTACTTTATATCAAGTTCGCAAATATGATTGTTGTTTGTTATTGTTGTTGTTGCTGTTTGTTGTTTAATGATTGTCTAACCCGCTTTAGAAAAATAGTAAGCTATATTCAACGCAAAGTATACGCAATCGAGCCAGGAAAGCTCGAAAGACAGAATAAAAGGCAAGCGGCAAAAAGCCATCTCTACTATATATAAAAAAATTTTCTCTCCGTCCGTCTGTCCGTCACGCTTTTTCCTCTAAGCCCCCACTGAACCGATTCTGTTAATTTTTTTGATGGTAGATATAAATAGCGGAAAGACGGCGAAAATGATAAAAAATATGAAATTCTCAAACTTTAGTACGTTTTGGACTACTTACGCTTTTACTCTAAATTGGAATGCAGAATCGCGCAGAGTGTTTAGATTTCAATTTTGTTTTCAGATTTGGATTCCTCACAAAAAAGGTAGGGGGTAGGTAAAAAGTTTTCGAAATAAGAGTTGTGTGGGTGGAAAACTAGATATTTGAACGTTATAACTGTTGCACACCATCACCATTGCCCCCTAGCCATAAATGATAATTTACACGCTGCCACTATAAATGCTAATTTTTGCTGCTTTTCTGCTGGTCACTCAAGCGCCTCTTTTATTTTGTATAAGAGGCAATTGTTTTCTGTTCCAAAAACGCATCATAATCCAGATCAAGTACAGTCAAGCTATGAGCGAAATTTTGATATTCTTTTATCTTATTTAATTTTTCATCTAAAATTATGTTTTGAAATGTTTTTTTTTGGCGAAGACCTATTGTTTTCATATTTTTACCTCAAATGTATTCGTGTATCAAATTTCTTCTCACTTTGGGAACTCAAAACTTTTACAAACAAACACCCAAAAACTTTTTGTATAATATAGCTGTGCACTGAAGCCATACCAAAACTAATGTCTCACCTTTTATGGTTGATATTGTGCGGTGGAGAGATTGGAGGTGACACAGCCACATCTCCCATTGTTTTTGTGAGTAGCGTTTTTTCTTCGAAGATAAGAAGTTTGTAACAAGTCTAAAATAAAAACCTTTACCACAAATTGTATCATTTGAGAAATAATGGCAAAGCGTAAAGAGAAAAAAGAGGGCGAAAGCACGTGTGAAGAGTCCCTATAAACAAATGGATCGGTGAAGAGAAGGGGAAATCCACGAAAAGAAGTGAAGAGAAGTGAAAACATATGGAAAGATTTGAGTCCCTTGGGAGAGGGCTAGATTTGATAATTTTGTTTATCCATGCTTTGAATTTGTCTGACAAGGGTTCAGAAATCCTCACAAACCAAGAGATTTGTTTGTTACCAGAAAGAAAGTCGACGAAAGAAAGCTTAGGTTAAAAATAAACAAACTTCGAGCTTTAAAAAATTCATTTGGAAATACTCCAAAATGTATGAGGTGAGAACTCTTAAATTTGAGTCCAAATGAGAAAACGCAATTCAAGCACACCAATGCTTTGTTAACAAAAAGATAAGAGACAAGCCGAGGCACTCCAAAAAAGAGAATGTAAACAAAAGAAGCGAAAAAGTGAAGAGAAAAGAGAAAGAAAGAGAAATCAAAAAGAAAAATTTGGAGCTAGTTCAATTGGGTCTGTTTGACAAAATGTTGATGTTACCTAAATAGACTCAATCAGTGATAGTCAATAGTTGTTGAGTATTGCAGTGATCTTCTCACAAAGAGAGACTCAAATATGACACGAGTATTTGTTCTGTTGACCATTCTCGAGTGGAGAAAGAGCTCCATTTCGGGGGTGACTGAGATAGGGAAGAATAGAGCTGAAAGGGTATTGTGAGAAGGGTGAGTAAGCATTCATGTCTGTTCGGGTATTATAATATCATTCAAACTTTTCAAAATTCAATGGACAATGGAAATTTTAATCAAAAAGGCTACGTAGCAGGCAGAAATCTGTTTGATTTCAACCGATTTCAACAAAACTATGGACGGACGGACGGAGATATTATTTTTTAATGTAGATGCTTAAATGGTGATTCAACATAACAAAAACACATAATTAATTCAATCAGAGCATTGAGAATATCATTAGTACTAGACCGTAGAAATCTAACCAAGAATTAGAATCAACCCTTTGATATTTCTCTATTTCTTTCTTTCTTTTCTCTTCAAAACGAGAGATTCCTTGTAAAATGGCGCCCTAGATTTCACATTTTGACCACAACCATCCATTTCTTCTTTTGACTAGATTTAGGAAAATTGACGAGAAAGGAGAATGAGAGAGAAAATGGAAAGAACCAAGGACAACCATCCTCACAAATCGTTTGATCTTGTCTAATAGGCAAAATGCTTTCAAAGTGTGAAATTCCTAGACAAAGCTACCGTAAAAATTCTAATAGAAGACCACCGCTTGACCCCCTGAAATCGGGACTTTTTGAAACTTCTTTTTAGGTAGAATGATAGATTAGGGTCCAGATAGAAGTATTTTAGCCTCAGCAGTAAAATTGGAAACGTTTTCTATGGGGTTAAGAAATGAATCCTACTTTTAAACACACTTTTGGCACGTTTTAGGCCAAGGGCTATCGTTTGAAATGGTTTGTAAGAATTTTTAAGTTTTTGATTCATTTGGGGGAGCTTTATCGCCTTTTTTGACCGACCAATTTTGGGGGCTTGAAAATTAGAAGACCATGGTCTTCTATTAGAATTTTTACGGTAGGTAGTCCCGAAGGATTTTGATCAGAAACATCTATTGGTAAACCTCTGTAACTTTTGTACAATAGCTTTAAGGTTCTCCACACATCTTTTTTAAGTCAGCTGCAACATAATTTTTGGGAGACTCTAGATTGAAATTTCAATATTCAAATCGGTTTAGCCAATTCGAAAGATCGAAATTCCCAATTTATTAGCTTCTTTCGATAAAATCTCTCTCAATCTTTCTTTCCCATTTTTTCATTTGATCTCTCTCCAAAAAACATGTTTGCTAATTTATTGCCACTAATGAAAGGCAGGAAATGGATACGAGATGGGCAAAATGAAATAATGCAAATTTTGAACTAATCGACTTCAACGGGTTCAAGGGCTTGATAAAAACTGTTCTTTGCATCACAAAAAAACGACACTTGTTGCAATTTCTAACAAGGCTGACTAAAAGAAAAGATTAGACATTGATGGATTTGTTTGGAAATTCCAATGAAAGATCCAAAGATTCCAATCTAGTTCAATCAAAGAAATTGACAAAGTTATATTTAGTTGATAAAAAACAACCGTTCAGTTTCAATTCAGTTAAACAAATGAAAAGCTTGTGTAAAGCAGTAAACCAAAAGAATTACAAGAGATTTGAGCAAAGAGGAAAAACGTGAATCCGATTGGATCAAAGATCGATCGGTTGTGTTTTTTTTGCATGTTTGATGGTGTCTCGATTTCTCTCCGATTCCACTCAATTCTGTTTCTTTTTCACAGACGATTTTCCATAAATTCAGGGCTCTGCTAGAGATCGCTTTTTCTACTCTTTTTTTGTGTCTCCGTTTGATGGGGATTCCAAGCATGAATGGGGATGAAAATGAAAAGATTTAAAGAGGGGAACTCATGAACCATCCACTCTTTGCCCTCACAGTGAACACAACAAACAATTACCTGACCACCGTGGCTCAAGGCCATCCCCACACCGACTACCCAAAGGATATCTCGGTTTTCGAGAGTCTATCGAAAAATTTATACTAATGCAAAATGCAAAACAGAATGCTTAATATTAGGCTATCGAGAAGGCTCTTCGTTCCTTTTCGTACTTCCGTTTAAAACCAACAAATGCATCAATTGAACTACGGGTTGTTTCATTAGAAAGGCAAATTATTTTTCTGTAAAATAACATTAAAACAGGTTTAAAATGTCTTATATTTGGATTTTTTTGGGAGCGTGAAGTCGGGTAGTCAAAAAGGACGACGGTTCGATGATCCGGTTTAAACGCTTTAGCTAAGGGAACCTATCTTTGTGTCAATAGATAAAAGATAGAGCACCAAAAGTTAAGTATATAGCCAAATTTCCAGAGAAATTCATTCAGCCAATAGAGGTTCATATAGATTTTTACGAAAAATACGTGTTTTCACTCTCGAATTTTCTTGAAAGTGAACCCAAATTGACTTAAAAAGATGGGAAATTGAACAATAAACACTTTTTATTTAGAGAAAACCATAGATTAATTGGTGAATTTGTTATTTTTCAACGGAATTATGAAAAGGAACGAAAAGACTTTTTGGACAGTCTAAATATTCTAATAAATGTAGATCTACTCAATTTCCTTCTATTGGGTCACTTTGCGTTCATATTCGAGGCTCCTTTGCTTTTTTGGGGTTTGGTTTGCTCCAAATAGTTATTTTTAAACGGAAGCATGAAAAGAAACGAAAAGACTTATTCGCCAACCTAATATTATAGACTTAAATCTTCCGCCTTTCAATCTTTCCAAAAGTGCACTATACTTCTAGTAATTCTAGGACTTGGCTCAAAAAGTGTACAGTTTTCCGTGACCCTTCATAAAATTTCAATGAGATGTTTCAGTCTGCATATTCTTGGTGGTGTTGCCTAGTGACGAAATCGGCAGAGTAAAATAGGAAAAAATCGGAAAGTTCGTAAATAGCTAAATCGCTGAAAATGAAAGTTGGAAATTAACTTTGCAACGAATGATTTGGTTGGAAAATTGAGGAAAAATTTGATGGGATTGGAGGCAAAGGAAAATCAAAGAGAGATCTATGTAATGTGACAACAAATCAACCTAGACAGCAAGAAAAATCTCGAGAGATGAAAAGAAAGAAGGAGGAAAAGAAGAGGAAAAACTTTGGTTCTGGTCAACAAAATCTTTTGAGAGTTTTGAGAGTTTTACCTCGACGAAAATGTGACCATGATAGTTCAAAAAGAATTGCGAATAGAAATGTAAGGGAAAATTGATTGCGAACTTTATAATCCTTGTAAAATGATACTAAAGGAACAAACAAGCCCGTTTTAAAAGAATATTCACCGTCAAGCATCAATTACGAGAATGAAACGGAACAAACGGAACAATCATTGATTGTGAATGCGAATGAAAAAAGGAAAAGAGGAAAGAGCGTAACTTTTAGCCGATTTTTTTCTTTCGTTTTTTTTGCTTTTCTATTTCATTCCCGGGCATTTTTTCGGGGTTTTTGTTTGGCTTTTCACATCGACGGGATGACGGAAAAGAAAATAAAGAAAAGAAAGAAAAGAAAGGTGACTCTCGTTCAGAGGTAAAGGGGGGAAATGCGGGAAAGTAAGGGACACGTAAAGAAAGGGGAAAGGGACACGTGAACGCCCCCATAAAAAAGACGAGGAAAATACATAAACTTTTTAGAAAACCCAGTAAAAAGGCTCAGGAAATGCATAGGTGTTTTAGATTTTCTGTAAAATCGAATTTTGGAAAATGTAAGTGGCGATGGAATATTGAAGAGAAAGATGCGTTGTTTGGTAATAGAGAAATGCTAATGAGATACTTCTTGTACTTTAATTGGATTTTGGTCTACCAGTTTCCTGCAACAAATGATTAGAAACCAAAAATCCAAATGTAAACACCAACAAAGTTTTAATCAAGCAAGGATCCGGTGGTGTTTTCACAGAAAAGCCCCAAAATTGGATGATGAGGCGATGTTTGTTGGGTTGAGAAGGGGAGGAAAAGCTCCCTCTTTCGGATGTGTGGATGCGTGTGGTGTGTGTCTGTTCTCTTCTTTCTTTTTCTAAAAAGATGCCAGAGAATGCGCTCTTTTCCATCCCCTCTTTTGAAATCGATGCCCACTCCGTCTCTTCTTTCTCATCTGAAGACTCCAAAACGAGAATAAGCATGGAAATGCCCAATCCCCAAAAAAGCAAAGGAGGCTCGAATATGAACCCAAAGCAAAACGAGTTGATAGAAGGAAACTGAGTAGATTTATGAGTATGAGATACAGCTAACATCTAGTTAACTATTAGGTTGGCAAAAAAGAAATGAGCGTCTTGTTTGTTGATTTGTATTTTATTCACAGTAAAAGATTTTTTTAAATAGTTTATTCTATTGGAAAGAGCGTGTTCTTGCGCATCGTTTGATATATAATTTGTCTATGATTACTTTGTTTTTTTGCAAGAAAGAGTGTTTAGAAAATGTCGGACCAAAAATTTCGTTTGCGGGCCTGCTTGTGGTATGAATTTAAGCAAGGCAAATCGGCTGCTGAAGCTCATGGCGCTCTATCGCAAGTGTTTGACGAAAATGCTCTATCCGAAAGTCAGTGTAAACGATGGTTTCTGCGCTTCCGAGACGGCGACGAAAGCTTGGAAGACCAAAAACACGGGAGTCGACCTCAAATCATCGACAACGACGCATTGAAGGAAGCCATTGAGTCGGATCCACGCCAAACCACTCGCGACCTGGCAGAACAGTTCGACTGCACTCATGTCACCATTGAGAACCATCTGCATGGCATGGGCAAGACGAATAGATGCGGAAAATGGGTACCGCATAAGCTATCCGACGCAAACAAGGCGACACGCATCGCAATCGCCGGAATTCTCACTCACCGCGCCAAGAACAGTGGGTTTTTCGACTCCATTGTTATGTCGGATGAGAAGTGGATCCAATACGGCAACACAGCAAGAAAGCGGCAGTGGTTGGACCCCGGTGAAGCTCCAAAACCGGACATCCACGGAAAAAAGGTGATGCTTTGTGTTTGGTGGAACAGTAAAGGCCGGGTGTACTTTGAGGTTCTGGATTCGGGTCAAACAGTTACGGCGAACCTCTACCAAGGCCAATTGGACCGCGTGGACCAGGCGCCGCGACGTCAAGGTGTGGATACGGCGTCGACAAAATCCCTTCACGACAACGCTCGGCCGCATGTCGCAAAAATCACCCAGCAGAAAATTGAAGAAATGGGCTGGGAAGTCCTGCCTCATCCGCCATACAGCCCAGACTTGGCACCTTCTGACTACCATCTGTTCCGATCAATGCACCACTCCTTGGCCGAGAAAAAGTTCAAGAACCGCGACGAGGTCCAAATTTGGGTGTCCAACTTCTTCGAGTCGCAGCCGGTCGAGTTCTTCAAGAAGGGCATCCATTCTCTGCGTGAACGTTGGCGACAAGTCATTGATGCAGATGGCGAATACCTTTTGGATTAATGTATTGTTATCTTGTTTTTATAATAAAATAAACTTTTAACGAAAACGCGCATTTCTTTTTTGCCAACCTAATAGTATAAAAATAAGTTTTGATAGTAGTATCTGCAATCGAGTGCGCTTTGTGCAGAGACAGTCTTACATAGAGTGTGTTCCTCGTGATTCATGCGCTTTCTAAAGCGTGCACTTTAAAAAGGCTATCGTAGTTATGTAAAGGCTCAGGATTCGTTTATATGCAAATGTAAACTTTTCATTCATCATTTGCAGGTGTGTTTCTCAGTCTACTGTTCCGAATATCTCTACTGTGCCCTACAGAATATGAATAAAGCGCCTTGGCTAGCGATCAAGTATTTTCTAATAGTAAGTACGATACTTGTACCTTAATGACTGGTCAACAATTAAAATTAGTCTACATTGCGGTTTTGATGGGCACTGTAGTCTGTCATGTCGACAAATTCACAACTGCACAAACTTGGGAGTTATTTTATATTGTTCCTCAGAGTTGTTCATGCATCTCAATTCATTTTTTTCTGGTCTTTCAATTCAACACCAAAAATGTATATTTGAAAGTAATAAAAGCGAAACGGGTGAAGGGAAGGGGTGAATTGGCAAAAATGGATGAAGGGGGCAAGAGGAGGAAACGAAGGAAGAGAAAATTAATGTCCCTCTCAGTGTCTGACCGAAATGGAGTGCATAAAAGAAGGAAAAGAAATCAAGAGGGTAATTTGGGTTGAGTATACAATTTTGTGTTTTACTATCGAATGATTTACTATCCAGGAAGTTTATCATTCATTTTTGAGCATCAAAACTTCTTCCAAATTATTTTTCTTTTCTTACAAAACTAACATTCTAAGATTTGCTACGCTAATGGAAATAGAGCTAGCGAACCTCAAAGCACCAGAAATTTAAAATTTTTCATTTTCTCTTCCACAAACAGTACTTCCATTATGCAAATGTATTAGTTAATGGGAATCTTAAATGGGATCTTCGTGGGGGTTTCCTTTATTCTAGCCAAAAATGATCCATCCATAAATTTTCTAGCCGGCTGTATGAACTAGCAAAAAAGAGGTGTTGTTGTCTTTAAAAGGTAAACGAAAACGAAAAAACGGTGAGAATCCGTTGAATGGGAAATGAAGTGCTTGAAGGTTTTTAAGGGAAAGCCTCCAGTTTTCAAAACCTCTTTGTTTGTTTTGTGAATAAACTTTGCTTTGATTGCATTAAATAGAAACCCAAAGAAACGAGTGATATGCCAAGGGATGGTCAATTGTATATCTTCTCTTTCATCTTCTTCACATTTCTCAGTCATTGGTGGATGTAAAGGAAACATAATCCGTTTGAGATTAGACTGAAACGGTTGAAAAGAGAAAAAGATTGGTAAGAAATCGGAGGAGAACTAATGGATAACGAATTTGGAGGAGAAAGGAGAAGAAATTGTAGAGAACACTGAGTTAACCATAAAAGAACTATTGATTAATGTATTTATGATATAAAAGATTAAATGATCAGCAAAATTTTGTGCACTTTACTGCATAGTTTTTAAGATATAAGATAAAGATCAGCTTTTCTATAAAACACGCATGTAATATTAAGTATTTAGATTTAGATCCGAGAAAATAAACTATTTACAATCAGTACAATGACTTACCGTAAATACTGTACTAGTACCGCTCCCCCCTCGTACAGTCGCGTAGTCGCATTCGTGGGAACGAGTACTGCACAGGAATGATTTCGTTTTCGAAAGCGCTAGTACTTCCAAAAAATAGCCCTGAACTTCAGCTATTTTTTGATACCTAAGCGCGCATTGTAGCATAAACCAGTGTCGAGAAAAACACGTTCAAAGCTAGACTACGTAACACTCCGAACCGTCATTATGGGGGTGGGGTACTATTACAGTATTTACGGTAAGTAAATCTTA
The DNA here is from genome assembly GCA_958450365.1 of Mesorhabditis belari. NCBI lineage: Eukaryota > Metazoa > Nematoda > Chromadorea > Rhabditida > Rhabditidae > Mesorhabditis > Mesorhabditis belari. The sequence continues at coordinate 77,503 of CAUEEP010000914.1, forward strand.
TTTACAAGAAAATAATTGCAGTTTAAATCGCGGCTGTTTTTGGACAAGAAGTTAATTTAAAATGAAAGTTATTCAATTGAAAAGAAAGGTTAAAAGGAAGGAGCATAGAGAAAAACAAAGTAAAAAAAGACGTTAACGCACTCCTTATATAGTGCGATTCACAGATAAAAGCTATTCGGCTCATTTAATTTGTTTATGCAAATTTATTCAATTAATTATTTAATCGAGAGGAACACACTCTAGCCACAATCCATTCCATCTCGCGCACCTTTTCCTTTTCCCGCACAAGTGTCACATATATTACACATATCCCATTCTATTCCCTTTTACTAAAAGAACCTTTCTCAATCACTTTGAGCTTCGTTAAATTACTCTCTTTTCAACAATAGGATTTCAAGTGGATGAGCGTCAAAGAACGGCGCACAATATGAAATTTTCAAGTGTTTGCGTTTAAATCCCAATATGGTTTTGGTAGCTATTACTTTTGAGTTGATTAAAGCCGTAAAATCTATCCGAAGCAGTACAAATCATCTATGATAATTGAGATAAATCCTAGCTTACTTCTTGAAAACTCCACCAGACTTATAAAGGGGCGAACTTTTCATTTCGTAGTTCATTTTCCCTCATGTGTTTACCCCACCGCACCCATTTCAATCGTTTGTTATGCAAAGGATTCGCGGTTTTCCGAAAAAACCCGTTGAAAAAAAACACAAAAAAGGGCAAGTTGATAAAAATGTTTTGAACTTGTTCTTTCTGAGCTCTATTCACCAAACTTTAAAAAGGAGAACATGTTTAACAAGTGGATACAAATTGAGCACGAAAAACACAATGAAGTAAACAAAAATATAGCCTGGGGGAGTTCAAGTAAACAAATGTGACTATTTTGATGAAATTTTCTCTTTTTTGAAGGAAAGGAATCGTGACCCAAATTGGGAAAGACCCGGCGGTTTTCCGGAAACTGAGAACAACAAGAGCTAGGGAAAAGCTGGGATAGGATTTGTTTGTCATTTGAAAAATCATTAAAATAAGAAATCAGAATAACAGGAAGGGAATAATCGTTAAAACGAGTGCACGATTCAAATAAACAGTTCTAAGAAATGTGTTTATGCTAGGCAAGACTCAAAGATTGTTTAAAAAGTCGTTTCACAGTGCTCTCGTTGCATCCAAAGTGTTCAGCCAAACTCAAACAGATAGTTTCCGGTTAAACAAACATAGCTACCAATTTTTATCAGCTTTACAGAATAAAAACTTTATGCCATGAAAACCAAAGACTTTTAAGATTGGCTATTGAAAATTGTGTCTCTTCATGCTTTTACAACAGACAGAACAAAAGGCCAAAGGCTACTAGACAAACTCTCTTCATCTTTTTGTGAAAGAGTGTATCGAATGAGGGACCTTTGTGGGCCCTACTAGGGTCCTTGGTAGAGGGTTATAAGAAAAAGAGATGAAGAAAGAGATGGGCTGTTGGTCCTTTGCTTGACCCCTCATCTTTCCTCAACAAGGACTCTTCTTCCACCCATATGAGGTTGGGGGATGGAGGGATGGGGAATAGAGGGAATGGAGGGGTCTCTCGTTGAGTAGCCTTTTATTCAGACAAGCTGATTTCTGCCTCCAGATATTCCAGAAAAGCAGAAATCTCTTTAGTTTTACGCGGAAAGTCAGAACAGGCAAAGTACCAACGTTGGCATGAAAACTTTCGAAAAAACGGCTGAGCCGAGAAAAATGTGCCAACCCAAAAAAAGCTTGTTATTTGGTGTAGATGTGCGACCAAAAGTCCGCCGATTTCAACAAAAGCGTACGGATGGACGGACGGAGGTATTATTTTTATATACAGGGTGTCCAATAAAAAACGTTAAAAAACGATATTTAATTTTAGATGCCGTATCTACCGACTCCAATCAAAGAAAAGATCGTTGAAGGTCGAAAAAATGGAATGAAAACAACAGATTTGGCTGAACAATTTGGATGCAACGAGAGCACTGTGAAACGACTTTTTAAACAATCAAAGATTATCGGTTCTCTACACGGAGCTGCAAAATCTGGTCGACATCCATCAACAACAACTGCCGAGGATCGATCGATCATAGGGGAATTCAAAAAGAACCCAAGTCTCACCTCGACCGACGGAAGCCGCCTGTATAAATCACAATTCAGCAAATATATCTCAGCAAGGACCGTGAGGAGGCGACTCATCACCGTGCCAAAACGGAACATCCGCGAAAAGAAGCTAATGCTATGTGTCGAACGGTGTTCGACAGGCATTCTTTTCTGGGAACTTCTTAAACCGAGGCAAAATTTCACCACCGATGTTTCTCTATTCATATGCAAAAAGTCGGGAGGTTGCTCTATGGAAACCACTATGAAAATAAATGAAATTCAAAATCTCTGGGTTTATGGGACAACCTAATACACAAAAATTTAAAGGTTACACATGCACGTTTACCACGAAAAATACGGTACCTTGTCAACTGTGTCAAAAAATACGACACCTGTCATAAACCTGAACCTGAACTCAAGAACCTTAATGAAAGCAATAAATTGAGACCTCATTGGACAGTGTTTTAAAAACTAAAGGGGCTTCCTGGCGATTTGTTTTTGTATTTAAACGCGTGGTTTTAAACTTGTGTGTCTTGAATGTGATAAAAACGACAAAATTTATCGATGAAAACATTAATTCACTTCAGCAGAAAATGAATAAAAAGCTTATATAGCCAAAATGCGACTACAGTAGGACACGACAGAAAAGGACACACTCTAGCAAAGAATGACTTGTAAATAGGCGCTGATTGTATTGTGTTAATTGTAGATTCAACACAAGTGGAGGGTACTCTCCAGCTTTAATAGCACTTTCCAATGAGGTAGATTCTGAATTAACCTTTTCAAATTCACTAAATCTAAAATAACTGCTTGCAATTTGTTTTTGAGTATGTCATGGTCGTTTTGTTTCTCCAAGCTTCATCTATTTGTTAGCATTTGTTTCAAGCATTTGTTAAACTCTCTTTTTCAAAAAATTTTTTGAAGAAATCATGAAAATCGATGTTCTTCTTGTTTGCGGGTGAAAAAGCGAGGCAAATGGAAAACTTGTGCAAGAATTTGGAAAGTCTTTTCTCTGTGTCTCTTATCTTTTCCCAGGCTTTGATAAAAGGATGGGCACAGCCGATACGTATCGAAGAGTGGTTCAGTCGTTTTAAATTGAGAATGAAAACGTTCTGATGAAATATTCTACTTTTTTGTCTTTAATTATTCTTTCAGAACTTTAAATGTAAATTGCTTGTGTTACAAAATAATCCACTAATTTTCCAGTTTATTCTCACCGAGTAATGGGAGAAAATTCGTCAGAGATAAGAGATGATGAGATGATGGGACATGAAGAGATGAGTCTTCAACCGGTTGGAGAAATCAGCATTGACAGAGATTGTATTGAAAAGGGACGGGTTGGTTTATAAATCGAATATTTCATTTGTTTAAGACAAACTTGTTATTTTGTGAGAAAGGATTTTCAACATGATTGGGATCTTGAGATATTCCAAATATTGCCAGATTAAATACATAAGGACTAAGGTGCTTTTAAAATGATGACAAATAATCTTTTAAAGTTTTCTCACAGTAATTGATTTTCTGATGCTTTCCATGACAAATAATACTAATTTTTATTCTACCGTGATACACATATTGCCTCTCCTAGTTTTAACCGGTTTTAACCAATTTTAACTCGATTTTTTTACGAAATTCTAAAGAAGGGGAGAGTTCGCTTGGAGAAAACCGCAAAACCGCAAGAAAAAGTGATAAGCGAAGAGGTGATAGGCGTCGTAAAAATTGGCTTTCTTTTACCGTACTCTTTTCCCGAAAAATCTTTTCACCGGAAAATCCATAACACACGTTTATCACAACCAAAACACAGAGAATGGATTTGTTTTAAGAAAAAGACTTAATTTGAGTAAAATTTAAGATACTTTTCTGTTAATGGAAGCAATAAATTGTCATTGATCCATCATGGAATAAAATTGACTTAATACCAAGATCGAAATTGTAGACTAATTAGCGTTCTTCTTGTTGAATGACGGTAAACCTCTGGGTCTCACATTTGCGTCAAAAAGTTTTGGCTTACTACTGCATTTTATCAGGCTGCGCTGCTGATAAATGAGCGCGAAATTCTGTTGCAAAGAAAAGTATCGATAGCTATTCGATAGCTATAGATACTTCTTGATAGCTATTGATTGCAATATGTTGGTAGAAATACGCAGCAAAGTCGTATCAAGCATTGATGGAGAAACGAAAAGAAATATCGAAAAAGATTTAGCCAGCGAACCGATTGGAATCGACGAAAGAAGGATGGGACGAGATTGTTGGAGATTTAGCACCATCCTTGGAGGGAGAGGTGTTTTTTTATTTTTTGTACAGAAATACATGAGCTACCTTTTGAGTATTTTATTCTCCAAAATATAATATTTTCAGGGTGAAAAAATACAAGACACTTTGGGTATCGGTAAAGAAAGTATGGAGAACACAGAAACAGAGACGATTACAACTGAAGTGAAGATTGTCGAGTCTAAACGTTGGTTTTGTTTTGTAATAATTATGCAATAGAAAACTTCATGTTCTTGCTGTCAGGCTGTCAAGAAAGTCTTTTCGTTCCTTTTCGTACTTTCGTTGAAAAATAACAAATTCACCAATTAATCTATGGTTTTCTCTAAATAAAAAGTGTTTATTGTTCAATTTCCCATCTTTTTAAGTCAATTTGGGTTCACTTTCAAGAAAATTCGAGAGTGAAAACGGGTTTTTCGTAATAATCTATAAAAACCTCTATTGACTGAATCAATTTCTCTGAAAATGTGGCTATTTACCCAACTTTTTGTGCTCTATCTTTTATTTATTGACACCAAGAAAGGTTTCCTTGTCTAAACCGCATCACAACCCTTTTTGACTACCCGACTTCAGGTTCTCAAAAAAACCCAGACATAAGACATTTTAGACCCGTTTTGATCTTATTTTGCAGAAAAATAATTCGCCTTTCTAATGAAAAAAAACCGTAGTTCAATTTGTGCATTTGTTGGTTTTAAACGGAAGTACGAAAAGGAATGAAAAGATTTTCTGGGCAGCTTAAAATTATTTTATATTTTTCGAATTTCATTGTGTTTATTCTCACTAGGGAAGACGCCAACCTAAGGTGGAATTTCAAAAAAGACCTATTCTATCTTCTTCAGTTTTTCATGGACTTTCCTAATCCGCTTTTAGTTTTTCCTACGCAAGGAATTTGGAACGCAAGGAACGCAAGGAATTTGGCTTTAAAGTTTTAGCTATCCCTTTGTAAGACTTCCCCGCTTGCCTTAAAGTTCTGTGACCGAGAGGTAGTCCCTGTGACCGAGAGGTAGTGCTCTCGGTTACTGAACAAGATAAGAGAGGTCTCGTCGTTTGAAATTTCAACTTAACTTGGTGACCCTCCCAAGTTAAGTTAAAATTTCAAACGTTAAGGCTTGGTGAATACTTTGATACCTTTAGTTGTTTCAAACGACGAAGATATCTTACCACCAACACCAGATATCCCTCCTTCATCATTTACACCACTAAGCATCGAAACTCCAAGTTGATTTGAAAAATAAAAACAATATTTTTTATTTTAGCTTCATCAAGAAAGAAATCTGTTCAATCGACCAACAGTTCACCATCACCAAGAATCGCTTCCGAGGTTACAAATCGTTCCCTTTCCTGATATCCCATTTTAGGACGATCAAAATTTGGATCAAATGATTCATCTCTCATTGGAAATTCAGGTGATCAGTTGAAAATGAACACTCTTTTCTTCAACAAAGCATTTTTCAGCAGACCCGGGGTCAAAAGACTAGTTTTGTTTCGAGAAATCAAAGCTCAAAACCGCAGGTACCAAAATTTTAAACCAACTAAGCATAAATCTTACAATTAGTTCTACAAGAATATGATACTTTTAATAAATATATTAGTTTTAAATATATTACACTTTTAATAAGCATATTTGAGTAGAACGCTTGATATTCTAGTTTGGTTCATCTTTCAGAAACGACAGCCTCCACCCAAAAAGCGAAAGCTCACTCAATCAGTGATTGAAAAAATCGAAAGCCATTCAAGCACATCTACCGTATAAATAGCTTGCTTATAAAAAATAACAAGATTTACAGGCTTCATCTAAAAAACAAGACCAGAAGCTAAGGAAAAGGGACAATTCTAAAAGTTGGCGAGAAAGTATGGCTGAAATGAGAAGAGAATTTCCGGAATTAAAGGGACAAATCGAAGAAATGAAAAGAGAAAAAAAGGAAATGGAGAAAAAATTGGTGAATGTAATGGAAAAACTAGAAGAAAAGGATAAGGAAATCAATCGATTGAATCATCAAAACGGAAAACTTTTGGGAAAAGTGAGAACTTTTGATATACATACATGATATACATGTATAATAAAGCAAAAGTTTCGTCAAACAGTATATTTTAGAATCAAATGTTAATGGAGAAAATCGATCATCTCGAAGAAAAAGCTGCTCGACAACCAATTGTGCATTTATCAAGTCCTATTTGAAAAGTTCATCATCTTTTGTTGTCTATTTGTATAGATTCTGTACTGCAAAATAAACCATTTCACTTGAGATAAGCTCTTATGAAAGATAACATGTCATTAAAGGGTGACAAAGGTGACCCTTTTGGTAAGGTAGTTGTCAAAGGCCTAATTGAATTCAATAAGTACCAAGTGTTATATAGAGAATTGAAGCTCTGAATCTTGGCTACATTTATCTACTGCGAAACTTTCAAATTATAAAATTTGATTCAACTACCAAGCTCACAAATGAGCTCTAGCCGGCCTTTCTTCGGACCGCTGCCATTTTTGACAAATTTCTTTAGAAAGGCTCTCTCGAATCAAATTTGTATTATCTCTGTCTAATAAATCATTTACAACAAATTTATAACGTTAGAGCAACTCATACAATACAATTTTAGTCACAATCGGTCAAAAATAGCAACGATCCGAAGAAAGGCCGGATAGAGCTAGAGCTTGATAGTTGAATCGGATTTTATAATTTGGAAGTTTCGCGGTAGATAAATGTAGCCAAGATTCAGAGCTTCAATACTCTACATAACACTTGGTACTTTTGAATTAAATTAGGCTTTTGTCAACTACATTACCAAAAGGGTGCGCCCATGATTCTTTGTCACCCTGTAGAATGATCCAAGCTTGTCAAATTCAATGCTTTCAGTAGTCAACTTTGAAACTAATTGTTTATCTTGCGGATCTTTAATATACTTTTGGGACTTTAACGTTTTTATTGTTAGATGAAAAAGCAAGAATATTGATGATTTGCCCAAGTAACTGAAAACAAGACTCAGTCAGTTCAAAAAAATTCGTTGTGGAACGACTTAGCTAGGTAAGTTCTTGGAAATCTTCCGGAAACGAGTATTCCAAAATTGAAAGACTCCAAAATTATGAATATTAATTTTAAACTCTTTTGATTGTAGACTGGCAATCAGAAGAAAAATGATAAGAAATTTGAGGAATTGAAATGAAATAGGCAAATAAAGACAGGCACCCATCAATCTCTGATCGAAAAAGGGTTAAAGCAGAAAAGGAGAAAAAGGAAAGGTCATAAAAAAATCCCAGAAAGTATTTTATATTGAGAATTTTTGAAAATAAATTGATTTAAAGTGGATGAATGTAAAAAAAAAGTTAAACGACGTCGTAAGAATCTTTGAGATGCTAAACAAGCTACCCCAGATCATAAACATCCATTGTGCAAGAAAATCCTTGAAAATCATTCATCATCGTCCGGGTTTTGCAAGAGAATTCTGTTTTAAAAAGAAAGACTTTTCTTTTCTTTTAAAGAAACCGCAACCTTTTTACTTTTAGTTTTGCAATTTAAATTTTTCCAATTCCTTATAAGACTTAAATTTCTACTTGGTGCAATGATTTCGAATTATAAAATTTCTTTCCTGTAGTGCAAACACAACTTTGACATACTCGTCGAGCTTATTGTGTATTTTTACGCTTACCCTATGGAACATTCTGTTTTCGTTTTGGTGTTGCCAGAATAAGTTTTAGGTTTAGTTTTACCCCGTGATCATTTTCCCCTAATCTTTTTATCTATTAGTCTATTTATCTTTGTCCTACTGTAATTTTCTTGCTCAAGAATTTTTCCTCTCTCAGAATACTATGGTGACAGAGAGTTCACCACTTTTTACGAGCTTTGCATTTAGTTTTGTGATTTCTTGCAATTTCAAAACGTGATGAAAGGAGTGGATACTTATTCTAATCGAGTGATTGATGCGTTAACTCCAACAAGTCTTCCCGTTACGTCTCAAACGTTCTTTGCTGGTTCTCAATCATATTCACGACAAGAGGTAAACTAATCTTTGCCAACATAAAAAATGGAACGCTCTTGGCATCTAAAAGTTCGGCCTAGTGCACGGAGTGTAAAATTCATTGATCAAGCAGCAGCTATCAGTTTTAGGAAAGCAAAATCCATCAACAGCAGAAGCCATCAACAGAAATGGAGCAAGCTGGCCCGTCGGATTCTCGGGTAAGAAAAGATTGTCGATGCCAAAAATATGGATGGCTAGTAAGTATTGTCGCGTATAATGCCTGTTACCCCTCGAGGTAGTTCCGAATCTCATGAGTTTAAGAGCAAAACTTAAAAAGTTAATTGAATAAATTCTACTTGTATGAGAAGCTTAGAATTGGTCTCAAACAATGTGGCTTTTTTGAAAAGCACAAGCACGAGCACGACAAGCACAGAATCGCAATAAAATCTTTCACAGTCATTGTCTCAAAAATCCATGCTTAGATTTAGATTCCCTAGACTCTTAGCAACATTTTGGTATGCTACTCATGAGATTTGGATCAAACCTCAAGGAGTGCGTTCAAGCACGCGACAATACCTATTAGCCTACTATAGATCAACTGATTCTACTTGTTCTCAGCTCGTAAACAAGGCAAGCCAACACTGTTTAGGTGAAGAAAGAACAAGAAAAGGAACGAAAACGACATAACGCACGAGTGTGGAGAGAAAATATGGCACAAATGAGAAAAGATCATTTCAAGCTGGAAGTGAAAAGTGAAGATTTGGAGAGACAGAATAAGAGATTGAGGGAATCATTGGAGAAATTACAAGCGCAGGTTGAAATGAAAGAACAGCAAATACAACAATTGAATCGAGAAAAAGGAATGTTGGAAGCTGAGGTGAGAAAAGTTGAGGCTTTGAATTTTTTTGCATTTGTATCTCTAAATCTCTTTTCCAGATCACTTACCTTCAACACCATCCATCAACCTTTCAGCAGAATACCTAAGGAGTAGAATTTGACGATGTATGCTCAACTCTGCAATAAAAGTGGCCCTTTTGCGAATAAAATTATGTACTTATTTAAATCACTCACCAACGTGTTATTAGACTTTTACGACAAAAAAGTTGAACAAAACGCGTATTTTCGAACAACACGCAATTCTCAGAAAAAAGTTAACGGTTCAAAAATCAAGTTTTCGCCATGATTCCACCTGTTTGTGAAACTGTTATCTCTCAAAAATGTTTATTATTTCATTAAATATTGACGAATTTCATGAAACTTCAACTTTTTCTGTATATCAATGTATATGGCGGTGAAAGATGAAATGGAAACATTTGTCTAATAGGTTGATGCAAAAGTCTTTTCGTTTTTCTCGTACTTCTGTTAAAAAGTAACAAATTCACCAATTAATCTATAGTTTGCTCTATAAAAAAAGTGTTTTTTGTTCAATTTCCATCTTTTAAAATCAATTTCGGTTCACTTTCAAGCAAATTCGAGATCGTAAAAACGTTTCGTAAAAATCTATAAAAAACTCTACGGAAAAATTGGCTGAATGAATTTCTCTGAAATTTTGGCGAAATATCAAACTTTTTTTTCTCTATCTTTTATCTATTGACACGAAGATAGGTTTTCTTTAGCTAAGGTGTCTAAACCGCATCATCGAGTTAGCCCTTTTTGACTACCCGACTTCATACTCTCAAGAAAATCCAGGCATAAAATATTTTTAAACCCGTTTTAATGTTATTTTGCAGAAAAATAATTTGTTTTTCTAATGAAATCAACCGTAGTTTAATTGGTGCATTTGTTGGCTTGAAACGGCAGACGAAAAGGAACAAAAAGACTTATGCATCAACCTAATATATCAGTTATGCGATTGAGATTTTATTCTATCTATTGACCATCATTACCGTACCCTTTGCACACTTATTTTTGAGAAAAACAATGGTTAGTTTATTGTTGATCATTGCATTTGATCAATTGTCAGCTTGTTCATCCAAATCTCCAAGCAATTGATCTTGTCACAATGTATACAGTTTATCCATTTACACCTGCTCGAGCTAGTATTCTATACTTTCAAAGTCAACCGAATCTCACTTGCAAAATTTATTTCGAAAGTAAAATGAAAGGGAAATTTGAAAAGTAGTTTAGTTTTTAGATTGGGAAATATGTCCAAAGGGATTGGTTGCATTCTCGTATGTACAAGCAACAGTATTCTGTTTAGCATCGGGTAAGGAACGCTGTACGAGTAGAATCTTTAGTTGAAAGTGATCGATTGGCTGGCCGCCATGGCCGACTGGCTAAGAACCCCGTATCCCCGTCAAGGGTTAAATCCCGCCGGCTATTTTTCGGCTATTGGTTCTTTTTTCCATATGTATGGGTATTCCCCTACATTTAGGGCTTAAGGGTTGTGCTTGTATATTGTTTGTACCACATTATTCGTGTGAATCAATGTATTTCTAAAGGGCATTGTAATTCTGTATTTAGTGATGCCAGCTGCGGTGTTTTTCGAGCGAATCATGGCAATGATCGAAGTGGATACGTACGAGACTGAATATCACAAAGCATTTATTTATTGGTCTAATGCTTGCATTGAGCATCGCAGCCCCGATTGCCGGTGAACTGTACACATTTGGTGAAAACGTTTTAAACTATAACCTAACAAAATAATGTTTATAACCTTAATTTCACGACAAAGTGGTAAATGTATCGGTTGTGCTCTGGCATTGTTCGGTGGTTTGGTGGGAATTGTTTTTATTTTTGTCAATCGTGTTTTCAGTTGAGTATCAAGATAATAAAAATTGACAAAAAGCAGATCCGAGAGCGGTATTCTGAAAGATATTCTCTTAGTAAAAGCTATCAACTACGAGAAAATGTGAAAGCAATGGAGGTTTTAGAAAAGTAATCAATAAGGAAAGATATTTTTGTCAGATAGTGGCATCAATCGTTTGGCGATCAGTGGTCTGTATTTTGATTTATGTTGATTGTTTGATTGTTTGATTCTTCTCTTTTACATACATTCATTGAATCTCTCCTGGACAATAAGGAATTACATTGGAATGTTAATTGAAATGTATCTCGGCTTTTAAGTTGAATACCGTATTTTCTTCACTCGTACAACAAATCCAAATTTTCTAGTTTCTATTTCTCGATGACACTCCTTGTTATTACTGCAAATCAACGAGTCTATCGACTAGCAAAGCTTGTTTGCTTTGGAAAATTGCATATCCATGGGTAAATCTTTGTATCCCTGAAATCTTTTGCATATGCAAAGAATTTAGTCATCATGTGGAACCGGACGAGCGGAAAACCAGTCAAATCTCGACCAAACAAGTAAAGGGCTTTGATGGAAAGGTAGTATTGTAGCAGTGACTATGTAGCTCCTTTTGCGACGAGAAAATATTGTGTGTGTCAGCTAAGGCAATGTCTGGCTTGAATCAAATGTGGCATGCTGTTGAAAGCTCCCCAATTGAATGATCCACTTATCGAACATCTCAAACTTGAGTAATTAAACCAATAGATGAAAAAACAATAGAGAACAGAGAACAGAAAATAATGTAGAATGATTTAAGATTATTTCACAGACTAATAATTGAGAGAGCACAGTGTGAGCAAAAAAAATGAATTGCTTTAAGGTTTACGTCGCTGCCTTTATAACTGAATGACTTTTGTTGACTTTTGTTTACTGAAATGTTTGTCTACGGTAGTGTGAGCTTTGTTTGGGATTGAGGCTATGCATTTGCTTTAACTTGGTGACAGTTGTCACAACTCCAACAAGTTACTTTAAAAAATGAACTGACAAATTACAAAATCAAATCAGAATTATGACGTGGACAGTACGGTATTTAGATTTTGTACACTGGAGCCAATCAGGAAGATTATTTTAAGCAACTCGAATTAGCTTGGGGATTTTCACACAAAGAAAAAAAGAGTCTAGTTGAAATTTTTGTTTGAATACACGAGAAGATTTCAAAGAATCGTTTTGAGGTATTTGTTTTTAGAAAAGAAAAACACCTGTTAGCCTTTTCTGATAAACAATTTCACAGCTCAAAACAAAGCACAAAAAATAGAGCATTGTTTTTTTGCAAAAATATTGCAAATAATAGTAACGAGTTAATCTAACATGTACAGGGGAATCTTTTTGAAACAATTAAAAGTCTCACGCAATTTTTTGATCAGCTTTTATCGCATCACATTATTTATTCAAATTCTAAGCAAAATGCCTCATCTGCCTCATCTGCCCTATTCGCCTGATATCGCTCCCTCAGATTACCACTTGTTCCTGTCTATGCAACACTCTCTTGCAAATCTAAAGTTTAACAATCCTGAAGAAGTCGAAAGTTGGGTGCAAGACTACTTTGCATCGCCGGACCCCGAATTTTTCGAATCAGACATCCGAAGTCTACGCAAAAAAATGCAAGATCATAGTTGATAATAATGGCAAATATCTTTTGGAAAAAAGTTATCTTCTTATTGATTCTTGGGTTGTTCAAATGTTGGTTATAATCCGCAGTTTCTTTGGCAAGTACCTAATAACATGGAATCTTTTTTGAAACAATTAAAAGTCTCACGCAATTTTTGGATCAGCTTTTATCGCATCACATTATTTATTCAAATTCTAAGCAAAATGTTATTAAAATTGCATAGAAACGTGAAATTGAAATGAAAAAAACAAGTTGACAAAATTGTGTGAAAGAACCACCTCACTATTAGAAGGAAATAAACTTTTTGATAGAGGGCACTGCCCCCAAACCGATAAGAATTCATCTATGAGATTACTGTTGTTAGCCGAAAGGAAAAGAATCACAAAATATACAAAAAGTATTCAGAAAAACGTTATTAAGCAGTATGATTTACAAAGTACGAAAATTAAGAATTTGGCGGTAATTTTGAGAGGTAGCGATTGAAAGTGAGAAATTCGTAGTCCGGGTTGTAGACGGCTATCTGAAAACGGGTATTGCTCTAGATTTATACAATTTATCTTTGATTTAATTATTGACTTGATTGATCTTGATCGAATACAAACCCTTTTCACTCCTTGATTCAACCATTCTCTTGTTGGTTCCTCATCATTTTCTGTCGCATTTTGCTCCAACATTTTCCCGGCTTTTCTGTGTCTTTTGCTGACCATTTCCCTCAAGACTTCTATCTAAAATTTAAATTTTAGATTGTGCTATTTATTTCTTTTGATCTTCATATTCTTTTGATCTTCACAATTCATTCAATTCATAATAAACCTTTTCTTTCGAACTCCTCCTTGAGCGTTGCATCTGTGCCCGGAAATTAGGGCATACTGATGGAGAATATGGCGATAAACGAACCTAAATTCATACAGGTACAAGTTATATTCCCGTAATTACCGTATCCCAAACATCATGATAGAATTTTGTCGGTGATTCGGGTCCTGAAGACACTTTGCTCACATTTCTTTTCAGGAAAGCCGGACCAGCATCGGGACACTGTTTACTTCGCTAAAACAATAATTTGTTCAACAGTTTTCTCTTTCATTTAATGATTTTCTCAATCCAAACTCACCCCAGGTGATCCATGTTCATTGTCTCCGTTGGTTTCTCCAGTCGATCCTCTCCCTCTTCTTCTCACTTCAAATCTTCTCCGAACTTCTGCATTTCTTTTTTCCCTTTCTGCGTCAAATTCCTCGAGATCTTTTTCGGTATCGACTAGCTCGATCTGGAATTAAAATCAATCAGGAATCATCAACCAAAAACGCACCGTCACTCGTGGTTCATCAACATCGTGAATCGTGTAAATCTTGAAACAATTTTCTCGAATCAATTGCCTTTCCGCGAAATCCGAATAAGCTGTCTCAATTCGGGTTCGATTCTCATCAAATTCGTACATTTTTGGAGCCTAATCAATATTTTAAAATTTTATACTTCAAAGATTTCGAACCTTATTCATTCGATATTTGTCATAAGCATCCAATGATCGGAAACTTTCCTCCTCGGTCACAAGCTGAAATTCAGCATTTTATCCAACAAAGTGACATTTCTAGTACCTGATGCAACTGTTTGCACATTTGAATGATGAACTTGTCCATCATAACCACTTGATGTAATTCTGATGGGAAGAGGGTTCTGGAAAAGAAATGATCTCATGATCTCTTTGCTTTGTTCAAGTAATAGTACTTTATATATTTACCTGACATTGTCTTCAAAAGCTGTTTGTTCTGTTGCTCCATCCATTAGATTTTTCACTTCAAGTAAAGCGAGCGCATAGTGTTTCTCCGGATTGACTCGAGGTGCCTGAAATGGTGTTTTTGTCTAATAGCTCCACGCAGTGTCTAGTAGTGTCTAGTAGTGTCTAGTATCTAGTAGTGCCTAGTGTCTAGTGTCTAGTAGTTCCTTTCCCATACTTTATCTTCACTCACCTTGAAAGCGCTGAGTCCATTGAATGGATCACTTGCATTAATCTCATGTCCCAGCACATCTTTCCCATACTTTTTGTACACTTCTTCACGTTTCTTTTGAATCTCTTCTTCAATCTGAAATTTCATGTTCTGAATGTTGTATAGCTTTATCAAACCATAAATTCATCGACCATCTCATCGCATTTCTTTTTTAATTTTCCGAGTCGTTCACAAACCATTCCATGAAAACGGAAAAAAACAAAAAGTGGATTTGCACCGTAAACCTGAAAATTGTTATGTTAAATAAATTTTCAATTTTACAAACCATTCGATATGTTGTTGTCAGCTTTGGCCTATTCCAGAGATCCATTGTCTTTTCTTTGATCTTGTCAATATCCACTGGAACGGGGCTTTTTGTTCTCTCCATTTGTCGGGTTCTGAATGATAAATGGTTAGTGAGATATAGTCGGATTTCTACAGCTTTCAAGACTTTTTTCCGAAATCAATTCCCTTACCTTCTTCTTCCCTCTTCTTCTTGTTTGCTATTTGATGGTGTTTCTTCATCATCACTATCTGGTTCTCTTTCCACACCAAACCATTCAGGGATCCATCTTCGAATTACCTAAAACTTTAATGTAAAATTCAAATTCTTCTTCCTCGCCTCTTTCATTTTCTCTTTCTCTTCTTTTTGGAAAAATCTCTTCACATGGTGCAACAAGAGATCGTTCACATCGTGAATGATTGTCCTGAAAATTTACAATAGATAATGATGAGGTTTTCCTAGATCTTTCTATTTGAATGAGACTCACATATCAACAGGATAAGTGATGACAAGATGTGGTCCCTCATCGGCCACTTCACCGAGTACTGATCTAAAAACCATTTATTCAGCGATCTGCAAAGTGGTTTGTGTTTGTCAAACATGCACATCAGCAATCACTTTTCTCACCTTCTTTGTCTTTCATCAAAAAGTTTCTCAATTTGATATATGAGTGCTTTTCCTCTCATCCATTTTGCATCCACTGTTTTAGCGAGATTTGATTGATGATCCATTGCTCGTTGGAAGTATTTTTCCATCTAAAAACTTTGATATTTCATTCAAATAAGTGAATAGAGACGAATCGGCTCCACAAAGCTTACATGATCTCTCCATATTCCATTCATCTTGCGTTGAGCGTCAATCCATTCGCTCTAAAAATTGTTTGTCAATTTTCTACTTTTGTTCAAATTCACCTGTTTTTGCTTTAGCCGTTCGATTACTCGAGGCACAGCAACAGTCGGATTTTTCTTCATTGCTTCAATGATCTTGAATGATGCTTCACCGTAGATTCGTTTGATGGCTCTAGAATAAAATACGGGGTGATTCAAAAGCCTCTGTGGTTTTTTCAGTGCTTTATCATAGCTTCTTCATCGGTGCTAAGGATCTGTATAAACATCGGAAGTTGAATAATTTCGGCAGAGTGCCAGACTAGTTGTGCGTGGCTCAAAGGGTCAACCATATAAAAAAAGCTATGATAAGCTATGGGCTTATCATAGCTTTTTTGATAAGCCCCATTAGTGGTTTTAAGTATAATTTTATTAAGGTTTTCATTTAAAAAATTTTTAGTGGAATTCCTCAGTCATTTTAAAATCAAGCTTTAGTAAAAAGTACGGGAACTTTTGGATCACCTTTGGATGTATATCAACTGCCTAGCTTGTTTTTCTTTCTATCTACAAAAAATCACCTTTGCATAATACTTGATGATGTGGATCCAAGACAATCATCCACGAAGACATCTTTCTTTTGTTTGATTTTTCTCATTATTGTCTCCATTGCGGTAATCGCGTATTTGTTCACCTCGATTATGATATCCAACTAAAAACGTGGCTTAAACTTTAGTCCATTACCTTGTTTTACCTCAAATCGATCATCTTCTGTCTTATGAAGGTATTCTTCGTAAACAGATTTCTTCTGTGAAACGTTTGTCGAATCTTCGGAAAGCCATGAAGGAAATGAGACCCAAGTGTCGTTCAAAACCTGAAAAAATGGAATTGATCGCTGGAAAGCTGAAAGTTGCAAAAGCTATATTGCTGAAAAGCTATATTGCTGAAAAGCGTTTGTTAAACCTTAGGCTTGTCTACTAGCTAATACTTCTTGCATTGCTATAGATATATTGATTTCACCTCTCGACAAAGTTGATTTCTTCCAGAGCAGACGGGTCTTCGATAAGTATCGGGGAGAGCTCGATATGATGCACCCAATTGCTTGCAACTGTTGTAATCAATCTCATGGGCGAGATCGCTGTGAATTCGGGGACTGATCCCTGGACGTCTTGCTTCATCTGAATTTTTGCCTTTAAAAGATCATAAATTGCTTAATGTTGTAATCTATAGAAACATTTGCTCTTTTATATATAGTAGGTAGCTTGCCTTCAATTCTTTCGATGCTCACACCCAGTTTCACGTGGAAATAGTTGACTACTTCAGGCAATACTGAAAAACAGATTAAATTGTAAGGTTCAATGCACTTTGTACGTACAATCTCCAATAATTGCTTTGATGAATTGCAGCACTTCTTCCTCATTCACCAACTTCGATGTGTACAAATTGAGGCCACGGAGGAAATTTTTGTATCTTCTTAAAAGTTCAAAATTGTACTTATTAAGAAGAAATTTAATACTCAATAAAATAAACTTAATTTAGTACTTTGGGAATACTCAATAAAACTTACTTAGTAGGTAATACTCGTCGAATTTTCTCGAATACTTCAATATCTTCATTTGTCAACAAATCATCAACTTCATCCATTGGAACCTCTCGAGTCCACAATTGTTTTCTTGATAGACGGGGTTTCTGAAATTGTACATTTTACATACATTCTACATTTTAGCAAGCAATCCAACCGATGTTTAACAATCTAAAAGTTCATTGTTAATTTCTAACCTTTCCAGGCCCATAATGAGAGACGGAAAGTTGACGTTTCCCTCGTAAAGATTGAGATCTCTAAACTTTGAAAAGTAAATGAAAAGCCGGTTTTTCATACGTCTTCTGGGGTGTTTCGTTCTTCAGACTCCGCTTTAATATCATCTAAAGAATTTCGTTTTATTTTCAATATCTATGTTTTACCTTCTCGCTCATCTTCACTCTCCTCTTCACTTGACGATGGTTGGTCGATGGTTTCGGGTTCCTAGAAACATTAATTACCGTAATTATTCTAATAAAAGACCTTCTACTAGAATAATTACGGTAATACTTGAATGTCTAAATTGTTTTAAAGCATAAAAGCTTAGAAATTGTTTATAAAGCAAACTTCAATCTCGTCTTCTAATTCATCTTCACTACTTGGTTCTTCAATTCTCCCTTTGGCCATCAATGTTGCTTCTGGGAGGAAATAACGGAACTGAAATTTTCTATTTGAAGTATTTTGTTGATAGCTCTATATTTTGCCATAAGTTTCCTAATATTTCACCTCATCAAGTAGATCAGGTTCATCTTCAAACAGTTTCCCAATCGCATCCAAAATGTAGCGCTCTGCGGCTGCGGAGTTTGTCTAAATTGTGAAATTGTGAAACAGCATAAAATTTTTTTGACTACATTTACAATTAGTTAAAACATACCGCTATTTTCATTTGGTCTTGATACTTTGTGAGAATGTCCAAAAATTGTTTGTAGACGCTTGGTTTCGAGTGAAATCGACTCTGAAAATGTTTGGCATAATAATTCTATAACTTTTATGTGTACCTTTATTTTATTCACATAACCAAGTGCTTGACTAAAGCCGGGATTTCCCAGTTCTTCGGTTTTTTCTTTTTTTTCTCCTCGAGTTGATTGTTGTATGGGTGTCACGGTTTGAACTAAATCTTTTAGAATGGAAAATTTTATATGCTGAATTAATTTGGGAATATTTACTGTCAATAACTCACCTGGTTGAATGATTTGTTGTGGTTGTGGGGGAGCCTTTCGCTCAGCGACTGTTAGTGGTTGTGGATGAGAAATTGAGACTTGAGTCATTTGCTGTTGCTGTTGCTGTTGTTGAGCATTTGAGGCAGCCATTTGCATTGTGATCTGGATTTGCAAATAAACAAAGTCCTCGAATTTTGTTACGTTTACCTGTTGTCTTACGGTAATCTCTGCTGGTTGAATTCGATTCGCCGCTGCATTTCTATACAAAGCTGGATCTAAAAATTTCGATTTTGATTTCATTTTTTTGTAATTTACTTGTAATAAACTGATGAACAGTGGGCTCTTGATGAACGAATGAATCGGGAAGTATTGAGGGTTTCATCTCGATCGGTCCCTGAAATTGTGGCTTAATTCTTGGAGAAAAATCAACTTCAAGTCTTACTTTATTTATTAGGTTTATTAGTACTTAAAATAAAACCTGTGTTGGCGGAATAATGGGCATTTGTGAGACTGTTCGTGGAGTATTCAGATGTGGATTTCCAGATAGATAATCGCAAACTTCCTATATTTTAAAATGATCACTGTTCAAGCTGAAAAATTCTTACTGTAACGTTTCCATTTGGTTCTCGGATCAAAATTTTGTTATTTCCTTCGTTCATGAGTACTTGGAAACCGGAGGGAAGAAAAGCATTAAAGCCCATGATCAATGCGGGTTTTCCACTGAACAATTGGGAAACACGTTGAATCACTCCGGGGGTGTCGATTCTGAATAAGGTTAAGTATTTGATGTGTTCATTTGACAAGGTAAAATGTATTTTATGTTTTTTTAAATCATTATTTGGCAATAAGTTTGATGATGGTGACGTTAAAACTCACGTTTGATTCTTGAAATCTTTCATGATATCGAGAAATTGTGTGTAAACAGAAGACTCATGGCTGAATTGAATTGTTGCAGTTATAAAAATAAAAAAACTTACGTGAATTGGTTTTTCACTTGATCCAAATACGAGAGCGCATCCTCAACCTCAAATTTGTTAAAACTTAAATAAAAGTTTTCGGTATGCACAAGTCAGAAAGCTATTAAATGAAGAAATAAAAATTGCCATTTTGTGATGAGCGAGGATAAAAGTGCTCAGTAACTAGAGTCAGTTTTTCCGAAATCATTTTTAAACTTTTCGTTTGAAAAGTGTATAGTAATTTTAGTTTTCTATGCTAGTCTCACCTTTACTTTGCTTTGGTTCGCGTTTTGCTGTGGATCATCAAAACCGAGCAATCCACCAGGAGGAAGTCCCGTTGACATATCGCTTCAATTCCGAACCCTAGACGTTGTACAATTCGGTGAAGATCAGTAAACGATTATTTTGGCTCGAAATAGCTTTTTACTAGTGTAAAAGAAGGGGCAAATTTGAAGTTCGAAAAAGAAGCGAAAATGGGGCTCAAGCTTTGAAATGAGCAGATGCGACGCGACCGTTGTTTGGTGTATTTTGTAGTTGAGCAGATAAAATAATTCAAGCCTCTAATTGAATATCTTTAAGAGAGTTTAAAGCTATAAATGTTGAAAATGGCAAAATTTTTCATTTTCGAAGAATTCGACAAGGAAAGTTCGATCGAAATTCATCAATTTTCTTCGAATGGCTGATATTTACGCTCTGCCGGAGCCAATCAATGGCGAAATTTTTGGACATAAATTGGAGGATTTGGAAGAAGCGTTGAAGCTCCTCACTGAGGCGGACATGAAAAAGCTAGACGAGCTCGAGAAGTTTGCAATGTTCTTCAAGAATGCCCGTGTCAATTTCGGCTTCACTCAACTGGATGTTGGACACGCACTTGGACCTCGCTATGGCGCTGAATTCTCGCAGACAACCATCTCACGCTTTGAAGCCTGCAATCTTTCCTTCAAGAATATGTGCAAGCTTCAACCGATCCTTGAGCAATGGATTTGCGAGGCTGAAAAGGCTTTGCTGAACGGAACATCTGTTGGTGCAATTGTGGAACTTGGAACTTCTGGTTCTTTCATCACTGAAGACGAAGATTCGCCGATGAAGAGACGAAAACGACGCACACAGCTTAGCTTGGAACAAATCAACATCCTTGAGGTTGTCTTTCGAATCGATCAAAGGCCTTCACTTGATTACATGTCGACATTGGCTGAGGAGATGTCACTCGGACTTGATGTGGTGAAGATCTGGTTCTGCAACCGACGCCAAAAGAAGAAGCGCAACTGTGAAATCTTCGAGAAGCCCGATTTGAACAACTTGAAAGGCGTATTGATCACTGAGCCAACACCAAAGAAGAAGGGCCGTCGTCCAAGACACTTTCCACCTGAAGATGATGGTCAGCTTCCAACGTGCTCTGGTGCTGCACAATCCAGCAGCTCTACGATTCTGCAAGAGTTTTTTATTAACAACTCATCGATGTCTTTGATTTCACAGACCGCACATGAGGATGCTTTGATAAAGGGAGAGCAAATCTTCGAGGAGGGAGACGATACCTCTTGTCAAGCTCTTTAAATCAATTACATGTTTTGTTTGCTTGAGCCCGTTAATTTCTTTTGTTTTAGTATTCTTTGGTTGTTACTATACTTTTGGTTATTCTATGATGTAATTAATAAATTTGTTTAGATACCGTCGACTAATGGAGGAACAACGGCAGAAATATGGAGAACTGTTGCAACAACTCCCCCTTGAGACGGTCGACTATGCCTTTGCTTACGGAAGCGGTGCTCTACAACAAAAGGGAGAGAAAAAGGAGGAAAAGGTTTCTGAGGTTTAGCATTTTTAAACTGATTCGTTTAATTTATAGATGGTGGATTTTATTCTATCGACCTCGGAACCAGAGAAGTTTCATCGCGCGAACCTGGAGCGAAATGGACACCATTATTCTCTCCTTCGAATTGCGGGACCAAGAGTTATATCACAGTTTCAGGTTGAACTTTTTGAATGTTAAATCTTTAATTTATATTTTAGTTCAGACCACATTTGGAGCCCATGTTTATTTCAACACGCAAGTGCTCGTTGGTCAACGAACGATAAAATACGGGATTATTTCGACACAGGATCTAAAGTAAATTTAAGTATTCATTTATAAAGTTTAACTTTACTTTAGAACTGATTTACTTGATTGGAAATGGCTATATGTTGCTGGGCGGTTGCAAAAGCCGGTCCTCGAAGTAAGTAACCTAAAAGAAGCTCGTGAATTAATTTTATTAAATTGGTTAATTTCACTTTTACCGTTTATTAAAAACGTTGTCAAGTTTAGATTATTTCTCAACGTGACGATATAGCAGGATGGATCAAAGCTAATCGATTAAACGCCTTGAATGCAGCTTTATTGCAACTACATGAAACTTTCTCTCTTCGCGATCTATTTAGAAAAGTAATTTCCCTATTAACTAAAAGGATTGATAACATTTAGATTGTTGAATTATCTTATATGGGAGATTTTCGGATGTTGATCGGTGAAGATAAAAACAAGGTGGCTAAGGTGGGCGTAAATCTTTCACAGATATGTAAGTTGTCAAATTTTAAGATTGTTGATGGAAGCTATGGTGAATTAGCAGAAACGTATCGCTATTTACTGTCGGAAGACAAACGAATAGTAAGTGATTTTTGGTTTGATATGACTGAAAACTTTTAGTTTGTCAAATCTGATGCAGTAATTCAACAGGAGTATAGTCAAAACTCAATTGCCGACCGGTTTTTAGTAACTTTCTCTGCGATTTATTTGAATCTTTTAGGATAAACCATCTACCAGCTAACGTCAAAGGCAGATTGTCGAGTAGTTATCAAAAAGAAGCGCAAGTATTTTATAATGTTTGGTAGATAAAAGGAAATTGTTTAGAGCATTGACCCAAATGATTTGACAAGACAACTTTCGAGTGCAATCGGATCGGTTGTAGCGCCCGTCGCCTTAGTTCAAGTTTTATTATATTTATTTATTTGATTTTCCCATATTTTTAGACTGCCAAGAATGCTGTATCGGCTGGGATTCTTCGATCAATAATTTATTCAATAGCTAAAATGAAGAAAATGTTGAAATCTGTAAGATAGTTTCGTTTGTTGTTGTTAGTTTTAACTAGTGTTTGTATATATGTAATAATTGTTTTATAAACTTTATTGACTTGAAGCCAGACCAAATAACAGAACATCCAATCGACTGTGATTGGACCAATAACAAGTGGAAGATAGTGGGTCTAACTTGGAAGAGAAAAATAGAAATTCAAGCGGGTAACTGCACATTTCAAATAGGTAAAACGAACGGGACCAGCCTTGAGATCAAGAAACAGCTATTTTTAGACAATATTTTACAATTAGTAAGGGAATTGTTTTTAGAAAAGACCCGCCTAGCGATTTTTGGGGATTAATGATTTTCAATGATAAAGAACAAATCTTCATCTTCATTCATAAAATCGAAGCGCTGTGCTAGTGAATAAAGCTGGATGGCATTTCGACGAGCAGCCATCTAAATTGTCATTTATAATAGTTTCATTGTGTTTTTAGATTTTTCGACAGATAAATATAATCAAAGCGAACCCTTGATCCAATAGCTCAGAGAATGACCGGCTTTGTCCGAATATTTATGGGTCAAGCCCGGAGGTTCTAGCTCTCGGTCCCGAAAAGTTTTCGTCTAACCCCCTTTTTGATATAAAAGGTGGAGGGGAGACAACTTATTCTTTCAGAATACACGGACCCTTTGGTGCAGTTGTTCACACTCAAGACGAACGCGTTGTGTCATATTTTCTAATCGGCGATTGAGGTTTTTCATCCGTTCACTCGATTCTTTCTCACTCTTCATCACGATTCTTTTAACCGATTCATCCATACGCTTTGCTGTAATCCTTTTCTTGTTAAGAACATTATTATTTTTCAGCCAAACCTGTGTTTTTCCTGATTCGTCGCTTATGATTGAGAGATTTGTAGATCACATGCACACTTTTCTTCGAAACGCTTCGTTTCTTGCGGAGTTTACGGTGCTTTTTTGGTGAACGTGATCTGTGATTTTAATGGAGGTACTTTTTATTGATAGATCGCATATTTACCTTGATATTGAGCTGTTGCGCGATGAGGATGAAGAAGTTGAAGAAGAGGGAATACTTGGCGTCGAGTCCGAGGTGTCTACGACAAAGACCTCAATTGGTCGGTCGTCGGTTGGTGGAGAGGAGTCGGATGGTGACTCCTCGAATATTGATAATTTAATGAGAATGTTGATATTTAACTTTTAAAGATTACACTATGAATCTCCGTTCATACTCGTCAATTTTTATAAACAAACCTCGGACTCGACAATTGAAATTGCACATAATCTGCTGTGAAAAGTGGTCATCTTGAGAAAAAGAGTACAGTGCTTTGGACGGCCAAAAGGCGTTTCGCGAGTCAACGGTTACCCTGAATTTGCACTGATAGAATTAACAAAAACTTGAACGAATGGCCAAAATTGGTGACTTTCAATAACCGTAAAACAAGCCCTGGCTGCGCTTGATAGCGGCTATTTTCTTCATCATCAAAGGACGAAAAAAAGTTTATTCAACACGTTGCTAACAGATCTCAAATGGGTAATCAAATAAATCGTAGAAGTGATTGAATGATGATTGAAGGCAGTGAAAGAGAACCAAAACAGACCCAGTGTCTCATTCCTTGCTCAAATTTGTATTTAAGCTAAAGAGGCCAACTCTGGGTATAGATGAGAAAATGAGGGAGAAGTATTGAGAAAAAGAAAATCACACAAGATTAACACAGAAATTAATTTTAGAAAGGACTTACAGTTACTCGTGCGTACCTCGTTTAACGCAAACAAGTCAGAGATTTTCGGAAACTTTACAAGATATTGGTTGGGTACTGGAATATCATCTCTGGCTTATTCACTTGTAACCTAAACATTTCCGAAGACATGTTGGTTACTCATTGCGCCAAGTTGTCCCCAAAAAGATCAACTCGCCTCCTCCACCAATAACCGGGGATGGGAGAACCCGGACAGAGGATGGGATCCTTGGATTTTCATCCCCACACAACAATATGTGGGTGATGACGCGACTCGAGAGGCATCGCTCTTCATGAGTGCACTAAAAAGTTTACATAGATTAAAGAAATTAGAACTATAATGAAGACAATTTACTGCCCTTATGCCTATCTAATAAACGGTTCGATTGCCGAGAAATCGCCGCCGAAGAGCTCTGTCTGGGGAAACATCGGATCGTTGGTGGAACGACCGCGAAGGGATTGAGCGGAAGTTGGAGAGGGGAGATTCGAGAATGAAGAGGCCGCTGACTCGTTACATCGTTGACAGAACTGTAAACACTTTTTAAGTTTATCTAACAGTTCTTGGTTTAACTGAAGTCATTGTATCCAGTTACATAGCCTAGGTCAGATACGATATTGCATTAGTTAATCTCAAAACTCTTACTTCAATCGTTGGCCCACAACCGCCCACGTGTAGACACAAACCCACATCAAGGGGAGGGGCATCGGTAGAGGAACTGAAAATATAGTGCTTTGTGGGCTTTCATATTCTGATCTCTTACCTGCACGATTGTCCGGTGACTCGGGCCAAGATTGGGGCAAGTTTTGAGTCGTATTTGATCACTCTTTTCAACATGAGATTCTCGGTAATGATTCTCTCATTTTCTTCCTCAAGCCGTTTGATGATCGAGGCCATTTCTTCAACTTCACCATCTAGTTCCTGAACGTGTTTATTTCGAAATTTTAAACTTTTTTAGGTAAAAAGGGATTTCGAAGGTTTCAAAATCGAACCTAATCGAACCTATTCAAAATAAAAAGCTCAGGCTTACAAAGGGATGGTTTTTGTAGTCGGTTTTTACCTTGCATCGTATCTCAAACTGTTTGGTCTCTTGCTTTTTTGCCTCTCGGTAAGCACGTGCATAGCGAGCCATATTCGTGTTGCTGGTGGTTCGTATTGCGCGTCCACGTTGGCTCTAGAATTTGGATCATGCTTAATGAGATCTTGACTTTGATAATATATGGGTCTAAATTATCTTTTAAAGTTACTTCAGCGGCTTCTGATGGTGTCATACTGAGCGTGCTGCTGGGTCGGCTGTAGGGATCATAGAGAGCTGCGGTTGAGCGGGTATTTCTATAAGAAATCAAATTCTTGGCTGTTTCTATAGGAACTCAAATTCTTGGCTTTTACACCAACCTCATCGGTTCTGAATGATTAGTTTGAGCCTGTCCCTGTTGATGTTGATGAGCCATTTGTTGTTGATAGTGCCTTCTTGACTCCATGTAAGCTGTAACTTTATTTTTTCCACTAAAATTTATTTTTCATTTGTACTTGTGATCGAATTTTTCTCATCGAGCGGCCCGTCCATATTCACATAACCTTGGTGACCCATAAATGTGTAGCCCAAGAAAATTTCTGAAACAAGCAACGATTTTATAAAGTTTAATTTGAAAAATTAAAGGAAAATTTTTCGTTTTGTGGTTTTTCTGTCCACATTTTTCATTTCCGACCTTATTTCGAAGTTTTGCGCAATTCGCGCTCCGAGTGTTTTTTAAATAGGGTATGGTAGAAAATTCGAGTTGGCAAAGCGCCAAAAGACGTTTTAACGCAAAACCAATGAGTTTTCTCATGTCATGTCTGACGTGATTACGTTTAACTTGACAACTTGACGTTTATACCTGAAAATTGGTTTCATTTTGTTAAACCATGGTAGCCCTACCGTAATCGTTGGCTCACCATATAAAACAAACATTTTTCGAGCTTCTCATTCACATTCACAATTTTTTTTCCCCAGACAGACGCTTACGTTCTAAAATCATTGCGATTTAACATTGTTCATCAAAAATTATTATTTTCCAAACGATCGATGTGAGCTTTTTTGCTTATTTTGTTGCATTCAGCGTTACCTTTGCGTTTCATTCGTTCCACCATGCAATATTTCTAATTTTCAGGACCCGAAGGCTCAAAAAGCCTTCTCATCTCGCAATTGGACCATCATCAGAATTGAATCGTCGCAAAAAGCCAAGTGCGACGGCATCGGCTACTTGGAGACAGTTAGCTCCACCTGATTCGTCCTCGGTTTGGTGTTTTTCCTCCAGCATATTAACTTTTTTGTTTTAGGCACAAGGCGAGGAAGATCAATCAGTAATTTCAATTGAAGGTAAGCGTTTGTACTTGATTTAGTAATCCTATTTTACTTTTTAGAATCTGAAGTTGAAGGCGAAGACATGAGCTCAAGCGAAGAAGTATCCTGGATCACGTGGTTTTGCGGTTTGCGGGGCAATGAATTCTTTTGCGAGGTTGGTTTCTATCTGATAAAAGTAGTTTCAAAGTTGAATGGATCTAGCATTTACTAATCACGACTTTTAAACCTTTTATCTTCTATCTTTACCAATGAGTGGTTTTAGGTTGATGAGGAGTACATCCAGGATCGTTTCAACCTCACTGGTCTCAACGAACAGGTGCCGAAGTATCGTCAAGCTCTTGACATGATTTTGGATCTCGAGCCAGAAGATGACATGGAAGACAATCCAACCAACTCTGACCTCGTCGAACAAGCTGCTGAAATGTTGTACGGACTCATTCATGCTCGCTACATCTTGACAAACCGTGGGATTAGTCAGGTAGATTGCTTTTAACAACTTCTCAGGGGTCTACACTTGTTAAGATAGATAAAGTAAAGACTAAAACGAAAGTTAACTTTTGTCTATAACCTTTTTTAATTTAGATGGTGGACAAGTGGCGTGATCACGACTTTGGGACTTGTCCTCGTGTCTACTGTGAGAATCAGGCCATGCTTCCGATTGGACTCTCTGATGTGCCCGGCGAATCAATGGTGAAACTCTACTGTCCTCGTTGCTGCGATGTTTATGTTCCAAAGTCGAGCAAGCATCAACACACTGATGGTTGGTTTAAAATGGGCAACTTTTATTTTATAATTCCTTTAGGTTCGTATTTTGGTACCGGCTTTCCACATATGTTGTTCTTCGTTCATCCAGAATTGCGCCCTCGCAAACCATCGAATGCTTTTGTGCCAAGGTGCGTTGTTTATGAGTCACTTATGAAATGTTTTATCATGAATACTTTAGGCTCTATGGATTCAAAATCCACCCGCTTGCCTACAATCTTCAATATCAACAGGCTCCAAACGGACCTGCCGTCGTGCCGAGTGGACAGCCGGGGGAAGTGAATGCATCTGGTGGCCAACCGCAACGACAATTCGCCGCACAGCAGTAGGCCTTCTCAACCGTTTACAAGATCCAGGTAGAATTTGCTTACCTAGGTAATAATTATTTTTATAACACTAATAAAGCACACTGAAAATTGTAATCGCTAAATAGTATATTTTCTTTCTTTCAGAGGAGATGAACCGTTGGGAGGTATCAGCATCGATCGTACTGCTATCCTGGGCCGCCTGTGCGCTGTGGCTGGTGCTCTTCAAACTTTAACTTGATGCTTCGCAGTGTGTTTGTCTTTTCGTCTTATTTTGTTTGTAATTTTCTTTGCCGGTTTTATTTCAGTGCCCATTTTAATCACACTTCATTCATTTGTAAGTCTTGTCCGTTATTTCTGTTTTGGTTTTTCAGTGTGACCTTTTCGTGTTCTATGGCCGCTTTGAGAGTAACTCACGCGCTTTTCGAAAGTTCTCTTATTTTCACTGGTCTCTGTGATTTTCCAAAATGGTTAGTTTTATGGTAGGGCGTTTGGAATTTTTATTGTTCCTCCATAACATTATCATTTGTTCTTGTTCACGATGAGTTGAATAAAGTGTTTTTCAGGGGTTGCAAATGCATTGTAGTGGACTAACAAAACACCTATGGGCAGTAGAAGATCTCCGAAATGAACACTTTGCCAATAGATCCGAGTCGTTTGAATTTTCCTCAAGAAAATGAGAAACTTGCTAAGGCAACAATGACTGAAAAGAGAGTCCATGTGGCGGTTGGAGGAGATAAAGATCTGCGTCTTGGCGACTTAAAATGGACCTCCTTGGTACATTCAGTTTTCTGACCAAGCTGGCATTTCTCCCTATTGCTTCCTTTTTCATTGAAACAAAGCCTCTGGATCGCTAAACTCTTAATTCCAACAAGTCACTTTGATTATTGGTTGTGCTTTCTACTCAAGCTCTAAATTATTCTATTGCTTCGAACTAGTAATGCACCACTAATACCTTGGATTTTATTGAAATGAAACGATCATTGATTCGTTGGGCCCTTTTTTTGAAAGGAAAAGCATGGCAAACGGTCCGGTGAGTGCAAAAATTGTGTAGCCTGTATGAGTGATCGATAGTGAGGTAGTTCTAGTGAGAAGTGTCCAGTCAGAAGCTAACTCAAGACACGAATATCCGAATTTTAGATACATTCCGGTCGTTCTCATTGTCTTAATGTTTGTCATCTTTTTCATCGGACCTTTAATTACTAGGTATTTTCGAATCATCGATTCATTTAACGGACTTTAGTAAAAGTTTAATCTTTCGAATTCAACGAGGAACACAAGATGAAATTGTCTATGATTTGTTTTTGATCTCTTCGTATTATTATCCGAATTCGACCAGGTATGAAAAAAAAAGATAATCTAGCTTTAAAGGAGTTAGAAAACTTGGGCAAATCTGGAAATCAAGTATCAAAACCATTTTACGTAGCAGTTTGGTGAAACTCTTTAGCACATGATCTTCTTTGATCTGGTACAAGAGAAGAATTAGGTAATCTTGTACAGTAATCTTCTATAAAATAACTACGATATCTCTCACAACAAATACCTATGTTGATTAGCTATTTCACTCTAAAGCACTCTTAGCACTCTTAGCAACTCTAAACTTCTTTTTCTATCGTTTTCCAGATCTTAATGTGCTATAATTTCTCTTCTACCGATAGACCCTTTCAGTCATCCTGTATTTAATGTCTGTCTGTCTGTAGATGGAACTTATTTCAGAGGAAAAGAGTTCAAGGAAGTTCTCGAACTTTCCATACACAATGAGGAAGTTTTAAGAATTTCTTTTTTCAAACTTACGATCAGATTTTGAGATCCAGTCTTTCTTAAGAACTAGACACATTAGTTCCACAAAGAACTTATCAAGATAAAACTTTCAAAAGTCAAAACAGAAGGGGGTTTCAGTTTGGGCGACAATGCGGTGAGTTTATTGTTGACCGGAAACTATGAAGCGATCAAAATGGGAGGATTGAGAATTATTGCATGGAATGACACAGCGAATGCAATAATTTCTCTACCGTTAGCAAGGTAAGGAAAGCGGAATCTGTGAGGAAAATGGCTTACAAGAGAATGGTTCAAACGGAAGGGCAACAACTTAAAAAACAACTTCTACTTATATCTTTAACAAAAAGATTCGGATCAGAATTGAACCCGAGAGCAAAAAGCCGCTGCGCTGGCACACTACCCACTAGGCCATTGGGCCACATTTTGCCGACCGCAATAAAGACCTCTTAACCTCCAGGAGCCATTTTCCGAATAGATGCTCAAATTTTAAACGTGTTTTCCTCGAGAGTGCGGGCTCGTTGACAAAAACTAAATACAGTATTGGATTCCTCGTTGCTAAATGGTGTTTGCATCTTCTTGCCATCAAAATCTCATACCTTCCGTTTTAACCATTCCCTTATTACGACAAAGAATGTTTCATTCAAAAGCTTGAAGAAGTTTTCTCTTATTTCAGAATCACTCCACATAATGTGTGTCATTGGATTTCGATGAAAGCCCTTGGCACCACTTTGCCCAATATGACCAATATGGTTTTTTCATTCTCATTTTTGTTTTTACTTTTATTTAGGCTCTCATTCTTGGTGGACGATATCAAAATGTGAGTGTGATGATGAAAATTCCAATCCTGTTTTAAATCTCGAAACTTATACAGTAAATTCTTTTCAGATTCCATATCGTTTACCGGAATACCGTAAATATGATGTGGTTACATGTGTGGCTCCACTCTTCGCAAACGAACAATGGCAATACGCACTTTTTGCCGCTCATACATACAAAAGGTTGGAGTAAGGGAGATCGAGTGCGTTGTGGTGTTGTTGTTGTTTGTTTGTTAGCAACCATTGTTAGCACATTTGCTCGCTAAGCGAAAGGTCGCGGATTCGAGTCCCGGCGAGTTTTTGAGTTGCCCTATTTCCAACTCTCCCAATAAAACACATGTTTAGATTCGGAGCATTTATGCATTTGTATGTGCGAAGTATGGTGACACCGATGTTGGAGATGTTAAAGGTAATGAGAAAATAGACAAACTTTCAAATTTTTATTGATAGATCTACGAAAAAGAGGGATATTTGAGGATACAACCTTGGATGAGAATCAACTTGCAAACGGTTTGCTGACAACAATGTTAAAGGTCCACAATGAATACCCTTTACAGATCGACGAGGATTTGTTCAATCCAAACATCAACATCGAATTTCGAAATCAAGCAGCCGCTCAAACGGATTGTCTTTTACAATACAAGGTGATTACCAGACTGATTTTGATCTTACTACAGAACAGACCTGGTTAACGAGTCCGGACAAAATTTTCGGACAGTCTGCTTCGCTCTTCGATTTTTTACTGCCCAAACCTTCTTCGAGCATGAAACCCAGTTCCCCCGCCAGCCCTTATTTGAGGCTTCATTTTGATACTAAACATGGCTAGGTTCTGTTTTGCCATTCTTTAGATTTCGATCAATCTTTCGCCGGACTCGATAAGCTTAACAAGACAAGAAAATTTTTCTGGATCGAAATCTAAAGAATGGCAAAACAAAACCTAGCCATGTTTAGTATCAAAATGAAGCCTCAAATAAGGGCTGGCGGGGGAACTGGGTTTCATGCGCGAAGAAGGTTTGGGCAGTAAAAAATCGAAGAGCGAAGCAGACTGTCCGAAAATTTTGCCCGGCTCGTTAAGCAGGTCTACTACAGAAGAATTGTGATAGTCTATCTTGTTAGGCTGTCCAGAAAGTCTTTTCGTTCCTTTTCGTACTTTCGTTTAAAACCAACAAATGCACCAATTGAACCACAATTCTTCAAAGCCAATTCTCTTTTCAGGAATCGGCATCGTACATCTCGTTTATGGATTTAGACGATATTTTGATTCCACGGATTGGAAAAACGTATTTGGGTGAGAGTTGAAAGATATTCAGTATAGAAATTTAATATAGATGAGTACAATTATTTCTTCACCGTTTTACCACAAGCTGCCTATATTCACTACAGTAAGGAAAACGTGGCGGTGAAAGGACGTAAGTTTCAAATGCATGTATAAACTCTACTTATTTATCAATATCCAGAGCGTTCCCCGGAAAAATTTTCTCTCGCTCAAATGTATTCATCCATCTACTTTAAGCAGGTTTTCGAAAGACAACTCAAATATGATAATCAATTCAAAATAAGGTGAACGAGACGGGGAAATTTGTGACGAGACCCCATTTGATCAATGCAACGTGGATTCATTGGCCGACACATATTCAAAGGAATATGCAAAGGTGCTAATGAAATTAATAATAAGTAATAAGTAGTAAGTAGTAATAAGTATTGGGTTGGTGAATTGGACATTGACTTTGACAAATTGGACATTGGCTTTGACAAATTGGACATTGACTTCTCCTCAAATCAAGGCTAATCTCAATCTATTGGGTTGGTGAATTGAAAACTGCCGGCTATGGTCGTATGTGACAGTTTGAGCACTTTCTTAAAAAGAAACCCATTTTGGTGTCAATGAAAAAGTTGTAGAGAATCAAAAATGAAGCTTATATCTGAATTTTCAGAACGATTCAAAAACTGGTTTCCAAGAAATGCCAAATTTACGATTTTTCACAAAACTTGCATTTCAAGCGAAACTACTAAGTTTATCTTTTTGGAAATTTGGCTATAAGCCTAATTTTTGATTCTCTACAACTTTTCTATTGACACCAAAATGGGTTTCTGTTGAAGAAAGTGCTCAAACTGGGAGTCCTTCTCCAGTCTTCAGTCCTCCATTTTTGAGTCTCACACTTGTCTCACACACAAACCAAAATCCTACTACGAAAGAGGAATCCGCAAATTGCCTGTAAAATGGGCAGAAATCGTCAATAATAATGGAAATTATTTGGAATGAATTGATGGTTTTATGTTGAATAAATTTTAGTTCAAAGTCCCGCAGTTTTCAATTCACCAACCTAGTAATAATAAGTAAAGTAATAAGCTGCCAAACGGTAATAAGCCTTTCAGTCAATCAAAACAAATTTAGCTATGTGATTCCACCTAATTTGAACGCAATCACTCACCTCAAATTAATGGACGATGATACGAGTCCGGCTGACAGGAATATGGTAAGTACAAGGTGTCCCAAAATTATGGCGCGGAATAAAAGCCGCTAGCAAATGTCTAACTTATTTTAAAAGTAAAAGTGATAAGTGTTATATAGAGATTTGAAGTCCTAATTCTTGGCTACATTTATCTACTAAAAGCTTCCGAAGTGGATGCATACAACTCATTTAACAAGCTATCAAATGAGCTCAACGCGGCATCCCTCCCTCACGCTGCCATTTTTGACGATTTTCTTTATAAACAATTTTTGCTCAAAAGGGCTTCCGCAAAACAATTTTGTATTATTCATGTTCAAAAAATAAGTTCAATAAACTTATAAAGCTGGAGCAGCACATACATCAAAATCTGAATGCAAATTTTGAACATTAAAAACGCTCAATTTTCGTTTTTTTCCTTAAACTTCGAAAGAAACTTAAAATCAAATTGGATTTTGGTTAGGAAAGTTTGAAAAAAACCATTTGAATGTTATTCTTATTGTTATTAAATGATAATAAATGTTACATTTTAATGAAATAAATAACAAAAAAGCTCTTTTCAAAAATGGCAGCGTGCGGGAGGGAGGACGCGTTGAGCTCATTCGATAGCTTGTTAAATGAGTTGTATGCATCCATTTCGGAAGCTTTTAGTAGATAAATGTAGCCAAGAATTAGGACTTCAAATCTCAATATAACACTTACCACTTTTAAAATAAGTTAGACATTTGATAGCGGCTTTTGAAACCAAATCTGCTCCATAATTTTTGGGAAACTGCGTATTATATATTTGATAACCGAATTTGTATATTCGGTTATCAAATATATCTACAGTACCCTTTTCAGATCAGAGAACCTCTCTTTGAGCCGAAAATCTATTTCGAGAATGAAGTTGTCTTCACGAACTCCACCGAACGAAAACCATTACTGTACAGAAGAGATATTGCATGGATTCAAGTAAATTTTAACAGTATTCAGTTAAAAATAACATTTCAGGAAGACTTAGAGAGAATGTTGAGGATTCCGGAAGTGAAGGCTCTTTTCGCTTTGTTGCCAAAAGATTTATTCTATTTCAATATCATTCTCAAGTGTTTCAATGATACATATTATCAGTTAGTTTATAAAATCGCCTTATAATCTAAAGTTTTTCTATAGATATCATTATTCGGGTCAAATGAATAAGATCACATGTCCGGGACCGGAACGGTGTCATGTAAGTTATTGCAATTCGCACTCAAACAAGAAATCAAGAAGGAACGAAAAGACTTATTCACTAACCTAATATGTAAAAGTTGCTAAAAGGGATTCTTTGTTAAAAGGATTCTTTGTTAAAAAGATTCTTTGTTAAAAAGATTCTTTGTGAACAGGATTCTTTGTTAAAAGGATTCGTTGTTCTTCATCTCTATTCAAATTTCAGTTTCCCGCTAATCCGGGTATCAACTGTTCAAACTCTGATGGAGATTATCTCTCAACAAGTGACAACAAATTGGTCAACATTCATTTTGTCACTCAACAACATTTTCGAGTCGAGGACGGGTGTAAACCATAAAAATTTAGTCGATTTTCCAACTTTCACAATTTTGCCCCCACTAGCACAATACGAACCAATTTTCAATAAAAGTTTATTCTCATGTTGAAGCATCAAATCTGTACTTGCAAGTTATCTAAAGAAAGTTTAGGGAAATATTTGTTCATCTTTCATCTAGATTTTACAACCGTTGTTCTTCTGGTGATACGGTGCCCAAAAGACTGATCTGAAGCATTCGACGGAGGCTTTCGATTTCCTAAAGTTGTATGGTGATATTGTTAAAAGCTTCATATGTTAGTGCTTGAAAGTTAAATGAATGTTTACTATGAATTTTACTTGCTGAATGTTTACTATGAAAACTTACTTTGTGTAAATTCACATTTTCATCTCTCAACGACTCATTCTCGTCTTTCATCTCACCGAGCTCGAGATTCAGCTGGAAACTTTGAAGATTGAAGTTTAAATTTGGTACTAAATGCTAATCCAATGAAAACAGCCTTCCAACGTACCCTTTCCATTTCTAAAGACTGCCGATTCTTCGCATTTCGAAGGTTCTCTTCGTTACACCGTTTCAATTCGTCTACCTGTAATTTTTACCTGCTTCTACCTGCTTTTAAAACAAAAGTCTATCCATTACTGCAATATTTTTCAATCCATTTCCAAAACGAACTTCTTCATGAGCTAAATTGGCTCCTTGTTCAGCTTCGGAACATTTCAAACGAGCATCCGATAGTTCACTCTCCAATGTGGCCACTTTGTTCTCCAAAGATAGACATTTTCTAGAAAGATTTTTTAGAAAGATCTTTTTGGAGGCTATAACCCAGATGTATCCATTTATTCATAATTCACTCACTCTCTTTCCAAGAAATGAGCAATATTGCGCTGGTGCTGATGAGTTAAAGGATCGGCACACCACTGAACATGAATAATTTAACTGAATTTAACATGAATAATTATAGTGGCTTAATAAAGTTTATGATGAAAAACATCTAAATAGACATCATAAAGTCATACCGTTTCATTAGTTTGAACAATTTTGTGTTGTCTGGATGGGACGGCTTCAACTTGAGCGTCGATCGATTCAAGGGGTTCCACCACAATTTCTGGCTAAATTGTTAGGTAATAAGTAAAGTAATAAGCTTATAAATATTTAAGTATTGAGGATTTAAGTATTAGAAGCTGATTCCTGCCTGCTATGTCATTTTTATATATAATGATGATATGTGTTAACACCCGAAATGGAACACCTATTCCGAACAGAACGTCCAAAACAGAACGAAACTTTTTGCTTAGTTCCGGACGCTGAACCGGACGTTTGTTCCGTTTCAGATGTAACATATACACATTAGTCATTAATGCTTATTGCTCACCAAATTAGCGGCCGCGTTTTGTGTGTGCTTTTTGTGTAGCGCTCCCCTTAATCGTTGCACTTCGGTCTCAATTGTGCGGTTTTCACCCGAGATTTGCTCGTTTCTTTCCTGCAATATTTTAGGAGATCTATCTAACAATTAGCCTAATAAGACATGAAAATGCTTTCATGTCTTATTAGGCTGTCCAGAAAGTCTTTTCATTAATTTTCGTACTTCCGTTTAAAACCAACAAATGCACCAATTGAACTACGGTTTGTTTCATTAGAAAGAAAAAATAATTGGCCTTTCTAATGAAACAAACCGTAGTTCAATTGGTACGTTTGTTGGTTTTAAACGGAAGTACAAAAAGGAATGAAAAGGCTTTCTGGAAAGCCTAATACATTAGCCGATTCCAGTGCTTCTCTCAATGCTTGTCCCTCTTCTCGAGCACGATTTCGCTCATCACGCACAGTTGCCCATTTTTCTCGCCAAGAAGCTAAAAATGGAAGCTATAACACTGTGCTTACAAAGCTTTTGAACTAATGCTTTATCGCTTACCCGTGCATTCACTCCACCACCGCATCGTTGTCTCCATTTGAGCTGCTCGGTCTC
The DNA here is from genome assembly GCA_958450365.1 of Mesorhabditis belari. NCBI lineage: Eukaryota > Metazoa > Nematoda > Chromadorea > Rhabditida > Rhabditidae > Mesorhabditis > Mesorhabditis belari. Next base: position 113,739 of record CAUEEP010000914.1, read on the forward strand.
GTGCCTGAAAATTGAAACATTTTCGATGATCCATATTCAACATAATTGAATTTTATGAAATCAAAGATTGATTAAATCTTTTGCTACAAGACTTTTGCTTTTGCTTAAATCAAGACGAACTTCTTTCAATTCTTGTAATCGCAGACTTTCACAGAGTTCCCAATCTGTGTGTTGACATCGAGTCATCGCTGTTGGTCGGGTAAAAAGCGAAATGTTATCTAAAAATGTGCACGCTAGCAATCAATGATAAATCTTTTCGATTTCATAATCTTGCTAGCTCCAATCTTTACCGGCCAATCCCTGATAACGATTGTGAAAAGCTGTCGAAGGAGAGTCGGCCATTTTCTATGTAATACAACAAAAATATCTAAAGGTAAGTTTTTGATTTAAATGTAAGATTTGGAAAACATTCGTACAAAATGTGACAGGTATGTAATTGAAAAGAGAGAAGGAAGGGGACACATTGGGGTGGTCAGATGAGAAAAGAGAAGGAGATTGGAACAAGATGGAGGGGAAAAGAGGGACACCTGACATATCTATGGAAAGGGAAAAGAAAATGGGAATAGAGAATCCTTTGTGGTTATCGATGGATAAATTGAGAGGAAATGGGAAGAAAGAGACTCACAAATGGTGAGTTGTTGTAATGGAAAACTACGCACAAAACAAAATATATCTGCTGGACTTTTGTGGGTAAAGAAACAACCGCCAAGAAGTTAAACCTGCTTAAAGAGAGGCTGCTAGTGGCACTGGCAAGCGAATTTGAATCGGTTACGGTAGAAAATGGAGGTAGTTGTCGAAAGTGAAAGAAGGAAGAAATTGGAAGGAATTCTCCCGTTAAATACCCAAATTCCGACGCTCTTTGATGGACGTTCTACCGTACACTTCGTCTTTCCAGACGTTTTCGCGCCAAACGTCGGAACTACCGTAACCCGACACCATAAAAGGTCCCCGCCAGGAAGAATTCTTCAGTTTGTTTTGTTGCCGAGTTGCAGTGTTGCCAGGATAGAATCGTCAGCGATCGTCAGACTAGCCGGAGTAGTCATGGACTACAGGTTGTCAGGAGGTTATCGCAAGACAACGGAAGTGCAGGGTGTCGATCGGGATGGACGTGTCGCTGAATCAACTCGATGCCGCCACTCGTGGCAAAGCAGCCAGGATTAGCTGCACCATCGACCGAGCCCGTTACGAGGAAGGTGATGAGCCAACTGCGGCGAGCCAGCCGAGCGAACCGAAAGCGGAATCACGCCTAACCGAAGGATGGATTGTGGAGTCGATCAGACAGGATTATTACTGTGGTTTCGTGTGGTTTTGCTCCATTCTTTATTGTAATAAGCCTACACTTATCCCGACACAAAAACACTGTAACCTACTCGTTCTATAAACCACCGAACCATTTGGTGCGCTTTTGTTACTCTATCCTCAACACCAGTTTTAAGTATGAGGTGAAACAAGCCAAAATATATCCGACGTACGTGGATTTAGCACTTTTTTGAAGCCTATTGAGCTGAAAATTTGCAATCAGTGGTTTTCGTGGATGAGGATGAGGAATTCAAATCGGAAATTAAAGTTGCTCAAAAAATTAATGACAGATTCAGATCCTCCAGAATTGAACACGAAAATGTTGATTGCCATTTTTGTATGTTTAAACAATCCAAAAACATGTCATGAACAAATGCCGAGGGACTCTTATCGGTATCAATGCGATCTACCATCTTTCCCCACACCGATATCCAAAGCACCATCATCCAAATCGAATGATAAAGCTTTAAATTGTACATAGAAATTGAAGGTAATTGTGTATTAACGGCGGTGAAAAACTGTTAAGTATTAGGCTGTCCAGAAAGTCTTTTCGTTTCTTTTCATATTTCTGTTGAAAAGTAAAAATAACAAATTCATCAATTAATCTATGGTTTGCTCTATTTGATTATTTATTTGACTCGCTAGTTTTTGTTAGCTAACAGTTTTAATCATTTTAAGTCAAATATAGAAACCGGTAACGAGTTTCTATCTGGCAAGATCACTTGATACTATTGAAGTGACTCATTTCTTCGTGAACCATTCTTTTCAGTATGCACAGCTTATTCCCGATTATTCCTATTGATCTTAAGGAAATCGTTCTTGAGAAACTTGATAATGCCGAGGGACTCGTATCGGTACCAATGCGATCTACCATCTTTCCCCACACCGATATCCAAAGCACCATCATCCAAATCAAATTCTTTACTGAAATGTTTGCAATTTAATCGAAAACTGCTATTATGAAAGCGTTATTCGGCAAGGATCTTCAAATGATTACGATATGATGATTACGATCTTCAAATGATCACGATAAAGAGGGAAAATCTGAATAGTGATTTTAATGTTATCAAAAAAAGAGTTCCCATATTTTTATAACCTTCACCAAACCTTCATTTCATTTTCAGATACTCCTCAAATTGGCACGAGTTTCCCCTTTATCCGCATTGAAATCGAAACGTGTCACAAATTTCGTATCAATCACAACTTCTACCACAATTCAATCGAAATCGGCGACATTTTTCCAAAACTCAAATTTGTCCAAGACTTCCTCACTCGATTTACAAGGATTTGAATGTCTTTCCACTAAATTTCCATCTTCAAATCATTCAGAAAGCTCAATTTCATATAAAGACAAGCGTTTTTCAAAAAGAACTCTTACTATTAGAGTTCCCTAACTAACCATCTAACTCACGCAAAACATTTGAGCTTCTGGAATTTCAATCTTTACTCGTTGCTTGAGGGAAATGATTAAAAAGTCATATTTGAGACTAAATGTACTGACCAACGAATAATGTAATGAATTTAGTGTTTTGAAATGTTCAAAATGTTCAAGACAATCTCGATATTTAATCATGGAATCCCCACGATTTCCGGAATCTTCATGGAAGTTGAAGGAAAACTTTAGAAATCTGGACATGGACTCTCAACAAAACAAACAACAACAAACAAACAACAACAAACAAACAACAACAAAATAAACAACAACAAAATAAACAACAACAAAACAAACAACAACAACAAAACAAACAACAACAAACTATTATCTTTTGAATCGATTACAAAAGTCAGTGAAAATTTCGATGAATTCTTTCAGAAATATATCGATATTGAAGAACTTTGTGTGCACGACTCGATAACTTATAGAAATCTTATAGAAATAGCAGAAAATCTCCGATGAGAAAACTCGAAAACTCTTCGTTTCAAGCTTTCGGCGAATACAGGAAGAAATGGAAAGAAAAATGGACACTTTCGAATTTTTGTAAAGTCATAGTCATATTAAAAAAGGCATATTAAAGTCATATTAATGTTAGATTGATTTTCTTTTTGTAAATAACACTTTTGTGCACATCCTTTCCAGTCCTTTCAACATTCTGATTTCTCTTTTTTCCGCCGCTAATTGGGAAATTGGATGGAAATTGTGTGAGTGGTAGAAGTGAGAAAATACTGACAACCAAAAGAGACAGAAGAGCACAAAGTTAATGGTTTGTTTGAATGACTTTTTGATATGTTAAGTAGAACATATCAATGAAGATGTGGTGTTTTTGAGTCTCTTATCTCACAAACATATTCTTCAGCCAATTTCTTTAAAAATCTCCATTCACATTTCTTATCCAGAACTATAAAAGACGAAAAAAATTCAAAAAGACTTTTTCAAAAGAATCTTTTAAAAATCTCTTGTAAAACAAAGCATTTATTGGAAAGTACAGTACCGGACAATGAAATATCATATTTGAAAAACGATTGTCACTTTCGCGCGTCTGTAACTCTCTTGTCTTTGAGTTTGAACTATTAGTGTTATACATTTTCTGAAAGCTCTTTTCAAGGGCTACACAATGGTAATATTAATATTTAGAAATACGGTTCCAATACGGTTCTTTTTTTGATCTAATACGGCTCTAATACGGTTCTAATACGGTTCAAATACGGTTCTTTTTTTGATCTAATACGGTTCCAATACGGTTCTTTTTTTGATCTAATACGTTTCCCATACGGTTCCAATACGGTTCCAATACGGTTCCTATACGGTTACAGACGCGCGAAAGTAACGACCTTTTTTCAAATATGATATTTCATTGTCCAGTAGTGTACCTTGAGGAAACTGTAACTTTTTGAAAAGATTCTATCAAAGCTTAGATTTTTTCAATAAAAAAACAAAATTGACACGATCTACAAATCTTTTTCGTGAGATGTAACGTGGGGGAGAAGGGAAAACAATGGGGAAGGGGGAGACGTGTTGCGTTTTTCATGGGAATTCTTCTGATACAAAGAAAAATATTCTATAAAAATACTTATAGGCTATCCTTCCCGCAATACTACTTACTTTTAAAGTCTCTTGCCTAGTCTAGTTCTTAGCCATTCTTAGCCATTCTTAGCCATTCCCTGCTTTCAGGTGAAGATCAAAATCGCGGAAGTATAACCAAAAATATAACCTTTTTAGAAAAACTTATGAGAGTTATGAATTGTTTTTGTTTTTAAAAAGGTTAGCAGCCATTTAATAATATAATATTTAAAATTAGAGCTCTTTAGAGTTAAAAGCTAGAGAATTTAGAGTTCAAGTGCTTGAAATTCAATTGCTCTAAAGGTAGAAAAAGTTTTAATCTTGTTTAATTGATTTGAATTGATTTGAATTGATTTGTCTAATTGATTTGAAGTTGATTTAAAGTTAATTTTTGCCTATTCAATCAAGTTTTTTAATACTTAAATCAAATTGATTCTCTCAGATTCTTCAAAATAAAATTTGTCGAGAATTTCAAATTCCAAAACGCCGTCAAACTTTCTCTTTTCTCCAAAAAGTCCCCTCCAATTCCCATTTCAATTATCAGGTCACAGTGGTGTGCCAAGAAAACGAAAATTCTCCATTTTTTTTCTCCAAAAATCGGAAACTAACGTAGTTCTCTAGGGATTTACAAGTATTCAGAGAGAAATCACAAGATTTCCCCAGCTCTTTCCAACGGTGGATGAGCGACAAACGCCGCCCACTTTTCAAGGATTACTGTAGTCTTTCCCCTCTTGGGGAGAACCCCCATTTGACTGAATATCTTATTTTTATTCAAATCTTTAGTGAACATCTTCAAGTAAATATCTTTCGATGATGGATCATCATGATTTGAGCAGTGTTCCCCAATTGCATACAATGATGAGAGCTGTTGGACCGACTCCAGGTATCCCTCCACCTCTCCACATTGCACTAATCTTATAATTCTATTACCGTAATTTGCAATTATCAATTATTCAATTGACAATAATGCTCTCCTTTGCCCCTTTGCCTTTTTTTTTCAAAATTGGAAAATGAGCGGATCTTTCGGGTGTAATTCGCGTGTGAGGAGATTTGTTGACACAAAATTGAGACATAATGAAATTTGTGATAAATGAGAAATGAAGGAATGGGATAGAGAATAGAGAAAACGATTTACACTGTAAAGATTGTTGAAATAAGAATTGTAGTTATTCTTTCTGTTTGTTACGATCTTTATATGCTAGACTACAGTGAGATAAGGCTTTGAAGACTCGTCTAGTTAACTACCAGACAAGTCTTCAAGACTAGTTAACTTCCTCTTGAGTAATCAAGTGTGTTTTGGTGCAATGGTTAGCACATTTGCTTCTATAAGCGAAAGGTCGCGGATTCGAGTCCCGGCGGTGCACAACTTTTTGATTTGCCCTGGTTCCAACTGGCTTCTCAAAATTCAGCTAACGTAAGCCAACCTTACTATGCAGTTTTTTCGACACAATCTCAACACACGGTCATATTCTTACCTCAATTTTTCAGCAATCCTCTCTCCATATCCTGATCTAACCAATCTGAATTGTCCACCACCTGCATTAACCCCACTTCTTCCTCATTCACAAGAACCGCCACCACATTCGACACATACAACGATCAAAAGTGAAGGATCAAGAAGACGGGAAAAGGTGAGGCTAATATGGAGCCTATGGAGCTGCATTTCAATTGGATACTTTATTTGATATCTAGGATCCGAAAAAGCAACGCCGAAATCGGACCACTTTTACAACGTTTCAACTTCATGAACTTGAACAAGCTTTTGAAAAGGTTTGTAGTAGGATTTGCATTTTGCAACATTTTAATCATTATTATTCTTTTCAGTGTCATTACCCAGATGTGTACGCCCGTGAAACACTGGCCAACAAAGTGAAACTACCCGAGGTTCGAGTACAGGTAGGGAAATCTCGGATCAGACCGCAATCAATCAGATTTAAGGCCTTTTCAAGATCTTGTTTAACTTTTCATAAATCATAGAATTCATCATTTTTATTTTTCTTCTTGTTCTTCCCATGACATTGTGAGTAAAATCGCAACAATTCCATGATCTCCTTGACAACCTCGATTTCTTTCGTGAGATTTCTTTCCTTGTCTCGACGTTGAGCTCTCATGGGAAAATCTTGTTCTATCTTTTGGTAACATAGTTGCATATCTTTTTCTTCTTCAAACTCTCTAATGAGCTCTAAACTATAGACTGAAGGGGAATAGAGTGAAGGTGTAGGTTGGGGAAAGGATATTAGGCTGACCAGAAAGTTCGTTATATTAGACTTGTCCGTTATTAGGCTTCTTTTAGGTATGTCCGTTATTAGGCTTTCTTTAGGCTTCCTTAAACCAATAAATGCGCCAATTAAACTACGGGTATATTCAAATTTTTAAAGCCATCTTCTTTCCATTTGTTTCACTCAAATAATTGTTATCCCTTCAACTGCGTAACCTCGAAAAACACGACATAGTTGGCTTAGAGAAAGAAAAGAGGATTACCGTAATCCTTTGATGTTATCTCGTCGATTGAATAGAATTATGGAGGGAAAAGGGGTGAGCGGATGACTCAAATTCCACAGTATGTGTCCATTCTCCCCTAAACAATGCACAACCATTACCGGATTATCGCGCCTTTCCCCGATCCACAAATTTTAGAACTCGGAGGTGAAATAGTGAAAAGAAAAGGTACAATATTAACTTAGACGGGGTTTTATTCTTTAAAATGCTCTTAATTTCAATGTTTACTACAGTACAGTATCTAGCAAACATTTAAATTAATAGCATTTTAAAGCAATTACAGTAACTACGATTGAAAAACTCAAATGAGATTAAATTAGGGGCTTGGTACGTCAAAATGTTAGGTTTTTTGCTTACAGTTTTAAGTGCATTTGCCCAGATTGTCGAAAAACGAGAAGCCAATTGGCTAAAGCTGAAAAGAGGGAAGATTTGTGAATGGATGGACAGTAACATAGCAATTAGGTGATTCCTTTCCGATTGCTTCTTCGCTGCTTGGCTTTTCCAGAAAAAGGAAAGAGAGCACGAAATTTGACTCTCGACCATTTCACTGCCCATCAATGTCTATCAAGAGATGGAAAAGGCTTTAGTCTGAAAGATTCTTCGCCTCTTTTGCCTTCAATGACTATGGCAATTAGCCCTGATGGCCATCATTGGTCACAACAAGGATTACAAAGAGTTCTTTATTGAGAAATGTGTACGTTGAAAAGCGTTTGATGACATAAAACGTTTGATGACAAACCTTTGATGAAAACGTTTGATGAAAACGTTAAAGAAAATCAAGTTTGGTTTCAAGTTTGATTCCAGGTTTGGTTCCAAAATCGACGAGCAAAATGGCGACGACAGGAGAAAATGGAAAGTGGAGGAGTTGCTGAGCTGCCGCCCGTTCGACCAGCCAATATTCCATCTTGGTTGGTTTTAAAAGCAAATAAAATCAACCTCAGCAACAAATCAACTTCAACAACAAATCAACTTTCTATACTTTCCAAACTGAAGCTCCAGGTCGTGGATGCATGCTTCAAACTCAACAGCTCCCACTCAAACCACTCAAGTATCGACCATTGATACAACTGCCGATTTTGCTAGCTTCCCACAATTCACTTCAGAAAACAAAACAACTACACCGTTTTTCACGGAAATGAAGGTAAATAACATTCTCTGTTATAGAGTGTCTCAAAATTCTAGTAACGCAACTTCTTTTTTAAACTTTACATGGTTTGCTACGCTATCTTTTCAACTTTTTTTTGATGATTTTGAATAAATTTCTCATTGTTTAGATACAAAATTGTAGAAAAATTTATGTACTGCCATTATTCGTCTTCATTTGCAATAAAATACAGCCTCGAAATTGTTTAGTTGCTCAAAAAATGACTGCTTCTATTCTTACAAGTGTCAAAAAATCTTGGCGGCTGTATTTTCTTGCAAACGAAGACTAATAATGACAAATTTTTCTTCAATTTTATGTCTAAAACTGAGAAAAATGAGCAATTGACTCAATCTTATCAAAAATGTTGAAAGATAAGGCAGAAAAGAATACTAAAAGGAATCGTGTTGACTTGAATGTTGAATGTTGAATTTTGGGACATCCTGTAGATTGGTTGTTTTGTATGTATTCTATTAGGTGTGTGAAAAAGTAATCCACGTTTTTAACGTTTAAATATAAAAGACCATAAGTTTCGTTAAAATAATTTTTATTCAACGAAGTAATCACCATTCGAAAGAACAACCTTTTGCCAACGTTCTACAAGTAAAGACATTCCACGATAATAAAAATCTTGGTCCTTAGAGGCGAAGATCAAAAGATCAACCTCGGTTTCGACATCTTCTTCGGAATTGAACCGTTTATTGGCCAAAAAGTTAGACAGAGACAAAAATAAATAATAATCAGATGGAGAAAGGTCTGGACTATAAATTGGATGTGGTAAAACCTCCCATCCAACACTCTGGATTTTTTGTCGAGTCTGTAAAAAGACATGTGGTCGCGCGTTATCGTTCATGCGGTATCCATTTGTCCAACTTTTTGATAAAATTCATGGCATTCAAGCGTTTCCTTACGGTTGACCCATCACAATTTAATGTAAGGCCTATTTCTGAAGAGGTTGAACGAGGGTTTTCGAGAAGACAGCGTCTTATTTGGTCATCAGATAAAAATAAAAAGCGTGGATTACTTTTTCACACACCTTATACAAAAGTACCACACAATCAACGATGTTTAGACACAATTCCCGGTGTTTCCTTATATTCCGACAGCCAACGGTTATACGCCCAGCTTTACAAGGTAAAAATTTCGATTATATCAGTATCAAAGAATCAATTTCTCTCCAGCTTCTCTCCGATATCACACACGGGAGCTCTTGGTTGTCATACAGCGTTGAATGGTGAGAATAGCTGATAGCTTTTAGGGATGATAGATAAAGATGTAGTGTTAGAAATGAAAATAAAATAAACTGGATAATGAAACCAGCCTAGTCTTTTAGGAATTTAGTGTTTTTGAGGTTGAGAATTCAACCGAATTCAACCGAAGTCAGCCGAATTCAGCTGGAAATTTCAGGTTTCACGACACAAAGCCCATTCACGAGTCCTTATCTTGAAACAATCACAGAAATTAATTCAAACCTTGACATGAAATTAGAAGGATATGAATAAAAAAATGTTCTTTTCATTAGATTTTGATATTTAGAATTCTAATTGAAGCTTTTTTTTTGTTTTAGTGATTCTTACAGCTTTTCATTTTACAGCAGATTGTAATCACCGCTTTCCCATTGATCTCATGATGTGCAAACAATTTTCTTTTGATAATAATTTATTCTCACTGTTTGAATAAAAAAAAATGACTAGCTTCTTTCTAAAAACTACAAAAGAAATATGGAAGATCTTTTTCTTCGTTTTTATAATCGATGAATTCGGGGAGAGTTTGGAGAGTTCCATTGAATGTTTCCAAATGGATTTCTTCTCGTTTTTCTCTCAACATTTCTTTCCAATGATTTACCTTCTACAACTTCATCACTTTCCTGGCTTTTTCGTTTTCTTGATGATCTTGATGTACTCTAAATTTGATAGCAATCGATCGATAAATTCGAGGAGAGTTCGGGGTGTTTCAGTGAATGTTCCCAAATCGAGTAGCAATAATTACTAAGAACTAGCAGTAAGTAAGTGGCTATAAGTGCAAATTTGAGTTTCTTCCTTTATCAAGTCCTACTTCTTCAGTTTTTATTGTTTCCAATCGATCTCGCAGACTCGGCAGTAACCATTTTGCCATCTCTGTCTGGACATACTGTAAAATGTTGTTACTCTTTCTTTCGGCTGTAATGTTTTACTGTAAAACGTAGCTGTAATGTTTTACTTACATCAACAGGATCATCGGGAGAAGCTCTTTGAGAGTTAAGCCTTGTATCCAATGGAGATTTCCCCAAACGGGCTCTCTCATAGTGTTCGAGAGCCTGAAATGTTTTTCAATTCACAAATCTCATTTCAACTCACCGCATCACATTCACTTTTCCCTTCATGCAAACACACCGTTCTCGCATTCAAGAAGAGTCGTCTAAATTGGTTATTTGAAATCTTTTGCTTAAACAAAACTTTATACCAACCTTATTTGTGGGTTGTTATCAATGGCTGATGTTGATGGTTTCTGTTCATCAACTTTTTGAGTACTCTTTCTTGACGAGATTCCCGTTGAGCCATCTTGTGAGATCTACAAACAATCTGTTTCATATTTCTGGGCATTTCATGAAGTGCAACTCACCTGTAAATTGAGGGGACTCAATCCAAAAGGCATTGGAAGATAAGCCCCGGAAAGTTGTTTCGTTTTTTGTTCGGCATTCACAGCTGTGTTCATCAAATCAGAAATCATTTGGAGAGGATTTATCTAAAAATTGTATGCTCTTTTGAAAATCATTTTCATTTACTTGTTCGGTGGAGGGAAGCTTGTAGTTGGCTCCAAAATTGTTCTCAATGTTACTGTAGTGAAAGACTCCACGGGGAACCGTTTGACGCCCGTCAGATGAAGAATATGTCAGTGTTGGATCTAAAAATTCATATAGTTTTGATAAAAAACTATAAAACTTTCAAAATATAAATAGGCAAAGTTTTTTAAATGAAAACAATTGGGAAAGAGCCTGTTCAGCTCACTTTTCTCGTTCGATCGATCGGATGGTGAAAAGCGAAATTGAGCTTTGATGTTCGTAGCTGAAATTTGAAATTTATGAAATATGAAAGCTCGCAAACAGTAGATTACCGTATAGAATGCAGATGAGAAAAAATGTATCGGTGAAAAATCTCGTCAAACTCTGATTCATCTATGAGCAAGGAGAGCCCTTGCCATACAGCATAATATCGAATAAAGAAACTTTTCCTGGAAATAAGCAGATAAGCATTCTAAATCTAAAGCATAAGCAAATAATCATTCTAAATTCTAATTCTAAATGTTGGGTTGGGTTAATTAAAGTCATTTGATAATAGTCAAAGCTATGTAGAATATAGGACAAGAAGACATCCATGAAGGCACTCAAAATGAACTTGCACTCAAGAATGATATCTTAATGAAAAGGTCCAACCTTTTATCGTCTAAAGATCAATCGAAAGTGAGAAGTGAAAAAGAAAGAAATGATAGGAAAAAGAAAACCGAATTCTAGCCTACATTTGATAATGATTCTCTGGAGAGACTTTCTTAGAGCCATCATTTTCCTTTCATTTTCCCATCCACAATTAGTCTTTTCACTTCTCGACCGCTCTTTGCACCGAAAATCCTCCACTTTCCCCATTCCGGTTTCACACTTTTTTTTTATCTCTCTCTAGACGGCTATCATAATTGATGGGGTCATTGATGTAGATTTAGGTCTTAGATTAAAATTTGCTGCACCAAAAATAGATATACTTACACTTTTTGAGTACAAAGTACAAGCTTATCGCACGGGTTTGCCGAAATTGTCGCAATTGAGCATTGTACAAAACGTTCAAATCAGTTCGGTTTCAAATTACATCATCTGTCATCATATGAGCCAAGATTTTAGACCAGCAACAATCACTCTGACCTTTCTGACTGATCATTGAACATTGTTTTCAAGAAAATTGCCTAGAAACTCTCGAAAGATAACAGCAAATGGGAAACAAAATAAAGAATTCTCTTATCTTTTTATATACAAATCAAGACGATATAAAGCTTATAAGTTCTCAGCTGAAAAATATTTTTGAGCTTATGTCAATTTTCTTTTGATCTTCCAAAAATATGTAGTGTTTTCAGTTATGGTTGCAAATCGGATCCCTTGCAATCAGGAAGTCGATGCAGCTATTTTAGGGAAAAGTTTACCATTCAATTGTGGTCGAGTTTGCAGAAATCGGATAGTAAAGGTCTGTCAGTACTTAAAAGTTTTAAAGTTTCCTTAAATTTTATCCATTCATTTAGGCATCCCTCTCAGAACGTCACGCCTCATTTGATCCAACAAATTTTGAAAATCACGGTTTACCAAAAGAAAGTCTGCTGAATATCTATGAGAAATGGGGAAATGGAGGTTTTGGGATGGTTTTCACTGGGAATATCATGATTGATATGGTAAGAGTTGAAGAAAAAAAAAGGTGGTGTACTTTGAAAGATAGTTTAGAATAGTGTTTCTTGTGATTTCGCTTTCTAAAGACGCATCATTTAAACAATTTCTGCCACATAAATCTCCTTTAGTGTCTATATAAAGAAGATACAGCACACTCAATTACATAGTTGGCAAATTTTCAGGAAGATTCTTCCAACTGTTTTCTCTAGATGATAGATTTTAAGAAAAATGGCCTTTTGAGCTGAGACGCTGCTTGAGTTCTCTTTTAAATGCCTTGATATTGATGCCAGACCACACTCTAGTTTAGAAACATCTCGAAGCACCGGGCAATGTGATTGTATCAAAGGAAAACGATTCTCCAGTATTGAGGAGTTTGCTGAAGAGGTTGAAGTGTAAAGTTATTCCATTAAAATTTTTCAGATTAGCGTCGGCATTAAAAATGGATGGAGGATTGGCAATTGCTCAGTTAAACCATGTGAGTTTTCAGAATGACAAAACTGAATCAATCATAAACTTTTTGCAATCTGTCGATCAGTTTTGTAACGGTCCAGGAAATGAGCTTTGCTTTCGTTGTTTCCATTCAACTCCCCAAACCACCTTACAATTAGTTTTGGCCTTCATTGTGGTCTGACTACGAAAAGTTCCGGATTTTCCATTCGGCTCCCAAATGAAAATAGATTTCTTTCTCATTTCAAAGAGAAACACAAAATTTATCGCGTAAAACAATCATTTCAATCTGACAAAAACAAAATGATTTGAAAATGAAAAAGAAACGACGACGCGGCGCTCCCATCGACTACCTCCAAATGGTGACGACGTTAATTGGAATGCGACGTCTCTCAAAAATTAACATTTAAAATTTGCGACAGAAATTCAAATTTAGCATGAAAACGTCTCTAAAAAGCAATTTTTTTTCTCTGAAGATCTTTCTCTACTGATCGCAAGCAATCTAACCGCACTTTGTCATTCTATTGATTCAGTGCGGAAGGCAAACCCCCGAATTCTTGAATCCACATCCAAAATCGGCGTCTGATGTCAAATTGGAGATAGATTTTCATGGAATGGGCTTTGGGAAACCCGTTCCGTTAACAGGTTTGGTAGGATTTAAAAAATAGAGTTATTTCTTTAGCTGCGGAAATCAAGGATGAAGTGATCACTCGTTTCGTCGAGAGCGCCAAAATTTGTGTAGAAGCAGGTTAAGTTGAGCTAAGACGAGTTAGAGAATTTCTAAACTTTAGGTTTCGATGGGATTCAAGTTCATGCCGCACATGGCTACTTGCTGGCGCAGGTATGAATAGAGTCGAATAAAATTCAAATCGGCATATATTTGTATTGAAGAACTTTTAGTTCATGTCTCCACAGACAAATCAGAGGACGGATGAGTATGGAGGATCAGCTGAGAATCGAGTTCGCATCGTTGTTGAAGTGTATGAGGCGCTTAGGTAAGGATTGATTTGGACCTTTGTTGAAAACCTTTGTTACCTAATTTTTTACCTAGTCGTTGAACTTTAGAAAAGATCTGCCAAAAGATTTCATTATTGGCGTCAAGGTGAACTCGGTGGAATTTCAAGAGGGTGGATTAGAGACAAGTGATGCGAGAGTGATGTGTGCGAAGCTGGAGGTAGGAAGATAAAATTTGATACATTAAATAGTCAGCTTACTACTAGCATAGGATAAATGAAATTTTCAGGAGATCGGCTACGATTTCGTCGAGCTTTCCGGTGGCACATACGAGAATCTTCAAATGCATCATGTGAAAGAGTCGACAAGGAAACGAGAAGCTTTCTTTTTGGAGTTCACTGATAAAGTGAGTATTTTAGAGTATTGTATATAGCATATAATATCTGTCTGTCTGTCTTGGCTAAATTACAGTAACCCTTTTTTACAGATTCGACCGGTTTTCAGAAACACAAAAATGTTTGTCACTGGTGGCTTTCGAACGGTCGAGGTGGGGGTTGAAGTTACAAAAAAACAAGAGAATGACTAACTAGAACAAAATTGGATTATAAATAACTTCAGGGGATGGTCAAAGCGGTAGAGAGTGGAGCTTGTGATGGAATTGGGATGGGAAGACCGATTGCTTCCGAACCGGGTTAGCCCAATATTTGGTTGTCTTTTACTCTATGCAAACAGATTGCATTTCAAGATTATATCTAGATTATAGATCTTCCAAAGAAAATTCTTGCGGGATTAGCAAAAAGTGCTCCCGACACGAAAGTCAACCATGACATTTTTGCCTCGGGAGCCGGTGGGTTGTTGGTATGCTGTATTTTCCCTAACAGTATGACATGCGCAGAGGAGTTGCGTGTAGTCGTTCGCGTAGTCGCTCTTTTTTCCGCACTAAAGCATTTTTCTCTCTCGTGAACCTCTGGACCGATTTTGTTCGGGTTTTCTGGCTGCCTCATTTCTCTATTTTTGTCTATGTCTATAGGGAAAATATGTTATGCTGGTGTTATTCTGTTGAAAGAAGAAAATGATTTCATTTCAGCTGCAGCAGCTCAAATGTGGCAAGCAAGTGAAAGGGATTTCACTCAAGGAAATGGAGATCCTTGTGATGGAATTGCTGATCTTTCTGATGAAAATATTGCAAAGGAATTCAAAGAAGCTTTAGAGGTAAAAGAAATTAGTTTTTCAATCAATCATCAATCATTTTGTAATAGTTTTTACACAATTTCACAGTTTGTAATAGGTTTGTAATAGTTTATTCACAGTGACAACAATCGTAAGCCTAAGCCAAAGCCCAATAGTAACCAAAAGCAGACAAGTCAAGAAATTTAAAACAAAGCAGCATAATAACAAATAATAGAGAAATGAGGCAGCCATATATCCAGAAATAGTTAGGCATTCTCATTCTTCAACTGGCTTAGCCTTTACAATGATCTGTGTCTGAACATCAGAAACTCTTAAAATAACCAACCAATTTTTGCTTTTCTCACAGAAACATCCTCTACAATATGGTTTTTCGATTAACGGGGAAAACAATTCAAATGTCATATCATCAATTTTCTTTTCTATTTCCAAAAGTGACAAAAGATCTTGGGAAACATTGCTTTTTTGCAGTTCAAATTCCCCGATTGACCTCAACGCTCCAGCCTCCAAATCGATCCACTCCATTTCTTTTTCTTTTAACATCAAAATGATTTCATTCAATGTCACTTTTGCATCTTCTGGGTACTCTCTTTTATTACTGAAGATCACTGTAACCGTTGGATTCTTTTCTAGAATCTCTATTCTGTCCAAAAATTGATCTACGGCCACGCAAATCTCGTCATTGTCATCTAAATTATCGTGGATTGTGTATACTGTAGACGTTGTTAAGGAAAGAAATCGAAAATTAGGTAAAAACTTCTCGAAATGAAGAGCTTTACAGCTTTTGAGTTCTTCTTTTGCAAATATTTGTTCACATTCTTCATCCAATTCTTGATCGCTATAGATTTTGAGCTCTTTTTCAACATTTGGACAATAATAATCACATAGAAGTGCAGAAATGATTGAGGAATCTTCTAGTGGAAAGGACCATCGACCAAGTTCTGCAATCTCGAAATTCGCCACGTACTGAATGTTGAGAAACTTTTTCTCCAAAAACAACTTGTTGAGAGTTTTTTCGTTTTGACTTTCCGAGTAGAGTTTTACTTCAAGTTCTAGTGTTTTACAGGTACGAATTCTTGATACAAAGCTGAGTAAAAGATCTTTCAATTTGGAGCTGATTCTGAAGCCTTTTCCAGACTTTTTGTCATTCTTTTCGATTTGGCCACATTGAAGAAGTCCTTCTTTGTTTACCGACGTTTCAATCAAAACTATCGGATCATTATGACATGAAGAGATGATAATTTTGAGGAAATCAACTCTTTTTGATAGAAGACCACGATATAAATAATGATTCCGGAGGTGTTTATTGGTTTTGATGAGATTGATTGAGTCTGAATAGGTAACAAGGTCTAATATGGAGTTTTTGAGGTTGCTTGGAAGAGTTGCAAGGGATAACTTTGACCGCGAAGGAAGAATTTTCGATCGTTTAGTGATGGTTGACATGAGTTGTGAGGATTGAGTTTCGAAAAGGAAAAAAATCGAAAATGAAAAAGGAAAAGCTGACACTACGCATAAACTTTATCAGAGAAAAAGGGCTTGTCATGCTTTTTTATTGACTCAGCACTGAAGAAATAGATTTTTTTTAAATGTGAGACAAAATTTACCAAACTGACATTGGACTTCGTGTTAAAACATTAATTTTCAGGAATTCCAAAATTTGATCGAACGAAACCGAGCCGCAGGTCTTCCTGTGCCAAATAATGGAATTTTGGCCTGGTATCCGAAAGGATCAAAGTATCGAAAAAGCGAATAAAGGGACAATAATTACTGAATTTTATGTTTGGAAATGAAATTGATAAATTTTTTGCTTTAGTGAGAACTTGTAACCACAATCGTTTACTGCAGAGCTTTCAACAATAGAAAAAGCACGTGTTTGTTCAACTGCCCGTTTGACTGCTATAGAGACAAAAGAATTCAGCCCAACGACCTCGTAAAAATCAATGTAGATATTTTTAATCAATATGAGAACTTTATTCTGCATATCTCTTGGTCTTTTATTCAATGGTAAGTGCTTTGGAAGTAAGATGAGGTACTGAACTATCACTGTACTATCACTGTACTGTATTTCTAAAAGTGTTCTCCTCCATAAAGATTTATTGACTTGTAGTGAATGGAGATTACTTGAAGTATTTGCGACAAGTAATGGATTCGAGTGATGGAGGAAATGGGACGACAACAACATCAGCTACAACCAGTCAAACCACAACACAAGGATGTACGCAACCTATCTGGTGAGTTAAACTGAAATGAGGTCTTGTATTTCTTAAAGTGTGTGTTAGAACTAGCATTATACAAACTTTAGGACTGATTGGGCATCCTTCATGTCATGTGATAAAGATTGTGGTGCTTGCGGGACACAAATATTGAGAAGATCTTGCAATACATCAGCTCAAGGATGTTATTGTCCGTAAGGCAGTTAGAATTCAACTAAATTTAAAGCTGTATCGTTTACAATCTTACTAGGTTACGAAAAATGGTGTTATTTTAAGAAATTAGGATCAGAAATTTAGTGGTGAATCACAGAGAACAGTTCCCTGTAATATTGGTGCTTGTGGTTATCCATATCCAGCTTGTTGTCCTCCATCAACGCTGATGTTCTTTCAGAATACATTTGCTTGTGGCCCACAGACACAGGTAAAAGATGAAGAAATGGAATAGCTTATGGAAGAAATAGAATAGCTTATGCCTTTAGGAAATTTTACAAGTTTATACCAATTCATTGGCACTCGCGAACTCCACAAATGGTTACAGCCCGCCACCGTCCTATGTACAGACACCAGGTTGGTGAGGAGATTTGGAAATGAGCCTAAGCCTAACAAATACCCCTCCTATTACATGAAGATGAAAAATAAACAAAAGAATTTCAGTAGTGAACCGAGGTACAGCAACTCCCGGTCCTCCACAATCCAATCCCGTTACGGTATGTAAACGGTTAAACCACCAAAAATCATGGCCGATTTTAGACATCGAATGCATTGATTGGCTGAAATATCATAAAAGAAAATCGACAAAAATAATAAAACTTTTGTTTCGAAATCACACATAGCGCTAATTTGTTTTATTTGGTCACATTTGCATTTAACCACAATCGCAAAGTTTCGTCTCATTTCAAAACATTTCATTCTTATTTTCCCGGCAATCGTTTTCAACATTTTTTCAACGTGAAAACCAACTTACCAGTTGGTTTTCGCGCTTGTTTTGGTCAAAACTTATTGCGCTTTAGCAGGAACGATCCAGATTCTCCGCTTTTGGAAATGGTAAGGGATTTTGCCTTCATTGTTTGTAAGATTAGTTAAATCTAACTTTTCCGATCAATAGGTGATTAGTTTTAAACTCTTATTTGTAATTTTAGGAGCCAATTCTCAAGCAGAGCTCCGGCGGCAACGATATAATTAAGGAACACTATCTGGGAGTCCTCTATGCTAAACAGGTATCATTTAAATAGCAACTTTTTGTTTTTAACGTTTACTCGTTACATAAAGGTTCATAATTGTCTTAACTCTGATTGTAAGCATTTCTTTATTTTTCTTTTTATAGGCTGCACAACGTCTGGATCGATCTCAGTGTCGCATTTATTATCAACGTCCAATCGACGGTCTCATTCACGTTCAATTGCCTCTTTGTCTCGCATATCGCTCACGCGACGATCAAGAATGTTTTAGAATGAAGCAGTTGTTAATTACGTTTACAGATATTCCACTTTCCTTTGGTGAAAACGGGTTCGATGTGGCGAATCAAATACGGAGAGTCAAGAGTGTATGTATTTTTCTTTATTGTATGTTCATCACTCGATCCTAATTAAGTTGCTAATGTTTAATCATTTGCTTCCTCCTTATATTTTGAATTTAGACATGAATATTCATCGTTAGAAAGGCTCCTCAGCGAGAAAGACGTCTATTTTTACTTGAGCATCACAGAGTGAGTGTTTTGAAGAGAGGTTTACTGATAAATTGCTTTAATTTTAACTTTATATCTATTAAAATCTTGCAAAGTCACTAATTATTCTTATTTTTAGACCAGGAATGCCAATGGAAGCATTTCGAGTGAATCGACGTCCCAAAATAGTGGTAGAGAAGGAGCCGAATGAGAGACACGACGAAGAAGATGGTGATATCTGAAGACAAAGATCGACCTTGAACAGCCTCGTCAACATTTTCGTTCGGCACAAAACCAACCGAATCAATCATTTTTGGTACATGAATCGTTAAATTTCTCCGGTCAATAAATATATTTTTGATGTCCTTTTTTATGACTGAAGTTGAAAAGCATAAAATTACAACATGTTATTAAAGATTTATGTGGTTAGTTTTTGCATTACTTTCTCTATTAAAAGGGTAATTCTCCAGTAGTTTAGAGTCTATTTCTTTGTACTTTACTGGTAATTATCAGAGTATGGGTGATACGGGTGATACTCGATATTCCAAATTGGCCGGGCGAACATGTTGGCTCATTTACGTCGCCATGCTCATCGGATGTATGCTTCTTCTTGCCTGTGGAATGTTAAGTCGTAAGTTTTTTGGATACTATTGTCTAAATTTTATGGCAATTTTAAATTTTTAACTTTAGCATGGTTCTACGTTGCGCCTTTACATAAACACGGATTTAATCGCATCGTCGCCGGTTTTGGCTATCCATCAGCTCAAATTACCTACAAATGTATGCAAGTGAGTTTTGATTTCGGTTTTAAAAATATAGAAAAGATTAATATGGTGTTTATAAACCAATTTGTCTAATTCTAATTTGTTTTACACTCTAGGCTGTTTTTGCAGAAAACGCAACGAGCTTCGCCGATTTGCCCGTAAGTTTTGTGGCAAGAAAATGTGGAAACGACGAGAAACCCGATAGTAGCTTTTGGAATGACACAGTGAGCGTTGGTTCGTGGACTATTGAAAAGATTTACTCTAGGCAATTCGTCAAGCCGTAGAAATACACAAAGCTGACAATAACGGAATAGGTTTGATTTTTAATTTAATTTGTTTTATTTTTTGAGAGTCACTTACTTGCATTTAGTTTCAATGTTTTGTTTTAGACGAATGCTTATGGATTTCACTCGGATCTCTGGTTGTCGCTTCATCAACAGCTATCATTTTCTTTTTACTCTTCTTCATGGTTGGTTTATGAGTTTAACTTTTTCATATCAATAACTTTAGAACGTTTTCGCGTGTGTTTGCACCGTGAAGTACGGTCGTCTGTTAACTGCTATCGGTGCGCTCTTCTCCTCGACGTTTTGGTGAGTTTTTAACAATTTATGGGTTTAAAAAGTTTTTAGCATGGATATTCGTACTTATATTTTCTTGGGTCATTAAAAAACAATTTTAGTTTGCCGGCAGCAATCTGTACTTTCAGAGCCGTTTTCCCTTTATTCAAAAACCATCCACTTCTCAGAAAAATTGCCGGAGATTTAGGTGAACTCTTGGCTGTTTTGAAGAAATATTCTTACTGATTTTAAAAACCTTTTGTTAACTTTAGAACCTCCATACTACTTGGGTATTCACAATCTGATGGGTCATGGCCGATATTCTACCTTTTTCGCGGGCTTTTGTCTTTGTTTTGGTAAGTTTTAATTAAAGCTAATGCTTTTAAAAGCAACTAATGAATTTTAACAATAAATTTAATAAATTCTTTTTAATTTTTAGTGATAATTCTTGGTTTTACACAAGCTTTTGTGGGAGTGTTCAGAAATCACGAAAAACGCAAAGTAAATTTAATTTTTCTTTTCAACGCTTTAATTGGATTTAAGATGATATACGATTGGGAGAAGAATCCATCTCAATATCGACGTGTTTCACTCGCGCACAAAGATTGTGAACAAAAACATGCTTGTAATCCAGATCTTCATCAATTGACTCGTAAAGAAGCAAACTAGTGAAATTCTTATGATTGTGTTTGTAAATAGGTATTGTAAATATTCGCAATTCTCTAACAATAATTATTATTATTTTTATCTTGATTATTAAAGTTTGAAAGAGATTGGAGACCTCAAAATTGGATGGAAGTTTTGACAGCGAAGCGGTGGTTACATTAGAATTTTATTGCTTTTGAGATTAGGGCTTCTTTTTAAAAAACATGAATTCATGTCTGTTGTGTGTCTGTTTTGCTTTAATAGCAAGAAGATCAAAAGTTGAAAGCTATCATAATCATTTTACAATCCGAGATATGATCTTGATGCTTTCAAAGATGTCACTGGCATTGCTGCTTGGTAAAATTTTGAAACTTTCAAATGAGAAATAATTTTAGTTTTTTCTTGTTTTCTTCTGGTCGAAAACGCTGAAAAAGATGTGAGAAAGTGTAAGTTTTGACAATGAGAAACAAATTTATTTGAAGCCGACTTTAACAACCGCTCGGCTTATTCGAACAAGAAACATTTAGCAATCAGAGCTCCAATGAAGATGTTCTACAGTTTTATGGTGACCCCACCACCCCGCGAACCATTTAATACCGATCCTGGACATTATCAATACAATGATGAGGTTTTCTGACCCAATAATAAAAATAAAAATGCAAGTATAAATTTTTGTATTGAGAACTCATACATATCACCGAGATTTACATTGCTACAAGGGTTGCTTTGAAGTTTGATTTCTTGCAACATTCCGAAGTAGAAAATCTGGAATTACTGTAATTTCTATACTGTAATCTTGTGAAAAGTAGCGAACAATGGCATGACGATGAGACAAAATTCGCTGAACGGTTTTCTTCAAAAGGAATTTCCTTTTGCGGGAGGTCTTTTACTGCCTATTGAGCATTTCTTTTTGAGCTCTCACTCAAAACGACACGAAAATTTGCATTTCGATCACCGAGACAAAGACACCGTTTCTTTTTCTGTTTTCAATTGGTTGTAGGATCTTTGTCGGTTTGGCTATTGTGTTTGATATCGTTGTTTAGAGATTACTTTTTCTATAAAAAACCGTTTTTTTGCTACATTACTCCAAATTTGCATGGAATTTTGAAAAGGTAACCAAATTGGCTTGATACCGTAAAAACTCTAATAGAACGGCCCACATCCGCGCAAAATAAGGCGAAAAAAACGTTCTCTATCAGAATTTCACGTTTGAGTATTCGTTCGACGCAGAAAATTGTGCTGAATCGAATGGTGAAGAAATTATCGAAATCCATCTGACTCGATTTCAACTTAAAAAGGCATCAAGTCTTCGCAGAGTTGATCAATTTTTATTTTTTTGGTATCAAAATGATCTTTGCACACGTCGACACAAAAGTTATCGGTTTTGAGGGCGCAATCTTTCGACCACGCTGAGAACGAGCCACCGAAAGTTGATCCCGGCGAGCGAGTTGATTGTAAAAGTGCAGTTTTTTCGATAAAACGCGATTTTCAAAAAATCGAGTCAAACGGACTTCGATAATTTCTTCATCATTCGATTCAGCACAATTTTCTGCGTCGAATGAATCCTCAAACGTGAAATTCTGATAGAGAACACCATTTCGCGCGGATGTGCGGCCTCCTATAGGAGCGTCGCGTCGTCTAAGTTTACTCTCAAACAAACCCTCATATCTGACACCAGTAAGTTTGTGGTATTGAAATTGGTATTGAAACTTAGGTATTGAAATTAAAGTAGAGGATGGGTGATTTTTTGAGATATAACACATATTTTTAACATTAACCAGTGCTTAGAAAAAAATGGTTGAAAAGTGGCAAAAAGAGCCGATTTCGCCGATTTTCAATCATTTTTTTCTAAGCGCTGGTTAATGTTAAAAATATGTGTTATATCTCAAAAATCACCCATCCTCTCTACCTTAATTTGATATCTAAGTGCGCAGAAACAAACGTACTGGTGTCAAGATATGAGTGTTTGTTTGAGAGTAAACTTAGACTCTATTAGGAGGAGCTCCTATAGGAGGTCGCTCTATTACAGCATTTACGGTAATTATTCTGGCAGAATTTCCTACACTATAAAACGATTACCTACTCTATCAGGAAACGTGCAAAATAGATTTTCTGTTTTTCGAAAGCTATACGAAATTCCAATAAAGTGTCAATATTAATTTCGATTCATGGCGCTTTCTGAGAGAAGACTCATCTTCGAATTGACTCAAAAAGGAGATGAGAGTGATGGAAATGGGTTTTGTTCGTGAAAAGGGAAGACTCTTCTTCTTTAGATAGAATGGCAAAGGGTAAAAGCATAGAAAAACCATTGGATGGCTTCCGAAACCACTCATGCATGCCCCAATAGGAAAGGGGAGGGGCAGGGGATGGGGAGAGGTCCTCTATGGGTCTGAAGAGGGGACCTTTCTAATGCGTTTGACTTGAGGGCTTCTGGGGAATCCCACAACTTTGTTTTTTCTGTTGTTTTGCAGAAATTGTTTACAATTTTCTTTGTTTAAAACGAGACCACAACATCTGTTTTCGATCAGCCATACCATTTAAAAGTGTTCATGTTCAAAGAGACTTTGCATAGCTTACACGAATCTCTGAAAATATTAGTCTATCCAGAAAGTCTTTTCGTTCCTTTTCGTACTTCCGTTGTTCAAGACAAATTCACCAATTTAACTGCAGCTTGTTTCATTAGAAAGACTCTAGCCTGGGTCTGGATCTAGTCCAATCTTCAGCCAATCTGATCTTTCCCTGACCCCAGTCTACCTGGAACTAGATCTGAGGCCATATGTTCAATTACCGGAAACTTCCCGCGGAAAAACTCCAAAAACGCAATCTTCAGCGCTTTTCTCTAGCTAGAAACGTCCATTTTGGATAAAATTTTAAAGCCGTTCTTTCTAAATATTAAAAAAAATTCTGTAGCAGGAAAAGCGCAGAAACAGGAACAATTTTCCTACAATTTGCAAGAAATCACAAAACTAAATGCAAATCTTGTAAAAAGTGGTAAAATGAAGGCTCGCTGTCACCATAGTATTCTAAGGGAGAGGAGAGATTCTTGAGCAAGAAAATTACAGTAGGACAGAGATAAATAGACTCTACTTAGGGCAAAATGATCACGGTGTAAAAAAACTAAAACTAAAACTTATTATTCTGGCAACACCAAAATGAAAACAGAATTTTCCATAGCGTTTTCGATAGCATAAAATGCACAAGAAGCTAGATAAGCATATCAAAGTTGTGCTTGCACTCCAGGAAAGAAATTCTATGATTCAAAATCATTGCACAAGTCAAGATATTAGCTTACCCAGAAAGTCTTCTTTTCATACCTTCGTTGAAAAATAACAAATTCACGAATTAATCTATGGTTTGCTCTAAATGAAAAGTATTGTTGTTGTTGTTGTTGTTATTGTTCAATTTCCCATCTTTTTAAGTCAATTTGGGTTCACTTTCAAGCAAATTCGAGACTGAAAAAACGTGTTTAAATATATAAAAACCTCTACGAAGGGCTGAATGAATTTCTCTGAAAAATTTGGCTATAGATTTTCTGGATAACCTAATAGATTTGGGACGAAGAGGGGGTCACTAAATGTGTTTGTGGGGGAGTGAGGGAGAGGGTTGAACGAACGAAATTTGATCCAAAAACGTTGCTCTCTTTGGTCTCTTTCGGGAAGAGAAGGCTAACTAGAGACCCGTCCTCTCCTCACTTCTACACATTCTCCAATCTTCGATTGACCGCTAAATAGTATTCTTTTCTAAATAGATGTTTGTGATTATTTTGGCGAATGGTCTTTAAAAGTTTGTAATCATCGCGGCACTTCTTTGTAATCATTGCGGCACTTAGTATTAGTAGGGGTAGATTTTGGTATATTGGCCAGAGGTTCAGGGAACTCTGGCCCAAAGGCTCTGGCCCTCTGGTCTCTGGCCAACTACCTCTGCCCAAGTGACATCAGGCTATCTACCCCCCTCCAATACTAAAGAAGTATCATCATTGTACCCCAGAATGGAGATCTGAACATCTGTTTTTGATTTGTGCGTTGATATCGATTTTGTTTAAGAAATCATTTGTCATTTCAAATCTATTGTAAACTATTGCTCAAAAAGGTTCACTGGGTAACATTTTTTGGTGCTGGTTGGTCGATTCAACTACCGGAATCCCGGAACGAGGAAGAGGCATGAAACAAGAGGCGAGAGAGACAAGGCTATTTACAGGCGAGGGTGAGTGCCATCCCCCAATTTGGACATTGTTTGATCGGCTTATTGTCGACAACACCCAATCCCAGTTCTCTTCTCAAATAACTATCGACTCTCTGCTCTCTTTGCAACTTTTCGTCTCCATATTCTCACCTAAATCTCCATCCAGGCACTCTAGTTAATTAGACCAACTGGAAGAGTGATATTTTGAATTTTGTATGACTTTTGGCTGCTTTTGAATTTGAATTACATTTATTGCAATACAATACGGTCAACCCCAGTTCTTCGAGCCCAAAGTTGACACAGAAAGTCATTCTATAGAAAAAAGCTTTGAAAAGGTGTCGTCTCTTTTCAAACTCTGATTCGAGAAAGCAAACAAAAATTGCATTTTACACTATCGTTATTTTTTAACGTTTTTATATTTTGAAAAGCTCATTTATCATTTGTCATTTATCTTTTCTATCGACAAATACAATTTATGAAAAACGAAACAGCTGTGTCTTTTTTACATAATGGTGATCGGGGCGGTGACTCAGTAGAGTCGAAAATAAAAAAAGGACACAAACTTTTGACTTACGAATCATTGCAACTTATTTACATTCATCGATTACACTTTTTGGATAATAGATTTACTTTACTTCTTTGTAGTAAAGATTAATTTTAAAGATTGATTAAACTTGATTGAGGACTTTTGCATCACCAGTACGGTGAACTAGAAGTAGACTTTTCAAAAAAAGAGTGGCTCGAGTCGAGTTACGAGTCGAGTTTCAAGTCCGAATCGAGTCACTCTTTTTTCGAAAAGCTCAGGTCTAGTCCAAAATCTAGTCGAGTCGAGTCACTGAGTCGAGTCACTGAGTCGAGTCACTGAGTCGAGTCACTGAGTCGAGTCACTGAGTCGAGTCACTGGTCGAGTCACTGAGTCGAGTCACTGAGTCGAGTCACTGAGTCGAGTCACTGAGTCGAGTCGTGACTCGAATAGTGACTCGAATAGTGACTTGAATAGTGACTTGACTCGATTCGACTGACTCGTGACTCGAAGCCCATTTCTACAGTGAACAATCCACAAGACAATCCACAAGGAACAAACCCTTTTTTTAATTTTTACTCACCTAGAACCGTTTCATTTCTTCGAATGGATATTCTTTTGATATTTGTGCATTATTCATTCACTTATTCTTCCATTCATTCAACGAGTTTGCTGACAGCGCATGAACTGAACAAATAAACGATCCGACAAAAGTGGAGAATGAATTCATTTGATTGACACACTTTACTCCTACTCTAGAAAATAAATGAGTCGCCAATGAAAGTGTTTCATTAGTAAAACTTGACTTACTTGACTACCTTCTGTAACAATTTCCCGTAATTATCACAGCTTCTCCATTTGATTCTTTTCCCCTCTCTTTCCTTTCTTTCAGTTGTAATACCCTTGTTGATTTTGCCTGCAGGATCTCTTTTTTCATTTCCCATCCCAAAAGAGAAGACCCACACCGGGTGAACAATTTGCGAAACGGAAAGAAAAGAGAGTGAGCAGGATGAGCAGTATTTCTCTTACCTCTATCTATTTTCTGTTCTCTCAGACTCCATTGGGTCCTTTACTCTCTTGACCAACCCATTCCATTCTATTTTCCTGTTTTGGCATCGTCAATTCCAATTTTATTGACTTTAGAGGGCAGTTGGGGAGGCTTTCTATAATAAAAATCTTAATTCAACGGATGATTTCTATTAGATTGAGGAAAAATAAGACGTACTTGTTTGGGTATAACAATTTATTGCATTCTACAAGAAATCGCAACTATTAACCAGTGAGGTATTCTCCATTTTTATTCACTTCTTTCCATCTTGACGCAAGTCATTGATTCCATTTGTGAAAAATTGGGGATTTTTGGGGCCAAAATAGTTGTCGACCGCTTTTTTTTTTAAATTTGTGGAAAAAATTTTTTTCCCATTAAAAATTTTTTTAGGGAAAAAAAAAAGGAAAAAGGGGGGGGGGGGGGGGGGGGAGGGGGGGGAGTTCCAGCCCAGCTTGTCAAATTTTTTGTCAGTGACTCTTGCAGTGTGGAGTTTCGCGTTCTCGTGCAAAAATCGAATCTTTGATAGAATCCAATTTCTTTAAAACATCATTAACTCTAGTCAATTGTTTTGAATAGAGATCAGCATTAATGCTTTTCCTGGATTAGGTTATGACCTTTTGAGCTCCACCAGCAATAGAGCATTATTTTCTTTTCATGAATATCGGGTTTGGGAGTGTTTTGACGGGTTTTCCAGAAGATAGCCATTGGTTCTTCCTTTTGACATTCTCGTAATTAAGCTCATCAGATGTCCAAGTTTCATCAAATGTCAAAATCGAATCTCAAAACCACCAGCTTAATGGAGGAAAAAGCTAGCGTTGACAGGAGTTGTTTTGTTGTCTTGAGTCAGTGAGTGAGTCACCCATTTTCCACAGCGAATTTTTTCCGAATTGGTGCAAATGGTTGTCGATTGTTTTCTGATCAACATCAAGCATTTCTGCAAGCAAGTGTTGGGTTGAATTCAATTTCTAATCTAATCTTTCTAATAAACTAATCAAATAGTTACTGTAGCCCTTTTGTTTTCTTTTGTTCTTCCGATTCTCTTCAGAAATTTCACTATTCCAATGTAAAATTTATTTTCATCATCTATTTTCATTCAACTTTTTGAACCACCCATCTTTCTAGATGACGGTCTCCGACGAGGAGGCTCAAAAGCAGAATCTCTTACCAGCCACAGATCATCCGTAAGTTTAAAAAAAGCTTAAAATATCTGAGATATCTATCATCATCTATTTAGAAGGTAATTTCCCCATTCAGCTCGTAACCGTAAGTTGAAAATGAGCGCTTTCTCTGCTAGATCTCTTTTTTTCCTTTGTTCTCTCTAATCACTTTGTCTGATCTCTAATCACTTTGTTTCCAAAAAACGTTTTAGATTTCATTATAGCATGTGTTTGTGAATAACTTTTTGCTGACTTTCACAGAGTAGAGATCAAGTTTTAAGTGTTCTTTGTGGCTTTCACTTAAACGCTGGAATCTGGTACACCATTGTGTGCTAGACACCTTGCGTTCATGGCCTTTCAAAGTATACAATCTCATTAACACAAGAAAAGTTGATGCTTCCGCTTTAGGAATACGATCGAATTCTACAATTCACGATCTCGCGTTTTCCACGATGATGAAGAAGACAAAATTGTTTTCTATTTTGATTACAAAAAGGAAGGAAACGATCAAGAAGAAATTATCAATTGGCAGAAGTTAAAAGAATTGGTTGGTTTTAGAAGTTACAGTTTTTAAGTGAATTTTAGAAAGACAAGAAGCGTTGGGGAGTGATCAGACACCCGTTGGTACTCAATTTTGTCAATGAGAGATTATTGGGTATATTATTCTTTAGTTATTCAACACTTCTTTTCAGATTGTGCCGGTTTCTACACCTTCCATATGCTTACTTATTTCTCCTTTCTTTTAATCCTTTCTTCACATGTTTTCTCGAGAACTCGCTTTAAAGATTGGCTTATTACTGGATATCTTGCTTTATTTCTTTTCTTTATGGTAAGTGTGGGTTTAAAGAAGTGATTAGGACTGGAAACCAGTTAGACTAAAGATTGCTGGGCACCAATTAGACTAAAGATTGCTGGAAACCAGTCAGACTAAAGATTGCTGGGAACTAGCTAGACTAAAGATTGCTGGACACCAGTTAGACTAAAGATTGCTGGGCACCAGTTAGACTAAAGATTGCTGAGAACCAGTTAGACTAAAGATTACTGGGTACTAGTTAGACTGAAGGTTCACTGAAGACCAGTCAGACAAGATACTGTAAGACCAAACACTGTCTTCAAACTTGTCTAATCCTTTAACTTATTACAGAAGGTGATACTGCAGCTTATCCTGATCTTATTACAGATCACTACAATTACTCAAATACATTTTCAGTTAATCAAAGGAGCTATCAAAGTCCAAATCTCAACTGGTGTCTCTTGTTGGTTCGCCATCGCTTATGCTTTCAATTTCCTCACCTATGCGGCCACATTTGCTTATGTTTGGTTACCAACTGTATTCAAATATGATGATTATCATCCAGAAGTCAAGGTTTATCTAGGATTAGCTTAGCATTTACTGATTCATTTAGAGTATAATCTTATGGTTTCTCCCAATTGTTGCGATCATTTCGGCGTGGGTGAATTTCTTGTACATTCTCCGGAAAAGCCCCTATGGAATCTATATTTTCATGATGGTTCGAATTCTTCGATCGTTTGGACATGTGAGTTTGAAAATTCATTTTATTCATTCAATCTGAATTAAGATTTGAATTGAAATCTGAATCAAGATTTGAATTTCAATCTGATTTCAGTCTGAATTCCAATCTGATTTCAGATAGCCACCATTTGGATCCCAACACTGATTGCTTTCTCTTTCGCTTTTCATCTAATCATGAGAGACTCGGGAATCGAGCCATGGATGAGTGTGGAACAGGTGGAGAAAAGGAAATTGATCAAACTTAGATCAAGATCGTTAACTTTGTTTGTTTGTTTTGTTTCTTTCATCTTGATGAAAGAAACAAAAAGAAAGAGAAAGGCAAACTTAACTTAAAGACAAAATTTAGGATACAAACTCAACGATGATTCACAAATTGTTCATCATCTTACAAGCGATCACCAAAACATCGACAATGATGATCGGTGAAGTGAGTGAGCTTGATAGGAACTGAAAAATTTTGAAATAACTTTTCCAATATGCTTTAGGTAGACGCAAATGACATTCTCGGAACGAAACAATGGATTCCCTCAATTCTCGTGCTGGCTTTCGAAATCATCACCGTTATTTTGCTCATGAATCTCATGGTTTGTTTAAAAAAGACTTGTAAAGCAGGAAACTCTTTGGAAGATTGAAAGATTGAAAGATTGAAAGATTGAGAGATTCGATTCCAACTTTCAGGTCTCACTTGCTGTTGGTGATGTGAGTGATCTCAGGAATTCGGCTCAAGATAAACTGCTCAAAATTAAGGTAGTCATGTAGACAATTAAGGTAAATATGCTATCTAAAGCTTTGTTCCAGGTCAGTTTTGTGATCGAGGCGTTGCAACTCAGCCAGGCATTGCCAAGCACTCTTCCAGATAGATGTAAGTTGATTTACATTTCAAAATATAAACATTAAAGTTCTATATGCATTTTTAAACCTTACAGGGTTATTGTACAAGAAAAAGACAAAAAACGTGTTGGTCGTTGACCGAGATGAGAACTATTTTACCGTGATGCGCTCGAAGAACGATTTTCGCACCAAGACCGGTAAAAACTTGAGAACTTAAGCAGATAATTACCTAAATAAACAAAAGCTTAGTATTTTGCAAATATAATTTCTATTGCTTACAATATTGCTATTGCCATTGCTATTGCTTTACAATACAATATTGATATTTCTATTACTTTACAATACAATATTGCTATTGCTATTGTTTTACAATACAACTTCTTACAATTTCTATTGCTAGGTGAGTCTCGGAGTCCAACTCGAACTCCAGCAGCTGTGCGAGATCAAGTCTATCGAATGTCATTCACAAATCCCCGAATGAGGGTTCGAGTACAGAAGCAACATCTCGTTGGAAGGCATCAAATGGTTCATTTAGAAGATTGTCAGGTCAGATCTCTATCTATAAAGTGATAAATCTTTACCTAACACTACTTCTTCTCAACATCTTCTTCATTTTCTTCTTCATCTTCATTTTCAGATCGTTTTCACTGAATCTCCCGATTCGGGAATTCCCCGTTGGGAGGAAGAGCCAACAAATCCATCGGATCAAGATAATTGGACACGAAAATACGCTAAATGGTTGATTGGACTTGATTGGATTGGATATCTGGATCTATGAGATAAGCAATAAACAATCAAGATCTCACTTATCTTTCAGGATTCATTTGCAGTATTGTAAACCTCAACATTTCTTTGAGCTTTCCTTTTCTATTTGTTTCGTTGAGTACTTGAATAAATATATATAGTAGATTCTATTAGTTATTTGAATTTTAGTAGCTTAACCATTTTCTTTCAATTGAATACATCAAGATGAGAAAGCAAAAAAGCAAAAAAGGCAAAACCGGGTTCTCGACTTGTTTCCCCTTTTCGTTTTCCCCTCAAATTAGACAGTGACCTTGCTCAAGAAGTTCAAGTTGAAAAAGAAAAAATTAGGAGAATTCTCGTCTTTCAGTCATCGGAAAATAATATTCAAAAAAAGGTTGAAGGATTAGAAAAAATAGAGGTCGATGAAAGGGGAAATTGTTGATAAAAGAAAAGAAAGAAGATAAAAGAAAAGAAGAAATGAGGCCAAAGTAGGGAGAACAAGTTCAAGAGATTTTCCTATTAGACTGTGTTCTTCAGGGTTGAGAAATTTGCTAAAAGAGTGCGCTTAGGAAAAGCTTAAGCTATCGTATTCCCAGTCTTAAAAGCTACCGTAAACCTCGTCTTAAAAGCTACCGTAAACCTCGTCTTCAAAGCTGTCGTATCTTCATTCGTATCTTATAATTTCCTATCTCTTCAAAACCAAAATCCACCAAATCCGAAAACGTTCTTTTCCTCAAAAGCCTCTCAAGTATCGACTCTCCAGAACACTAGCAAAAAAGGGGTGAAAAAGCCAATCTCTTCCCATTTTTTCTTCTTTCATTCAAAATGCCATTCGTGTTGGAAATTCCGGTTTCTGGACAACAAAACTCCCCACTCACTTTCACTTTTGACTTTTTCCTCTTTTCTGGTATGGTAATTCCAGGAAATTCAAACGCGCAAGAAAATTGGCGCCCGTCAACAACAAAAAAAGACCTTACTTTCTCGGAAAACGGTTGTGAGTGAAAAAAGAGGAATTCCAGACTTTCCATTGTTTCCCTCTTAATTGAAAAATGAAAGAACAGGTCATTTTTCATTTATTGCCTTGGGGTGAGGTGAGGGAATTGAAAGAAAGAAGAGGGGAAAATTGGGGATAGATCGTCTCGTTTTGGCACTTTCTCAAGGTGATGACTCAATAAATTATGGAAAAGAGTGGGTAAGTAAAAAAATAAGAATGGTAAAGGGTAAAAAGGCATAGATAAACGTTTACAGGATCCCTAACAGTCGATACATATCATGGCGGTGTCCAGTAGAGTCCGAGATCTTCCAGCTCTCATCTGAATCCACAAAAATACAAGGAAAGCGACAGAACCTCTTAAAAGGCTTAGGTTTACGATTTGTGTGGTTACGATTCAAGCTACGATCATTGAATAGCAAAATAGCATTGTTGTTGATACTCTGGAATTTTCTATACTGAAAACCTCTATGATTTGTGTCGTTGTCCCGTTTTCTCTCTTTTTCACATATCATTTCTCTCTTTTAGATACAAATGGCGTAAATGACGCCTGTGGAATGTGAGAGGAGGAGAGGGGAAGAGGAGAGGAAGAGGAGGGGAAGAGGAGAGGAAGAAGAGAGGAAGAGGAGAGGAAGAGGAGAGGAAGAGGAGGGGAAGAGGAGGGGAAGAGGAGATGAAGAGGAGAGGAAAAGGAGAGGAGGAGGAGGGGAAGAGGAGGGATAGGATTGTGAATGAGCAATTCAATGAGCCGGTTAGTAACGGGTAGAAAAGAATTTAGGAAAGGAAAAAGAAAAGAAATCAACAATTAAAGAATAGGAAAGAATTGATGTACAGATGTTTGATGTTTAAATTCGACTTTAAATAACGACTGGATTTGGTATGCTTGCAGAGCCTAAAAACTGGGCCTACAGGATCTATTAGAGTATAAAGTATCCATTCCATCCATTCAAGCCTACAGTATCCATTACAGTATACAGCTCAGGCCCAGGCATTTAGTGGATACTGTAGACCCATTCAGTATCCATTCAAGGCTACAGTATCCATTCAAGCCTACAGTATCCATTCAAGCTATGACAGACAGACAGATCCACAAAATAGAAATAGATACTGTAGCAGAGTCAGATGCAGAACAGATTCAGATTCTTTTGCAGATTACTTGATTTCACCAAAAGCAAAACAACTTTGCTTTACAATAACCCTTTCACTACCCAAAAAATTGATTGCATATCAAATTGTTGATGAAATCAAAAAATGGGTGTGACTAGTTGTGGGTAAAGGCAGACAGGAGGGAAAATTGCCTGAGGCAAGACAAGGACACGAGGAGGAGAGAATGTCCAACCCCTCCTTCTTTCCTTTTACACAGACCACACCCCAATGATTGTCCTCTCCTGTATAAAAGAGCGCTTGCTGAGGAAAGGCTTCAGAGCAAATTCCCTCTCTCAACCTCAAAATGTTTGAGGAGAAACTCCTTGTCGGTATTGCTTCTACATGCTCGGCTTTGGCCATCGTCGCAACTCTAATCGTCATCCCAAGTCTCTACAATGAGATCAATGAGGTGAGTATTGTAGACTGCAATTCTCTTTAGTTTTAAAGGCTCCACTGAAAACTTATCTGCTTATTCAGGTGCACAATGCTGTCATGGACGGTGTCAACGTTTTCCGCGTGGAGACTGACTCGGCTTGGACTCAAATGATGGACATTCAAATTGTCGTCTCTCCACCATCAAAGCCCAGGTAAGAACAGAAATCGATCCAAACAATCATACCATCAATTTCAGAGCGAATCCCTTCAACTCGATCTTCCGTCAGAAACGTCAAGACTTCTCGGGACTCCCAGCTTGGTGTCAATGTGAGCCAGCAAAGCCCCAATGCCCACCTGGACCACCT
Source organism: Mesorhabditis belari (assembly GCA_958450365.1). Lineage (NCBI taxonomy): Eukaryota > Metazoa > Nematoda > Chromadorea > Rhabditida > Rhabditidae > Mesorhabditis > Mesorhabditis belari. The sequence continues at coordinate 147,405 of CAUEEP010000914.1, forward strand.
GGACCACCTGGAGAGCCAGGACAACCCGGACAGCCTGGACCACCTGGACCACCTGGAGATGATATCCATGAGACCTATGCTCCGATCACTTGCGCCCCACAAGATACCTCTTGCATCAAGTGCCCTCAAGGACCAGCCGGACCCCCTGGTCCCGATGGAAATGCTGGACCTGCTGGCTCTGATGGGCAACCAGGACAGCCTGGAGGACGTGGAAATGATGGAGCACCTGGACCCGCTGGATCCCCTGGAGATAGTGGAGCAGCTGGAAACCCGGGAACCGATGGACAGCCTGGAGCCCCCGGAAAAGACGGACAAAAGGGACGTGGAATGCCTGGAGCTCCTGGACCATCTGGACAGCCTGGACCCGCCGGACAACCTGGATCAAATGGAAACAATGGACAACCTGGAGCCCCTGGACCACAAGGACCACCTGGCCCAGCTGGATCTGCTGGACAGCCCGGCCCAGACGGACAACCAGGAGGCCCTGGTGGACCTGGACTTCCCGGTAGCGACGCCGCATACTGTCCATGCCCACCGAGGTAAGAGTTAGATTATAACCTGAAATATGATCTAAAAGAACTGATAGAATTGATAGACCCCTGAGAATAGAGCTTTGCTTGATAACAAGATCAAATTATATATTTCCAGATCGGCTGTCTTCGTCAACCGATACGCCAAGAAGAGAGCTTAAATCGAAGAAATTTTGTAGCTTTAGTCATGCAAATAAATACATTTTTAAAGAATCTTTGTGTAAACCAGAAAGTGCACAAAAAGACTAGAGGAAAAGCGCGGAAAAAGGAATGATTGTCATTCTTGAAAATTGTTGAGCTGTTGAGCTTTATTTGAAACTCTTTGAAACTGAATCTGACCTGAAACTGAAACTAAATGCTCATTTGTAAACCAAAAATGCTTTGTCCAATAAAACAAACAGTTCAGACTCTATAAGTTTTAAAATAAGATATCTAGATGAAACAGCCGGTTTTATGTAATAGATGTATTGTATTTTTCTCGTTTCTTGTATTCAATCGAACATTTATTGCATAATAGACAATCTCTACGATCGCATCTATCCTTATTGCTTAAAGAACATATTGTAGGATCTCGGGGGGCATGGGCAATAAGCGGCATCAGGTCCTGGTAGCCCAGGTCCACCAGGTTGTCCTGGATGTCCATCTGAGCCACGACGTCCCGGTCCACCAGGAGATCCAGTTGGTCCCATTGGTCCGGCATTTCCAGGGCGGCCAGGGTTTCCATTGGGCCCAGATTGGCCAGCGGGTCCCATTCTTCCGGGCTGTCCAGGTTGTCCAGGCTTTCCCTTTCCTCGTTGTCCATCCCGTCCAGGCTGACCGGATTGTCCTGGAGTTCCTGGGCGTCCTGGTTGCCCATTGTCTCCTGGGAAACCAACAGACCCAGGCTGTCCATCTCTTCCTCTATTCCCTGGTTGTCCAGGTCCTCCAGGTCGGCCAGGAGGACCTTGATATCCATTTTGTCCTGGAGGTCCTGCGGGACCTGGCGGGCATTTGACACAAGAATTATCAAGTGGTGGACAAGTGATTGGGGCATATGTCCGCGTGTTATCATTTCCAGGTGGTCCAGGGGGTCCAGGGGTTCCAGGAGTTCCCGGTTGTCCGGCAGGTCCAGGTGGTCCAGGTGGGCATTGGGGTTTCGGCGGTTCGCATTGACACCAAGCTGGGAGTCCCGAGAAGTCTTGACGTTTCTGACGGAAGATCGAGTTGAAGGGATTCGCTCTGAAATTGATGGTATGATTGTTTGGATCTATTTCTGTTCTTACCTAGGCTTTGACGGTGGAGAGACGACAATTTGAATGTCCATCATTTGAGTCCAAGCCGAGTCAGTCTCCACGCGGAAAACGTTTACCGAGTCAAGTACTTGATCATGAATCTAAATAGTTTAGTCATTAACAATCGCTCTTTCTATTTTAACCTCATTGATCTCAAAATAAAGACTCGGGATTACAATTAGAGTAGTTGCTACAGCGAGAGCTGAAGCAATCGAGGCTATCGTCACGATCAAGCGCTCTTCTCCCATCTTCTCTGAAAACTGTTAGAGTAAATGAGCATAGTTAATGAAAAAGCTTTGTTAAAAGTTTAAAAAAATGAACAAAGCATAGAATTCAAAGAATAGAAGCTATGATCAGATCAGCAATCCAGTATAGCAGTGGATCCAATCTCCTTAATGTGACTGGATGTTCGATTCCTTCCACCCAATCCATTCCTCCTTTTATATCCATCGATTCCCATTTCTTTTCTTTTCCAAACTCCGACCCAACCCCCTTCTTTTTTCAGAAACTACTTAATAGATCTTCTTTTACAAAAACCTTCTCTTCCACGATGAGATTTTCTTCTCTTTTCTTTTTTTCTTTTCGAATCTCTTTTCCATCAGAAAATCGAATTGAAATGACTCGAAAAGTTCTTTGGATTCACTTGTGCATGTTTTTTTTTCTCGATTCCCCTCAATTTTTCGATTTTCACCCTTTTCACTTTTGTGAAACTTTTTTGGAGAATCGAAATTTACATGGATGGCATCCGAGAAAAGAAAAGAAAAAAAAGTGAAAGTGGGAAATGGAATTTGACAGTTATAGAGGGGACAAAAGATGGAAAGCTTTGAGATTCTGTAACTGTTGTTTGTTCGAGATTAAATGGTGTTTGATTGTTTAAATTAGAGTGTTTCTTGTTTCGTTAAATTAGAGTGTTTCTGTTTCTTGATCAATTAATTAGTCGATTAAAGTTGAACGATTTATTGGGTTGGTGAATTGAAAACTGTTGGCTATTGTCATATGTGACAGTTTGAGGACTTTCTCCAAAAGAAACCCATTTTGGTGTCAATGGAAAAGTTGTAGAGAATCAAAAATGAAGCTTATATCCAAATTTTCAGAACGATTCAAAAACTGGTTTTCAAGAAATGCCAAATTTACGAATTTTCACAAAACAAAACAAAACAACATTACAAAACTTGCATTTTAAGCGAAACTACTAAGTGTATCTTTTTGGAAATTTGGCTATAAGCCTAATTTTTGATTCTCTACAACTTTTCTATTGGCACCAAAATGGGTTTCTTTTGAAGAAAGTGCTCAAACTGGGAGTCCTTCTCCAGTCTCCAGTCCATTTTTGAGTCTCACACTTGTCTGACACACAAACCAAAATCTAGCAATGTCTAGCAAAGCACTGTTCTAGTAAAGCGTATTGTCTAGTAAAGCACTATCCCATTCTTTCATCTCATTTACGCTAAAAAGTAATCAGAAACAATGTCTAGACCGATTGAATGCCGTTTTAAGGGATTCACTGTCTCTTTTCTTTCATTCAAATGTGTGACTAATTGGATCGAGTTTTTTTTCTCGTTTTCGCTCACATTTGAAAAGAGGAAAAGGAGAGCCAAACAAAAAAAGAGAACTTTATGCTTCTCTTTTCTTTTCAAGAGAACTTTTCAAACGCTGCAACTTGCTTATGCAAGAAATTTCATTGAATGATTGAATGATTATCTCAAAATCATCTCAAAATCTCAAAAAAAACATTTATCTCAAATAGCGTAATTGAAATTTGCATAAAAGAGTCAAAAAAAGAGAGAATAACTGCTTTTTACACATAAAAAAACTATACAAATCGCAAAAAAAAGTACACAAATATCTTAACGAGATATCATAAAAGATACAATAAATTCTCTTCTTTGTGATATGATTTTTGTGGTTTTTTGGAGAAAAGAGGCAAGAAAATAAAGAAAATTGTGCAAAAATAGAAGGGATTACGGTAATACATATACATATATGTATACAGCATGAAAATATGTAGAAACAAAGGAAAAAAGAGGACTAGCATCTACCCATGTGAGCTCATTTCATTGAGAAGAAACAAAGGGTATAATAGAAAAACAAAACAAATGTACAAATTATAATAAAACGAGAAAAAGAAATCTCTTTCGAAATGGGGTTTTTGTTTAGATTGAGAGCTGAGATTCCGACTTTTTTTGGGGGGAAAGGGATTACGGTATCTAGGACGATATTTGGGAAGTTTGGGTACAGCACAATTGCACAATGCTTTGACCAGCACAATGCACAATTGCAAGTGTTTAGACCAACTCAAGTGTTATCGAATCCGCCAAAACTTGTCTGTCTTGAGAGAAGCGGAGAAGCGGGAGTCGAAAATGAATGAACGAGTGGTGGAGGGACGAGGTAAGATTTTGGTTTCGGAGGCTGAAAAGGGAGTGCTTCAAAGATAGAATTGAATAGCGTCTACTACTGCTACTACTACTATATTGGCTATATTGGCTCCATATTGGCTTACTAGAATTTCTAAATAACTTACTTGAAAAGCCGACAATTCCCCTGATCCAATCGTCAATCCACTTGCAAGACTTCCAGCCAAACTGCTGCCTGGAATGAAGTTGGATTGGATTGGATTGGATTGGTTTGGATTGGATTGGATTCGTTTGTTGTTGTTTTCATTGTTAGCTACCTGGTGTCAATGTTCTTGACAGGGAACCAGATGGAGTTAATGATCCAAGAGATTCGGCTGGTGAAATTGTTGAGGAAATTCCAGAAGTTTTGTTGCTGGAGGTGAGATTTCCAAGAGCGTTGGCGGATCCAGAGATTGAAGTGGCTGGAATGAATTATTAGGCTGAAAGTTTTCGTTCCTTTTTTTCATTGTTTATCTAGTTTATCTAGTTTATCTAGATAAACAAGATGCTAGTTTATCTAATCAATTTTTAAAATCCAAATCATTCTCACCATCTAATCCAACCCTTAACGCATTCAACATTTGCCGAAAAGCCGCATCAGCAGCCGCGCTGTTCCCCAAGGCGTTGAGTGCACTGATTTGTGACGAGAAATCGTATGGAGTTCCATCGGGTCTCAAATGTGTTCTCATATGACGAGTGATCATGTCACGACGACTCTGAAACCTTTTTGATTACTGGAATTCCATAAAACGCAAATCTTTCCAACTCTAACCGCAAGCACCGCAGCATAATTGCCAACTAACCGCAGCATAATTGCACAATGGACATTGATACGGCTTCTCTCCGGTGTGCGTCCTTTGATGAGTCGACAAATGATCGGATCGGGAGAAGACTTGGCCACAAACCTGGCATGAGTACGGCTTGAGGCCAGTGTGTAAACGCATGTGTCTAAAGAAGAAAGTAAATTTAGTTAGAAATCGAATAAATCTACTTCACCGAATCTCTCACCTCGTCAGCATATCACTTCGTCCAAAACTTTTTGTGCACATCGTACATTTGTGGGTTTTCCCCGCTTCATCATTCACTGAAGCGGATCGATCGCTGAAATTTTTGAATTAGAATATGCTGAAATAGCCTTTGAAAGCTATAATAGCCCTTTGAAATCCTACCGATGTCTGCTCGCAATGTGTTTAGCAAGTCGGTCGTGTAAAGCGAAAGCTTGCCCACAGTGTTGACAAACGAATTGATTCTAAAATTGCATTAATTAAGACAAAATTACAAATCTAACCTGTGGCAGCACATTGGCAAGTTGTGGTGCAGTGACAGAGGCTCCATTCGGTAAAGTTGGTGGTTGAATATTTGGTGATATGGATCCAGAAAGAGCTCCACGATTGCCGGACACGTCCGATTCGGATCGAGAACGACGCCATAGGGTTGGGGACTGAAATATGTATTGAATGTTGGCAATATTTGAAATATTTCAAAATATCGTACCTTGATAGGCCCAGGACTTGACGCTCCGGAGTCCATACTTTTTTGTCGAGGTAGACCGTGTTGTTCGGTTGGTGGAGCCAAAAGAGCCGGATTCGGGGGAACAGAGAGGAGATTCGGATTGGGAGCAACTGAAGGCATATTTAGTTCTTGTTTTGGAACAAGAAAGTGAACAAGAAACAAGAAAGTTCAATTAAAATTCAAAAACTCACTTGGAGCGTACATGTTGAGCGCCAAAATCTGTCCTCTCACCCACAAATCGAATTGAGCTTGATGGCCGAGAGCCTGCTGAACAGCGGCCGCCAACTAGAAATGGTAGAAGTTCAGGGCTGTTTCAAAAAGCCAAAAGCCATGGTTAGTCAGGTCAAAGTTAGGTTAAAGCTAGGCCAAAGCTAGGCCAAAGCTAGGCCATAAGCCATGCATATCGCCTGGTTTTGGCTGGCTTGTCATGACAATTTTCTTATCAAACTCACATCCTCAATACTTCTCTCATGTGGCGGACTTGGTGGTGGTTCTTCAATGGTCGGCTGTCGGCTTGTCTGCCGACTCACACTTCTCAAATCCAGCTCATCAAACTCGGATTCAGCAGCACTTGGTGGTGGACTGCTGCTCGATCGTTGATCCGCAAGCTTTCTCTGTCTTTGTTCTTCTTGATATCGATGCATCAATCGTTTTTTGTATTGTCCGACATCCGATAATGGACGAGATGTTGTAGCTGGCACCTGAAATTTCAATTTTTCGATCGGTGATTGATTCAAACGGATCACTAACCGAAATGGTCGAGTGCATGCTTGTGTCCATTGACTCATCTTTCACCATTTCCCCATCGGATCGGCTGCGTTCTCTGAAGATTTATTCTATGAAGATTCAGAGCCACTAAGACAAAAGTCAAAATCTTTCAAAATACCTAGCCGTTAAGTCCAAAGAGAACGATTGTGGCTGCAAAAAGTGGCCGGCTCGATTGGACATCGAACTCGCGCTGCGGATTGGATCAAAGCTGAAATAATATGTTGGAGTTGTTAGATAAAGTCGATAAAAATGTTAGATACAAATAAAGCCAAATAGATAAAGTAACCTGAAATGAAGTAATTGTTGATGTGGAGTGGGTGAATGGAGTGGAGATCGGGCATAGATTGAGAATGGAGATTCGCCGCCAGGACAATCTAGGAATAAACATTTTGAACAACTACAATAGTGTGCTTGAATAGTGTGCATGAAGCATTAAATAAGGCTTAAAGCTTAAAGCTAACTAAGGCTTAAAATCATAGTATAGTTTTGTTAAAATTAGCCATACAAAAAGATCTTTTGCAGCCTTTCTTTATGTAGTTTATTCATCGATAAGTCTGGTTAGTGATGCTTGTTTTCGAGAGGTCAATTGATGGTAAACATAAGTAATGATGAGTGAAGGGGATACCAGAAAAAGGGGAATAAGGAGCAGGGGAGAAGATCACTCCAGGCGATCTAGTACCATCTTTCCCAACACCGATATCCGAAGCACCGTCATCCAAATCGAATGATGAACTGGAAATAAGCTTTAGCTTTAAATCAATAGCTTTAAATATTATGTAAATAAGGTACAGTACTGGACAATGAAATATCATATTTGACAAGGGAGTTACAAACGCGCGAAAGTGACAATCTTTTTTCAAAATAATATTTCATTGTCCAGTAGTGTACTTGTGTATTACAATCTACGTTACAATTACAGTCTACGTTACAATTACAATCTTATATCACAATCTTATAATCCTTTACTCACCCCTTTTCTCTAAACGCAGTCCATGGGCCAAGCTGCGATGTTGTGACAGAGATTGAACTTCTCGGACTTGAGCCAAGATCAGATGTGGCATAATTGGGAGACAGCGGGGCTAGTTTCCCGAAATCCGGACAATATCCGGGTAGACCAAGCTGGAAAATTGTCTTTAGATCTTTAGATTGAAAAATGTGGATCAAGAATCTGGACTACCGTAAGCTAAAGTAGCTAAAGTAGCTAAAGTAGTTTAAGTAGTCTATTTCTTATAGCAACAATTCTCTAAACCCACAAGATTTATGCGTTGCATGGCGTCTTCAGTCAACGGACACGGTCTTCTCAATCTCGATCCACCAGGGGATGTTGGGGATGAAGGAGCTGATGGACCTTGTTCACAAATGAGCGGTGGTTGCTGAAAAAAAGAAATATACAAACTAAATCTAGAAAATTAACTCTTTCAGGAAAATAACTCTTTCACAATCACTTAAAAAATGAGTCAGAGAGCTCAACTTGAGGATTTAAAAGTGATTCAGCTTAGTGATTTAGCCAAGAAAAAGCGGGACTAAAAGAAAATCATTAAAAAGGAATGAATTGAGGGGAAAAAGAGGAAAATAAAGGAAAAGAAAGGCACAAATGACCGACGATCGATTTTGAGCGATCCGATGGGAGAAAAGGAGTTCGGAAAGAGGAAAACTCGACCCTCTCAAGCTTCTTTTTCGAAAACTTTCTTTGGCCACGGTCTGGACCGAAAGTCGGAAAAGAAATTGAAAGAAAATAGGTTCAGTTTTGAGATCAGTTGGATTTTTAGTTGGCTACATGTTTAATGTTTAATTTTTAATAGTTTATTTGAGTTTAATACTTTGTTTGATAGTTTATTTGAGTTATTTTTATCACCTAGACCGGTTCATAGTTATAGCTAAATGTTTATAGCTAAATTTGCATGGCAAAGTAGACAGTACTGTGAGCTACCGTGATTGCCTGAATGGCTGAGCTTTTCATTATGAAATAAACACTATTATGAGGCTTTATTTTCTGTCTACTTTTGTCCACTCAGAAATTTTTGAACTCTATGCTTTTGCCCTCAATCTTTTTCCCTTCATCAACACCCACAAGAACAAAAGGTGTTCAACGTTTCCCTCTAAAAAAAGAGAGGTAATGGGTGGGAGTTGAGTGGGATGATCCCTGTCCTGATCTCAAAAAATGAATGTCAATGGATCTTTCTCTTTTTTTTTCTTTAACAGTTACAGCTGACGTTTCGACCTTTCATTTGGCCATTCACTGAGGAGAAAAAGAAATTTTGATCCTCGATGGGAAAAGAAAAGCCGACAAAGAGAAAAATGATAGGGTAGAAAGGAAAAAAAAGGGGATGGGACATTCCCGGAAATATCCATCACTGAAAAAGATCCGGATTTGAAAATTTGAAAAAGAAAATAGGAGAGATTGCCAATTCTGGAGATTGATTTAAATAGCTAAAAATATAAGGAATTGTAGAAAAAGCTAAAGTGGAAGTGATTTGGAAAGGATTTGACGTGATTGGAGTGTCAGAAGTGAGAAAAAGTGTCAGCTAGGCTGTATCAGGAGCTGTAGGCTATATCAGGAGTGAGAAAAGCTCTAGTCTCTAGTCTCTAGCTCTAATCTCTAGCTCTAGTCTCTAGCTCTAATCTCTAGCTCTAGTCTCTAGCTCTAGCTCTAGCTTTAATCTCTAGCTCTAGCTCTAGTCTCTAGCTCTAGCTCTAGCTCTAGCTCTATCTCTCTCGATCTAGTCTATTAGTCTTTTCCAGAAAGTCTTTTCGTTCATCTCCATACTTTCGTTGATAAATAACAAATTCATCAATTAACCTAGCGTTTGCTAAGTGGAAAAGGAACGAAAAGACTTTCTGGACAACCTAATAGATTATCAAAGTGATCCCACGTAAAGGACAGTAACGATTTGAGGAATTGAAGGGAATGATCGAAGAAAGTGTTGTCCACCCCGCCCTCACAGTGAGTAAACAGAGAAAACACGCCTTTTCACCCTCTGATTTCTCTCAGCTTCAATCTATTTCCTTTTTTCCGAACTGACCCCTTTGAGACCCGTGATTCTCTAAGAAAAAAAAGGAAAAGATGGATGGATCACTTCAAATTGGCCAGCATTTTCTCTGTCATAAACCGTCACAAGAAAGGGAGGGTAATGAGAAAATGAAAGGGGAAAGCCACTCTGTCTGCTTGGGCTCACTTTATTGCAAAAAAATTGGTGTTCATCGATCAAGTGAGGGAAATTTTGAGTCATTTAGTAAGCATTCTCAAATCTCACCGCCAAGAGTCCTTTTCTCGGTTGCGCATCACACATCTCAACATTATTTGATGGATTTGATGTGGTTGTCGGTAATAAAAGAGTTGGAGCATTGTGAAAACCCGGTGATGGAGAGAGATTCCGATCTGAAATTGATTTCATTACTGTAAAATGAATATAAATTACTGTAAAATTACTGTAAAATTAATATAGTTTTCACCTATTTGCGGAGTCGAGAGAAAATGATTCCTCGGTGGTTCGGTGACCGTTGGAGGGGTCAGATTCATTGTGGGGAGATCGTTCACCTGAAAAGAATTCGATATTATTGAGATAAACCATAATAAATACCGTAAATACGGTAATAGTACCGCACCCCCATAATGACGGTGCGGAGTTTTGCGTAGTCTAGCTTTAAACGAGTTTTTCTCGACACTGGTTTATGCTAAAATGCGCCCTTCGGTATCAAAAAATAGCCCTGAATTTCAGCTATTTTTTAATATCAAAGACGCATTTTTTGAAAGTACGGGCGCTTTGAAAAAAATAAAATACTAAGAAACTTTTGAGACTACGCGGCTTTACGAGGACGGTGGGGTACTATTACAGTATTTACGGTAAGTTATATGAAGTGAATAAGTGAATAAGAAGAAAACGAATAAGTTAAATTAAGAATGAAGTGAATTCTGAAAAAGAATTGATAAGTTAAGTTGTAGAAAATGTTTTAGATGTCAAAACAATTGTTTACCTCCGAATAATTTCATGCAAAAATTCGTCAATCGACAAAACGAGTGATCTTTTTTTAACGAGTAATCTTTATTTCAACTTTCTCGAGGTTAATTAAACCTTTCAATATTTGTGGGTGGCTGTCGCTCAAAATTGGCGAGTACAAAACGGGTTTTAACTCAAAAAGAAATTTGAAAAGCTCAAAAAGCCAAAAATAGATAAAATTCCTATATTTTGGCAAAGAAAAGGCCAAAAAAAGACTCAAAATTTCAACCCACTCGGAAATTGTTTTGAGATTTCCCTTGTCTTTTCCCGATCCTCCCCCACCAAACAATTTTGGGCTAATTTCAAATTTCCGCTTTAAAGGCCGAGAAATCGGGTTAGATTCTAGGGATTGTATTGTTTTGACGAATAAATGACCAGATAGGGTATGCTTAGCCATTTTTAAGCGCAAGTCAAGGTTCCGTTATAGGAAATATTAAAGGTTCTTATGGGTTATACCCGGCGGAAATTATTTCAGGGCAAAATAAGGAAAAAATGGCCCAAGCTTGGCACAAATTAGAGATTTTGCTTGGAGATACAACAAATGGAAGTCGCCAATCGATTACCCGACCTCGAAAACCCTTGGGTAAAATGTTTCGGCTTCATATCTCCTCTGGGCAATGTTTTCTTTTATAAAGAAATAGCTGGGTGTTCTGGTGCGGTCTTTGTGCGGCCGCGTAATCGCTCGCCATCTGGCGCAGGGCTTTAACACAAGAGGGGCCCCCTTTGCACAAAAAAAAATCGGTCCCGCTCTGGAACCAAATCTGTACCGAAAAGGAACCAAATCCATGCCGAAAAGGAACCAAATCTGTACCGAAAAGGAGCCAAATCTATGCCGAAAAGGAACCAAATCTGTACCGAAGAGGAACCAAATCTGTGCCGAAAAGGGATTGTCCCGCACTGTCCGTTCAAATCAATTAATTAATTCAGTAATAATTGACCGATTTCGTTCGGAATTTACATCTAGACGATCTAGACTGCAAAATTGATCCTAGCGTGTCATTTATGGAATTTTGTCCCACAAAAATGAGTGGGACTCTCGAAAAACTACATCGCGACCCAGTCTACTACAAAACCCGGAGGAGAAAAACGGGAAATGGGAAAGCTTTTAGAGAATTTCAGTAAAAATCCATCAAATCTTTCCCCGGAATCCTTCTGATGACCTGGGGATCAGATTTTGATTCGAAATTTTTTCCCATTTGAAATCTGGAGATTTCGATGGCTTAGATTCATCGGGTAATCCATCTTTTGAGATTAGAAAAGTGGAGAAGAAAACAAGAGGAAATCTGTCTTGTTTATAGTTTTAGCTAAATAGGACAGTGTTTTAGAAAATGCTTAAAAAGTTGGCTTTAGTTGGCTTTAGAAAACTGAGCAAACCCTTTGATCGTCTTTGCCAATGAGTTAGACGATCTTCAAGCAATAAATGTGAAAATTTGAAGACTTTAGCTCTTTGCTTCTTGTGTGTATCTGAAATTTCATAAATTAAAGATTGTTTATAACTATTCAATGAAAAGATTTCAATGAATCAAATAAAAGGAAAATTAGTTGCAAAAGATAAATGCAAATTAATTCATTTGATCGAATTCTCAGGAGGGTGTGAGAAAATTATTCTCTTTTAAGTTCGCAAAAAAAGAAATTGTCTCATAATCTTTGAAACAGACAGTACAAAAATTCAGCACGGGATTGTGACGAAACGGGTTTCTGATTGACTAATCCAAGGAAAGGGATGAATAAAAAAAAAGCAAAGCAAAAAAAGCAAATTTAGCAAATCAAAAAGAGTTTAATCTTTAGAGAAAAAACAGTCCTAGGATTTGAAAGAATTAATACAAAAAGGCTACAAGTAAACCATGTTTGTTTAGCAACAAATATCGTTTACTTGTAGTCGTTCAAAAACCTATAAAACTTATTCTTGTAAAAATTTTCATCGACTACATTGCTCTCATTCTTATAAAAGAAGTAGAGTGCGGATGTATGTATTAGATCAAAATAGGAACCGTATTGGAACCGTATTGGAACCATATTAGATCAAAAAAGGAACCGTATTGGAACCGTATTGGAATCGTATTGGAGCCTGTAATAGTACCCCACCCTCGTCGTACAGTCGGGTCGTCGCAAAAGTTTTTTAGTATTTCATTTTTTTCAAAGCGCCCGTACTTTCAAAAAATGCGTCTTTGGTATCAAAAAGTAGCTGAAATTCAGGGCTATTTTTTGAAACCTAAGCGAACATTGTAGCATAAAACAGTGTTGAGAAAAACTCGTTCAAAGCTAGACTACACAAAACTCCGCACCGTCATTATGGGGGTGGGGTACTATTACAGTATTTACGGTAGGTATTTTTGTTTGTGACTCATGTTAATAAAAAAGGCGGTGCTCCTGGCTTTATCTTCTTCTTTAAAGCTCATAGATCTTTAAAGCTCATTAAATTAAAGCTCATAGATCATTAAAGCTAAAGATATGCTAAAGGGATGCTAAAGATAAAGATGAACTCATCTTTGATTTCAATCAAAAGGTCGGCCGTTCTCACATTATTTATTGGAAGTAAGGGGCAGCCATTCAGTCAAAGAAAGCTCGAAGTTGGCTGGAAAATAAAAAAGAGATCAATAGACACTAGACCAAGAAACTCTTGAACTTTGCGATAGATATTCTGAATCAGATCTGGGCTAAATAGCTAAATGATTATTATCATTTGCTATATCATTATTATCATTTGATTTGGTTAAACTTATGATTGCAAAAGTAACTAAATGATTAAAAAATAAATGATTGAAAAATAAATGATTGAAAACTAAATAACTAAATGATCATCTCTCCTGTTCACCTCGAAAAGCCAAAACTTGCTTTTCATCGCCGAAAAGCGAATTCTCATTACCGATGAGAAATTCTTTTGTGAATAGCTTGTTGGGGTCGATGAGGAGTTAATCGAATGAAAGAAATGAAAGAAATGAATGAAATTGAGGTGAAATGAAAAGAGAAAAGTTGAGAAGAGAACTCATCCAATTGATCCGTTTGAAAAGAAGAATTGAAATGGAATGAACTGATGTCATAATCTATTCATTTAAAGGCTTTATGCTTTTTGATCTCTCGAAAAATGGAAAACGAAAGGGAAAAGTGGACGAGTTGGACAAAATCGCGGGAATTTTATTAGCAATAATCGGCTTTTTAAGAGGCAATTAATCTTGCGGAAATTTTGAGAGTTTTCAATTGGAAATTAGTGAATTTGAAAGGATGAATGGGGGAATTTTGAATGGATTTTGAATGGATTGCATTGGTGATTGCATTGGTGAATTTGATGCATATTTTACGTCCGTTATTGAATAGTTTCACTTAAATGGTTTCACTTAAATAGCTTCAATAACGAACGTAGTGTATATCACTTGAAAATTGGGTACTCGTTGTCAATGTCAGGATACTAATAACCTAGTAATCACTAAGATAATAGATTGGATAGAGATGAGTCTCAACAGTGCTCCAAGTGGAGTCTTTTGCACAATTCTTTAACCCAATAAAAGCAGTTCATGATGATGATGTAATTCTAAGTCAAATCTAATCTAATCTAAGTCAAAAAAACGCAATTCCTACTTGAAATGACTAATGAAAAGCAAGGAAGTGAATTGATGAGTGAGAGGAAGAAGAGATGGAGATGAGATGCGATATGGAGTGGACGGGAGCATCGCCATCGCCTTCTCACATCAATTTTCCCCCAAATTGATGATTTGATGAATTATTCGGTTTGAAAGAGTCAAACCCCACTCTTTCGCCCACACAAAGGGTCATTTCTCTTCGCGGAAAACCCCATATTTTTGTGATAGGTTATAGAATTTGTTTTACTTTATGAACTTACTAGATAATTAATTGAATAGTAGAGTGGAATTGTGACGAAAGACGGCTTAAAACTTGATCTGAATGAGGAGGAGTGATTATGGAAGAGATGAGGAGGGGACAAAATCCCTCTCAAGGGGGCAATTTGTGAGATGAATTTTTGTCTGAAGTGGTGTGAAAATAACTCTTTTCTTACCCGGGGTAGAAGAAATGGCTCTTTCCTATTGCTAGATACTTTAGAAAATCGGTTACCTTAAAAAGATCGAGTACTTTAACATCCTCCCTCACAGCTCCTCCACAGCCCATTGTCCATTATGGGTGTAATCCCATCTTCACAAATCCCTCCCAATTATCGAGACGGTTCAGCAATTACTTCGTCCTTCTTATAGAATATCTTTCTTCCTTACAAATCTCAATAATCTTTTCTTTTAAAATATTTCATTGACGTCAAGAATGACAAGAAAAACAGAAAAAATTCTCCCCGCCAATCTCATAAATATTTTTTCTTGGCGGGCCTGTTTTTTTTCTATTTCTTAATCTCAATTTGGTCAGCAATTGGTTGGTTTTTTGGTTTTTTTGAGAAAAAAATATTGGTCAGTTACAGAAATTAGATTCGAAAACGAAAAAATGGGAAAATTTTGTTGAATGAGAAATGAGAAAATAGGTGAATTGTACTAGCAATTTTTCCCACAAAAGAAAACGGAAATTATTGAAAACGAAAGAGAATTTTTAAGGGGGGGAAATTATCTTTTTGTGTTTGCGTAAAATGGAGGGGATGTGCTCATCGGAAGGAAAGGGAAAAGGAAAGAAAAGGAAAGAAAAAGAAAGAAAAAGAAAAGGGAGTTTCATCAAAAAATTGTGCGTCAAAACTGACTGAGCATCGGTTTTTGCAGAAAAGAAAGACGAAATTCCGGTTTAAAAGCTTTCAAGTGTTGCAGAAAAGGGATTAGAGGCTACTGTTTTTTTGATAAGGTTACGGTAGTCTTCACAAGTTGTCTTCACAAGTGTCTTCACTTCACAAGTTGTCACCTTTTAAAAAATCTATATTTCAATCCGATCGAATTTCTTTACACCGGATCCGGACGTCCGAATCTGTCCTTTGGATCAAATCCGAGCTGTATTGATGTCCGCATCCGAAAAGAAATTGGATCGGATTCGGACGGAACTCGGACGGACGGACGTTGAACAAAAAAGAAGTTGTGTTGTGTAGTTCTCGAGAAACCTAATTCCGAACTTGACTAGTCTGAGAAACGGCGGTTAATTATGCATCAACCCAATATAAATCCCCAAAATTACCCAAACTAACCTCCGTTTGTCGAACCAACCAATAATTATCTGGATATTTTCAACCAGGAAGTGCGGCTTTGGGCACAAAACCATTTCGGCAACAAAATTTGCTTCTTTCAGCAAGATGAGGCTCACAAAGCCCGAATTGTTTAAGACTGGTGTAAACGAAATTTCCCGGATTTCATCAGCTTTAAGCGGTGGTCACCATCAAGCTCTTAAATCCATTGGATTACTCAGTCTGGAGTGTTCTCAGTATTCTCGAAGAAAAGGCCTGCTCAAAAACACATTCAAGCATTGATCCACTGAAAAAATCACTTCAGAAAGCTATCCTGCGTATCTTTTGGGCACCATCTCGGGCTTCCCAAAAGCTCACGGCTTGTGCTGCCCATGGAGATATTTTTGAGATGAAATAAACCAAATTGTTGAAAGGAATCTAGAGAAAAAATTTCTTTATGTTAGTTTTATTGTTGATTGGTTGATTTAAATGGTTTAAATGGTTTAAATGGTTTAAATGGTTTAAATGGTTGATTTAAATGGTTTAAATGGTTTAAATGGTTGATTTAAATGATTTAAATGGTTTAAATGGTTTAAATGGTTCATTTAGATGGCTTAAATGGTTTTTAAACCATTTAAAGTCTTTTTTTTTCTTTTCGGGTAATTTTGGGGCACTCTGTATTCGTCAAGAATCCTTCATTATAAAGTGAAAACAAGGATTTCGTAAATAAAACAGAAAGATTATTGAGAAATGAAGTTTCCTCGAAATCTACGTAAAACACATCAAATCATTTACCATTTGATAAACAAATTGAAAGGTGTGTCCATCATTTCCCCTTTTATTCATCTAATCCACCGATGTTTCTTCTTTTCACGATAATTCTCCGGAGATTATTTGAAGATTTTACACAAGGAATCAATCATTAGAAAAAGGGAAAAGGAAGTAAAATAGAAAAGAAATTTAGAAATTTCACTGTTTTCGTGGAGAGGAATTTAGTTTATTTTGGTGGACAAATTTTACAGAAAATTTTTGTGAGATTATGTAAATTTTGTGTGGGATGGTTGGGGGAGGAGAAGAGATCAGCGTTGAAAAAAGAGCTTTTGCATAAACTTTAGCAATAAGCCTTAAATCGATTTAAATCGGTTTTAATCGGTTACACACGTCAAATAAACAATTTTTTGGAGTGGAATTTGGTGATATGCAAATTGCAAAGAAAAATTGGGGATGTAAAACGAAAACAGTGAGTCCAACAGTAAGCTTTTAAAGTTAACGACTAGACTTAACTCCCTCTGGAGTAAGGGAGATCAGGTTCGTTGTGGTGCCCATACACCACAACAAACTTGATCTCCCTTACTCCAGAGGGAGTTAAGTTAGCGCAGTTGGTCGGTGAGCGAAAGTTCGCGGGTTCGATTCCCAGCGTTGCCGAAGTTTTGATCTTTTCTAGTTCCAACTCTACGCGTCAAAACAGTTCTTTTAAAAGATCATTCTTCATTTTTCGTCATTCTATTAAAAGAATACGGTAATAAATCGACAATTATTCTCGAAACCTTGAAGCTGAGCACTTCTGAATAGCTGAATATCACGAGTTGCTCAAAAAGCGGAGAACTTATGTAATTTCTCGAAGATAGTCGTTTAGCACCTGCTGGCCTACTCATGAAATCAGTCATTGTGCATGATATCATTTATAAATCAAATGGTGATCAGGTGAAAATGAGGGTGGAAACAGGTGATGATTTGGAAATGGACATAAAAGGAAATGAAAGGTGGATAGACGAAGGGGAATGAGTAAAAGTGGCTTCTTTTTATCCATTTTCGATGATTTCATTAGCATTTCATGATATCATTTGGAAGAGATGAAAGAAAGAAATATTTGGGGAAACGCTAAGATAATTTTCCACACTTGTATAATTGTAAAAGTGTCTAGCATACGGAGAAATGGTTAGCATTGAATTCACTGGAGAAATTCTTTAAAATTGAGTCAGTTAAATAACGCAAAATTTTCCTACGCCTTTTCCTACGTTTCCCGGGGTAATTATTGTGATTTTGTTTTGTCCCTATTCAACTGAATAAAGCAAATGTATATATGTCGTAGCCGCTCGTGATTTTCAGCCGCTAGTGATTGAATCACTAGCGGCTGAAAATCACGAGCGACTGCAACATATATATGTTGTGTCCGATTTAGATTTCCGTCCGACTTAGATTGAACTTATCGCGGACGTCCGATTTAGATTCAATCTAAATCTTATATAGCTTGAACAATAATACGTCTTATATAGATGTGCTTGCTAGCTTGTCTAAAAACGTTCACAGACAACCGATCATAGACAACCGAGAACATATATTAAGCACGTTTATTATTGTTCGATCTGTCTCGGACGTCCGATATAGACCGTAATCAATAAAAGACCTTTGAAAAATGCAGAAAACTACAGAAAACGCTTAAGAACATATATTAAGCATATTTATATTATTGTTCAATCTATATAAGACGTATTATTGTTTCTATATAAGATTTAGATTGAATCTAAATCGGACATCCGATATAGACTGTAATCTAAATCGGACGTTAGCGATAAGTTCAATCTAAATCGGACGAAAATCTAAATCGGACACAACATATCTATAAAACCACTGAATACTTTTTGTCTACTGTAGTTGAATTTTCCAGTAAAGTAACTCCATAAACTTGTTGACTTTCCAGTGACTTTTCCAAAAGACAAAAAGACAAAAAGACAAAAGTAGTGTTAAAAAGAAGATAAGGAACTATTTATGAAAAGTTTTCTTGCGTGATTTTCAAAACAACTTTCTTGCTTCAGTAAACTTTGAATCCTTGACTAAAAGCGAGGTGTGAGAAGTCGCAAAACCTTGCTTTTTCGCTCTCAAATCCTCAAAATCGTTGAAGCGAGGAAATTTGGGGATTTCGGTTTGTTTTCTGATATCTTTTTGAAAGAAAAAGCAAAGAAATGAAAAAATATGAAGAAATATGAAGAAAAGGATTCCGATTGACGTTTTTAATCTGGTATTTTCATTTATCGCGACAAGGATTTCCCCCAAGATTTTGTAAGCTTTTAATCCATTTGAGGGGGATTTCGGGAAGTCGATTACGTATAAAGATGATCAAAAATATTTAGGAGTCCAAAATATTTGCAAGTTTTGTTGTTTAATCTCATTTAGACGTATATTGTGCTCTTGTAAACGCTCGCTATATGAAAAACTTTTTTAAAATATCCTCTCCTTTCTTTCTTTCATTCAATTCTGCTTCTGATCTATGATTTGCGTTGAATGACCCAAAAAGAGCTCTGAAATTTGATGCCAATTGGGTTTTTCAAGTACTTTCAGGTTCAGGAAATCCCCCGAGAAAAGCCGGAGTGTAAAAACAAAAAGAAACGAAATTTCGAAAGCTCAAATTTCGATGATCAAAAAAGATATGAATGAATTGAGGAGAGATCTCTTAAAGAGCTCTTAAAGATCTCTCCTCAATCTAAAGATCTCTTAAAGACCTCTTCTATAGAGATCTCAATTCTCAATCGACCTCAAAGACTCAATTCCCATTAAGAGTCAAGAACGGGAAGGAGTGGGTTCGATTCAGATCAAAGGACCCCTTTCTCCATTCCCCTTCAACCCCTTCTCACGGGACCCTAGTCTTTTGGTTTTTCCCATGAAAGGCATTGCTCTCTTTTTCTTTGGGTCTTTACGGAGTGTTGGCAGCTCTTCTGTGGGCCCCAAGCAGTCCAAGCCATCCCCTTCAGCCTCAGCCTCAGCTCTCCCCTCTCCCGCCCCCGCTCTCCCCCGCTCCACCCACCCACAGAAAGAGGCTTTTCTATTGGGAATGTGTCAAATTCTGAGAGAAACATTAGAGAAAAAGAATTCTCTTTTTGGAAAAGCTTGAATATTTAAACGCTTGAAAGGGAGTCGACCTAATCGGTGAGCTGAAAAAGAGCCAAAGTTGACCAAGATCGACCAAGACCAAGATCGTTGAAGGATTCTTGATTTTCAATGGTGAATATTTAAGAAAAGCCTTCATCGAATGAAAGTACGCAGTTGTAAAATTTAAAGAAAAACAAAGTTCATTAAAGGAAAAGGCAAGTTGTTAGAAAAAGAGTATAGAAAAACTAAAAGAGACTTTAAAAATGGATGATTCTCTTGGGAAATGCTTGTTTTGAAGCTGCTTGTTGCTGCTTGTTGCTGCTGGTGGAAGCTGCTTGTTTAGCTCTGATTTTAATGCTTCAAACAGGAGTGTTTCAAATTGGAAGATCAAATTGTTTCAAATTTCAAGGAGTAAGTTGAGCCAAGTTAACATCCTGAGCTTGAATTGAACTGTACAGTTCAGGCCAGACCAAAGCTAACAAGCTGACTAGTAACAAGCTGACTGACAGGGAGTTCTAAGTGCTAGGGCTGAAAGCCTCTTCACTTTGAACTTCGGTTATCAAGATAAAACAGAAATTCGGTTATCAAGATAAAAAGAAATGTCTCTGATGTATGCATTATTTTTTTTAGCTTCTTAAAATAGCCATTCCATTGAAAACAAGGCTTCTCTTGAGGCTTCAAAGCTTCTCTTGAGGCTCAACTCTTGAGGCGAATCCCCTTGGGTGAAGTGCTTCGAAAAAGGTTTTCCCCTCAAAAGAATGACTCGATTCGACCCCATCTTTGAGTCAAACATCTCTGAGTTTTCCCCTAAAATGGCTCTCTTTTTTTTCTAAAGTGTGCCCTGGGGATCTTTCGGAAGAGATCTTCACAGACCTTTGGACTTAAAAGAAATGAAAGAGAAATGAAAGAGAAATGAAAAAGAAAAGAGAAAGCTCCTCGGGGAGAGCACCCAAAAAAGAAAACGGTATTTGTTTTCGCTTGAAATTTCAAATAAATGTGAAATCTATGAGTCAGAGAGGTAGTTTGTGGCTCTTTAAAACAAACTTTTGACTGTTTTTAACAGAAACAGAAACTGAAACAGAAACTTTTGATGAATAGGAACTTTTGATGAACAGGATGAACAGGATGAACAGGAACTTTTGATCTATTCCTGTAAGGAGATAAATAAAGATAAGTATAGTAAGATAGTAAGATAAGTAAAGTAGATAAGTATAGATAAGTAAGACTACAGTAATCTAGAAAGTCGACAAGTTTTCGAAAAGCTCCACAAAATGTTTTTCGTCAAATGCACCGATGGTAACTGTTTGTTGATGACTGAAAATCGGCACAGCAGATGAGTGAAATGTGAAATGAGCAAACTCCTGAAGTAATGAGGGATTTTCCCAGGAAATTAGCTGTCATTAATCACGTGTTGCAAATGATTTGAATCATTGCAAAGAAGTTAAAACAGAGAAAGGTTTATCGAGTGAAAAAAGTCGGATATTAGTTTTGAAAAAAAGAAAAAGAGAAAAGAGGGGAAAGCTTTTTGAATCAGGTGTTTTGTAGATCGAATGAAGAAAAGAAAAAGAAAAAAAAAGTGAAACGGATATCAGTAATATTAACCCTCCGTTTTTCCCTTTTTCCAATCCAATTTTCGTTTTTTGAATGGAATAATGAATGAAACTGAAAAGTCATTTTGTGAGAGGAAAAAACCAATTTCCTCGAACTTCCCCGAAAAAATGGAAAAAGAAAAGAGGGATTTTGGAGAGAGTAATTAAGAAAAACTCAAGAGAAAGCAGAACACAGAAATTTGTGATTTCCGTGATCGTCGATGAACTCTTGCAAGAGGAAAGGGTCAATGATTCAATGATGAATAACCAAAAACCGGCTTGAAGCAAGTTTGCTTTGAAGAAACAAAGCTTCAAAGCTTCTTGAAGCTTCTTGCTTGAAAGCTTAAAGTTCTAAACTAAGAAAACAGCAAAAAAGGATGTGGGAGGAGAGGGTGGAACCCTCCCTCTCCCCTTCACCTCTTCCCAAATCTCTTGTACTCCAAGAAACTCTGGAGAATTCCAAAAAGTCCGAAAAAAGAAAAAGAAAAAGAAAAGCCAAGGACCAAACCGGGAAGAATCCTAAAAATGAGAAAAAGAAAAATGAGTGGAGATGATAGACGAAGAGAAATAAAAATGGTCAAAGCGGAAGGAGAATGGCGGGTCTTTTCAGATCTTTTCAGATCTTTCCATTTTCTAGATCTAGGTGTCTTTCCATAGACTCTCTGTTATTTCTATGTTCTCTCCAGATTTCTCTTTATCTCTATTCAGTCTGCGGTTGAGAGAGGCCTCGGCGGGCATTCCCCTTCAAGGGAGATCGATTCCACCCCTTTCACTCCTCTTTTCCCTCACCATTCTTAGATCTTTTTTCCCTTCTTTGGCCACATCACAGACACGCCATCAGATGGGAGCTTCAGCCCATCGAGATGAGGGTGGAATGGGAATGGGAATGGGAATGGGAAAAAGAAGAGAAAAGGGGAAAGTGTGAAGAGAACAGGGGCCATCACCTTTCTGAAACCTTACTAAACCTTACTAAGGAACATTCCCTGGTTATTCTGGTCAATTGAATTTAAAATGCCGATCAGTCAAGCCAAGTCAAGCCAATCAATCAAGCCAATCAGTCAAGCCTATCAGCTTTTTAAAAATGCAAAAACATTTGATGAGAGTCGAACTCGAGCTTCGAGACAAAAAATGTAATAGGTTTGGTAGTCTAGCAGACTAAGCAGTTGCAAAAACTAAAAACGGATTCGAGATCCCATGGCCGACTCTATAGACTTGATCACGAGCCAAAACTTGACCAGCTTGACCAAAACCAGCTTGACTTGGTGCTTGGTTATTTAGATATCTTTATGATAAGCTGGGGTAAATGGACTAGGGTTTAATCTTAAGTCAAATGCAAATGTCAAACCAAGTCGTCATGGTGAATCTCGGTAAGTTGTTCAAATTTAGATGAGCTCAAATTTGAACTTAATCGATTTCTCTATGCAAAATACAAAACGGGGAGTTTTTTTAAACGTGTCCGCAATCAATCTCTATTAAAACGAGAAAAGAAATAGAGAAATGGGGTTGTCCAGGTGATGCAAAAAAAAAAACAAAAAAACGGCGGGATATGTGAATGGAATGGAAATCGAGTTGAGAAAGGGGGAATTGAGGTAAATGAGGGAAAGGGAAAAGAGATTATTCAACAATTAGTGAAATCGAGCCATTCTTCAAAACAGTTTAGTTTAACGAAACAAAGAAAGCAAAGCAATCTAAATCTAGGTTTTACTGCTGCAGAAATAAATCTTAAAGCTTTAGGAATCACTCGTACAACAGCAACAACAGCAACAACAGCAACAACAGCAACAACAGCAACAACAAGGAGTCGTACCGATACCACCTTTTATGGTAAAAAAAATCAGAATAAACTTTGAAAAGCGAAAAAAATAGAACGCACATTATGTGGTTTTGCAAAAAAAGAAAAACTTTTGGGAAAAACCGAACCAGCGACGCTCGGGCTACCAGGTCGCGCCCCTAACCACTCGGCCACTCGGCTAGTGAGAGGTGTGGGAGGGGTTTTTTAAAAAGGGGTGGGGGGAAATAAAAAAAAAAAAAAAAAAAAAATTATAAAAAAAAAAAAAAAAAAAAAAAAAAAATAAAAAATTTTGGGAAAAAAAAAAAAAAAAAAATAAAAAAAAATTTTTTTTTAGGAATTATTTTTTTAAAAAAAAGGGGGGGAGGGGGGGGGGGGGGGGGGGGGGGGGGGGGGGGGAGGAGGGGGGAGGGGGGGGGGGGGGGGGGGGGGGGGGGGGGGGGGGGGGAAAAAAAAAAAAAAAAAACAACAAAAAACAACAACAACCCCCAACAGCAATCGAATCAGCAATATTTGCTAGGATTGTTACAGGTAGAACTAGACTAGTTCACTAATGAATACCAAAGAAAGTTTAAAGTGCGTAGATTCTGAACTCACACATCTGATAAAAGAGGAAAAAGTCGATACGTTTCGGTTTTTTTTGTGCAACTTCTTGAGGGTTATCACCCCCAAAAGACTCTCCCACCCTCTCATATCAAAAACTCCCGTGAAACCAAAAAAAAAAACTAAATTCCTCCAAAAAGGCAATCAAAAATCGGGTTTTGATTTTTTAAATCAACAAATGTTTAAACTATATTTGTGTGATGTGAATTTGTAGCTTGATAGTCGAAAAGTGAGTTTGTACCTGGAAACGAATCGATTGAAAAGGTCAAAGCTACAAATCGATAGATCAAACGTGTTCAAGTTGAAATGACAAGTACGGGCGGCAAAAATTATAGTTCTTCTCAAAAATAGTGTCTGGTTGAGTGTTGAAAATGGAGGAGAATCGGGGGAAAAGTGATTGGAATGGAAATGACAGCTTGGTCCAAAGGAAAGGGCAAAAAGTTCCGTGTTTTGTCGATACCCACCCTCTCAAAACCTTTTTTTACTCAAAGGGATATCAGGTGGGGGGAAGGATGAATACTGAAGTAGTTATACAACAAAAGTAGTTATACAAATATTCAATTAAAGCTTGTTTCCCATTAGATTCAGAGTCAAGTACTTTCTAGACTCTTTTCCCCACTTATCGTTGATCGGTGTAATCTCTTTTTTGTGTTTTCCTTTTTTCCCTCTATTCACAGCCACACATTTGATCTGTGAGTGAGGAAGTGAAAAGAGACAAGAAAGAGACAAGAAAGAGACAAGAAAGGGACAAGAAAGGGACAAGAAAGAGCTCATGCTTGATCTTTTGGTTGTAAAAAATGGATGGGAACACTTTAGAGAACACCTCAAACACCACTATACGAATCAAGGAATAAATGTACAATGTATTAGGTTGATGCATAAGTCTTTTTGTTCCTTTTCGTCTGCCGTTTCAAGCCAACAAATGCACCAATTAAACTACGGTTGATTTCATTAGAAAAACCAATTATTTTTCTGCAAAATAACATTAAAACGGGTTTAAAAATATTTTATGCCTGGATTTTCTTGAGAGTATGAAGTCGGGTAGTCAAAAAGGGCTAACTCGATGATGCGGTTTAGACACCTTAGCTAAAGAAAACCTATCTTCGTGTCAATAGATAAAAGATAGAGAAAAAAAGTTTGATATTTCGCCAAAATTTCAGAGAAATTCATTCAGCCAATTTTTCCGTAGAGTTTTTCATAGATTTTTACGAAAAAGGCGTTTTTCACTCTCGAATTTGCTTGAAAGTGAACCGAAATTGATTTTAAAAGATGGAAATTGAACAAAAAAACACTTTTTTTATAGAGCAAACTATAGATTAATTGGTGAATTTGTTACTTTTTCACAGAAGTACGAAAAAAACGAAAAGACTTATGCATCAACCTATTAAATGTACAATAAATGTTCCAAAAAAACTAGTTCAGCTCGATTTTTCTTTGAATTTCTAGTGGCTGTTGTTGTTGTTGTGGTGCTAAAGTGAATATTTTTGGCGGGTAATTTTGAGATTTTTCACTCTTTCCCGATTTTATGACATGAAACCTTTAAGATAACATGAAACCCATAACATGAAACCTTTAAGACTCGCCTCTTTTAAAGGAGTGTACCGTTTTTCCAAGCTGATCAATAAGTTTTCCAAGTGTATGGTTGAAATTTGTAGTTATCCTAATATTGCTTATTATGCACCACGTAGAAAGTTTTAATTTTATGGCAAAATTCCCATGATGGTGGTGGCAATGATGACGCAGAAATTCGGTACTTTCCCTATAACGGGGGGGGGGATTTTTTCTCTGCACCTTATTTAGACTTAGTAAATTTGTTTTATATGCTTGTTTTTACTTTTTTTTGGCAATTTAGTAGTAGGATTTTGGATACTATTATCCTGGATAGTAGTATCCAGGTACTTTTTCTATGGAAATCTTGAACTTTTCAGGTTGTCAGGTTGCCAGAGGTCTTTGACGTTAAAGACCTCTGACAACGTGAGAGCTTTCAGTTTTAGTGAAATCAACTGTTCTTATAAAATCAAAATTGCAAAAAAGAAGTAAAAACAAGCATATAAAACAAATTTACTGAGTCTAAATAAGGTGCAGAGAAAAAAATTCCCCCTCCGTTATAGGGAAAGTACCGAAATTTCATGTATAGGCTTTTTGAAACCATTCAATTCGAACCTCCGATTTTGAAACCTTTTTATCGTCGAAACCCTTTTTAACTAGAAAAGTCATTTAACAAAGAATTTTATTAAATTTTTCGACCAAATCTAGTCAAATCAACACAATTCTAGTTTTGTTCAGCACTTTAGTACCTTAACGAGTGGGAAAGAGTGGGAAAGAATCGAGTGAACGGATAAAAAAGCTCAATCGTCGATTAAAAAAAATATGCCACAACGCGTTCGTCTTGAGTATGAACAACTGCACCGAAGGGTCCGTGTATTCTGAAAGAATAAGTTGTCTCCCCTTCACCTTTTATATCAAAAAGGGGGTTAGACGAAAACTTTTGGCGGCCGAGAGCTAGAACCACCGGGCTTGACCCATAAATATTCGGACAAAGCCGGTCATTCTCTGAGCTATTGGATCAAGGGTTCGCTTTGATTATATTTATCTGTCGAAAAATCTAAAAACACAATGAAACTATTATAAATGACAATTTAGATGGCTGCTCGTCGAAATGCCATCCAGCTTTATTCACTAGCACAGCGCTTCGATTTTATGAATGAAGATGATGAAGATTTGTTCTTTATCATTGAAAATCATTAATCCCCAAAAATCGCTAGGCGGGTCTTTTCTAAAAACAATTCCCTTACTAATTGTAAAATATTGTCTGAAAATAGCTGTTTCTTGATCTCAAGGCTGGTCCCGTCCGTTTTACCTATTTGAAATGTGCAGTTACCCGCTTGAATTTCTATTTTTCTCTTCCAAGTTAGACCCACTATCTTCAACTTGTTATTGGTCCAATCACAGTCGATTGGATGTTCTGTTATTTGGTCTGGCTTCAAGTCAATAAAGTTTATAAAACAATTATTACATATATACAAACACTAGTTAAAACTAACAACAACAAACGAAACTATCTTACAGATTTCAACATTTTCTTCATTTTAGCCATTGAATAAATTATTGATCGAAGAATCCCAGCCGATACAGCATTCTTGGCAGTCTAAAAATATGGGAAAATCAAATAAATAAATATAATAAAACTTGAACTAAGGCGACGGGCGCTACAACCGATCCGATTGCACTCGAAAGTTGTCTTGTCAAATCATTTGGGTCAATGCTCTAAACAATTTCCTTTTATCTACCAAACATTATAAAATACTTGCGCTTCTTTTTGATAACTACTCGACAATCTGCCTTTGACGTTAGCTGGTAGATGGTTTATCCTAAAAGATTCAAATAACTAGCAGAGAAAGTTACTAAATACCGGTCGGCAATTGAGTTTTGACTATACTCCTGTCGAATTACTGCATCAGATTTGACAAACTAAAAGTTTTCAGTCATATCAAACCAAAAATCACTTACTATTCGTTTGTCTTCCGACAGTAAATAGCGATACGTTTCTGCTAATTCACCATAGCTTCCATCAACAATCTTAAAATTTGACAACTTACATATCTGTGAAAGATTTACGCCCACCTTAGCCACCTTGTTTTTATCTTCACCGATCAACATCCGAAAATCTCCCATATAAGATAATTCAACAATCTAAATGTTATCAATCCTTTTAGTTAATAGGGAAATTACTTTTCTAAATAGATCGCGAAGAGAGAAAGTTTCATGTAGTTGCAATAAAGCTGCATTCAAGGCGTTTAATCGATTAGCTTTGATCCATCCTGCTATATCGTCACGTTGAGAGATAATCTAAACTTGACAACGTTTTTAATAAACGGTAAAAGTGAAATTAGCCAATTAAAAAAAATTAATTCACGAGCCTCTTTTAGGTTACTTACTTCGAGGACAGGCTTTTGCAACCGCCCAGCAAGCCACTTCCAATCAAGTAAATCAGTTCTAAAGTAAAGTAAAACTTTATAAAAGAATACTTAAATTTACTTTAGATCCTGCGTCGAAATAATCCCGTATTTTATCGTTCGTTGACCAACGAGCACTTGAGTGTTGAAATAAACATGGGCTCCAAATGTGGTCTGAACTAAAATATAAATTAAAGATTTAACATTCAAAAAGTTTAACCTGAAACTGTGATATAACTCTTGGTCCCGCAATTCGAAGGAGAGAATAATGGTGTCCATTTCGCTCCAGGTTCACGCGATGAAACTTCTCTGGTTCCGAGGTCGATAGAATAAAATCCACCATCTATAAATTAAACGAATCAGTTTAAAAATGTTAAACATCAGAAACCTTTTCCTCCTTTTTCTCTCCCTTTTGTTGTAGAGCACCGCTTCCGTAAGCAAAGGCATAGTCGACCGTCTCAAGGGGGAGTTGTTGCAACAGTTCTCCATATTTCTGCCGTTGTTCCTCCATTAGTCGACGGTATCTAAACAAATTTATTAACCACATCATAGAATAACCAAAAGTATAGTAAAAACCAAAGAAAACTAAAAGAGAAAGTAAGAGAGTTTAAGGCTATAAATGTTGAAAATGGCAAAATTTTTCATTTTCGAAGAATTCGACAAGGAAAGTTCGATCGAAATTCATCAATTTTCTTCGAATGGCTGATATTTACGCTCTGCCGGAGCCAATCAATGGCGAAATTTTTGGACATAAATTGGAGGATTTGGAAGAAGCGTTGAAGCTCCTCACTGAGGCGGACATGAAAAAGCTAGACGAGCTCGAGAAGTTTGCAATGTTCTTCAAGAATGCCCGTGTCAATTTCGGCTTCACTCAACTGGATGTTGGACACGCACTTGGACCTCGCTATGGCGCTGAATTTTCGCAGACAACCATCTCACGCTTTGAAGCCTGCAATCTTTCCTTCAAGAACATGTGCAAGCTTCAACCGATCCTTGAGCAATGGATTTGCGAGACTGAAAAGGCTTTGCTGAACGGAACATCTGTTGGTGCAATTGTGGAACTTGGAACTTCTCGTAAATCCATCACTGACGATGAAGATTCGCCGATGAAGAGATGAAAACGACGCACACAGCTTAGCTTGGAACAAATCAACATCCTTGAGGTTGTTTTTCGAATCGATCAAAGGCCTTCACTTGATTACATGTCGACATTGGCTGAGGAGATGTCACTCGGACTTGATGTGGTGAAGATCTGGTTCTGCAACCGGCGCCAGAAGAAGAAGCATAACTGTAAGGTCTTCGAGAAATCCGATTTGAACAACTTAAAAGCCATGTTGATCACTGAGCCAACACCAAAGAAGAAGAACCGTCGTCCCAAACACTTTCCACCTAAAGATGATGGTCAACTTCCCACGTGCTCTCGGGCTGCACAATCCAGCAGCTCTGCAATTCTGCGAGAGTTTTTTTATTGACGACCCATCAATGTCTTTGGTTTCGCAAGCCGCGTAAGAAAATGCTCTGGTTCTATTTTAGATCTGGTCTTGTCCGATTCCCTTGATGCCATCATGGAGCTGAAGCGTTTGTAGCCTCTTCCTTGATTAGACCATCATGCGATCGCGTTCGAAATTGGAGGACTGCAATTTTCGACTTCTCTACAGAAACGTTGCGTGTATTTTGGATTTAATTTCGACCAAGCAGCTCGTTCCCTCTTAAACTCTCTTAGAGGGAACTCTTTCTGCTCTAGGATAAGTTCTATAGATGATGACTATAATTTTCTCTGTTTTGAAATCCTATTTGCCATAGAAAACTTCTGCACTCATCCTGTAAAATTAGTTCCAAATCATATTACGAGAGCTAAAGCAAGACTTTTGCATTCTTTGAAAGATCTAGCTATCTATTAGGTTGGAAAGAAGGTTCTCGGAAAAAGTTTGACTGGAATTTCTTAAAAACGAATCCACCAATTTAAGAACATTTTGTTTTATTATTTACAAGTCGACTCCAAGAAATTACTCGTAAAAAATGAGTGCAGCTTTTCCTTAGAATTAGAGATTTGAAAAATTATGATTTGTCAGCTTAAATTCAGCTCACTTTTTGCACCAGAAAAACGATTTTTTTTATGAGGTAAAGCCAGCATAAATGAGCAATAGGCTCTTTCCTATTTTTAGTACTTCATTTTAGGTTTTGAATAGGACCCATTGCCTATCCATTAACCCATTAAAAAGATCTCTATAATCTCTATTTTTGGCCAAAAAATTTTACAGAGGCTGTATTTCAAAAAATAATTTTTTGGTGTCATCTTCTTGGCACTGAGTGTTTGCTAAAATAGGTCATTCTGAAAAGTTAAAGCATTAGATAAAATTTGCCTTAATGACAAATTTTTCCTATTTTTAGTACTTCATTTTAGGTTTTGAATAGGACCCATTGCCTATCCATTAACCCATTAAAAACTTGTCTAAAGGCTGGTCACTCAAAAAGTGACCAAGTCATTTCAGCTGAAAAAATCTCTTATTTTTTACCTGAAGCCCACTCTGATTTTTTGTCAAAAACTTTTCGAAATAGCCAAGTTTATCAAAATCTCGGAAGAATTCATGGCTTGGTTTTTAAGAAATTACCGTGCAAACTTTTTTTACGAACTTTCTTGCCAATCTAATAAAAGCAAGATTACCGTAGTTTTCGTAAGTTGGCCTGTTTTAGCTTAAAGTCAATGTTCTTCTATTAGGTCAATCTATTTAAAAGGCAAAGAAGCAATTGACATAGATTGAGAACCCATCTCACTTTTCGGTCTCTAAATCAATCCTTTCAAGAATTCATGGCTTGGTTTTTGAGAAATCACTGTGGAAACTTTTTTTGACGAACTTTCCCGCCAACATAATAGCTAGCAAATCCTTTAGTTACCCACTAGTAATAACAGTGCAAGCTCTCTAAATTTTGTCAGAAATTTTGTCAAAAAAGTTTCAGTCAAACATTGCAAGGAAAGCTGTTTATTCAAAAAACAGCAATTCTTTCTTCTCCTATTTAAAAAATAGGAGACTAAAGATCTAAAGATCTAAAACTAAAGATCCAAAGTTAGTCTTCAATCCTTTTGTTGATCCCTTAGACAGTATTAAAATTGTTTCCAATCCAGTAAAATCGTCACTGAGTTTGCCAAACTCTTTCATAATGTATTACAGATGAAAGTTACAGATGAAAGCGAACAGTGTCCAGCCTTTCCGGTAAAGCAAATTGATGTGCAGATTTTTTTAATCTGTGTAGCGAACATTGAGAAAGCTTTTTGTAAATTAGGGTCTAAAAAATCGTCGAGTCCAGATAGTCTCTCAGCTTTTTCTATTAAGAGACTTTCTAGAGTGCTTCACCCCGAGAAACTCTGCAGGTGATTTTTTTGAATTTATTCATTAACAACAATATTTACAGGACATTGAACATGGTATTTACAGAATAGTTACTTTGATTTGATGGAAGGAAGACCATGTTAACCAATTTGGAGATCTTTGAAACCTGAAATTTGCATTACAAATGAGTTTTGCTTCGATTTTCAGAATTAGTTCACCGGAAATAATATTTTGGCGAATTGCCACCGCTCTGCAGTTAGTCAAAATTCAATACACAAGTTAAAATTCAAAGTTGATGGATAAACTAGCGTAATCAACCACTGATGATATTCAGTTGTCCGTTTGTCTTAGCTTGTGTACTTAAAAACCCATTATTTAAGCTTTGTTTTGAGTCATTTGTGGGCTCCCTTTTCTATTCATCCCTTTTTTTCTCACGCAAGTGTTGAAGTAATTGTGATCAGGTTGCTCCAGTTTGAGCAAAGTTTGCCCTAATAAGGGAAAGTTTTGATAAATTGTGCGTTTTCAAGATATCTACACTACTGGACAATGAAATATCATATTTGAAAAAAGGTCGTCACTTTCGCGCGTCTGTAACTCCCTTGTCTTTACCGTATTTCTAAATATTAATATTACCATTGTGTAGCCCTTGAAAAGAGCTTTCAGAAAATGTATAACACTAATAGTTTAAACTCAAAGACAAGGGAGTTACAGACGCGCGAAAGTGACAATCGTTTTTCAAATATGATATTTCATTGTCCGGTACTGTATATCAAACCACCGCGACCCTCTTACTCGTTGCGACCAGGCGGGCATTGCGCTCAAGTCGGCAACGGTCGGGTATAAGTGGTCCGCTCAAGCGCCATCCATTTTCAGGGCTAGTTGATTGTCCGGTACTGTACCATTGAACCACACCGAGACACGGTCTCACAAGAAATTATAAAGATCAAAGTATAAATATATTTCTTACAACTATTTCTATTAACTAACTATTACTTCGAGAGCTTATTAGAGACACAAAATTAAGTTATTAATGTTTCTGAATAAATAAAAAGATTTCCAGGCACCCGAAAGGAGGTACTGGATTTTTTTGAAGACAAACAGGTGCTTTGCTAAAATAGTCAAAAGCTTCCAGCTACTAGTCAAAAGCTACTAGTTTACTGGAAAGTCAATGCTTCTGATGTTCTTAGTTTAATGGTTTACTAAAGACTCAAATTTGAAGGTTAACAAAACATAGAACCTGTTAATAACAACAAGAAAATTCCATAACAAAGACTACAGTGCTCTTTTGTAATTTGTTATAGTTATAATTTGATGTTTCTTATGCTATAATGCTATAAATCTCTGACTTTATAAGACATTGCTTAAGAAAAAGTATTTTTAAGCACAAGTTGACTCTCGTAACTCACAGTACAACCTAACTACACTCTATTTGAACGCTCACATGTACTATTGCTAGCATACGGATCGGTCTGCGTTGACACAAGCGACCATTTATCTATTGGAGTTGGTAAACACTCGTATCGCTTCTAAATCGTTTCTTTTCAATTTTTCATTGTTTTTGCTCACTGTTGAGTAGTTGACTTGCTGTTTGATGTTATCAATATCATTACAGCAACGGAATAGCGGGAAAGTGCACATTGTCGGATTACAGCGCATCAATCGATACGGTGAACCACTGAAACAATTTTTTGTATAAAGCCAACAGTTCTAGACAGTTTTTTTTATAAAAATGAATCGTATTTGTTTTCGCCAAAATTTGTCTAGCTTAATTTAGACGCTCGCAAATATTGAGTCAGCTCGGGCACCAGCTCTTCGTTTCTCACTTGGGCTTACAAAACAATGTGTTGAGTCACTATTTTAGAAATTAGAGCTTCAACAAAAACAGCGAATGACTTAGATTATTTGTTGGATGACTAAAAAATAAATAAAAAAACTACTTAGACTACAGCGATCAAAAAGGCTTTAAGTGATCTTTAGATGATTTTGCTAAAGGCGAATACAAGCTTTTAGCATAATTAGGCTTAAATTTAACGATTTACTTCACTTTTTCCCTTAATATTTGGTTTGTGAACAACTTAAGCTGCTGAATTTAGTGATTTAGTAAGAAATTTAGTAAGGAGCACTGAGAAAAACCCACGTGCAAGGACACCCTCTCACAGCCGAGACACAGAATCGTTGCTGAAGTTGCTGTTGACAGGCACCACATGCTTCGTAAGGTTTATAGAGACTCGCGTTTTGACTGTAGAGATAAGTGGGAATCGTTGGACATGGAGCTGACTCGAGCCACTCATAGTCACTCCAAGCGCCTCCCTTTGGACAAGCACAGTTTGGCTTCAACACTGAAATTTGAATCTTTCAACTTTTCAGCTTATAGCTGAGCTTAATAGGACTTAATAGGGTTAATAGCTTAATAGTAGCTTCATAGTACTGTTTTCCATAAAACTTAAATAAAGCAAAGAACTTTACTTTTAAGAAACTTTTAACTTTTAACTAAGAAAGAACTTTTAACTCAAAAGTGAACAAAATAATCAACTTACCGCATCGTTCGTTGATTTCCGCGGTAATGTTTGATTCTGGTGGTGGAGGTGATGACTGGACACAAATTGATCCACTTTTTCTGGAATTTAATATTTAAACTCGAATAACAGTTGCAACTCACACATATCCAGGAGCACAATCGATTCCTGGCAGCTCTTTGATCGAACAGACAGTCGCACTGCCGCATCCAACCTGACGGACGACGTCGCCTCTAAATTGAATAACGATCAGTGGTTTCAAAAATAGTAAAGTTTTCTGAACCCACTTGCATGGACATCCCAGTGGATTGGAGAGACAAGTTCTGATCTGTGGCTGTCTCCCATACATTCCACAATTGAGCAACACTTTCGTCCTTGTGTGAGACCATTTCCCATTTACATAGGTCGTTTTTTCGGTCCA
This sequence comes from Mesorhabditis belari, assembly GCA_958450365.1. Classification (NCBI taxonomy): domain Eukaryota; kingdom Metazoa; phylum Nematoda; class Chromadorea; order Rhabditida; family Rhabditidae; genus Mesorhabditis; species Mesorhabditis belari. The sequence goes on from CAUEEP010000914.1 coordinate 181,042, forward strand.
TGTCCACGAGGTGATACATTGTGTTGAGGTGAATTCCCATAGAGACCACAAACCTGTAAATCTAGGCTGTCTTCGAGCTGTTTTTTTCGCATTCAAAGAATTTTTAAGCTAACATCAAAGATTAAAAATATATGAGAGCCAACTTCTATTAATTTTGAACATTTTTCAAAATATCAAACACATAAAACAAATTTAGACATCTATAAGTAGATTTAGACATCTATCAGAAACAAATTCAAGACAAAGACTCACCATCAGCCGTACAATTGCCACATGGTGTTGTCGGTGTTGTCGGTGTTGTCGTTCTAGCTTTATCCACCGTTACAGAAGCACATCCCGCAATCGAAAAGACCCCCAGTAAAAACAGCATCATTTTTCTCTCATTTGAAAGCGTGATGCGGCCAATTTATAGCATAATTGAGAGTTTTTTCAAGCTCTATATTTGCACAACTGCTTCAGATCAAAGCAAATTTTTGTGTATGTTTTCATCACCGTCATTGTTTTCGAAATGACCCGATACATTCCAACGGAAGCCATTTGAATACACAAAATGGAAAATTATGGTTGTTCTGTGATTGTACATACATTTAGCTTGATTTTGTTTAAATATAAAAAAGAAAAACAAAGTGAAATGTCCAGAACCCCATCAATCATACACTCACATATGAGTTCATGTGAGTGTATGAGTTCATATGAGTTCATGTGAGTTTACCGTCCTTCAGCTCCGAAACACTCCGCAGATGTTCCGTTTCAACAGACAGTCGCACTGCCACATCGAAGCGTTTCAGCGGGCCGCGGACTCCGACAAGCTCCGCGGATTCCGTTTCGGCGGGCCGCGGACTCCGACAAGCTCCGCCCACTTTCCCTTCCCGGACTTTCACTCTTCTAGAGTCTTCCAGTCCCTCTACTTCCCAATCTACTCAATGCCGCCAGATGTTTCTTCTTTTCCGAAGTCAAATGATGGACCAGCTCTGCTCCCAGCGGGGATGATGATTCTCGAGCCTTGAGTCTAAGCCTAAGCCTGTGCCGCCCGCTCACTAGAAGAGGAGCCAACCGTGCCAACAAATGGAATGGGGAAAGGCCGACCTAGTACGAAAAGACCAAATGACGTTTAACCCATGTTTGGTCTTTGTGGTGTAATTTGTGTTGGTAAACATTAGCCCAATTGCAATTCCTACCAATCACACACAAGATCTGATCCACAATCACTTTACACATCGGTCCAAGTGTGCGTTTTTTAAAACGCACACTTGGGAAAAAATTACCGTACATTTTGCAAAAAAATGACGCAAAAATCACGAGCCCCGCATTATATACGACACTTTTTAAAGATACTCAGCCAATTAACTGATTTCGTGGGAAATTCCCGTCCAAAGTAAAGAATAACTTTTTTTGAAAAACCTGCGCAAAAAATTGCTTTTATATTTTTTTGCGTAGGCGCACTTTTTAAAAAACGCATTGCTCGACAATTACTCGAGCTATTAATCGAACGATTAATGACTCATGCAAATTTACTCGAGTATTTACTTACTCACGAGGAACACACTCTAGTATTCTCTCTATTAGACGGGTCAACCTTTTGAGTCAACCCTTTGAGTCAACTAAAACAGCTTATGAGCTGTTTTAGTTGTTTTAGCCTAAGCCTAAGCCTAGCAAGAACCATCAATCAGAATCCATTGATGTGTGGTCGGGAAATGTAGCTCGAATGGAAATGTAGCTCAAAGAACAATAAATTGGCTCCTGGCAGCTTCGATTGCCTTTTACTCGAGTAATTACTTACTCGCGAGGAACACACTCTACTAAATACTGAAGCTGTTCAGCACTTCAGTATTAACGTAGTACAAGTATTAACGTCCTCATATTTCATAGAACTCACTGAAACGAGCAATCGTAATAGTACGCGTAGTCGGTGTCGAGTTTCTCGAGCATGAGCGGAGTGAAATCTTCTGTCGGATGCAGCATTTCCCCACTTTCACTTGTACACGAGCCATTCGGCCAGAAAATGTATTTCTTTGCCATCGGTGAAGAGGAGACTTTTGCCGGCTATGTAGACGAATTCGGGTTGATTGAGGGTTGATTAATGTTGAAGTGATTTTTGACTAACAACTTTTTCAATAGCTTTCTCGAGTACAAGTGCACGGGGGTAATTAGGGAGTTGTCTGTCTTAGAATGTCAAAGAAATTTCTGTGTACCCCAAAACTATGATTTCAATAAATAAAGCTTTGAGAGTCAATTTTAAAGGGCTAACTTTTGAAAATCACATCTCTGAAAATGAATTTTCTGGAAATGAACGAATGAAAGTTATTTAAGAATAGAAAAACCATTGTTTTGTGATTAGAGAATGGTAGAAAAGAACAAAATTTGGTATGTGTTAGTTATGGTTTTTGGTTTGTTCTATACTGAAAACCAAAATTTTCGGTTTTGAGCAAATTTTAGCCCTCGGTTCAGTTCGGTCTGGACTGAGACAATTCCTGGACAATCGAACCGATGTTGACAATTGACGAAAGTTGTTTTTGTTGCCACAACCTTAGTAGTGAATATAATATTTCAAAAATTTACTTTTCCATACCGTAAATACTGTAATAGTACCCCACCCCCATAATGACGGTGCGGAGCGTTGCGTAGTCTAGCTTTGAACGAGTTTTTCTCGACACTGGTTTATGCTACAATGCGCACTTAGGTATCAAAAAATAGCTGAGATTCAGGGCTATTTTTTGATACCAAAGACGCATTTTTTGAAAGCACGGGCGCTTTGGAAAAAATGAAATACTAAGAAACTTTTGCGACTACGCGGCTGTACGAGGGGAATGCGGTACTATTACAGTATTTACGGTACCTTGTTTTCTGCAAACTTTACATAAAAGAGTTTATTTATTTAGAGAAGAAAGGTAAAAATTAAAAATTTGCGTTTTGTTCGTTTTGACTCTTTGATCTTTGCCCGGACAGCACCATCGATGAGCCTCAAATTTAAAGCCGTTTCACTTCACTCAAAAACTCACCAATTTGGATTTTCGATCCTCTTCGTATCCTTTGAAATTTCTCCCTCAAAACACTTAAAATGTCATCGTGTCTCAGTGTGACCAAGAGTACATTGACGGCTCCTGCAAACAGATTCAATGAAAAGTATGCGATCATTTATCTAAGGGCTCTTCAAAGTCAAAGCGCTACTTAACTTATTGCTGAAAATATCTGGTAAAACAAAGTTTTTCTGATTTTGATCCTTTTGTGGAAACTTTTGGCTTTTAATAGGAATAATCAATCAGCAATCAGCAATATTCCTATGGAAAATGAAGAAGTTTTCGTACAAGCCAGTCTTTCCACTTTCTGCACGGATAAACTACCGTAACCGGCACGCGTCGCGCCGTTCACAAGCTCCGCCCACTCGACTATATTAAAGCAGACTTCGTCTAGACTTCTTTTCAGTCGAATCTGCTCAAAACAAAAGAAACGATGTCGATTCGTCAGCAGTTGCTGCCTTCTCCAACATAATGGAGAATGTTTGACAAACCCAAAGTGGTCACATCAGAGCGTGTAGTCTTCTCGCCGACAACAGACGTCTCGTACCTTGAAGTGACATCAGAGGAAGTAGTCTTCGACCCGATTGACCATCACACCAGAAAAGGTCGTCTAAAAGAGTCGCCCTCGTCCGTTTCTATTCCGATGCCGCCCAGCAGAAGTCACCTCCCAAGCCAGAAGCAAGGAATATGGTAACAGCCAACGAGCCAACAGCCAACAGGTAAAAGTCTAAGCCTAAACCAGTCGACTAGCAGACGGTGACGCGCCTTCCAATGGAAGGAAGATGCTGATAGAACAGGAAGACCCGTAACCTTTATCCTGTTAAATAAATCTAACTCATTTTCTCCCCATAATTACAGCAAACACAAGGCTTATCGTTTTGACATATTTTATGCGTAGAAAGCAAAAGCAAATAGACTAAATGAAAGCGAATATACCGAAAACAATTGTCTTGTCAAGTGACTCAATTTCCCCCAAAATTTCTTCCAGTATCAAGTACTTAAATTGATCTAAAGATCTAATTGATCTAAAAAGCCACTCACCTTTACTGACAGCACAAATGTACCAAGCGACTTGATAACGTGCCAAACCGAAGAGGTTAAATGTGAGAAAAATGTCGGACATCACTACGAAAATGATCTCGGCGGCAACGGTGAGGCCTTGAAATTTTGATTTAAAAGTTTAGAAAGAATGGTTTTAGTAGGGAAAATGTTTTTTAACGAGAAGCTAAGCTTGAAGCTGTTGAAGCTGTTGACAAAATAAACTTTGATAACTTCTAAGAGTTATCAAGAGTAACCTTCTAAGAGTAACCTTCTCTATAAAACTATATAGAAATTCTAAAGAATATTGTTCTCTACAAAAATATTTTGAAGAATTGAAGAATATTCCAAGAAAAAGTCGTGAACCAAGATTTTGAATTTGTCATTTTAAAAAATTTACCGGTCGCGTCCGTTTCCTTCCTATTTGCGTTGCTATTTTGCAATTATTCGCGTCGCATTTTTCGTCCTTTTTCTCCCTTTCCGAAATTATTTTTTTTGGTCTGCGGGTTTTTTGCCTTCTTTCTTGGGGAACTTTGTTGTTTCATTTTTGATGAGCATGCTGTTTTTGTAATGGGTATTGTTGCATTTCGGTTCTGTACTAATAAACAGTAACGTTATAAATTCACTTTACTTTATGCTACCCTTCCGGTTTTCCTGTTTAGATAACTGGTTTAACATTGTAGAGAGACTGGTTTTACTAACATTGGTGTCACCATCGACGTAGTATCAATCCGTTCTGTACTCTTCTCAAGAGTATTAATCTATTGTTGGATACTAAGTGTTCGTGTTACGTTGTAAGTGCTTTTGGGGAAACCCTTTTAACTTTTTGTGTTATTCGGTTATTCTGAAGCTGGTTTTACTAACATTTGTGTCACCATCGACGTAGTATCAATCCGATCTGTACTCTTCTCAAGAGTATTAATCTATTGTTGGATACTAAGTGTTCGTGTTACGTTGTAAGTGCTTTTGGGGAAACCCTTTTAAGCCTATCGTTCCTATTTGGCTCTTTTAAAGTTCCTTTATAGTTCCTTTATAGTTCATTTATAGTTCATTTATAGTTCATTTATAGTTCCTATTTGGCTCCTTTAAAGTTCCTTTATAGTTCCTATTTGGCTCTTTTAAAGTTTTTTTATAGTTACCTATCGTTCTCGTTGTCTTGATGATTTTCTTCGAAAAATTCGATTTTGTTCGTTTTTGTTTCAAAGCTTTTGACATCTAAAATTCTGTAGTTAAATTCTGTAGTTAAAGCTCTTCTGATTACCCGATAAATCTGAAATGAAATCGGTAAATAGAGAAAACTGCTTGTGACAATGGCACTCATTCGAAAATACAGTAAATACTTCCAAATCATTGGCGTGAAACACTCGGAAGTGAAGCAACTGGGCGAGCTTGGTAGAGGTGCCGATAGATGGATGTAAGTCATTGAAAAGATCGAAATTGTAGTCACATAAATGAGAAGACCTGAGAGATTGTGGTTTTTGCAAATCCTCAATCTTTACAAAACTACTTACAGCCCATCACTCCAAAAGCAAACCGTTCGCTCAATGAACGATAGAAAACTGGTCGCATAACAGCACAAAATCTAAAATCATTATCAAATATGAACTATTAGGTTGTTCGGATATAAACAAGCGTTTCTAAACTTATCGTTGTGAGAGAAGCTTTTAAAACGTGTTAAAACTGTTAAAACTGTTAAAACTGTTAAAACACGTCTTTCTGTATTGAAAAATACGTTATCTTGTGCATATTTGGAGTCTTTTTAAACGGATTTTCTTTTAATCTTTTAATTTCTTATTTTTAAGAGCTTTTCTTCTTGCTTTAGATGACCGACTTGATATATTTGACTTCAAAAATATCAAGTTCGCGTCTGCCTACTTTACGACTTTACGGCAAAACAGTCGCGGAATCCCATCGAGATTTGGTCAAAGCCTTTGGGAATTCCTTTGGGAAAAAGAAAGTCCGAAAGCCGATGCCGAGCCTGGTTCCAACGCTTTCGGAATGGTGATGAAAGTCTCGAGGATGATGAACGCTCTCGTCAAGAGTATCGTTGTCTACCTCAAGCGGTAGAGAACAATATTTTGAGGGCTGCATTCGAATCGAATCCATGTCAAACGATGCGTGAACTTTCGCAATAGTTTCTTTGTTCAAATTCTACTATTGATGAACATTGGAATCGCCATTGGAAAGACGATGAGATGCGGGAAATGGCTTCCTCACGAGTTAAGCAGTGCAAACGCTCGTTTATATCCGAACAACCTAATAGTTTAATGAAGCATACAAAAGCTTTTTATATGATAAAACAGACTCCAACAAGACGATGCCTATGTTTCGGTTCTAAATTGTAATTGTTCTAAATTCTAACGAAGTTCTAAGTTGTGGTATGCGAGAGTTGAATTTTGATGTCTTGACTGTTGATATCTTCACTTTATTATTATTATTTGACTTACAATCTTTTGTAAAATTGCTTACTTACCGATCAAAAGTGACTACTAAAGTAGCCGAACCCATTAGTTGATAGCTGAAAAGGAAAACGATCGGAAACCCGTAACGAGTGCAATCTTGATTTGTGATCAACGGAGTCGCTGAAAAGCTTTTTTTTGGCTCTTTTTTGTTTTTAACTTTCTACACATCAGCTAGGAATATTTTATAATTTGTAACTTTCATTCAACGATCCCTAGTAGGTTTATACAAAGAATTAAACGAGCATTATACACGGAACCAAGTCACAAACATCTCATCTATGGTTTATTTCCATTTGTGAGCTTAAAAGTAGCGAAAGATATATTATTTAATCTAATTTTTCGCTCAAATGCAGTACAGTCGATTTAACTTGATATAACGACTCTTGATATAACGATTTTGAACGTCCAAACGCAATCGTTGGCCATTCTTGGTTTCTACGTAACACCCCAGCCAAACGCAATCGTTGACCGTTACGCACGCCGTTACGCACGGGCAGCTACGCAAGAAATTTGGGCCACGTTTTAGAATCGTTAAATCGAAATCGTTTTTAGAATCGTTAAATGATCTCAAACGTATCGTTAAATCGAGAGTCGACTGTAACTAGTTTAAAATAAAGATGATATGCCATTGAATCCCTCACTCAAACTCGCATTCACGAAAAGCCACAAGCGAACAGCGCCCGAGATGAGAACAGCCAATGCGTGAGCTGTGTCCGCTATGCACATAAACCCAACAATGATCAGCTCTTTTTGCTTTCTGAGATTCATTTTCATTAGTCTCAGTTTGATTTGTTCATTTTCAAACCTCAGCTGTTTATTCATAAAGATCAGACAAAGAAATGGCACATCGCAAATGATGATTGCACTCGCTGAAACTGTTGTTTACAAGATTTTCTACATTTTGTTACAAATCCTAACAATAAACTCACAAATTGTGACAAACAGCGCGTAGGCAACGTTAGGTGGAATTGGATTGTCCATTGAAAGAAATATTAAAAGAAACTTTTAAAAACTCGGAAAGGTGTCGACTACAATAATGAGTCCACTAAGAACACGAAATGAAATTCAAATCTTTTTTGGCCTAAATGAATGTGAGAAAATGTACGCTCCCACGAACAGATGCGTGATAAAAGTAATTGGAAAAAAGTAGCTAACAAGTTTTGTGTTTATTCTGTGTTTGTAGATTATTTCAATACCTGACAAGAAAAAGAAAAAGGCTGTATTGGGGGGTGGGACAAATGCGACCTTTTTTTGCGCACCTTTTTTTTGCTGGAAAAGGCTTTAGGAACGGTCGTAAAGCTTCAAAAATGTTTTCATAGAAGGGTATCGTATGCGTAGATTCCTAATTTCGACAAATCAGACCTCGCTGACACGTTAAATTTGAGCTAAAAGGCAAAAACTACGCAACTTAACGCTTTTCCGCAGTTTTTGCCTTTTAGCTCAAATTTAACGTGTCAGCGAGGTCTGATTTGCTTTGCTTTGTCGAAATTAGGAATCTACGCATACGATACCCTTCTATGAAAACATTTTTGAAGCTTTACGACCGTTCCTAAAGCCTTTTCCAGCAAAAAAAAAGGTGCGCAAATGTCCAGGTGCGCAAAAAAAAGCTCGCATTTGTCCCACCCCCCTGTATTGGGTTGTTTACTATGACTCTGCGCTCCATGCAAATTTTTCCATTTTCCAAATAGAGCTGCGTTCTAATTTTGATCTGGGCAAAATAGAAGGTAGTAGTGTTAAACTAAGAATTATATGCAGAATGTTTATTTGAAAACATTGTGGCTAGTCTGTCGAACATCGAATTTCCTCATGTTCTAGCCGGCATCGCGTGTGTCCATTCCCAGTATTCCCGATTTACCAGTACCAGCCTAGACAACCCTGAAGTTGCCTTTGTTTTTCTAATGAGCTAAGCAGTTTTGCTACGTATTAGATGTTCAAATTGTTCAGATCTTGACTATCTAAAGCTTTTTGGATAGTTTATCATTCAAAACATTCAAAATTGGACTATGCGATGGCAAGTCAGAGACATTTGCTCAATAGAGAGCATTTTAACAGCAATTTTTCATATACAGTCGACTCTCGAATCGCTCGGAACCGGGAAAATAGTTTGTTATATAGAAAATTCGTTATATCGAAATTCGTTAAATATTGGGTTGGTGAATTGAAAACAGCCGGCTATTGTCATATGTGACAGTTTGAGCACTTTCTTCAAAAGAAACCCATTTTGGTGTCAATGGAAAAGTTGTAGAGAATCAAAAATGAAGCTTATATCCAAATTTTCAGAACGATTCAAAAGCTGGTTTTCAAGAAATGCCAAATTTACGAATTTTCACAAAACTTGCATTTCAGGCGAAACTACTAAGTGAATCTTTTTGGAAATTTGGCTATAAGCCTAATTTTTGATTCTCTACAACTTTTCCATTGACACCAAAATGGGTTTCTTTTGAAGAAAGTGCTCAAACTGGGACATCTCCAGTCTCCAGTCCATTTCTGAGTCTCACACTTGTCTCACACACAAACCAAAACCCTACTACGAAAGAGGAATCCCTAAATTGCCTGTAAAATGAGCAGAAGTCGTCAATAATAATGGAAATTATTTGGAATGAATTCATGGTTTTATGTTGAATAAATTTTAGTTCAAAGTCCGCGCAGTTTTCAATTCACCAACCCAATAGAATGGCTAGACTAAATTTTCTTGTCCAATTCGTTAAATAGAGTGTTCTAATGAATTCGTTAGCAAAACTCAAAGGAAACATACTAATATTGTAATATAATACTAATATTACTAATTAGTTTCAAGAAACATTCACTTTCCTAACTCTAAATATATAAAATCTGCCTATAAAGACAGCATGAGAAGTAAATTTCCGAAAAAAATGTGGTTTGCTAGGAAAAATTGCCATACTTTAGCCTAAATTCGTCAAATCGAGTGCTGAACTTCGTAATTTCTACAAAATTTCTTGGTAATATAGAAAAATTCGTTATATTGTCTGGCTACAATGTTCGCTATCAACAGCCGTGCCTAGCCGTGCCTAGACATGCTCGCTATCAACAGCCGTGCCTTCAAGGGCCAAATTTTAAGCTCCTTAGCAAATTTTTACTTAAGAAAAGTCGTCATAAAAATAAATTTGATGCTTGCCAAATGACAAATAAAGTTGTGTCTATAAAACTCGAGACGATTCAAAGAATAGGCCAAAATTAGGTGAATGTAACTAAACACAATGATTCTTTATCAATTGTATAACTAAAAAGAGATAAAACGCTACCAGTTTTCATAAAATTGAATCATTAAATGTAAAGAAATGGTGTCTCAAACTCTGGGCATTGTTTTTGTTATAAAAAAGTAGACTAAGGTTCCGGTGGCGCATGTCTCTGAGCATTCAGCTTGAAGAGACAAATCACATCATCTGGACACTCTATGACTCCATTGGAACAATACTAGAAAACTGGGTTTCTCTAAAAAGTAGTTGTTTTTGAGAACAACAATATTCGCTGAAGTCACAAGTTGTGTAAGGGAAAATGTGAGCAGCTTCAAATCTTCATGAGCGCTTTGTGAAGCAATTGACAAATGATTTCTTTTTATAGTTGCTTTATTAACTTGACTAAAAAAAAGATTAGCTTTTGAATGATTTGAATCAAAAGCTTCAATAGTTTTTCTTACTATTTTCATACTTTGCAACGTTTTGATTTTTTTTGTTTTATTCAATCATTCAATCAATTCAATCAAAGACATTCATAGACATTCAATCAATTCAATCAAAGCCACAGTGAAAATCAAAGTATTTTACACAAAACACAACTGTAAACTGCAAGAACTCGGGTTCAGCTTGATTCGTCTTTTTTGGCAAAAATTGAAGCAGTCGATACTAAACGAAATTTGAATCATTTATAAATACTTTATACATATTATAGGCGCATTTTAGGCATTTTAGGCCGCGAGCTCACTTTTAAATGCTTAAAGAAATGTTATTTTCTTTTCAAAGAGATTGTCTGCTATCTCTTTCCCAAAAATCAGTGCCAGAAATCTGAGAAAAGCTTTCAAAAATCATTAACTTTGAGGCCATTCGGAATCAGCTCTTTCTTTTCCAGTAGCCATAACTTTGGTCAATCCTTGCGCTTCCCTAGTGAGGAGGGGACCGCCCCTTGGTCTAGAAGTTAGGTCTCGAAACTTTTCGAAACTCGAAACAGGATGCGCCCACTTCCGCCCACAAACCTTTTTTAGGCATAAACTATTACTTTTGTAACAGTTCTTTGATGCACTAGTTACCGCTTAGGAGTTGCTTTGATAACCTACCGTAAATACTGTAATAGTACTCCCTCGTACAGTCGCGTGGTCGCAAAAGTTTTTTAGTATTTCATTTTTTTCAAAGCGCCCGTACTTTCAAAAAATGCGTCTTTGGTATCAAAAAATATCCCTGAATCTCAGCTATTTTTTGATACCTAAGCGCGCATTGTAGCATAAACCAGTGTCGAGAAAAACTCGTTCAAAGCTAGACTACGCAACGCTCCGCACCGTCATTATGGGGGTGGGGTACTATTACAGTATTTACGGTAGTTTCCTTCACGGGTATACTAGGCTTTCGTCTTTAAGAACGATAAAAGTTCTTGAAGGGAAAAGTTCTTGAAGAGAGAAGTTCTTAAAAACCATAAAAGTTCTTAAAGATTAAATTTAAGTTACAACTTTTTAATGTCTAGTTAAATTAATAATCTTTTTCAAAAATCACAATCACAACATTATAACAATTTAATTTAAATTTCTATGAAGATCTTTGAAAGAAGAAACCTGGGCTTATTATCGATTTCCCATTGATTTCGATATGTCTCAAAGTAGACATTCCTCGCCTTTGCCTCCAAATTGATCAACGCGTTCGTCGTTTTCAATCGAACTTTCTCTCTCCTGGCTACAATCCAGTAGATTACCCATGGGGAGAAAGTCACAAAGTACATTGGAATCTAAAAAGTGAGCTGAAAAATGGTATTTACCAAAAGAAAGTAAGTACTTTTGTCATTTTGGCCACTTCAATGATTAGATTTTTTTAGAGCAAAGCGCTTTTATTTCATTTTCTTATAATGATTAGCTTCTAACTCTTAACTTTTAACTCTTAACTTGTTATTATCTCTTTTCTATTCAACAAGGCCTAGGTTTATTCTTTCTTTCTTTTTTAAAACCCACAAAAACGAAGCCGGAACCAGCAGCGAATGTGACTGGATCCAATCGATTGATGAACAAATTTCGATATGTTTGATTAAAGAATTGATAACCAAAGAAAGATATTGCATGGAAGACGCTGAAAGAGAAGCGTTTCAATTTTAAAAACTTCTTTTACCTGTATGGAAGAAAGAGTTGCCATGTCTCCATGAGTTGTCGACGAGCCAAAGTCACCGAGATATCGAAGGAACGCGTTAATCTAAACTGATTCGTTTCGCTCGATTGGATTGGATTGGATTGGATTATTTTGTTTTGTTTTGTTTTGTTTCGTTTTGTTTCGCTTTTGTTTCGTTTTGTTTCGTTTCGTTTCGTTTTGTTTCGTTTTCTTTTGTTTCGTTTTCTTTCGTTTTCTTTTGTTTTGTTTTGTTTTGAGTGGACGAGTGGATTTGTTTTATTTTTGTTTGAATTTTCTAGTTTTCAAGATTTTAGCAACCACAAATTTCAAAACTGTTTTAAAGCTTGCCACCCTGCTTATCCACTTACTTGTTTCGTCGATGATACAAAGCAAAAAGCGAGAAACTCATCAAGAGAGTCAACGCTTCCAAAATAATTGTGATCATTCCCTCAGCATTCAACTTGGTCAACAAAGCGGGCATCGAATTGAGCATACAATAGGCGACTTGACGCTCGGGAATTTCAAAGCCATAATATTTCCAATATTGTTCACCAAAGATCATGACTAGCTGAAACGATCGTTCCTCTCAAGAACCTTCTTTAATTTACCCCAAATAAAACGACAATGCGACGAATCGATCGACTGTATCTTTCCACTAAAGAGTCACCAAAATAGGAGACAACTCGAATCAAATTGAGTGCCAAGTTGAGTATCGGTAGTGCAATGATGGAAAATGAGGTGCTGATACGAAGATAAATGCAAAGAGTATTTGAGAATGTCGCTGAACAAATCGGTTGAGTCACGTATTGAAAGAGCATCATGCCCTAAAAAGGAAAATTCATGAATGAAAACCGCTTTCTTTGTAAAATCAATAAGAGCTTGTTCAGCTCAAGAAGTCATTCACTTTAAAGTTTGATACAGTTTACCGTATTCTCGTATTCTAATAGTAGTGCGCACTACTAATTTTTGAACCCCCTCCTGGACCGCAATACTATTAGAGAGTGCAATACTATTAAAGAGTTTTATCATTTACCAAAGTAAGACAGATATAAGATTTGTTCCAAAAATTCTTGCAATTCTTTCACGTCCTCCTTTGGCTCCTTTTGACGTCCAGTTGTGGGCCGGCGCGTTGACAATTTGTGTCTTGGCAAGCAACAAAAAGATGTTTTTGCACTTTGCACAACAATTTTAGATTTTTTGCTAACTTTTTCATGTGAAGAATAGTTAATAAATGAATAAAAAAAGCCTCACTTTTGCTTGCTTGAATAGCTTTAGAATGTCACATAAACATAAAAGTCAAAAAGGTTTAGATGAAAAAGAAGCAAACAGAAATTTTCAAATTTTCGAGGGTGCACTACTATTTTTTGAACCCCCTCCTGGACCGCAATACTATTAGAGAGTGCCCTACTATTAAAGAGTGCACCTCTATTAGAGAGAATACGGTATATATTCCTTGAACTTTCACAAGTTCGTCAGTAACCAGTTAAAGTTGGTCAGTAAAAAGTTAAACGATTATAATGTAGACAACTCTTCAAAAAACGGGTATGCTGCTTTTAAGCAGTAATTTACCTACTGGTGTACCTACTACCTACTGATGTACCTACTACCTACTGATGGTCGTTCTATCTACCTAGTTATTCAAAGTTATTCAAAGTTCAAAGTTCAAACTTCAGTTTTTATACCTGTGAACAAAACGATGATGAGACTTGTATAAAATGAACAATATAGCACAAAAATAAATGCTCTTTGAAGGTGATATCGAGGAGAAACGAAGAAAAGACTCGTTTCGAGGTGAAGACTAAAGAGATCACTGCCGAAATGGCAAATGAAACCTGAAAACAGATCAGGATCTTTAAAGGACCGTTCGTTGCATATTTCGACACATCAGGACAATCCATTTCTGTGAAAATGAAAGTTTAAGAAAAGAATTTTGTTAATTTTCACTGTGTCTTTGATCGAAATTTCAGAAAACTATAATTGATGTTGAATTTTATAAAATTTTCAATTCCCAAGAGGTAGAACAAAATGGAACATTTTTCTCTTTCCGGCTCGAACTCTTCTAATTTTTCTAGTCATTTTTCATTTTTCAATTTCAAAATTTACGTGATATGACGTTAAAGGCAATAGATTAGAACTTGTTTTTAAACTTTTCCAACCACTTATTCTCAGAGGACTCTGAACAGACTCTGATCTAACCACCCGAAATATTCTAATAGAAGAGCCCCCTATAGGAGCGTCGTGTAGTCTAAGTTTACACTCAAAGAGCCGCTCATATCTCGGTGCCGAGACTCTTGTTTCTCCGCGCTTAGGTATCAAATTAAAGTAGAAAAGATGAGTGATTTTTTTAAGATATAACACATATTTTTAGCATTAACCAGCGCTTATAACAAAATGATTGAAAAATGATGAAAAATCGGCTTTTTTTTGCCACAGTTTGTTTCTCATTTTTTTCTTTTTTTTTGGCAGTCATTGTTTTTGAAAATAATTTTTTACACACAATAAATCAAAAGAAGATTGAAAAACGCATTGAAAAACATTTTTGCCTTTGTTACATTGTTTATATATTTTTATATGTGTCGTTTATAATAATAATATTTACATAAGTTTACATACCGTAAATACTGTAATAGTACCCGACCCCCATAATGACGGTTCGGAGTGTTACGTAGTCTGGCTTTGAACGCGTTTTTCTCGACACTGGTTTATGCTACAATGCGCGCTTAGGTATCAAAAAATAGCTGAGATTCAGGGCTATTTTTTGATACCAAAGACGCATTTTTTGAAAGCACGGGCGCTTTGGAAAAAATGAAATACTAAGAAACTTTTGCGACTACGCGGCTGTACGAGGCCGGGCGGGGGGGTACTATTACAGTATTTACGGAAGGTTCTATCTCTATCAGAGAAATGTGATTTTTGATTTCGGGCCATACTTTTAAGGCAAACTTTTATTGTAAAGGCAAGTTCATAAAATAAATAAAGTTCATAAATATTTTTACAAAGTCAGACTTCAAATTGGTATCTCCGTTCACGCAGAAATATAAATATCTTTTTGATCACTGAGTAATTATTTCTCATTTTCAATCTCCCAAAGATTGAAACCTTCCCAACGCTTCGTTCCAAAAAACTTGTCCACAACCACTGCAAACGTGAAAATAGGGGATCGTCGAATGGCGAAAAACGTTTGATGGACACTGAATTTATCAATATCAATAGCCAAATTTTATGTGCACTCACTTTTTGAATAGCGATCTGGACCGATTTTCTCCCATTCTTTCCGATTATCACTCCAGCACTAAAATCAAAAGATCCAGAAAAACAAAAATATCAAACTTCAAATCGATGTCTCCGTTCACACATTTTGCTACAATTTTGTAGGGTGCTTCGATGAAATCGACCGTTGCTTCAACGCCAAATCTCTCAGTCGATAGATTTTCTAGTGTTGGCAGCTAAAATAAAGACTTTTTTAAAAAAATGATTCAAATCTACCCAATCCTCAACGAAAAACTCCTCCTCTCTTGCGTAGATCCCCTGAACCTCGACGGTGAAATGATACAGAAAGTGGAGAATCGGACGAGGGATCAAAAGAAGTGATGACTCGTTGCAATGCTCAAATTGTTGAGATTTTGGATTTAAATTTTGGACTGTAAAACCAGCCGAAAAACTCGTCTAACGGTGGGTTTTTCTGGTTGAATGTTTTTGGGCAGTTTTTGTCGCCGTGCAGTCGGCAGCGCGCTCGTCTATGGCCCACACGATCCCGGTTCGATTCCCCGTAGTGCCACTTAATTTTGACTTTCACGGACAGACAGACAGACGGACAGACAAACAGACAGACAGACATACAGACAAACGGACAGAAAGAAAGACAGACAGACAGACAAACAGACAGACAAACGGACAGAAAGAAAGACAGACAAACAGACAAACAGCTCTTTTATCTCTAGTAGATTTCTATTCCCAAAATTAAAATCTAAAGGCGGATTTGTGTTTCCAGACCTTAAAAGCCAAGCAGATACAAAATTCAGCTTTATCCAGGTCTAAAAACTGCTAGACAGTTTTTAAAAACTAAAACCTGTAGTCCAACACTAAAAACAGCCCTGAGAATGTAAAAAACCAACCATACAACGCGAAAAAAGGTAGCTTCGTTTCGGGAGTAGCATGAAGTTTCTAAGAGAAAAGTTGAAAGATGAAGACATTTGCTCAGAAGTTTTTAAACTTTTTCTTCTCAACACTCACTTGAAAATCAATTCAGCGGCTTCGATCAGTGGAATCGGCTGTGCACTGAGAAAGAACACTCTTTTCTCCAATATTCGCTTGATTCCGCTGCTCATCTAAAGCACTTTTTGCAGCTAAAATAAATTCCCAACTTTTCCAAACGCTTTCTCATTGGTAACAAGGTGTCGATCAGGGTGTCTCTCGGCTAATTGAGCAGCCTAAAATTTCGTTTGAGAGTTTTCGTTCTTCTCTACCGTCAGATCGCCACTTATTTTCAGGACATCGACTCCCATTTGTCGCAAATAAGTCTCAAGATTGCCAAAGCCTTTATCGAAAATCAGCTAAAATATGTGAGCAAATAGTGAACCAAGAAGCTATTGATGGATGATTTAATGAAAAACAGTAACTAATTGATTTAAAATTCAATGAAAAACTGTAACTAACTAAATGGTTTTTTTTCTTTCAAAAAAATCGTCAAAAGAAGTTTCAAGACAGAACTTGTTCGTAGCAGTTTTTCTAACTCGTTTTTCTAAATCCATTCAATTATTTAAACCTTTAAACTCCGCGTTTCAGCCAGCTCATTTCCAGTTACGACGAGAAATTCTCTCATTTCCTTTTCAAGCTTTTCCATATCGACCACAACGTCGACTTTTTGTTTCTCAGCTTTCGGTCTTTTCAATACTCCCTTGTTATTTAGGAAAAAGCTCTCAAAGTTCAGATCTGCTTCTCTGAAATTTACAGATTCTTTAAAAGTTTCTTGTTTTCAGAAAAAAACCTGATTCTTTTTTGTAATTCAAAATAGATTTCGCGTAAACAATAGGCATCTTGAGCTGCATAGAAAGTTTGTCTCGAGCTAAGCGGTCGATAACTCCACGGTGATGTCTGAAATTTAGAAAACTTTAGGAATAAGAAGCCTCTAACCTGTTGCTCTTTGTCTAAAACTTTTCCGACAATTTTTTTGTAGAGATAGCTTAGCGAGAATTGATGATTTTTCATAACCTAAAGTTATGAAAAATTTGAAACCAAAAGCTTGTAGACAAACGTTTTCTCCATCGATTCCTGTATACATTGAAATACTTTCCAGATCAGATACATCAATTATATTCTTATTCGCATTTATTATCTGAAAATTGAGAAATTTTGAGAAAAAAGCAAAAAAAGAGTGACTTTGTTTGCTAGCCGATTCAAGCAAAAGACATTTGTCATTTTCGATTTCAAATCGATTAGACTAGGGAATGTGTTGAAGAGATTGATGAGATCTTGATCAAAAGAAAACACTAAATTTTGTTAAATAAATATCATTTTTCGAGTCGCTTACCCAATTTAATAGCGGGTCCAGTCAGCAAAGCCTCAAGTAAAGCTCGCCATTCGTTCAGCGTCGAAAATCGGATCAATGAGACGAAATCGAGCAAATAAACACAATTTGAGCAAGCAATTTGTAACAGATCGATTCTGAAAGAGAAACAATGAGTGAGTTTTTCATATTTATAAAACTGCTTTTATGTTTTCCATATGTTAAAGCTAGAAAGCATCGTTATCGTGTGAGATCGGAGTCTGGGGAAAATCGAGAGTTGTTTGGGTTTGTGGGTACCCTTGTGGGGCTGACTTTGAAATATCGTTGGAGGGGAATAAGCAATGGCAGGGAATTTCTAGTTAATGGTAGAGTTTGGGGAAAATAGCACACATCCCAGCTCTTTAAACGATGCTTGATCGACTCTTTCTCTCACCCATTTCGAGATTTGATACAAGAGATGGTCAACTGGCCGGCTAAATGCTATGCAACCTATACCATTCGACGCGGAATTTTATGCTGATCCCGAATCTATATTCCACTTTTGCTAAATGACAATCTGCTAGGAGTTATAAGCGTCTAAAGTTTTGCTACGAAATGTTTTGTCCTTGTTTCTCCAAAAATGGTTTTCTTAAAAGTTAGCCTACACGACTGTGCGAGGGAATGCGGTTTTATTAGAGTATTTTCTATCAATGAGCTTCAAGTTAGCAATCGGTGCTAAACTAACTTGTCAAACGCGACTCCCTGCTCCCACTCAGCATCGATGCCAATTAGCTGAAAGGAATTGCTTATTTTTGGTATCATCACAATAACCCACTTGTTCTTTCAAAAGTAAATCTGGTATTTGACGAAAGAGATCGAGCTTTGAGTTGTCCACTAAACAAATCGAATAGTCTCCGTGAAGAAATTTTGGAATCGCCGTCTCATCTTGTCTGATCAGTAAACAGAACTTGTTTATCTAAAATCTGTTAAAAGATATTGAAATAAACACGGTACCTCTTCTCTCTGTTGGGCAACAAAAACTGGATTAGATTGAATAAGAGTTCTAAGTTCGTGAGGAAGCCAATAGGCATTCTCCGCCCTCAACATTAGCATCCACCAAGTCGCTTCTCCCTAAAACATATTTTTTATTTAAACAACTTTAGTTGACCAGAGATCCGAAGAAGCCAAAAAAATTTTCAATGTTTTCCCTTACCACAAAGTGATGTCCCTTTTGCAGTAAAACGACGAGCAGAAAGCGTTTCATTTGATTGTCCTCTTTTACGCAATTCTAAAAGCAGTCATTTTCCAATAAATCATTTCTTCTCCCACAAACAAATTCCCAAAGTAGTTGTAGCGAGTCTCGAATGTTTTAGGAGTATCGAATTGGAAACTAAATTTAACAGTAAACACATGTTTCCTACATTAAAAATATTCGAGACTTACAATTTTTGAATTACATATATAATTCTCTTGTGCAGTCGCGCTCTTGTGAAATTCGGCGTCAGTTTAGGATCGATTTTATAAGCGCAAAGCAGTCTCGAGATGTATCTCTCCAATGTTTTATCTGAAAAAAAGTTTGATAGAATGAAAGTGTCAAGCTTACCGTAAAGTAGCTCCTCTACCGGCATCACTCCCAGTTCTTTGTATCGTTTCAGCCTTTCAGCAAGCTAAAAAGTAGAGTAGCGTCGAAAGCATACAGTTTTTGACAATATTTTTTCTTTTAACGTTTAAGCTTTAAAATAAAAGCTCTTGTTTACCTTTCTTTGACGAATTGACTAAACAGTTAGGACTAAACGCAATTCATAAGCCTGAAGGCTAGCCTTTTGCCAAAGGGCTGACCGTTTATCGGGTTTTGGCTAGCTTAAGACGAGCCTTAGTTGGTTTGCACAAAAATTATAGCCAGGATCCGGTCAAGGCCACGACAGGGTCACAGCTTTGAATGGCCCTGGTCCCCATTTGCCTTTTTGGTTCACCTCTTTCAAGTAGGCTTTTAAAATTTTGGATTTCAACTGCTTCTTTGAAAAATGGGCAGAAGCCCTGGCTCAATAGAGTAAAAATCTACACACATACAGCCTTACAGCCTAATTCACACACAAGCATCCAACTCCATTAAAAGTACTCCAACCGCATTCCATTAAAAGCTACCTGTGTGCGTCTCAGTGAAACGAAGCTATCCAACCATTGTACAAAATGAAACTAAAAAAAACATTTATCCAACAAAGAGAACAAACCATAAGTCCTGGACTTTTCTTCAGAAATTCTTCAACCAAATGAGCACGACTTTGCAGAAAGCACGGGACAAGGAATAGCTCTATCGAATATCTAAAAAAAATCTAGAAGTTTTTTAATGTTAAGAAATTTTACCTTTCATGCCACGATAAAGTATCGACCACTTGCAGAGATTCTTTGAATTTCAATTGATTACATAACAACTAAGACTTTGGATAGATTTAGAGTTTATTACTTTAGTTTTTTATTACTTGAATTTGTGAATTCAAGAAAGACTTCAGCTCCGATTGATTTTCTTCATGAATTCGGAATATTTTGAAAATTTCTGGCAATGAAATCGTTGTCTCTTTCGTTGCGACATCGAAGGCGATTTTCTGAAAAAAAGGATATTAGAGTGAAAGAAAAGAAAACCTGTAAATCGATGGTGAGAAACTTTCTCTCTAACGTTTCTCGATCATCGCGCTTGTTCAACCACTTCTCGAAATACAATAGAATTCTAGCTAAACGCTTTGTTAACAGACAAAAGTTTAAATAAACTTACAAGCTATTCGATCGTTGTTCTCAAGACTGTAGTCACAGGAATGCCTAAAAAAAATTTAAAGACAAAGCGTTCTCGACTACTTGTGCAATTCGATGGCTGCTTCAAATGGATTCTCGGTTGTTCCGACGATGAGGTGAACAATCTCGGATATTAGTGTCAGTTGTTCATCTTTTGACTGCCCATCTTTTGACTTTTGACTGTTCACCCAAATTTCCTAAAACGAATCGATATCAAGTGATCAAAACAAGATGCCAGGTCTTATTTCAACAGCTGATAGTAAATGAACAAACTCTCTTGTTTTAGGCATTCCTTCTCTAAAAATCTTTCTCAAAAAAAAAACTCGCCGTTATAAGTTTCCGATGTGTGCGATGAGGTTCTGGGATATTTGTGTTTGCCTTCAAACGATGATGCAACGTTTTGCGTTCACTTCTTTCATTGGACTAAAAGATTAATTTAAACTGATATTTAATTTACTTCAAACAAACCATTTCTTGTTGAAATTCGAATAAACTAACTAATTAGAAATTAGAAAGTTTAAAAAATATTAGCAAGTTCGGCGAAAACGACATGTAATGTCGAGAAATTGCCGAGAGAAAAGAGCCTTTTGAGAGACGCAGAACACTCTCGATGTCTCACGGGGGTCTTTGACTGACTGGGCAAAAGAAGAGACGATTTTGAGATGTTTTTCAAATGTGAGTCAAATGGGCATATTCAGCATGTTATGCTATTTGGAATCGCTAAATGCTCATCTTCAAGCCTAGCTCTACAGGGTGACCAAGAGTTACCGCAACAACGTCGTATTATGTTATGAGCCCCCATTTCACTTTTTGTTTACCTGTTTTTATGGTTACCACTTCAAAAATCGAATTTGGACTTATCAACAAGATGGTGCGCCGGCTCACAAGGCAAAAAAGTGCAAGAGTTTTGTTCAAAGACCCTCCCGGACTTCATCTCGTTTTCTGAGTGGCCACCCAGCTCACCCGATCATAACTCATTGGATTACTCAGTCTGGAGTGTTCTTGAAGCCAGGGCATGTGCAAAACCACATAAAAATATCGAAAGTTTGAAGAAGGCGCTCATCAAAGCATGGGATACCCTGGATGATGCCTATTTGCTAGCCAGACTCCAAGACTTTTGATCGATGGTTTCATAAGTTTCCCAAACGTTTGCAAGCCTGTCTGAATGCGGATGGAGGCAAATTTGAATTTAATTGTTAATTTGTTACTGTTATATGTTGAATAAAGATGTTTAAGTTAACTTTTCGAGATGGGTTTCATAATTGGTTAAAAGCCAGACCTTTTGTGTGTTGCGGTAATTCTTGGTCACCCTGTAGACCACATAACAAAAGTATATGGTCAGACTCCAAGACTTTTTATCGATGGTTTTATAAGTTTAAAAATGGGAACAAATCTTTGAACGAAAGCGACCGGAGATCGGTTGAGGTTGTTATTGGGAGTTATTGGATACTGGAAGTGCTGGAAGTTATACACTCTGTCAAAAAATTATAGACGCACCCTGTTTTTTGCTAGTTTAGAGCCGGATATAAGTGCTAGTCCAGTGAAAAGTATTTTTTAGTTTCTTTAATGTAAAAAAACAACCCATGCAAAATTTCAAGTCATTTCACTCATCCAAAGTACTTTATCGTACAAAAAACGTTTTATCAGCTGTCAAAAAATTATAGACGCACTTTTATTTTATCAAGAAAAAGTTAACAGAAATAAAAATAACAACACAAACCAAATAAATTAATAATGTGTGGCCCCTCCTTGCTTTAGCCCAACTTCAAAAAGACGTCTTGGCATCGAAGAGACAAGGTCATAGAGCGCTGTTGGCTGAAGCCGATTCCAGGCTACTTGAATGGCTTTCTTGAGTTCATTCACATTCAATCAATTGCAGAATCTGACTAAAGCTTTTGAGAGGAAAAGATCAAATCTAAAAAAGGCTATGTTGCAGCATGACAATGCTCTGCTAAACTGACTCGCTCTACAACCAAAAGCCTGGACTGGGAACTTCCCAGAATATTCCCCAGATCTAGCTCCATCAGATTACCATTTATTTGGCTTGCTGGTCAAATATGGTACGAGACAAAATACTTATGAATATAAATTAGAATCAATGAATTTGTCTCCTTATTTCTTGCCAAAAACTGGCCTTTAGTTTGAGCATTGTGAGTAATTCTAGGCTTTGTTGTGCTAAGAATGAGTTCAAAAACAACTAAAAACATTAAAAATTTGCCAATTTCCAAGTACTCGGAAAATATTTAGCCAAAGGAACCAGTTCGACTTGGGATCAGCTTTTGAAATCATCACTGCTTGCGAGAAATGCAGAAATAGATGACAATGGTAAAACAGTAAAAAAAGTAACATGAAAACTAACGAAAGAAACTATTTAGGCACCCATTTGCGAAGATAAACCGAATCCATTTGTGGTGATGAGATTTCGGGGAAAGAAATCATGCGGAGAAAAGCACTACGTGGCCAACTTCACACTCACTTTTCGTTGAGATGAAGAGAAGTGAAAACTATCAAAAATTTCAACAAAACAACAGAAATCTTTCAGAAAACTGTTGATTCCGAGTGTTGAATGCAGTTGTGAACTTTTCCGTGCCAATCGACCCGACAAAAAAACTTTGGCTGATCGTTTTTTGTGTATAGCTTTGAATCTTCAAGTTGGTTAACACCCTAGCAACTGAGATTTCTGATTTTTTTGTACCTTCGTCTTCAAAACGTTGAAATCTTAGTTGCGAAAAAGTAAACCTGGAAGATTTCATGTAATTCATCTTCAGCTAACCGTTTTCTTTGTGATGTTCTTGGTGTTCTCGTTGTTTATCATTTGTTTTCTGTCAACGAAATGATTTATGAGGATCTTCACGCTCTTAATATGATCTCAATGCTTAATAGATTTTTCTTTTCTTCACAAAACTTCATCTAAAACGTCAAATCAATAAATTCTAGTATGTAAATGAAATTTTCTTTCAGCTTACTCGGTGTTCGCCGAATTTTCTGCGCCTTTCATTCAACGATCGGCAAAATTGTTTAGTTGATTTGTTATGATACTCGAGATTTCGTATTACAGCTAATTCAATGCAAAAATTCGATGAAAAAATGGAAACTAATCCAAGTTGTTCCAATCCAAAACAATCCAATCATTCGTTTCAATCCGTTGTTCCAATCAAATCCAATCATTCGAATCGCCTACCTTTAGTGAAAGATTAGCTTTGAACAAAAACTTTTGGTTTAGAACGTTCTAATTGTTCTAATTGTTCTAATTGTTTTAATTGTTCTAATTATTCTAATTGTTCTAATTGTTCTAATTGTTCTAATGTTTAGAATGGAGAAGCAGCAAAAAAAGAACATCATGGAAAGTTCTGCAATGTTCAGTTGAGGCTACAGCCGAAAGCTTTTCACTTTGTCCAACAATTCAACATTTTAGTACTTGTGATTCTTTTTATGACCACTTTTAAATGCAATCCACAATCGCCATCTATTTTTTGCCTTTAATTCTAATAACAAGTTGTTGATAGTGTTTTTATAAGTTATAGCTTCATTTCATCCATTTTTTTTCCAAATTTCCTAACCCTATTGAATGCCTAGCAAGAAAATTATTTGTTCAAAAATCACCGATACTGTTTCGTTTATCCATTTTTGATTGGTCAATTGAAAACCCATTCCCTCTTTTCAAAAGTTATCTTGCAACACAAAATCTGATTGGAAATCATTTAAAAGACAGATTCACAAAGTAAATTCATTCAATCTAACGCAAAAATGTTCCTCAAAATTGTTTTTGCCTTGCTTTTGGTGCTGAGTCTTCACTGTGTGTTGGGAAAAGACGGCGAGTTCATTTTATGATTACTTTTGATATCCAAAGAATTTATTTAGATCTCTCAATTGATGTTGCAAAAAACGCAATGCAACAAGCGAACGAGTTGACCGGTGAACAAAAGGAGCAACAATTGCGATTAATGGATATGGCAATGAAGGCACAATCCGATGTCATTCAACATATGTCACAATGGAGGAAATAAAAAGAAATCATAAAAGTGTTGATCGATAAGTTGAATTAGTTAACTGAGTGTGATTAATGAGCACAAAAATAAAAGACAAGTTGGACAAGTTGCGGCAAATTTAAATCTGTCGTAGCCGGTTATGAATGAGTGGGTCTAGGAGCGTCCAACCATCAAGTATTTAGTATCATTCAACGCAGAATTATTGATAATTATGTTAAATTTTTGAAATTAGAAAGATTGGATAAAAAGAAGACAAATTATGGGACCTCAAAGTTTTCTCTTGAACAAACAGTTTTTTTGCTCTAATTTTTTTTCTTTTCATCAAATCTTGCTAATTTTAAAAATTTAACATAATTATCAATAATTCTGCGTTGAATGATACTAAATACTTGATGGTTGGACGCTCCTAGACCCACTCATTCATAATCGGCTACGGAGATCCAGCCGATTTTGAATGAAACGTTGTAGCGCCGGCAATTTTTAACCTAAACTCACAAATTTGGTACCAATCGACGCAGAATTCAATTCGCTACAAGATGATATAATATTGTCCTCATACATTAAAGGGTTGCTCTACTAGAAAGATTTGCCAAAAAATTTCATTCATAATCGGCTACGACATATCGACTTCAAATCGTTGCAAAAAGTTGAAAAATGAAGGCAAACACTGCTTGAAACAACGTGTTTTCATATTTGTTTTCAAAAGATACTTTTCTTTCTAATAAGATCCAAAAAAAAACGTTGACATTGAAGACAACATCGTCGATGAAAAGGTGAAAAGGGAAAAGCATAGTTTTGACTTTGACAGGGAAAGAAAGGCAAAGAAAATTAGGCTACCGTTACGACAAGCACAAGAAATAAAAGCGAAAGACACACAATTTGTATCCTTACAAAGCAAAATATCAAATTTGAACAATCGTTTGGAGTTTTGAATGAAATTCCCTCATTGTCATTAACGTCAAAGTCTTGTTTTTTTTTTATCTGTCTTCGCACTCAGGTGTTCCTATTTTGCGTAGATCACAACCTGCTTCCACATTTCTCTATCCCTTGCTATTCTCATTCAGTGTTTCCTATCTTGATTGTTCCTGGTTCGAAGTCTTCGTCTTGCTTGTGCTGGTGGTTGTTGCACTCTAGCCATCCTTTCTCTGACCGTTTCTGCCACTCTTGTGCTCCACCTCGTTGCTGGTCTTCCGATGGCCCTCTTCTGGTCGCGTGGTAGCCACTTTGTGATCCGTATCGTCCATCTGTCGTCTGTTCTTCTGGCTACGTGGCCGGCCCATCTGAGTCTTTTTCTCTCAATCACTTCCACTGGATCTCTGAGTCCCGAGAGCTGGGGCATATCCGTACTTCTTAGGTCTTGGTCGAGCTGCGTCTTCCTATTGTACCCGAGGAGGTTCCTTTCAAGGGCTCGATGCGTCATTCTCAGAGCTCGTTCAGTGGTCTGTGTCGTGGCCCAGGTCTCTGTCCCATAGCAGAGTGCCAGGAGGACGGTGCTGTCGAAGAGGTGTGCCCGAGTTCTCTGGTGATCCTTGAGTATCTTTGTGACTTCTTTGATGCTTCCTAGTGCTGTCCAGGCCGCTCGTCTTCTTCTGGCGACTTCTGGTCTTAGGTCTCCCTCCATGTTGATGCTTCTTCCGAGATAGGTGTAAGAGGTGACTTCTTCTAGTGGTTGACCTTCCAGCTTGATCTCTCCAGGTGGGCACCATGCGTTCCTCATTCTAAATCATTCAGAATAAAAAAAACCCTCAAAGAAAGAATATTTTGGTAAATTCTTTTCACTGAAGAAGAAATGGTTGAAGAAAAGGTTTTTTTTGTAAGTACAAAAACGAGGCTTTTTGTAGGTACAAAAACGAGAAACTTCACGCAAAAGAAATTTTGGTTCTCGCTTTCCCTTGTTTTTTGCATAGAGATTTTTAAGAAACTTTGGTTCTCGTTTTGTTCTTAGATTCCTAAATTTTTTTTTTCTGTTCCTTTATTGAAAGCTAGAATATCTTGTCAAAAAACTAAAACCCAAGAATCACGAAGAAATAACTTTCATCTATTGGGTTCTAGACTCTTTCTTGTATCTTTCTTGTCTCTTTTCACTTCCTCACTCACAGATCAAATGTGTGGCTGTGAATAGAGGGAAAAAAAGGAAAACACAAGAAAGAGTTTACACCGATCAACGATAAGTGTGGGAAAAGAGTCTAGAAAGTACTTGACTCTGAATCTTATGGGATACAAGCTTTATTTGAATATTTTGTTGTACAAATACTCGCCAATTACTCGAGCTATTACTTGAGTAAAAATGACTCATGCAAATTTAGTCGAGTATTTACTTACTCGCGAGGAACACACTCTAGTATTCTCTCTATTAGACGAACTAGTCTAATAGAGAGAATCTCTATTGAAGTCAACTAAAACAGCTCATATAGCAAGAACCATCAATCAGAATCGATTGATGTGTTGTCGGGAAATGTAGCTCGAATGTAGATCTTTCAAAGAACAACAAATTGGCTTCTGGCAGCTTCTATTGCCTTTTGTCCGTTATTAGAGAGAATACGGTAAGTTGTATATTCATTTGTTATATTTAAGCCATGAAATGTTAGTGAAATAAAGTGCTTAACTAAAACTAAATCGTTTTCCAAACCATTTTCCTTGCTTTTAACGCTTTTACTGTAATTCTTGTCTTCTTCATCTAATGCTAAGTTTTGTACGTGTGATTACATTCGCATTTAACCTTCAATAGTTAAAAGTTCTTCAAAAGTTGTTAAAGAGTTGTTAAAAGCTTGATGCTGAATTAAATTGACGAGGTATTGACAACAATTTCTTTTTCACTACAATTGTATTCAACAAAAAATCTTTGCAGAGAACAGCTCGATAAAATGTGGCAAAACCATGTTGAAATCATCAAAGTTTTTGGGCTTGGGACAGCGCTCACAAGTAAGCACGACACAAAGAAAACAAAGTAAAATTTCTAAAAATATTTAGTCATAACGTGTGTGCTGGTGACGATTAGGACAAACTTGAGCGCGGCGTTAACCGATCCAAATGCTCCACACGCTTTCGAGATAAGCCCCATTTTGTTACTGAAAGTCAACAATTGGACTTGCGTTTTGGCTACCTTGGTGAGAGAAAATATAGCTTTCACAAAAATTCGATTTGATATGGCAACTAGACGTTGAGAAGTAGGACTATTCCAAAAAACCAAACCAAAGCCATGGCTAGCCAAACCAAGCCAAGGTCAATGGCCTTGGCTTGAATTCGGCCTAATGCCTTGGTCGTCAGGCTTTGAGGGCCTATAACTTTGTTAAGAGATAATATTTTTGCTAACTTTTTATATCATTGTACAGAGGACGTTTCAGGCTTTCAAATGATACTAAATAGAGCTTTTTTGGATCATCCAGTCCAAGAAAATCAGAGCCAACTCTGAGCGACTCTGGCCATTCCAACTCGAGTCTCGTGTCGCCTGGTTTGCATGGGAATGAAAAATCCAGTTAAGCTTTATTTTATACCATTTGAAAGCCTGAAATGTCCTCTGTACAATGACATAAAGAGTTAACAAAAATATTATCTCTTAACAAAGTTATAGGCCCTCAAAGCCTGACGACTCGTTCAAAATCCCCGAAAACTACGCAAGAGCTTCTGAATTTTATCAAATTTAATCAATTTTCCCAGAAATATTGGTATTGTAACGAAAGATAGTTCAGATTTTTTCGATTGCCCTTTTCACCAACTTGTTTGCCATCTATCGTTCAGTCGTCAATCGAAGGTTAGCGGTGACAGTTCGGTGAGTGATTGGCACAACACTGACACAACTTCCAGCTAAACATCCGGCTCACACAAAGCAGTTATTGATGTTAATTATCAGCAACGATTATTAGCAACCAATCAAAGCCTTGTGATCCTTTCAAATTTTCAGAGTTTTGGCCACCGCGGAAAATGTTAATCGATTTGTGATCACATTCAGCGAGTTGTTCACCAACATGTGCAGCGCTTTTGCTATTTGGTGAGTGTGTTTAGTCAAAGGTGATTGATAGGTCGGGTGCTAAGATTAGCGTTCTTTTTTTCTGCAAGATAACATTTATAAAGAGGGACCTATCAGTATTCTCTTTCTTCGCCTGTAACCAGGTCCCGGTTAGCTCAGTGGTTAGAGCATCAGTCTGGAAGGCGGGGCCGTGGCTGCGTTTGAGGGTTCGACCCCCTTCGCGGAAATTCTTCTTCCCCATTCTTTACTTTACTTTATTTTTCGAGCGCTAAAAGAGCGCTTTTCATCGCTTTTCATTCTTTTCATTGCTCGATTTTCGTTGCTGAAAAGATTTTGTTGAAAGTTTCATATATTTAGACTTCTAGTGACGCTTGCACTGGCAATTCTCGAGTCATTTAGCTATTAGCAAGCACACGCTCTGTGAATTTATTAGCTTACAGGTGCCCGTCCACTACTTTAGTCACCTATCAACAATATATCGAACTTTCATGGCTTTATCCGACCAATATCTATTGTCAGGCGATCATTTCGATAAAGTACGCTGCTTTGATGAAATAAATGACTAAGTTTTATGTCTCAAAAAGTCATTCAATGTTGGCTTTGTCTAACTTTGACGCTTTCTAAAGCTCTTTGCTTCCAATAAAATTGGATAAAGGTGTTTATTTATCAAGTACATATTTATCAAGTACAAAATTCTCAAAAATCTAGCCGCTACATGGTGATTGCCTCTGATGGGACGCTTCTTGAAAGCGCTTTGAGATGGCCGTTTGGGCAGTGTTTATTTTGCTATGCACTCGGTTCGGTCAAACTTGTTGGTACTATTTTGAGTAACCGACTAGCGTACGAAAGTCGCGTCTTGGCACAAACCGTTGGGACAATCAATAACGCGATCCCGATGACGATCGTCTGTTTCATGATTGTCCTCGATTTGTTCACATTGTTGAGAGTTCGAAAAGTTTGTTCTATCTCTTTGCCTAACAATTGAGCTTCTAGTGGGCAGCTAATCACACCAGCCATCCCGACAAGCGACTGTTAAAACAGGTAAGCGAAAAATATCGCTGTAATATATTGCCGATCACATCTGTTCAGATGCTGATCAGCTCATGCGTTTATTTCATTCAATACGTGGTGTTCCCTTCGCTCTATTGGGCAATTTGTACTTGCTTTGGGTTCTACTTGCAAAATGCGATTTTCTTGGTGATCAACGTACTTCAATTTGGCATATACACGCTGGGAATGAGGTTAGATTGATTAGAGTAGTTTTTTTTCCGATTAATTCTCCTTCTTTTTTCAGTCTCGTCAATGCAATACTTTTGGGCTTACCAAGAGCGACAAGTACCGCTGACAAATCGCCTAGAATCGAAAAAATCCATCAAGTCGCATCCTCGATTCAAAGCATTACTATGAATAATATTTAAGCCATGTCATGTTTATCAAAAGACAGAAAATCAAAAAATGTATTGGGTTGGTGAATTGAAACCAATTGAAAATTGGTTGGTGCCGGACTTTGAACTAAAATTTATTGAACATAAAACCATGAATTGATTCGAAATAATTTCCATTATTATTGATGACTTCTGCTCATTTTACAGGCAATTTGCGGATTCCTCTTTCGTAGTAAGATTTTGGTTTTGAATCGAAAAACTTTTGGAGCCAATTTTTGACTGCTTCTTCCGAATCGAAGTGTTCTCGCGCAAGCTCATTACTCATGTTTCGAAAAAATAATAAACAGAAGGGGCGAGGTCCGGACTGTATGCGGGATGCGCCAAAAGTTCCCAAACAAGGCTATTTATTTTAGAGCGAGTCAGTTTTGCAACATGAGGGCGCGCGTTGTCGTGGAGGAGAACGACCTTTGACTTGGAGGGCCTATTCTTCTTCAGGAATTCATTCACCTTTTCCAACTGTTCACTTTATTTGATTGCATTAAGGTACGTCTTGCTATCCAGCAACTCCCAGTACACCACACCAAAGATAGAGCACCAAAAAGTTTTGTATATATTGGGTTGGTGAATTGAAAACTGCCGGACTTTGAACTAAAATTTATTGAACATAAAACCATCAATTCATTCTAAATAATTTCCATTATTATTGACGACTTCTGCCCATTTTACAGGCAATTTGCGGATTCCTCTTTCTTCGTAGTAGGATTTTGCTTTTGAAGTATTTACGGTATGTTTTATAACGTCTACAGGGTGCGGCAAAAGTTCGGAGCCGCTATGAAAACATTGCAGAAAATTTAGCTCACGCTTTTTTTTGTGTCTCGTATACTTTTTTCCTTTTTTCGAGTATAGTTAAGGTGATTTGTTACAAAAATTTTCTTTTTAGGAGAAAATTCGTAAGAATGAACGCCAAAAAACGACGCGATGTGATTCTCGGATTATACCAAGGCGGAAAAAATAGCCCGGAGATTGTAAAAATCACGAAATATCCAAAAAGCACCGTCAACAAAGCAATTAAACGCTACAAGGCGATAAAGAACAACAAGGATCGCCCTTGAAGTGGTCGACCACCAACCGCCGTAACATCTACGAACATCAACGAAATTCGCTTTCGGATCCGCCAAAACAAGCTGCGGTCGACGCGAAAGATGGGCAAACAGCTGAAAATTAGCCCTCGAAGCGTTGGAAGGATTGTTAAAGGGAAACTAAGATTCTTTAGCTACAAATTGGCCAAAGCACACGTCTTGAGCGACAAATCCCAGAAGAAACGAAAGTGTCTAGCAAAGAAGATGGTGCGCCTGGTGGCG
Organism: Mesorhabditis belari; assembly: GCA_958450365.1. NCBI lineage: Eukaryota > Metazoa > Nematoda > Chromadorea > Rhabditida > Rhabditidae > Mesorhabditis > Mesorhabditis belari. Next base: position 211,854 of record CAUEEP010000914.1, read on the forward strand.
ACTGGCCTACTTGAGAGGATCCTCTTCACAGATGAAAAGATTTTTTCTATGCAGTCTTTGCACAACCGCCAAAATCATAGATAACTTCTCAAAAGGGTTCTGAAGAACACATTTGCGGCAAATTTGATGGTTAGAAAGCATTTTTCAGCTTCGATTATGGTGTGTGGAGGTATGTGTGCTACAAGCAAGACACCGCCTGTTTTTTTGGACAGAAATGTCAAGATGAATGCTAAAAACTGCCAACAACTGGTATTAAAAGATGTCTTGAAACATTGGGCAACAAATCACTTTGGATAAGCTGGTTTTTCCCTGCAACAGGACTGGGCTCCGGCGCATGGTGCTCACTCAACTCTCAACGTTTGCAATCAGTTGTTTCCAGGCTTTTGGGATAAGACCATTTGGCCTTCAAATTCGCCAGATCTTAATCCCTCGATTACTCCGTTTGGGCTATTTTGGAAGGCAAGATCTCGATGAAGACCTATCAAACAGTGGATGCTTTAAAATCTGCTCTGAAACTAGTCTGGGATGAAATAACTGTTTAAGCGTGCGCCACCATCGTGAGGAACTTCCCAAAGCGTTTAAAGAGGTGTATCGAAGCGGATGGTGGAAATTTCGAGCATTTGTTATAAGTTATTTGTTTTTATGATTCGAATAAAGAATTTGTTATTAATTTTTAACTTTTTAAAGCTGGTTTTTAAACCTTTAACTATCTTAAGAAGCGGCTCCAAACTTTTGCCGCACCCTGTACAGAGTTCCCGCAACTTTTTACTCACTTCATTTTAAAATAACGAAAGAAAGCTATCGAGAAAGCTCAATTAAACTTTTTAAAACAAAAAACCCTAATAAAATTATACGTACAAATCACTAATAAGGAGTCTATCACTATTTTAAACTATTTTAAAATAACTTAAGAAAGCTATTCAAGCTTTTTTTCATATTTTTCTCTTTAAACCGGTACAAGCAACCAAAATGAGTCAATTTTCAATGTTTTTAAAGATAAAATTAAACAATTTACAGAAATTTTAAACTTTTTATCAATTAAAATAAACTAAACTTGATATTAGACCCTTTCCAGAGATTTCTGAAGGCTTTTTTTTTCAACAAAAACATCAAAATCTGTTGACTTTGTGTTTCTATCCAAATAAATATGAGCCTAAATGCTTTTAAAACTATTTTCAAAGGTTTTTAGCATAAGATTATTGAAAAGTGGGAGTGGGACAAATGCGACCTTTTTTTTGCGCACCCGGACATTTGCGCACCTTTTTTTCTTAGCCCATTAGCGCACCTTTTTTCGCGTTTTAAAAAAGCTCTAGAAAGCTAATATTAACCAATTTCTATTCCAAAAGTTTTTTTCTAGGTAATTTTAGGGCGTAGAATCGAAATTTGCGCAAATGTCGGGGTGCGCAAAAAAAAGGTCGCATTTGTCCCACTCCCTGAAAAGTTTATAAATTTTTGTTTTAAATTAGTCTAAACTTCAAGTATAACAAGTATAATTAAAATATTGAAAAGAAAATAGTTTAAAAAGATCAAGGATAAATGATCTAATGTCAGCGAAAGAGCATCATGAGCTGTGGCTTGTTGATGAGGTCAGTAAATGGATATAGAGAACGCGGATAGAGTTACCGAGATGTCTACCTGATTTTATAACAAATGGTGAATTAATCGAAAAGCCTAATAGATTGAATTCCTTTAACTCACTCCTCCTAAAACATAGGCTGGATTTCCTTGGTTTAATGTCAAGCCTTCCATTCGTCGAGTATTGGGTTGGTGAATTGAAAACTGCCGGACTTTCAACTAAAATTTATTCAACATAAAACCATGAATTCATTCCAAATAATTTCCATTATTATTGACGACTTCTGCCCATTTTACAGGCAATTTGCGGATTCCTCTTTTGTAGTAGGATTTTGGTTTGTGTGTGAGACAAGTGTGATGCTCAAAAATGGAGGACTGGAGACTGGAGATGTCCCAGTTTGAGCACTTTCTTCAAAAGAAACCCATTTTGGTGTCAATGGAAAAGTTGTAGAGAATCAAAAATTAGGCTTATAGCCAAATTTCCAAAAGATTCACTTAGTAGTTTCGCCTGAAATGCAAGTTTTGTGAAAATTCGTAAATTTGGCATTTCTTGAAAACCAGTTTTTGAATCGTTCTGAAAATTTGGATATAAGCTTCATTTTTGATTCTCTACAACTTTTCCATTGACACGAAAATGGGTTTCTTTTGAAGAAGGTCCTCAAACTGTCACATATGACAATAGCCGGCAGTTTTCAATTCACCAACCCAATATTTTCGTATTCAGTTGACTAAACGATTCAGCATTCAGCATTTGACGCAGAATGAAATTGCGCATCGAATGACACCAAAAACAACTTAAAATATAATATCCATGCAAAATGAAATATTGGCCAAAATACGGCTGAAAAAATGCCCGTACAGTAAGGCAGACAGAAAGATAGACAGAAAGACAGACAGATACCGTACCCCCCCCCCCTTCCCTCCCCCTCCTTTTCCCCCATTTCATTTCCCCTTTTTGCGCAGTAATTCTTTTTCTAGAGTTTGGGTTTCTTTTGAAGAAAGTCCTCAAACTGTCACTTATGACAATAGCCGGCAGTTTTCAATTCACCAATTCAACTATTGGGCCAACCCAATAGTTAACTGCTCTTCCGTTCATTTATAGACTTTTTCTTGCATAGAATTCTCTGAAAATTGGTTTTTTTGGGTTTTTTCGGGTGTGGAATCCGAATCCAAAGTCAGATTCCAGTCAGAAAATTCGAACCCGAACCTAATTCCACCTTCGTTTTCTCAGCCGTCTCTCGGCCGATTGCTCTGAAATTTTGTCTACAAGCAGAGAATACCAATTTCTATTTCTAAACAAAATTTCAGAAAAATCGGCCAAGAGATAGCTGAGAAAACAAAGGTGGAATTAGGTACGGGTTCGAATTTTCACATGTCTAGTTGCAAAGTTGACTAAGTTTGAGCGTCTCGTTCTCAACGCTAGTTTAAGTCAAGTGTTATAGTCAAGTGTAATATCGGTCCGATCTCGGTTCGATCCAATCTGGTACCAGATCACTATAAATTACCAGATTCCGGAATAAAATGCAAAAATTTTAGTCCGGTCCAAATCAAGTCCAAACTGGAAAGGTCACCAATTTAAGATGGGATCTCTCAATGAGACCTAGCTGATCTTGTCAAGTTTCTCAGGAGATTCAAACATCCATACAGTTTTTATTCAAATCCCAAACATCCATCCATATCCATGCCTTATATTTCAAAGGTCGAAGTATTTCTTACGATCTTCCGACTCTCCCCAGTTAGCAATTCTCTAAAAATCCATTTTCTGTCAGGCAGACACACTGGCATACTTTCATGCAAAACATTTTATTCAAAAAATAATTGTGAACGAATGCAAGAAAAAGACTGAATCATTTTTGTTCGTTATCGACAACGGCTTAGATGCACCAGCACTCCGATTCAATACAAAGTCCTCCCCCTGGGTGGCTGTTATTGATGCAGCACAGACTGCAAGCCCCATTCTGAAAAAAATTGAGTGGAATATTGTCGTTGTTTCCTTTGTGACTCTTGAAAAACTCTCATTTCCCTAAAAGCCTCAAAACTATGGCGAGAATGCTGATTGAATGTTATTGAAACACTTCGGGATAGGTGATCTTTTCAACTCACCGGACAATTGTTGTCACATTCACTCACGTGGACGAGAGCAAGAGAAACACCTAAACATTCTTGATTCAAATGAATTGCAATTTTACTTATTGGAGAGAGAAAAACAGGTCAGTGTCTCTGACATGGCAGACATCAGTCAGATCTATCAGTCCTAACTAAGTGCTGGTTTACAATTACAATTCTGTAGGAAGAAGTTCGAAACTTCTGAAATTTACATGGAACTTCCACTCACTAAGAAAGAGAAGAAAAACGAAAAGGATCTTGTTGGCAATCATTGCGACGAAATGAAAGAGTTGAACTGTTTAGAACTGTTCGGTGAAGTGACGGCTACTGAGCTCTCTTTTATATAATGTTTCTGCTGTTTGAGCGTTCTTTCTTTACTGTAGGTAAGATAACAACAAAAAGTTACAATTTTCTTAAGTAAATCTCACCATTTCAAAGCGTTTTTCGACATTTGCTTGTCATTTTATTGATAAGACCGGCGAGTCTTACAGGCGGAAGCTTCTTTAGCACATTTTTTCTCAAATTCTTTTGAAATTAAAATTGAATTCATTTGAAATTGATTTGAACCGGATCTCCTTGTTGATACAGGGCACATTGTTAGCTACAATGTCTATCACGGGTCAGATTGCGTCAATGGCATTTGAATTACCGAAGAATTTTTTGATGTAATTTAACTAACACTCTCGTGATAAGACAGTTTCTCGACTATTCAGACCTGGATAAAGTTGAATTGAATTTTTCACATAAACTAGCCGAATCTCTTTTTAACACCAACTTGATACTTTTAAAAAACACTAAAGTATCGTAGGTTGGTTCTTTCACAGTTCTTTCACAAGCCATTTCGCTTCACATGAAATTTGTGAAATTGTGAAATTGAAATACAGTCATGGACAAAAGTCTTTTAACATTGGTTTTTAGAAGTTTGTTCTTTGTATATCTTGGTCCAAATCCGAGCAATTTGCAAACGCTTAAAAGATTTAAAGAGCTTATTATCTCTAATTTTAACATTACAAAAAGATGGATTTAACAATTTATCAGGTGTCATGAACTTTTTAAAAAAACAAAAATTGGGCCAAAAATTGATGGACAAAAGTCTTTTAACATGTGAGAAAAACATTATGAAATCAATACTTAGTAGATCCTCCGCGAGCCGCCATTACTGCTTGAATTCTCCTTGGCATGCTGTCAACCAGATCACGTAGAATTTGGGGTCCAATAGTTGTCCAGACTCGACGGATGAAGTACCAAAGCCCCACTTTTGATCCGAATAGTTTCCCTTCAATTTCGACTTCACAAACTTCACAATCGTTCGGCCAATCTTTATGATTTTGGTGTCATTTTGTTGCACTTATTGAGATCTACAAAATGAAACCAAAATCATAAAGATTGGTTCACTTAGAAAAAAGTTATGGTGAGTTGTTTTTTAGGCTTTTCAGTAAAGTACTCGAGGGCATAAGGACATCCGAAAGTCCTGTCGGTCTATTTTAATCGTCTCTCAGAAATAAACTAGCTTTCAAGTTCATAAAAAAGTTATTTGAGGTACTCATTTTTAACACCCCCAAAGAGCTGAGTTTTCTTTTTATCCCCTCCACCATTCCTCAGTCTTCTAAGACACCTAGAAATCTTTATTTACTAAACGCCCGCCCGTTTCGGTCATCCAATTTCGCCCATCTAATGCCGGATTCATGTTCTACAACCTTACAAAATTCCCACTTTATCCAGGTCTGAATAGTCGAGAAACTGTCTTATCACGAGAGTGTTAGTTAAATTACATCAAAAAATTCTTCGGTAATTCAAATGCCATTGACGCAATCTGACCCGTGATAGACATTGTAGCTAACAATGTGCCCTGTATCAACAAGGAGATCCGGTTCAAATCAATTTCAAATGAATTCAATTTTAATTTCAAAAGAATTTGAGAAAAAATGTGCTAAAGAAGCTTCCGCCTGTAAGACTCGCCGGTCTTATCAATAAAATGACAAGCAAATGTCGAAAAACGCTTTGAAATGGTGAGATTTACTTAAGAAAATTGTAACTTTTTGTTGTTATCTTACCTACAGTAAAGAAAGAACGCTCAAACAGCAGAAACATTATATAAAAGAGAGCTCAGTAGCCGTCACTTCACCGAACAGTTCTAAACAGTTCAACTCTTTCATTTCATCGCAATGATTGCCAACAAGATCCTTTTCGTTTTTCTTCTCTTTCTTAGTGAGTGGAAGTTCCATGTAAATTTCAGAAGTTTCGGACTTCTTCATAGAGAGTTGTAATTTTAAACCAGCACTTAGTTAGGACTGATAGATCTGACTGATGTCTGCCATGTCAGAGACACTGACCTGTTTCTCTCTCTCCAATAAGTAAAATTGCAATTCATTTGAATCAAGAATGTTTAGGTGTTTCTCTTGCTCTCGTCCACGTGAGTGAATGTGACAACAATTGTCCGGTGAGTTGAAAAGACCAACTGTCCCGAAGTGTTTCAATAACATTCAATCAGCATTCTCGCCATAGTTTTGAGGCTTTTAGGGAAATGAGAGTTTTTCAAGAGTCACAAAGGAAACAACGACAATATTCCACTCAATTTTTTTCAGAATGGGGCTTGCAGTCTGTGCTGCATCAATAACAGCCACCCAGGGGGAGGACTTTGTATTGAATCGGAGTGCTGGTGCATCTAAGCCGTTGTCGATAACGAACAAAAATAATTGTCTTTTTCTTGCATTCGTTCACAATTATTTTTTGAATAAAATGTTTTGCATGAAAGTATGCCAGTGTGTCTGCCTGACATTTCTGATTTCTTTCATTCCTGCGGGGGACCCATCTTCGCTTCTAAAGTTTTTTCGAATTAGTCTCTAATAAGACAAAACTTCGCGTTTCTCTATCGATTTTTATATTGATCGAGGCCGGGATTGATTTGAAAACTATTCAGTTGAGAGAAGTGACAGAATACGGTTCAATTTTTTGGTTTTGTTTTGTTTTTAATTTGCTCACTTGCACGTGATTAAACGTTGGGGTTGGGAATGGAGTTGGGACAGGGTTTGCAGCCGTTGTGACAGCACCGGTGGTGGCATAGGCGTTGACGCTTGAAGTTCGAATGCCAAAAAGGCGTGTTTGGAAGCAGTTCCTCATCCACCTCTAAGTCGCGTTCACGATAAAAATTCAACCGATAACTCTTTTGACAGTCGACTCTTTCAACACATCTTGGCTTTGGGCTACAAAATTCCAGCTGAGATTGCAAAATTCCAGTTTTAGTTTACCAGTTCGACTGCATCATTGCCAACAAGATGGTCATTTTCGTTTTCTCTCTTTTGGCGAGTTCTTTAAATGGAAATTTAGGAGATTTTGTATTTCTTCATAGATGTAAACCATTATAATTGTCGAGTGAGTTGAAGAGATCGATTAAAGTGTTTCGTGTTTCACAAAGTGTTTCAAGAACAATGTGGCGAATAGCCACTAAAAAGTTACTTAACTCTGGCAGCCTAAAAATTGGAAAAATATTGAGGAAATCGGTGCGCCTTCATTCTATTTCGGGCCCCAAATCATTTATTGTTTTGTAGCTTGTTAGCTGAGTATCTTGGGTTAAAGCCTATATAAGCTGTTGTTCATTTGGTTGTTCATTTGGTTTGGTTATCTTTCATTTTCTTTCTGCTTTCCTCTCATTGTGTGAAAGTTGTGTCCTAATTAGGACGAAATTGTTTCTGTTTTTTATCGTCGCTTTTAATTCAATTGTCGATCTTGTGTGTAAATTGCTCAAGTGAGAGCCCAAAGATTCCGAGTCAGTCGGCTATTGAATAAAGTGTTTTTAGTTCCAATATGGTTTCAATATGGTTCTAATATGGTTCTAATAACGTGTCTTGAGTGAAGAGTACCAAGCACGCGAACAATATTTCTTTACAAACAATGTTTTGCCGAAAAAAAGCTTTTCTAGAAACTTTATTAAAAAGATATACTTAAAGGAAGATTTTAATTAGAAATTTTCTAATTTAGGTATTTTCTAAAATTCGTATATTAATACAATACAAATAAGTTGCGAATAATGAAAAAGTTTAGATTTCAGATGGAGTTGGGGCAGGGTTTGCAGCCGTAGTGACAGCACCGGCGGCGGCGTAGGCGTTGACGCTTGAAGGCTGAATGCCAAAAAGGCGTTCCATCAGAAAGCGTTGATAGGGCCGCGTCGTTGACAAGATCACCAGCGGATAAAGGATACCGAAAGTGCCGACGAGTAGCGCCGAGAAGTAGTTGAAAACTGAAAATGCTTATGAAAGAGAACTACAATCAGCACCAAAAGACCTACAAAAGCTGACGCATTTTATTATCTTTAGGAAAAACTTGGAAACCAACATGCTAGGACAGTGGTCGTGTTGATGGTGTAGACAATAACCAGAGCTGTCACTGTCAACATTGCCGGGGCTAACGAACAAGAGGTCTGCAAATTACGAAATTAACAAGACTGAGCTAGTACTGTGTTTCTGGATCACTGGATAGCTGGATCACTGGATAGCTGGATAGCTGGATCACTGGATAGCTGGATCACTGGATAGCTGGATTACTGGATAGCTGGATCACTGGATAGCTGGATTACTGGATAGCTGGATCACAGATCACAGCTTTGCTCAAGAAACACCAAGAAATTATGAAACTTCCACCAGTAAATAGCCAAAGATTATTTTGATACCAAATACTTGTTAGTAACAGTAATAACTTGTTAACAAAAATAGTTTTCTAAAAGCTATCGTCAAGTCAAGTCAGTCAAGTCGATCACTTCACCTGAATAAGCAGCATGAAAAAGGCTATCCGTTGAGCGGATACTGTTTTTGGGGAAAGATGTTGTGCGAGACTCTTGCTAAAGTACAATAGGAGGATGGTGTAGGCGTTGAAGAAAACGAGTAGAGCGCCGTAAATCAGCAACGTTATCACAATGAGAAATAGATCGATGGCGGTGATCACATTAAACACATAAGGGGTCACCGGAAGGGGATTTGTGCCAAAAAGCAGCGACTTTTGGTTCTGAAATATGGATGTTTATGAGCACCTAGAACGGTTTTTATAAAAAATAGAAGAGTTAGGTCCCTCTGAAGCAAGGTGGATCAGCTGTAACGGTTAGCAAATTTGACCAGTAAGTGAAAGGTCGTGGGTTCGAGACCCGACGGCGCTTTTGATCCAAAAATGTAACGTTTTTTAATGACTTTGACAACTTAGACTTTTGATGACATCTAGATCATCTGTTTTGTATCTTAAAGTCTTTGCAAATATAAAAACCTCACCAACACCGCCGTGAAATTAGCTAGCTCGCAGCAGCGACTGACCAAGATGAGCAGTGTGGCAAACGGGATGATGAGCAGGGGTTGTACAATATATTTTTGATACCGAAAATAGACTTCTTTCGTGTCGCCGAAGAGGACGAGCTCGAAGCGATGTTTGAAGCAAAGCACAATCGCCCGAGCGCAGTTCGCCCCGGCCAGATAGAAGCACACCTACGCCAAACGTCATTTGTTTTTCTGTTACTTTGTTACCAAAATTATTTTCATCGAGAGCCCTCCATAGGATAATGAGATCACGGAGATCGAGACGGCGTGCAGGGCTTCTGCTGTGTCGTTGCCGCTATCCTTGTGGAAAGTGAAGCCCATGAAGAGCAATAGATAAATGATCCCAAAAAGACCACTCGAAATCTAAAAAATTGTTGAATGCAAACACTTTAGGAAAAGTTTTGTAGGCTCGAACTGGAAAGGGATCGGAAAGTCTATCTATTTGAATCTCTCAGAAATAAACAAAGAAGAAACCCACAAGACTGTCGAGAATGTGAGCACGGTAAGCGATCATTTTGATAGGAGTGCCCTTTGAGGCAACGACGATCATTGCAACGTTGCTGGCCAGAGTGAAGAGCACGACGACGATCGAGAGTTCCGAACGATAATAGAACGGGTCAAAGAGAGTCAGATTCGACATCAATGAGGATTTCGGTAGACTCTGAATAGAATTTGTCTCGTTGTATCTCTTTATATTGCGACAGCTTCCTTTAAATTTTGTTGAGATCAAAGAAAACAAAAAAAACGCTGATCATGAGAGTACAAAGTTAAAGATAGACCTCTATATCGGAATAATAAGTGGTATGATCGGAGTTTTCTTCTCAAATGCACAGAAAAAAAACCCAAGACAAAGGAGCCAGGCTCACTCGTAGTTGAGGGTCTTTTTTGGGATTAGAGAATAATTGGGGATTAGAGATTAAGGATTCTGAGCCAGTGGGACCAAATGAAAAAAGTTAATTGAAGAATTTTTCGAGACACTGGAATGAGTCGAGTCACTATTGAGGCCAATTAAAAGCAAGCAACGCGTTTATTCGTTTGAAAGAGTGAAAGGAGCCAAATCTGAATGTGCAATGAATCCAAGTCTCGTATCAGAATTCTCAAATGCAAGAAAAAGCTGCTGGATCGTGTAAAATCCCTCATGTAGTTGAAGTCGACTACGGTGTTGTGATTCATCTCCAATTCTTTCGCACAATAGTCGATCGAAGCCCACTGTTGAGTCCATTCATAGATGAATCGTAGGATTTTGAGAGACGGAATTTTGGTTCCCTCCATCTATGGGCTAACACGCAGGCCGTCTCTTCTTCGATGCCGGACCGTTGTTGCTCAGGAGCTTGCTTGCGAGAAGGATTCCTCCCAGCCCTTTGTCACCATCAGCTCCCGTAATAACTTTAATCTTCTCCGCTGCTTCTGCCAGTTCAAACGCCTTTGGATCATCGCTACCAACAACATGTTTCTTTCTTGCAGGCACTGAATTGCTTCTCTGACATTCTCTTCTTCGCCGCCCTCTAGTAGTGCCCGATCATTTCGCCCGTCCGGCACGACGTTTTGTCACATCTCCATCGAGGATTCTGATTGAGCGATAGCTTCATAACGTGATGGTTGGCGCGTTTGCGAGTAGTAAACAAGATGCGGCGTTGTTGAAAGAACGAGATTGCATCGGCCTCGGTAGTCGATAAGCGAAACATGAATCCACCGTCAGGAAAAAGCAAAAGAATGAATTTTCTGTGGTTTTCCTTGGTCATTTTCATGGAAGCGTGCAAATTTGGCGAAAATTTTGCGGAATCAAATTTTGCGGATGTGTGACGGAAATGATCGGAAATGAAAATTTGATTAATTTTTGCGGATTTATAACGAAAAACAACCAAAAAATGTCGTAGCACTAAAGAATAAGCATTTTTGTAATTCATAGCTCAAAAATAAACAAAAAAAAATTGCACTTTTGAAGTACCTTTGACCTTTGATTTTGTTGCCAAAGATTTTTGGATTTTGATTGGACAAAAGTATGTGTTGTAATCAAAATCCAGCTTATAGTTCCTGCTGGGCGCTGAGAAAAGGAAATGATAGACAAGACTTTGTGTCTAACTTTGGAACCGTATCGGAACCGTATTAGATCAAAAAAAAGAACCGTATTGGAACCGTATCGGAACCGTATCGGAACCGTATTGGAACCGTATTGGAACCGTATCGCAACCGTATTGGAACCGTATCAGAACCGTATCGGAACCGTATTGGAACCGTATCGGAACCGTATTAGATCAAAAATAAGTAGGATGTTGGGCAAAAGATTACTGATTAGTCAACTTTACAGTTTTATCTCCAAAGGGCACAGGGAAAACTGTAAGAATAACTATTGGAAAGTTCATTTGACACGAGTTAAACAGTGAACACGAAAATTGAACAGCTGTACAGTGAGTTTTTGATGTGATTTTTCTGCAACGAATGTGTAAAATGTTTACTTCTCTTTGTGATCATCAAATCTCAAGAAATTTTCATTGAGATTGCCGAAAAAACGAGACTTTTTAAACGCTTTAAATCTCATTTTTTATGGTACAACGTAAAATAATCTTGTAAAGTTAAAGAAAATTGAAATTTTGAGTTTTAGAAGATGACCAGGTGAGGTGAGATGACCAGGCTCTATTGAGCAAAGCACATCCGCGCGAAAGTGCGTTTTCTGATGAAAATTGATGTTATACCTACCATTTGATGGGAAAAAGTGTGCTAAATCCGAATCTCGATATCATTTTTAAATTCCATATTATTGGAATCGTATTGGAACCGTATTGGAGCCGTATTAGATCAACATAGGAACCGTACTGGAACCGTATTGGAGCCGTATTAGGTCAACATAGGAACCGTATTGGAAAAAACGGACTTTTTCAAAAGACGCAAAAAAGCCAAAACTTAAGTTCGTAAAACGGCCGTAAAATCTTTCACCTTTGACCAATTTGCTTACTTTTCAAATATTCTAAAAATAGACACCAGCTTTTTTATTATTATTGTAAGTTATAAGCAATTTGTTAGAATTACTCAAATTTTAGAAAAGGAAAAGTATGAAAATCTCAAAATCAAGACCAGGGTTTGAAGGCTTCGACTTTGAAAAAAGTTCATAATAGAAAAAAATTCTCTCTAATAATTTTGATTTCACGATCCTTTCTAAGCATTTTAGTTCAAAAAGTAATTAAAAATAACCATTCTGCGCAAAGTTATAGCTTTTTTTTCGGGGGTAGTCAAAACAGCGCCATAATAGAAAACGTTCAAAACAGCGCCGTCAAATTTCCAAATTTCTCAAAATCCAAAAAACCAAGCCGGTTCAAGTTTTACATCAAAAAATTCCTTGCGTTCTTGGCTACATGATGGGTCAAACAGTTTTTTAAAAAAGTTAATATTTCATAGGTAAAAAGAGCACTCAAAATGGGTCGCTAAAGATATTCAGTTAACCAAATGAGTATCACTCGATTTTGAGTGCTCTTTTTATCTATGAAATATTAACTTTTAAAAAAAAAACTGTTTCACCTGTTGACCCATTTTGTTGTTTCTTTGATAAAAGTTTGCTGTTTCTGGCGGAGGTGTCTAAAAAATTCTTTACAACAAAGCAATCCGTTCACAAATCGATTAAAAAAACTTAACTTTGTATAATCGTTTTTGTAGAAGACAATATGTAGGAAAAATAATAGAAAATCTGGGGGGTGGGACAAATGCGACCTTTTTTTCGCTGGAAAACGCCTTAGGAAAGGCCGTAAAGATTCAAAAATGCTTTTATATTTCGCTTTACAAATTCTCTCAACTCTCAACAAATTTACGGTGTTTTTCTTGGCGAAATCTCTTCATTTTTTAAGTTTTTCACAAATTCGGGCTATCTCTCACTCAATTTCCAAGGCGAATTCACTTTCCAGCACGATTTTCATGTGAAAAATAAAGTTTTGTGCAATTTTTTTATTTTCTGCTAAAATGCATAGAAATCTGACCGAATTACCGTACCTTGCTAAAGCTGCTTTCTAAAAGGCGCTCTTTGCAAGTAAAGGTAAAGTTAAACACTCGCGCGGTGGGACATTTCGCTGCACCTTTTTTCGCTTAATTCGCCTTAGGAAAGGTCGTAGAGCTTCAAAAATGTTTACATAGAGGGAATCGTATGCGTAGATTCCGAATTTCGACAAATCAGACCTCGCTGACACGTCAAATTTGGGCTAAAAGGCAAAAACTACGCAACTTAACGCTTTTCCGCAGTTTTCGCCTTTTAGCCCAAATTTGACGTGTCAGCGAGGTCTGATTTGTCGAAATTCGGAATCTACGCATACGATTCCCTTCTATGTAAACATTTTTGAAGCTCTACGACCTTTCCTAAGACATTTTTGAAGCTCTACGGCCTTGCCTAAGGCCTTTTCCAGCAAAAAAAGGTGCGCAAATGTCCAGGCGCGCAAAAAAAGGTCGCATTTGTCCCATCCCCCAAAAACGAGCATATATTTGATATTGAGGGCACCCAGGGGTACGGTAATTGAAGCGTGTTTGAGAAAACAGGGCCCGATTTCTGAGTAGGACAAGAAAAAAAGCTATAACTTTGCGCAGAATGATTATTTTTAATTACTTTTTGAAATAAAATGCTTAGAAAGGATCGTGAAATAAAAATTATTAGACAGAATTTTTAGCTAATTAACTTTTTTTGAGAATCAGACCTCCAAACTTTACCCTTGTTTTTGGAAAATTGGTGAACTTTCTACCTCAGAAACTCTGAGTTTATAAAATATTTTGTTAGATGTTAAAATCTTTTTTTAAAGATTTAAATGTCTTCTTTTAAATAAAAACAAAACAAAGTCTGATTGCCCAATAGAAATTTTTTTTCCTATGAACTTGAAAATAACAACTTTTGACTTTTTGAACTTTTCAAACAAAGCTGATTTTTAAAAAATTTGTCGAACGGATTTCAAAATCGTTATCATTTTTGGAATCAGCACAAAATTCTACGTCGAATGGCAGATATTAGAAGAAATTTCATCAGAAAACGCATTTTAACATTGTTTCGCGCGGATCTGCAAAGTCTTTAGGGATTTCCGATTACCTTCAAGGCACACCGCCTTGCTTTGTTTAGTTTGTTCAAAGAAAAGAACAGATGACATTTCGTGGATGATAATATTTGTCAAAAAATGAACGCTTTAAAGGTCACATGGATGGATTCACTCTAAAATTATTAAGCAATAATAAATGAGATTTTTTTCTTGTCATAGAAAATTGCCAAGTGTTCGACTGGTCAAATATAGAAAAAGAGATATGTGCATTTTTTTTGTGCTGAATTCTCATTTCTCTCCCGCAAACCTCAATTAATTTCGTGGAGACTCTTCGAGAAATTTTGTTTCGAGAAATCTCATCAAAAAGTTTCTTGTTGAAAATGAGAATATCGAAAGAAATGCCGTTTCTTTTAGAAAGGGAAGAGAAAGTTGAAAAGGTTGAAACAAGGTTCTTGAATTGAATCGGAATCAATCGGAATGAGTCGGAATGAGTCGGAATCAATCGTAATCAATCGGAATCAATCAAAATGAAGTATTCTTGTTGAGAAATAATAGTGAAAGCTAATGTCGTCAAAACAAAAATACAACCACTCAAACGGGTTGTGCTCAACAAATCCAGAGTTGTGTTAATGCCTAAGCTGGTTAGCTGGTTCCTGGTTAGCTCAGCTCGGCTTTTAGAATCTTGACTTTCAGGCTCGGCCCGACTTTACTGTTGGGGCCGGACAGGCTTTTTTCAGTCCCATAGCACAACCCTTTGAGCACAATCCATTTAACAAATTGATTTAACAAATTGAGAAGCCCTTTATCTTGTTGGCGAGCTCATTTTCGTGTATTTGCTCAGTTCTCAGCTCAGTGCGGCTTTACACTCTCGAATATATTTCTTGAAAATTGAAAAGAAACTAGTCATTTGGCAGAATCTCAAAATTGTGACGATGCTTGGTGCTGTTATGGTTTTTGTCCGATATACGTTTTTGAAAAAAGTCAAAAAGGTTAGATTTATGGTTTTACCAGAAACGTTGTTGAAATTGAACCTGAAATAATTTGAAAAGTGATGCAAATTAAAGAGGTACAAGTACTAAAGTATGCTTTGTCTTTTCTTTATTTCAATATTTTAAATCTATCGTTTTGAAAATCGAATGAATGACAGAATAACAGAATGAATGACAATTTTCCGTTGTCATGATGAGGCACGGTTCTTCAAAGAAATACGGTTTTTCTAGCAATTTTCTTGAGCAACAGAACCACAATTTTAGGTCTCTAAAAGATTTTTCTTAAGACTTTCTAATTTTTTGTGCACAAACAATTTTCAGAAACCCTTATCAGCTTGTGGCTAGTAAACACAAGTTCACAAGTGGCATTGATTTAAGTCATATAGCCAAATTTCCAAGTCATATAGCCAAAAAAGATACACTTAGTAGTTTCGCTTAAAATGCAATTTTTATTGCAAGTTTTGTGAAAATTCATAAATTTGGCATTTCTTGAAAACCAGTTTTTGAATCGTTCTGAAAATTTGGATATAAGCTTCATTTTTGATTCTCTACAACTTTTCCGTTGACACCAAAATGGGTTCCTTTTGAAGAAAATCCTCAAACTGTCACTTATGACAATAGCCCGCAGTTTTCAATTCACCAAACCAATAGATTGAGATTAGCCTTGATTTGAGGAGAAGTCAATGTCCAATTTGAGGATTCGCCGCGGCCACATCACTTTGCCAAACGGAGAGGGGAGGAAGTTATGTAAAAGCCCTGCGCCAGACGACGAGCGATTACGCGGCCGCACCAAGAACACCCGCAACAAATTAAGCGAACACGAAGTGTACTTTTGGAAATTGGCATAAGCTTGATTTTTGATTCTCTACAACTGGAGATGTCCCAGTTTGTGCATTTTCTTCCAAAGAAACCCATTTTGGTGTCAATAGAAAAGTTGTAGAGAATCAAAAATTAGGCTATAGCCAAATTCCAAAAAGATACACTTAGCAGTTTTGCTAAAATGCAATTTTGTTGCAAGTTCAGTGCAAGTTTTGTAAAAATTCGTAAATTTGGCATTTCTTGAAAACCAGTTTTTCAAACGTTCTGGAAATTTGGCTATAAGCTTGATTTTTGATTCTCTACAACTTTTCCATTGACACCAAAATGGGTTTCTTTTGAAGAAAGTCCTCAAACTGTCACATATGACAATGGCCCGCAGTTTTCAATTCACCAATCCCTGTTCAGAACTCTAAAAAGAAGTTAAAAGGTTTAATCTGAAAAGTCAACCATTTCTCTTGAACCGGCTAGGTCTAGTTTTAGCCTAAAAACTTCTCTGATTGAAATTATAATGAGAAAAATGTCTAACACCATGTCTGTCTGACATTTAAAAGCTAATTAAAAGCTATTCTTTGTTAACAGCAAAAACAAAAAACTTACACAAAAGCCTTGTACCATTTCATAGAATTGATGCCGAAAAGTTTTAGATGCGATGAAGAATACAACGAAGTTTGAAGCCTAAAAACATTTTCTTGAAAAAAAAACAACATTTCCCCTCTTCTGAAACCTTTCCCCAGAGCAGAAATGAGTTGACAATGTTTCCATAAATGTAACGAATCTCAAGACGTGGCAACATTAACTCAAACAATTTGAACTCAAATTGAAATGGTTGCATGATGTCCCAAAGAAATAACACCTCTGATGGCAACTGAACTGTACATTTTGGAAAAGGACGTAAAGACGTCCAGGGCTTTTCGACCAGGGCTTTTTGACCAGAGCTTTTTCTAGTAGCATGTTTCTGTTAATTTTCTAGGCTTGGCTGGCTGAGTTGGTTTTCTCAGAAATTTCAGCCAAACCGGTCATAGTTTTAGCAGGGCTGGATCCTTGACTTTTTTCCCAAAAACAACTTTGTTTCTGACTCACATTTGTGATGAGGAACCAAGAAAGAAATGCTGTGACAACAGTGGTCTCTTCTCGTCCCCGATCACATTGATTTCTATTTGGAAATCTAGTCAGCCACAGAAATATTACTCTTTGCTCTTTGCTCACCTGGTAGAATGGGTTTCTTGCTCTGAATTAATCAATCGATTGATGTGATCAGAGGTAGTGATTGTTCTAGAAAAACAACAAGTCAATCAAAGCTGAGAAAACAATTATCTTCAATAGTTATCTTTAATAGTTATCTTCAACAATGATCAACAGTTCAAGATCAAACTACAACCATTTTCTCAGGTTTCTCAAGTTAAAGCGCTTGTTATTTCTTGTTATTTCTAGATTACTTTTCACTGATTTTCAACTATAACTATAACTACTTACTATACTATATTCAAATATATCTAGTTCAGCTAATCTTTAAGCTAATCTTAAGACATTAAATCTTCCCAGCCGTTAATCTTCCCAAGCCGAAAGGACCTCAATTGTCGAACCAGTGCCACGTCGAGAATGATCATTAAGATGGATGGTATAAAACCAACGGCAAAAATGGCAACGATCTTCCAAATAAGAATATAAGTGGCTCGGTTTGCTTGGATTCGTTTATAGACTAGCCCGTCATAGCATTTTTCCATCCACGACCAACTAGAAGCCACCGAATCATCGAATGGTTGATAGCTGTGAGCAAAGAATTGATAGAACGAAATAGCGCTGGCACCTGAAATTTTTGAGTGCAAAAGTGCTGATTTTAGGCACCCAGGCAAATGACAGCTACAAGAGAGAAGGCTTGCCGAATGCTTAACGATAAGCGAGCAGTTCTCGATCGAAATGAAGTGAATCTAAGGAGTTGAGTTAAACAAAGTAAATTTGACAACAAGGTTGACTCAAATTTGACAAGACGCTTCTCAAATTAGTTTCTCTGATTTGTTACCGATCAAACCTTTCAAACGAAATGCCCAAAAAAGCCAGTGCTGAGGAGACACAAATGTTTGAAAACGAGGAAAAAAACGAAGTGTGTAATAGAATTCCCAAAAAAAAAAGAACAGTGCTTAGAAAGCCACTACCGAAATGCTTTACTCATAAAAGTCGGATAGATGGTGAGCACACGAAGAAATGGACAGCAAGAAGACTGACATCGACACAACAGATTGCGGCCAAGAACACGGTGACCTGCATGAAGAAGGTGAGAAAAAGATACCGTAAATACTGTAATAGTACCCCACCCCCGTCGTACAGTCGCGTATTCGCAAAAGCTTTTTAGTATTTCATTCTTTTTCAAAGCACCCGTACTTTCAAAAAATGCGTCTTTGGTATCAAAAAATAGTTGAGATTCAGGGCTATCTTTTGATACCTAGGCACACATTGTAGCATAAACCAGTGTCGAGAAAAACTCGTTCAAAGCTAGACTACGTGATGCTCCGGCCATCATTATAAACTGATGACGAGAAAAATGCGTTTAAAGTTAGACTACGTGATGCTCCGTCTTTTGATATCAAAAAGTAGCCCTGAATTTCAGCTATTTTTTGATGCCTAAGCGGGCATTGTAGCTTAAACCAGTGTGGAGAAAAACGCGTTCAAAGTTAGACTACGCGATGCTCCGGTCGTCATTATGGGGGTGGGGTACTATTAGAATATTCACGGTAGTTGTTTGAGGTGAAATTACCCGTGATTTGATTTTCGGTGACAAGAGCACTGTGATGCTGAAAGTGTTGCCCAAGATTCCGAGAAGGATTTGTATTGGCAAGCAATAACGGTAAAGGAATATCTCTACATGTCCTCTCGTTAGGCGACTCACCAAATCACAAACAGCTAGCTGTAAAGTATTTTTGTTTAACAATAGAAATACCAAAGAGATAAACTAATGCAAAGATTTTACGTAGAAAAAACTCTTCAACAACTTCAATAAAACTCTTCAACAAAATTTTCTCTGAAATTTTGAAGCTAATATGCAATGCAATGCGGATAAAATTTGATAGCTTTTATTTATATATGAATTAGCTAAAGATGTTGAACAGATGATGATCTGTTCAACATTTTCAGCTAATTCTTTTAGCCACTTTTGACTAGTTTCTATCATTTCTCAATTGATATTTTCTGCTCCTTATATTAGAGATGGAGGACCTCAAGTATCGATCTACGTTTGACTGAACATGATGACTGGACTGTATGCTCTATATGGCAAGGACATGGCGAAGAACATGGCCACCGTCCGCTCACCATTGATAATGACGATTTACGCCAAAAAAATTGGGGTAAATCGTCGATCTACGTTGACTGGACATGATGACTGGACTGTATGCTCTATAAAACAGGGAAAGAACGCTGTCGAATGCCATAAAATGCTCGCTTCTGTCTTTGGACCAGACATAATATCTGAAAGGCAATGGAGGCAATCGGGCCGATGGTTTAAAAAGTTCCACGACGGTAACAAGGATCTACATGGCGAAGAACATGGCCACCGTCCGCTCACCATTGATAATGACGATTTACGCCAAAGAATTGGGGTAAATCGTCGATCTACTTTGATTAGACTCATGTCCAATCAAAGTAGATCGACTTGCAAAATTCTATTGATCCTACAACAATTACCCGTCATCTACACAAGCTCGAAAAGTCAAATCAATAGAAAAGTGAGCAACTCATCTCCTCAGCGATCCGAATTTGGCCACACGAGTTCAGCCATCGGGAACTTTGCTTAGTAAATCCAAATCCAAATCCAAATCGAAAGGCTTTTGGAATTTAATTTTTACTTCAGATGAGAAGTGGGCCTGTTACGATAATCCTGTTACGATAATCCTGTTACAATAATCCCGTAAAAGGCAGTGGTTGAATCCAGGAGAAGCTCCAAGAGTGACTGCAAAAGCCGATCAACACGGAAAGAAGGCTATGATTTGTGTTTGGTGGAATTCCAAGGGATTGGGGCATCTGGAGGTTCTCAAAACTGGCCAAATTGCCACTAAAGAACTCTCTACGTTCAATAACTTGAACAAGTCGATCAAGCACTACATAATCAAGGCATCGAATCGTCGACCGTCACACTACATTACCGTCACAACCGATACATTCAGGATAATGCCCGACTCCACACCGCAAAATTCAACTTGAGCCTGAGCTTGAGGGGAAACTCTGCCTCATCCACTTTAGCGTGGCTTCTTGCGATTATCTATTCCGATCTGTGCAAGATTCTTTGGCCGACAAGAAGTTCAACAACCACGAGGAATCAAGAAGTCAACAACCAGCCCGCCTTTTGATTCCAGCCTGCCGACTTTAGACAGGGAAACTTTATGACTTTTATGACTCTTTGGAAAAGCGGTGTCATGATAATGGCGATTATTGAAGTTGTAAATAAATTGTCAAATATTCTAAAACTTTTTTGGTCACAAATCTTCATTTTTTATGCATTTACTTAATAGATTCATAAAGAAATAGCATTTACAGTTACCGTTAGTACCGTTAGTACGTTAGTACGTTAGTACCGTTAGTACGTTTGTACGTTTGTACGCTTGTACGTTTGTACGCTGTGCGTTTGTACGTTTGGACGTTAGTACCGTTTGGACGTTTGTACGTTTGTACGTTTGTACGTTTGTATGTTTGGACGTTAGTACCGTTTGGACGTTTGTACGTTTGTACGCTTGTACGTTTGTACGTTTGGACGTTTGTACGTTTGGACGTTTGTACCGTTTGGACGTTTGTACCGTTTGTACGTTTGTAGTTTAAGCAAACGTAACTCACAAGCTTTTCAGCATCGTCGCCTTTTGTTTGATTGAAAGTATCGATCATTGAAATCAAAACAAAACTCGACTCACTTCTAAAACCGAAATAAATCTTTGCTTTGTTTAGAAAGAAAAGAACAGATGACATTTCGTGGATGGTAATATTTGTCAAAAAATGAACGCTTTAAAATGAATGAAAATGAAAGGTCACATGGATGGATTCACTCTAAAATTATTAAGCAATAAAAAATGAGATTTTTTTTCACGTCGTGGAGAACTCGTGAGTGAAATTGCCGAGTGTTCGACTGGTCAAATATAGAAAAAGAGATATGTGCATTTTTTTTGTGCTGAATTCTCATTTCTCTCCCGCAAAAAGAAATGAGAAATTTTCTCTATTTTCTAAGAAACTCCAACCGTGTGACCTTTCATTTTCATTCATTTTAAAGCGTTCATTTTTTGACAAATATTACCATCCAAATATTCATCTGCTCTTTTCTTTGAACAAACTAAACAAAGCAAAGATTTATTTCGGTTTTAGAAGTGAGTCGAGTTTTGTTTTGATTTCAATGATCGATACTTTCAATCAAACAAAAGGCGACGATGCTGAAAAGCTTGTGAGTTACGTTTGCTTGATGGCTCATATGATGACAGATGATGTAATTTGAAACCGAACTGATTTGAACGTTTTGTACAATGCGCTAGACAATTGCGACAATTGCGATAAACCCGTGCGATAAGCTTGTACTTTGTACTAAACTTCGGAAAACAAAACTTAACCAAAACCAAAACCACCAAAACCAAAACCATAACAAACCAAAACCAAAACTAACCAAAACTCGCCAATATCTCGCGACTGAGAGGAGCTAGCGAAAATCTGTTTACAGATTTGAAATCAGCATCCAAAAATCTATCCCATAGGCTATTTTTTGTTTCGAAAGCTCGAGGTCGTGTTTTGGTCCTTTTTTCGGCCGCGAGATTTTGTGGAGTGAGAAAAAGTGAAAGGCAAATTTGCATTTTACAATTTTAAATTTACATGTTAATTTATATGCAAATTGAGTTTTGGTTTGTTTTGGTGTTTTGGTTTTGGTTTTGGTTTGGTCTGTTTTGGTTTTGGTTTTGTTTGCCGAACTCTAATATAGAGCATACAGTCCAGTCATCATGCCCAGTCAAAGGTGGCTAAAAGAATTAGCTGATGATGTTGAACAGATGATGAGATAAAAGCTATCAAATTTCATCCGCATTGCATTGCATATTAGCTTCAAAATTTCAGAGGAGATTTTGTTGAAGAGTTTTATTGAACTTGTTGAAGAGTTTTTTTCTACGTAAAAAATCTTTGCATTAGTTTATCTCTTTGGTATTTCTATTGTTAAACAAAAATACTTTACAGCTAGCTGTTTGTGATTTGGTGAGCCGCCTAACGAGAGGTCATGTAGAGATATTCCTTTACCGTTATTGCTTGCCAATACAAATCCTTCTCGGAATCTTGGGCAACACTTTCAGCATCACAGTGCTCTTGTCACCGAAAATCAAATCACGGGTAATTTCACCTCAAACAACTACCGTAAATACTGTAATAGTACCCCACCCCCATAATGACGGTTCGGAGTGCTACGTAGTCTAGCTTTGACCGAGTTTTTCTCGACACTGGTTTAAGCTACAATGTTCGCTTAGATATCAAAAAATAGCTGAGATTCAGGGCTATTTTTTGAAAGTAGGAACGCTTTGGAAAAAATGAAATACTAAAAAGCTTTTGCGACTACGCGACTGTACGAGGAGGGGTAGGGTACTATTACAGTATTTACGGTATCTTTTTACATCACACTTCTTCATGCAGGTCACCGTGTTCTTGGCCGCAATCTGTTGTGTGGATGTCAGTCTTCTTGCTGTCCATTTCTTCGATGTGCTCACCATCTATCCGACTTTCTATAGAAGTAAAGCATTTCGGTAAGTGGCTTTCTAAAGCACATGTTCTTTTTTATCATTTTAGGGAATTCTATTACAACACTTACGTTTTTATTCACTCGTTTTCAAACATTTGTGCCTCCTCAGCAACATGGCTTTTATTGGGCGTTTCGTTTGAAAGGTTTGATCGGTAACAAATCAGAGAAACTAATTTGAGAATCTTGTTGTCAAATTTGAGAAGCTCTTAGTCAAACTTGTTGTCAAATTTACTTTGTTTAACTCAACTCCTTAGATTCACTTCATTTCGATCGAGAACTGCCCGCTTATCGTTAAGCATTCGGCAAGCCTTCTCTCTTGTAGCTGTCATTTGCCTGGGTGCCTAAAATCAGCACTTTTGCACTCAAAAATTTCAGGTGCCAGCGCTATTTCGTTCTATCAATTCTTTGCTCACAGCTATCGACCATTCGATGATTCGGTGGCTTCTAGTTGGTCGTGGATGGAAAAATGCTATGACGGGCTAGTCTATAAACGAATCCAAGCAAACCGAGCCACTTATATTCTTATTTGGAAGATCGTTGCCATTTTTGCAGTTGGTTTTATACCATCCATCTTAATGATCATTCTCGACGTGGCACTTGTTCGACAATTGAGGTCCTTTCGGCTTGGGAAGATTAACGGCTGGGAAGATTCAATGTCTTAAGATTAGCTTAAAGATTAGCTGAACTAGCTATATTTGAATATAGTATAGTAAATAGTTATAGTTATATTTTAAAATCAGTGAAAAGTAATCTAGAAATAACAAGAAATAACAAGCGCTTTAACTTGAGAAACCTGAGAAAATGGTTGTAGTTTGATCTTGAACTGTTGATCATTGTTGAAGATAACTATTAAAGATAACTATTGAAGATAATTGTTTTCTCAGTTTTGATTGACTTGTTGTTTGTCTAGAACAATCACTACCTCTGATCACATCAATCGATTGATTAATTCAGAGCAAGAAACCCATTCTACCAGGTGAGCAAAGAGCAAAGAGTAATATTTCTGTGGCTGACTAGATTTCCAAATAGAAATCAATGTGATCGGGGACGAGAAGAGACCACTGTTGTCACAGCATTTCTTTCTTGGTTCCTCATCACAAATGTGAGTCAGAAGTTGTTTTTGAGAAAAAAGTCATGTGGTCCAGCCCTGCTAAGGTTCAGGTCAAGGGTCCAGCCCTGCTAAAACTATGACCGGTTTGGCTGAAATTTCTGAGAAAACCAACTCAGCCAGCCAAGCCTAGAAAATTACCAGAAACATGCTACTAGAAAAAGCTCTGGTCAAAAAGCCCTGGTCGAAAAGCCCTGGACGTCTTTACGTCCTTTTCCAAAATGTACAGTTCAGTTGCCATCAGAGGTGTTATTTCTTTGGGACATCATGCAACCATTTCAATTTGAGTTCAAATTGTTTGAGTTAATGTTGCCACGTCTTGAGATTCGTTACATTTCTGGAAACATTGTCAACTCATTTCTGCTCTGGGGAAAGGTTTCAGAAGAGGGGAAAGGTTGTTTTTTTTCAAGAAAATGTTTTTAGGCTTCAAACTTCGCTGTATTCTTCATCGCATCTAAAACTTTTCGGCATCAATTCTATGAAATGGTACAAGGCTTTTGTGTAAGTTTTTTGTTTTTGCTGTTAACAAAGAATAGCTTTTAATTAGCTTTTAAATGTCAGACAGACATGGTGTTAGACATTTTTCTCATTATAATTTCAATCAGAGAAGTTTTTAGGCTAAAACTAGACCTAGCCGGTTCAAGAGAAATGGTTGACTTTTCAGATTAAACCTTTTAACTTCTTTTTAGAGTTCTGAACAGGGGTTGGTGAATTGAAAACTGCCGGCCATTGTCATATGTGACAGTTTGAGGACTTTCTTCAAAAGAAACCCATTTTGGTGTCAATGGAAAAGTTGTAGAGAATCAAAAATCAAGCTTATAGCCAAATTTTCAGAACGTTTGAAAAACTGGTTTTCAAGAAATGCCAAATTTACGAATTTTTACAAAACTTGCACTGAACTTGCAACAAAAATTGCATTTTAAGCGAAACTGCTAAGTGTATCTTTTTGGAAATTTGGCTATAAGCCTAATTTTTGATTCTCTACAACTTTTCCATTGACACCAAAATGGGTTTCTTTGGAAGAAAATGCACAAACTGGGACATCTCCAGTCTCCAGTCCTCCATTTTTGAGTCTCACACTTGTCTCACACACAAACCAAAATCCTACTACGAAAGAGGAATCCGCAAATTGCCTGTAAAATGGGCAGAAGTCGTCAATAATAATGGAAATTATTTGGAATGAATTGATGGCTTTTATGTTAAATAAACTTTAGTTCAAGGTCCGGCAGTTTTCAATTCACCAACCCAATAATTATGGTATCTTAAAAGTTCTTAAGCTCAACCATTTTTTGATGAAGCTTTCTCTCTAATGATTGACAATGAAATGAAATGAATTTTAGGTAAAATGGGCGTTTATGACTTCTCGAAAGAAAGTACTGATCAACGAAAATCATATCGAATTCAGAACTTATTAAATACTATTTAAATGGAATTTTTTGAAAGATTTTTGATCAAGTTTTTTGTTGTGAATTTATCACGTCTTCAAAGTTTTTCTTAGACAAAGCAAAACAAATAAGTATTTTTTCTGGTTAGCTTACTGGATCGGGTTTATTTCTATTATTTCACAACCAGAAATGGAACCGAGATGCTACAAGTGACTGTGACACTCACAGTACTGAGTCCTTCAAATTTAGAGAGACAAGGAATCAAATTTAGAGAGATAAGTACTTACTGTGAGTCACGGTAACCGAGCCGCTACAAGCAGAGAGCTACCCTTTTATTTTATTTATTTACCGTATCTTTTCTAGTAATAGTAGTGCACCCTGAGCGTCGCCTAAATTGCTCGAAATCTCGAGAACCGCTTTTGAGAACCTATCGATGTGCGGTTGGAAAATGTAGCTGACGATGAGATCTTGTGGGGATTTGAGTGTTGAGCTTCTGCAAAAGCTTGGAAACCGTAAAATAGTCATCAACTCTTGCTTGGGTGCACTACTAGAGAGAATCCGTTATGCTACAAGACCCAGTACAAAACTAAAGAAAGTTTTACGAACAGTAACCGACGTCCTGTGCGTTGCCTAAATTCCTCGAAATCTCGAAAGTAAAACTAAAATTGAATGCGCATATTTTGCAAAAAAAAGTAATTCGAAAGAGCCAAATGTGGCCGAAGGAGGTGAGAAGAAAAAAGGGGACACTTTTGTGTTCTTTGTGTTCGAAAGTGTTCTTTTTTTCTTCTCACCCCCATATCTCGACTCCCCTTTATTATTTTTAATTACTTTTTTTGCCAAATATGCGCATTTAATGCCGTTCAACGCATAGAGTGCTCTTTTTATCTATGAAATATTAACTTTTTCAAAAAACTGTTTCATCCATCACGTAGCCAAGAACGCAAGGAATTTTTTGATATAAAACTTGAACCGGCTTGGTTTTTTGGATTTTGAGAAATTTGGAAATTTGACGGAGCTGTTTTGAACGTTTTCTATTATGGCGCTGTTTTGACTACCCCCCGAAAAAAAGCTATAACTTTGCGCAGAATGGTTATTTTTAATTACTTTTTGAACTAAAATGCTTAGAAAGGATTGTGAAATAAAAATTATCAGACAGAATTCTTTCTATTATGAACTTTTTTTGAGAATCAGACCTCCAAACTTTACCCTTGTTTTTGGAAAATTGGTGAACTTTCTACCTCAGAAACTCTGAGTTTATAAAATATTTTGTTAGATGTTAAAATCTTTTTTTAAAGATTTAAATGTCTTCTTTTAAGTAAAAACAAAACGAAGTCTGATTGCCCAATAGAAATTTCTTCCTATAAACTTGAAAATAACAACTTTTGACTTTTTGAACTTTTCAAAAAAAAGCTGATTTTTAAAAAATTTGTCGAACGGATTTCGAACTTACAATAATAATAAAAAAGCTGGAAGTGGCTATTTTTAGAATATTTAAAAAGTAAGCAAATTGGTCAAAGGTGACAGATTTTATGGCCGTTTTACGAACTTAAGTTTTGGCTTTTTTGTGTTTTTTGAAAAAGCCCATTTTTTAGCCCAAAAGCCCCAAAGCCCAAAAACTGTCGATGGAATTTAAAAATGATATCGAGATTCGGTTTTAGCACACTTTTTCCCATCAAATGGTAAGTATAACATCAATTTTCATCAGAAAACGCACTTTCGCGCGGATGTGCGTCGGGTTGGACTTGGGCGAATCGAATTTATCGAAAATCTGAAAGATTTTGAATATTTTTCATGGCTATTCCCGGATAGCGCTTGAATTCAGCTTTCGATTCCGACCCCATATGGGTAGGCTAGCTTCAATAGGTCAAAAGATCTGGATCATTTTCTGAAAATGGTCACTTTTTTAGAGAATCTGACTAGTAGATCAGTATTCTGAGTGGTTGGAAGGAGCTGTTGTCATCTTGGGGGGAGGTCTTATGCGCTATATATACCTTGATATCAAGGTCTGATATCTGGGTTCATAGCGCATAGAACCTCCCCCCAAGATGACAACAAGGCTTTGACCCCTTTGGCGGTTGGAGGAACCTTTCGCGCGGATGTGCGCCTGCCAAAATTTATGTTTTGGTTTGTTTCACAATAGTTTTCTCGCATTTTTGTCTTCTAAATCATCTCACTCGTTGAGGATCAGTCTCATTCGAAGAGACAAATCAGCACACCATTTGCTTCAGCATTTCACATAGATTTATAGGATGTAAATAGACAATATTTACTGGACGCATTCACAATAATCAACGTGACAAAATAACACAGATCTGTCTTTGAGCATCATTTAGTCCTTCTTCGCTGGCTTGGTGTTGCACGCGCAGAATCCTTTGTTGCACTTGAGTCCTAAAACAACAATGTCACACAACCAATAAACAAGTAAAACAAACCGTTGCATCCACCGGTAGCACAAGTCATCTTGTTGCAGAACTTTGTCAGACGATCCAGGACTGTGGAGGTGAAGGAGGCAAGGATGGCTGGCCGAATGGAAGAGAGATGGAGAACAAGGCCAGGACATTAGTTTTACTTTTATAGAAAATTTGTTTTTAAGAACTGAATTACCCAGAGACCCATAGAAAATCGAAACCAACGGAAAATCCATGGTGAAAGTTTTACAAGCTTACAAAACAAAGCAAATACAAAGCTTACAAATTACACGAACAGATTGTTTTGCTTCTCCTGGGTGATTCATGAATATAAGAGTAGAGTAAGGGGCTTGGAAATTGGTGAAAAGAAGACGGTTCAATGTAATTTCAGTTGATCGTAAAAAATGAATTTATTTGCTATTAAAAAAATCATTAATTCGATTGAAATGTTTTAAATAAAACAAAAAAAATCACTAAAAATTTATCACAATCATCTACAAAAGTAGAATTTTCTTGCTATTCGTTGCAGTTGATGTGCCTCAGTTAACTAGTGTCTGTCCGTTCCGAGCCCAACTAATATTTTAGTTACTATTGTTATTATTGAATGATTTGTCTATTCTTATGCAAATGTGTTTTCCCTGTGCTTATCCCTTTCAAAAGGAAGTCCTTGGGATTGCCTAGGAGGACAAGTGAGGACTCTAGGCTTAGGCTTAGGCTTAGGCTTAGGCTTAGGCTTAGGCTTAGGCTTAGGCTTAGGCTTAGGCTTAGGCTTAGGGCTCTCACTTGTCCTCCTAGGCAATCCCAAGGGCTCTCACTTGTCCTCCTCGGCTCAGGCTTAGGCTCAGGCTCAGGCTTAGGCTTGGGGCTCTCACTTGTCCTCCTAGACAATCTCGAGGGCTCTCACTTGTCCTCCTCGGCAATCCCAAGGGCTCTCACTTGTCCTCTCACTGGAGTCCCCCTTTCACTCATTTGTAATCTATTCGTCTTATCGTACTACGGTAAATAAAGATACATATCTTCTGGGTCTATGCAACTGCAGTTCAGGTCGGTCATTTCACAGGAACTACCCTCTAATACGTTGGAGGTGTTGATTTGGGTTGTCGGGGTGTTAGAGATGGCGGGATATCAAAGGAATACACTCTCTTTAACTTAACCCAGATTCTAGTCCATATCCGTTTACTCCTAGGAACGAATACTAGAAGAAGTTTGTAAGAATCTACTCACAACTGATTTACTTTCTTTAAATCTAAGTTAAAATGAAATTTCATTTTCTAACTTACGTCAAATCCCCTTTTTCGTAATTGCAATAGCGTACCCAACGCAAGGCGCGAATCTCGATGTCGCCGAGATCGATCAACTGATGAAAATGTGATACAGGGATATGTTTCTTCGATTTCATCTCAGTTATTTTATTTCTCGAAGTTTATTTACTTTCTCGAGGTTCATTTAGTTTATAGACCAAACATGTTAAGAAAGCCCGAGACAAACAAGACGATGGCTTTAGACGGACAAGCCTTTTCACAGCCAACCTGTGCCTCGGTACCGCTTGTGAAGTTGCTTTCCGACAACGGGAATTTCGACTCGCGTCGACACTCCTAAAAAGTTGAATTGCCTTTTTGCAGAAACTTTTAGAAAAAAGTGTCTAAAGTTTACCTTTACTACGCAGTCGGTATAAATGGAAAGCTTTGGCTCGGCAACCGGCCAATTGAACCATCGGCTCGACCACGACAACTCGAATCTTCCATCCGGCTCAGTGCGCACATCTTTCAAGGTTCCTCTGGTCACTGAAAAAAGGGTTTTCGTAGGTGTCGCTCGTACAAAAGAAGCGCCATCTGGTACAGTGGCTTTTTGGACATTTTGGCTGTATCTTGGCGCTCGTTTATGATTTTTGAAATCTGATTTCGAATTCGAGTTCCCCCACTCCCAGAAAACGTCCGGAGACAAATTTTCAGTTGCATTTGTGTCTATTAGCTATCGTGGTTCTCAACTCACGGAAATTTGAGCCACTTTTCAGATGTACGCGTCCAGTGATGGATTTCCCTGAACAGAGTAATTTTCCGGCAATTCGAATCGCTTGATTACTAGTGGTGACTGGTTGAACAGCTAGTAGGAATGCTACGATAAAGAATTGGATTCTCATTTTGATCACAGTTCAATTTTTGGCGATTGTTGAGAAAGGAACAAAAGTTCAAATTACGCTAACAGAAAAATCGATTGAGCTTTCAAGAAAAAGAGGAAAAAGCGATGACAACAGAGAGCTGGACAATGAATCAAAGTCTTTTCGAACAGAGGCACATGTTTTAAACTCTCAAATGGTCAAGGGATAGTCGAAAAAGTCTTTCCGGTCAAGGGATGGTCTTTCCGATTTCAGTCCTTTACCCCCAACAAACCTACTTTGGTGCCAAAGTAAAAAAAGATAGAGCTTATGATTACATAAGTCTGTAAAATTTGAAAATGATCCGTTCAGCCATTTTCTTTAAAAAAACAATTGAAAATTTTGCACAAAAATATTGGGTTGTCCAGTTATGAATGCGCGTTTTTTACTATTTTGTTAATTCCTCAAGATACCGAAATCAAGAAAAAGATATATATGAGTATTATTCGAAAGCTGAAGATCTCCTCTACATTTTGATATAAAAAGTTTTTGAAAAAGTTTTGTTCAGCTTTTGGGCAAATTGACTGCACAAAAGAAGAGGTGGCCAAAAAATGGAAGGATGCCTTTGGACCAAGTTTTGGCTTCGCTCAAATTGAGTTAACCGTTTGATCCTGGCCAATAGGTATATCAATACAACTTTTTTTTAAATATAACAATTTCAGAGCATCTTTACTTTTCTGTTCTTTTCTGGGCGGTTATTTTACAGTATAAAACTTGAGGAATAGCTAAGCTGAAATGGGTTTTTTTTCGAAAACGACCTCTCCCTTTGTGCAGTCAATTTGCCCAAAAGCTGAACAAATTCCAAAGTTTTTATATCAAAATATAGAGGAGATCTTCAGCTTTCGAATGATATATAACACCCATATACATCTGTTCGAAATACATCTGTTCGAAATCGAAATCAAAATATTAAAAACGCGCATTCATAACTGGACAACCCAATACGTTTTTACCGAGTTGAGGCGAGCTTTGAACTTTCTCTCAAAAGCCATTTTGTAAAGAAATGCCCTATTTAATAGTTTAGTTTAATAGTTTAATAGTTTACAAATTTGCTAAAGGTTTTTTCCATGGGAACAAAAATTTGAAAAAATTGTAAAGACTTATGCACCAACCTCATACACCAAGCACCAACGGCGTACCAGAAATATAGGAAGAAACAAGGGCAGAAAATGGTATCGCATCCTAGTCAACAATTATTTTTTTCGCTTTCTAAACAACCTTGTCGTTAGCTTGTCGCTCGGTTTGGACTTGGTTCAATCATACGCGTGCCCAGCGATCATCGACATCTGTAAAGTGTGACATCATATTGCCTTCTCGTTTTGGTGCAGGTTAATCTATTTATGAACTACTGTGATTATAAAATGAAAATATTTTGCATTTTGTTTTTGCTTGCCAGTTTTTTGGTTGAAAAATTGTCGCATTAAAACTTGCGATTTTGTAAATTTGATTTAAGTTCAGTGAATATAAAGATTCCAAAGAACCGTGTATAGCACGAAAAGCACAACTAGGTAATTTATTCAACTAGGCAACCAAGCTAGGCATTCAGCTGGTAAGCTAGGCATTCAGCTGGTAAGCTAGGCATTCAGCTGGTAAGCTAGGCATTCAGCTGGTAAGCTAGGCAACTTATTCATACCTAGGTTTACTCTAATAGAAATTCAATTTAGTTGGTGAGTGGGTTGAGAAGGGTGTAACATGCTGTTGTTGTGTCTGCCTAAAAAATGAAACTGCCCCGATTTTGGATCAACTGTGATACTCGGTGGGGATGGCGCCACGATGTGAAGGTGCTTGACCATTCGAGTGATGAACAGTCCAACAGACTTGACGTCGGATCCGAGGCCTTTCCATGATGATGTGACTAGGAAGATGTGGTCTGCCTCACCATTCCTAAAAAGATAATTCGATAGCCCGGAATTCTGAGCTCACTTGCTACGTTGATACCGTTTGGATCTAGTAGCCCTCTGAGGAGTCCGAAGTTTTGCAAATGATTGACGGTCTCGGCATAGAGGCACAAGATGCTGCAAGTCTCAGGCTTGATGTTTTCACATTAAAGTAAAAAGTTTGACCATACTAGTCTAGGAGCAGCTGAGCGAGATCATAGTTTTGGGTCGCCGAGTTTCCGCGAGCCTGCACGCAAAAACCATCGCACTTGAGCCATTGAGATGATTTTGAGGAACCACCCGCGTCCGCTTCCAAGTGCATCGTATACAGGAGTTAGCGAAGCAAGTTGTGCAGGACTGCTTATCGGAAGCGTTTGGACGTTTAAATGTGAATTATGTGGTGGATTATTTTTAATGTTAGTCCTATCGTTTTTTAAACAATTACCTCCAAGACAGTGTAGAGTTGCGGATCGTCATCAAAAGCGCTCATCAGCGACAATGCAGATCGAAAACTAATAAGGAGGAGTTGGTAACACCAACACACCTTGAACTTACGTCAAGTGAAGCTATAAAATAGGCTGTTTTCAGGCCCCCAATAACATGCAATGTTGCTTTTTATTCGATGAATTCGACAAAGATTTCGCACAAGGTGAAACTGGGCGTTTCACCAAGCCGCATTCGTCGATTAACATGGTCCTAAAAAAGGTTACAAAGCCAAATTCGTGTGTGTTTATATCTGGGCTTGAGGTCAGACAATAAGCTAATCGAGTCGGTGAACAGCTTCCCAAAAGTCGTGGCCACGAAGGTTCAGCGTTGAAGGTTCGGCGGTTAGATTAACTGCTGGAACTTTGTGCTTCTTCATGTAGGACTTGGCTACTCGCCATTCGGGCCATTCGTTAAACGGGCTAAAAAAGTAAATCTATGCTAAATCGCAAGACAACCATAACGGAATAACCGTTTTTCCCATCTTCTTTACTTTTTCTTTGTTATTTAGCTCAAACGGAGATATCATTTTATACTTTGAGCTCAATTTGATCATTGAAATATTTCTCTATTCGAAACTTTCCCCCAAACGGACATCTGGCTGCCGATGGACGAAAAACTTGTTCGTTTTTTCTTCGAAAATAAATAAACAATCGATTTTCGAATTTAAAAATGATTTTTCCAGATTTTTTTGAATCTAATATTCTCTGTTTTTTTTGAATCTAATATTCTCTAATATTCTTTTAGCATTTTAGAATAAAGCTAATGACACAACTAATCCCTTTCAGTCGCTGTTTATAAAAAGGCGAAAAGTCGAAAGTCACAAGGCGAAAAGAGCTTTTTGTGCATTCGAAGATGTTTTTGATTTCAATTTTTTCAAGTTTTAAAGTTTTTGGATTGAACTGATGTTTAAGTGTTGAACTGTTTTAAGTGATGTTCGTTTTCTTGTTCGGTCCACTCATTCCACTCATCAATACAGCTCCACCAATTGGTCGAACATCGGCAATTGTTCAGGTCTTGATTTAGATTTGAAAAGTCAATTCGTTCAAAACCGAACAAAGCCTATTAGCTATTGATTTGCAAAAGAAAGCTTATCAATAGTGAGCTTATCTAATGTTTGAATACCTTCAATTACAGCTAACTGAAGAGAAATGGTCTCAATTGGAAGGATATGGAATGGTCAGTGAAATGGCGATGAGTGGCGATTCGACCAAACAAATCCAATATATTGTTTGTTTTAATATATCCAATATATTGTACAAATTCTCCTCAGGCACCACAAGGCCAAAAACTTCAACTGACAATAATCACCACATCTGATGGAGTCTGTACACCGAATTGTATCAATGGCGGGATTCGGGTCGATATTCACGGGAGGAGTCAATTGTGAGTTGATGTTCTAAAACCGTTCTTGGTCTGGCAATTGCCAAGGCTAATTGGGGAACTGTTTCAACTTAGCATCTAGTTAAGCCACGAGATCTAGTGCATCGAGTTAAGCCACGAGATCTAGTGCATCGAGTTAAGCCACGAGATCTAGTGCATCGAGTTAAGCCATGAGATCTAGTGCATCGAGTTAAGCCATGAGATCTAGTGCATCGAGTTAAGCCACGAGATCTAGTGCATCGAATTCTACGTAAAATTCTGAGCAAAATCCAGTTTTAAAATCAACCCAATCAACCCATTTAACCCGTAAAAACACGTTTCAAAATTGGGACCGCGAAAAATTTTCGGAGCTCGATGGTATAAACCTTCCCTGGTCGGCCCCCACAATGACTTAGCGATGGCCCAGCGGTTAGGGTGCTTGGCCTCGAAACTTTCCCTCGC
Organism: Mesorhabditis belari; assembly: GCA_958450365.1. Taxonomy (NCBI): domain Eukaryota; kingdom Metazoa; phylum Nematoda; class Chromadorea; order Rhabditida; family Rhabditidae; genus Mesorhabditis; species Mesorhabditis belari. Next base: position 245,622 of record CAUEEP010000914.1, read on the forward strand.
GGGTTCGGATCCTGTCGCGGCATCTTTTTTTTGCAAACAAGATTAGAATGTTTTTTTTAGTTTAGAATTAGAATGAGGGAAGGCTTTTGCGTAGAATCCGATGCATTAGGTCTCTTGGCTTAACTCGATGCTAGGTTGAAACAGTTCCCGAGCTACTGTTAGCTGTTAGCTAACAACCAAACTGTTAGCTAAACTTTCCAATTTCAGAATTTGTTGTGGCAATGAGAACTCTCAACCTGTAATCATTTCCGATGGATCAACAATGACTGTCTCTAGGTGAAAAACGCAATTTTCATCTATTCAATTTGAAATATGAAGCTATTCGACTTCTTTTAACATTTAATACAAACGACTAAAGCTTTTCAGAGAAACCCACCTCGAAAACTTCATCGGATCGTGGAATCTCGAGTATTTCGTTGAACTTAAAGATTAACCGAACAAAATAAATAAAATAAACTTATATTCAAACTTTATTGCTCTAATTAAATCTTTTCCTCATTTTCCCACTGCCATCTTTATTTTCAAAACCAAATTTCAGCGTCTTTTCATTTTCCCATCAAATTTCTGCCATTTCCTGTGTGATTTTCAACAATTAGCGCTGAGATTTCTATAAAATTGTGGAAAGAATAAAATCTTGAACTATCAATCAGTCTGGAAAGGAAAAGGTGTCCAAATTGTTGCAATCAGGCTCAAGATCGGCGCAAATTAGAGATTTTGTTAGGAAACACAACAAATGAACCCCGCCAATCGATTCCCCGACCTCGAAAACCCCTGGGTATAAACTTTTGGCTTCATATCTCATCTGAGAAATGTTTACAGAACAAAAGAAATTCCTTTGTATAGAGGCCGCTGAATGTTCTTTGTGCGGTCGCGTAATCGCTCATCGTCTGGCGCAGGGCTGTTACTTAAGATCGTTGCCATTGCACTTCCTCTCCCCATTAGGTCCAGGGGAAGGTTCCCCCACTGGGTTAGGTCCCCCAACAGCTCCCCTGCCGCCGGGCCGACCATTAGGCCCACTGGGAGGGCACTCCTCGACGTCCAGTCTGAAAACGCCGCCATTTCATACTCCCCAACCCAATAGAATCGTCAAAATTTGAGCAAATTTGCTGAAAACTTGGGAACCTGAGCTTTTCGATATGGAGAATTCGATGGAGTGGCAATCATAAAGGCAACCTTTCAAAAACGATCTCCAATCAAATTCTGTTAACGGGCCTAATCAGAATTTGGTACTTATGGGCTATACCCCTCTACCTGACCTTCTAATATGACCTACTTTTAAAATCTCTTACCTAGTCCAGCACTTAGCCATTCCTGCTTTCAGGGGATGCCCACTGCTCACCACGCGGAGGTGGCTGGACGTCGAGGAGTGCCCTCCCAGTGGGCCTAATGGTCGGCCCGAACGGAGGGAGTTCGTGGATGCCAAAGACATCCCCACACATCGCCAGTTGGCTATTTCACGGATCCTGTTTCCGTGTGGATTCATTATTTTATAAAATAGCCATTTTAACTGGATGATGGTCGAGTATTTTTGTTACAAACATCGTCACATAGTCAAAAATATGCTTTTGTTCTTTTCAAAAGTTCGTCCGAAAACTCCGCCATTTCATACCCAATAGAATCGTCAAAATTTGAGCAAATTTGCTGAAAACTTGGGCACCTGGGCTTTTCGATATGGAGAATTCGATTGAGTGGCAATCATAAAGGATTACCGATCAATTACCTTTCAAAAACCGCCATTTCATACTCCGCAACCCAATATATAGGTTCTTGGGTAATTAAACCGAGCGCGGTGAGCAAAAGTGAAACACAAATGTTCGTTCATTCGTTCGATTTACGATAGAAAGTATTTTAAATGTCTAGTTTAAGATCACGGCCAAAAATTTTCACAAAAAAGCCCGCTCTAAGCGATTTGACATTTTCCTTTTATTGTTTATTCTGTTATCTTTTATTTGTTCCTATAAGATCGTGTGAAGCTTTTTCCTCCTTTTGTGTGTGTCGATGAATGGTGCGACAAAAATCTGTGTGAAAGAAAAACGGTTTTCACCTCTTCCCTTTCAAATAAAAGGGATAGATTGAGTGTCAAATAAAGTGACGAATGATCATAAAGATTTTATGGGAAGATATCGATGAGGTTTTGAAGAATTTTGAAGAAAAATTCTATTTGGAATCCGAGCCAATCTCTCCAAATTCTCCAATTTCTCTAATTTCTCAAAATGTCCCATCGAAATGATGCTTTATCGGATTTTGATCGAAAATGGGAAGAGATGGCTGCTCAACGACAACAATTTGCAACGCGTAAGGTTTAGGGTTTGATTCCAATCTGTACACAGTGCAGTTCTTAACACGTTCGGGACGGTTCGGTCCACCGGTGGACGAAATTGTGGTCCACCGAACGAAATCCCTCCCGCCCCAGAGACAGACGCTCTATCGACTGCGCTATAGAAGACCTCTATTGCGCGTATCCTAGTAAAACGGCCATAACTTTTTGGGATAAAGTCTTAACAAAAAATGATGTTGATATGAAATGTTCAGCTGCTAGCTGCTAGCTGGCTAGTTGCTGGGCTAGTAGATAAGCTGGCAGGCTAGCTGAGCTAGTAGATAAGCTGAGCTAGGTGAGCACCATCCAATAGAAATTTAACAAAAATCGTCGAAAACAGACCATTGGAGAAAGAGAAATGCGGCGTTTTGTCTCACGAGCCAAAAAGAGTCGATATCTTTTTGAGGCAGCAATATTTTCAAAATCTGATTAGAGATTCGAATTCAGCATGAAATTTTACATCTAGGATGTGTATTTCAACTCAACTTGTTTGGAAGGTTAGCTGAATAGGGGGCTAATAGCTTTGTGAGACACCCCTCGTCCACTGGGGCAGTAAAAAAAACGCCTTATCGCCAATGTGTTAAGACAAAGGCCTATTTGGACTGAGAATTTGGATGCTTGGTGTACTTTTTGAACTGTTCTGGAAACTTTGAGTTTCCAGAACAGCCTAATATCTAAAGACAGCTAAAAGAACAATTTAATATCTAAATACAGCTGTGTCCTCTTGGCTATTGGCTAATAGGCTAATGGTTTATCATTTAGCAAACTATCGTATCCCGGTTTAGTGATACGATAGTTTGCTTAGAGTTTTGTTGTCTCAGTGAAACAGATTCGCTCAAAGTAGTGCAGTGACAGTTTTATTCAGATAATGGCACGACTCGAACAGAGACTCAGATCTCAATCGTGAACGGAGTGAGGAAAGAAATCGTGACAACATATCATCCAGATGGAACAATCACAACAACCATTGATGGAAGACAATCTGATGGAGGGAAAGCACAAAAGATTCAGGCTGAGTGAGTTGAATGATCCAGACGGATCACTGTTGAATGATCCAGACGGATCACTGTTGAATGATCCAGACGGATCACTGTTGAATGATCCAGACGGATCACTGTTGAATGATCACTGTGCAATTAGTGTCATAACTGGTCACTTGGCCAAAGTTTTCCCCCTTTAATTCATCAAAACAAAGAGTCATCCAAAGATGACAAAGTCATCTATCCAATCATTTCACAATAAAATCCATCAGCCTCCTCTAGTTCTCTGGGGATTTCGGTTTCCATTTCCGAGTTGATTTCCCACCTTTTATCCATCAAGAATTGAGTTCTTCTTTCATCAATCCTAGTTTAGAGAAATCTAGAAAAAGTATGAAATTTTTTGAATCTTTAAACAAATATCTGTCAAATAGATGTAAGATAGCTGCAAAATAATAAAAAAAAAATCCCAAAATCTTCTCCTATTCCAAATATTTGTTCATCATTTGCCCAACGATCAGACACAAAACGTGTCGTTTTGTGAAATAGCTCACGAAAAGCATCAAAAATAAACAAGAAATTGATTCAAAATCTCTCAAAGAAAGCATCATTTCATCATTTGGCCTAAAAAAACATTTGGTTTATGAAAATTCTTCAAACTCTTCAAATTCTTCTTCAAATCCCTTTCTGATCTTCTGAAATTCTGAAATGCTTCATTAGATTCTTCTTTTCAAGAAATAACCCTTTAAAGTATATTTCTGACTTTTTTTTCTTCAATTTGATGATTCATTCAGTATATTTTGTCTTCATCGACTTTTTTTTCTCTCCAGAAAACAAAATTGATTTTTTTGACATTTCAACCTCGAGATTCTGGTTTAAAATTGAAATTCAATTCGTTTAATTGAACGCTTGAGCGTTCAATTGTTCAATTGTTCAATTGAACCCTTTCAAAGGCTACGTTCTAAATTAAATTCAGCTAAGAGTTTCTCTCAAGTTTCCTCAAAAATGAATGTATTTTGTTGTTGTAGACGGCGGCCCGAGAGGCAATCGGTGGTGAGAATGTAAATTTTTCATTGTATTCGATGATTTCTGATTAACTGTTGAAATAAGTACTGCAGCTTTAAGATGAAAAGCACTCTAGGGACTCCTGGGTTCAAGAAAGTGTTAAGAAACCTCAGCACTAATATTCCTTTTCAGAAAGAGCAAAGCGAAAACAGTAGAGCCATCAAAAACCACAAAAGCATCGACGGATTCGAGTGATTTTAAAGCAGAGGTACGGTTTATTTCGAATCGAATCTCTCACTTTAATCCCAGGTTCTTCAACTGATCAATGACTGCAGAAAACAGCATCAAGTGTCTCCACTACGCCTTGATGATAATTTGAGCAAGTGAGAACACTCATTGCCTTGCCAATTTGTTTATAACAACAATCTTATGCGCATAACATCTTTCAGCCTTGCTCAAGACTGGGCAAATCACCTGGCCTCTTCAGGTTCTTTTGCTCATCGTCCGAATTGCAAATTTGGCGAAAACATTGCGATGGGATCTGGCAGCTGGGGAACTGGTAAGGCAATGAAAACTAAAAGTCTAAAAAAGTTTAGTGCAAAGCTTGGTGAAAAGTTGGTACGATGAAGTGAACGACTACTCTTTTTCGAAAGGATCCGGGCCAGGCACTGGACATTTCACTCAACTTGTTTGGAAGGTTAGCTGAACAGAGGAAAACTATTCAAAATTGGATTTTTCAAACCATCAACTTCAGAACTCTCAACTTTTGGGTGTCGGTCGGGCCACTGCTCCGAATGGATCCACCTATTTGGTCACAAACTATGATCCAGCTGGAAATTTCATCGGCCAATATCAAAACAACGTTTTCCCGAAACGATAATGAGAGCTTGACTCAAATGTATCTTTGAAAACATCTCCAAGTGTATTCTTTTCTTTCATTCCATGATTTACTGGCAATGATTCTTTCATTCAATGATTTATAATTTTTGTTTTTAATTAGCAACACAACGGACTCATCTCAGCACCGAAACTCAATTTTTTTTAAGTATTGGCAAGTTATCATCAACATCATTTTATCTTTTATGTATGTAAATGAATCTTTTAAAACATCTGCAACAAGCTTTTTAACGCAAACGACTTTATCGATACCTTCAAAACTTCTGATGCCGCAAAGTTAAAGAACGATTTTAAATTCGCAACAAAGCCCAAAAACAGAAACAAGTATTTGTTTTGGAAATTTTAAATGAAAAACAACATCAAAGCTAACTTTAAGATCAAAAAGAAACGAGTCAAATGAATGCAAACTTTATGCTTTCCCTTTACGCAGATGTGGTGCCACGTAGGCTTTTTTGGGAGCATCGGAAGCCTTTTGATCCTTGTGATCATCCACCACTTGTTTGGTTTGCCCGACTGGAGACTCGTCAACGTCCTTTTTCTTCGAAGGCTCGACAAGTTTCCCGTCACCATCTTCCCGTCTAGACGGAGGTTTGTAAGCGTTTGTAGCCTTTGGAGGGTTACCCACACTGCCAGTAGTTCCCAATGTTAAAGTTCTGATTTCCTGACGTGGAGTGGAAGTTCCAGACAGCTTGCGAGCCGTATCAATAGCATCTTTCATTGCGGCTGAAACCGAAGCTGAAGTCATTGATCCACCAGATTCTTCTTGGCGTGGCTCACCCTTTGTAACCCAGCCATTCTTTTTGTCTTCTTTTAATTGCTTCTCAATTTCTTCAGCTCCACCAAGTGTTGGAAACAATTCCTCGTTTTGAAAGTCCAACGATGCACCACCAACATTTGCACGGCGATTGGGTGCAACATAAGCTTTGAGAGCAGACGCATTCTTGCCAATAGCCGCAACTTCTTCCGGCTTTGCTTCCTCTTCAACGGTCTCTTCTTTCTTTCTGTTCTGCGTTGCCCATCCACTCTGTTGTCCATCACAATTTTTCTGTTCGGCATTCGTTTGCTCGTTCTCATCCACAATCGATGTCACCATGTCCTTGATCTTCAGCCCTTCAAATCGATCAACCTCATCATCATAGCCCACCCATTCATCTTCTTCAGCCGCAGCTCTCATGAATGCTTCTTCCTCAGCAGCCCGTTTCTCATCTTCCGTCCTTGCTACCACCATTTCTTCTTGTTCCTGAGTTCTCTTCTGAAGCACTTCAGCGACTCGATCCACTTTGACCACCGTGTGCTTGTGCTTCTTGTCTTTCCTCTTCGCGAAAAAAGCGCTCACACTGTCGCTCATTTTCCAAATTGTCGGCAAACCAATCTAAAGTAAAAAAATTATAGGATTGTAGGTACTTCTTTAGTATCGGGGGGGGGTAACGGTTTTGCCAGCCTTGTGTTACTGATTTAGCTTGCGCAATTTTGACTTTAAAGCATTGTTAGATCCTAATAGTTTTTGAGTTTTTCAAAGTCTATCACAAAAAAAGTGTTTAAATTGTAGGCTGAAGTTTGGCAAAATCGCTACCCCCCCGCGGATACTAAAGAAGTACCAAATTGAATTGTTTTTAAAAAGAGAAAAATAGATACTCAAAAATCTCGAACAACTTTAGAAAAGTTTAAATCGATCGGAGCTTGGGGGAGCAAATTTTTTTTTCGCCAAGTGAACTGATTTTTTGCACCCAGGGGTTTTTCATTATGCTGAATCGATTGGTGATGGTTTTACACGACATTCCGTAACTTTTAACAACGTTTATAACAAATAGCAACACAAATAAAAACAAAATGTCAACAAGTTAACAACGAGGACATGACTCAAGATAGCGGGTACTTTTTGGCCACTTCATCCAAGAATAAGTACATTAGGTTTTCGGTATTGTGTTGCTTGCAAAATTTGTTAAAAGTTACGAAATGTTGTGTGAAACCATCACCAACCGATTCAGCATAGCCAAAAACCCCTGGGTGAAAAAAATCTGCTTATTTGGCAATTTGGCATTTCGAAATAACAAGATAGGGGAGGGGGAGGGGGTGGGACAAATGGGACCTTTTTTTTGCTGAAAAAGGCCTTAGGAAAGGTCGTAGAGCTTCAAAAATGTTTTCATAGAAGGGAATCGTATGCGTAGATTCAGAATTTTGACAAATCAGACCGTCAAATTTGGGCTAAAAGGCAAAAACTACGCAACTTAACGCTTTTCCACAGCTTTTGTCTTTTAGCCCAAATTTGACGTGTCAGCAAGATCTGATTTGTCGAAATTCGGAATCTACGCATACGATTCCCTTATATGGAAATATTTTCGAAGCTCTACGGCCTTTTCCAGCAAAAAAAAGGTGCGCAAATATCCAGGTGCGCAAAAAAAAGGTCGCATTTGTCCCACCCCCCAAAATAGGCTCAACTCAATCTCTTATCTAAAATATAATCAACACTAAAGCTATTTGAAAGCTGAACTTCAAAACAAAACCAAAATAGAAATGGCACAAATGAGATGAAACATGAAATTTTTCAGTCAACTGAATATCTTGAATAAAAATTTTGGCTACTCAATGAAGATTTAAAAGATCTAAATTTGAATTGAAGCGTCATTTAAACCAACTCTCCTTTGAATTACTCATTTCACTCATTTTTCTTCTACTATGGCTGCCAACCTGCAATCCACGGATTTCAGAGAAACTTTTGTTGGTTTTTCAAATATTTATTTTTTGTATTTGAATTAAAGATTAATTGCTTTTTACCCTGACTTTGATTAACTTGTATTGCATTAGTTGTGCGATTTCTTTTTTGATTGCTTTAGATTGCTTTAGATAGAATCGCGATAGATTTGCTAGATAGATTAGATAAATTTTTTTCAGATAGAAAAATTGCAGCGCGAAAACATTGGCGAATATCGCTCGATTCGCCTCGATGAATGGAAGGAAGGAGACAAGGTATCGATTAAAAACTTATTAGAGCAAGTAGCTTATACTATTTTCGGTGATAATTTTCCATTGTTTAGGTTCATCGCAATTGGACGTACATCAATTGTTCGCCACTCGAAGGCTCCGGTCTCGTTAATGCATCATCCACCAAACGGGCCCAAAGGTATCTTTGAAATCTTAAGTCTTGCGTTAGAAATAGACGATTGATTCTAATTTAAACCCCGTGTTAAAGTTTTTATTATGTTTTTATATTTTATGTTTCAGTGCTCAATCATTGATGAAGACTGGCGATAGAAGTGATCCACCATCGCCAGTTGTGCGCAAGCGAAAGCAGGAACGTATCTTGGAAGAGGTTAAATTTTGAGTTGCTCCGTCCTTTTGTTTTATTAAACGCTTTAGGAGCAGTTCGAGATTAATGAAGAGCTCAAGCGTCAGAAGGAACGCCTCAGCAAGGAAGATGAAAGGGAGAAGCGGAAGCAGGAACAGACGTTGAAACAGGTTCAAAATTAATTGACTGACTTTGTAATTTGTTTTTTAGGAGGAGCTTGAGATTCAAAAGGAAGTTAAGGACCAAATGGGGCGTCTTGAGAAGACTATGAAAGGAGGAGATGCACTCGACCGGAAGCAAGAACGGATCTTGAAACAGGCTTGTCTACTTTAGAACTTTGTTTGAATATAATATCTTATGGCAAGACTTTGATTAAGTATCCATTTTTAGGAACAACTCGAGATTGATGCGGATCTCAAACGCCAAAAGGAACGTCTTAGCAAGGAATTACTTAAGGAAGGAATTACCAGCAAGCCAAGGAACCTCAAGGAATTATCGCCGCGTCAATTGCAAGGGCAATCAACTGGACGCCAAGAGTTTAAGCAAAAAGTCAACGCCGTCGAGCATATCACCAATTTGGTTGGTTTTAAACTTGAATTTCCGTAGTTTATCTCTTAGGTGAATGAGGATCCGGAGGCACGGCGCCTTTGGATGGATATGGTGAACAATGTGCGTGATGCGACCAACAATTTGCGTTATTGTCAGGTAGGGATTTACTTTTGACTGTTCCAATTATTTTCTAGAAGAACATTGGCGAGAAGCGGCTGCCTGGTGTGAACGAGGGATGGGAGCAAATGGAAGAAGTCAGTCCTTTCAACAAACTTGTTTGATTCATACTTTTATGGCAAACCTAAAATTTTAGTTTAGATTTGCCTTGCAGTGGATCAGTTGACACACGTGGTGATTCGGAAGAAGTGAACCGCCAACTTTCAATAGCCTCTCCACAATTCAAAGCTACATTATTTGATCCTGCACTTGAAAAATAAAGAATTTTCATATCTGTTTTTTAACTGGTTGAAAATCTGTTTGGAGGGATGGGATGGAAAGTTGTGCTTTGATCAATCTTACGATTAGGCTATAATAACTACGAAGCACTCTTTAGCCTGGGTCCTCCGCCAGACAACGTCGTAAACCCAAATGATATCATTGAAATGTCAGTAGTTTTTGTTTTCAAATGTTTGAAACTTTCGTCGTTCTTGTTATCGTTTAAGTAGATTTTTAGAATGGTGATCGCGCAGGACATTTGACTCAATGCATTGGAAGTTCTTATCTTTCATGCAACAATTCAACAATTACGTGCAATCACAGTTCAGATGACTCCGACGTATATTAGAGTATTCAGATGCTCGATGGAACCGGGATAAGAGCAATCAAGATCATGTCAAGTATAGATATTTGTAGTAGTTAGTGTAATAGTAACATCATACGCTCAACTTTTAAGTTAGTACCCGTTTTTGGATATCGCTGTTATTATCAACAGGATCTGGGCTGTCGGAAGAGACACTTATAAAAATGTTTAAAAATTGAAATTTTTAAATAAGGCATTTTTCAATTGGTGTACGTGTACAACAAAAAACAGTTATTGATCCAATTTTCGGATTATTACTGAAAATGTAAAACTTTAATCAGCACATTTGACATTGGTTTTGACAAGAATTCTTAACAATTTAAGGGGAAGATAAATCGATAAACGACCAAGAACCGACCAAAAACAATACAAAAAGAGTAGATGAAAGTGCCAATGATAAATACAGTAGTTTGGGCGAAAACCCTCAAAAGAAATCACAGTTTTGATATTTCTGCTCGTCGACCATTTATTGTCCACGCGTCATCACCAAAACGGCCGATGGAACGAGGCCTAAATAAAATCCGCAAATTATGCTTATGTTTCATATTGTTAATGAGAATGAAACAAACCAAGCGATTCAAGCGGTGCCTCGTAGTCTTGTTCATCCATCTTCTTTCGTGGAAAGGGTGTCATCAAATCAAAGTGTCCTTTAGTCTAAACCAAACATAATTTCTTAAGAATTTTAACTTCCAAACTGGATTATGGTGCATCTCGATCCACAAACGAACAGCCGAGAGCGATTCCTTAGCATCAAATGTTTGTCGAACAGCTTCACCGGATGGAAGACGAACCTAAAGGTTTTTTTTATTAGAATAAAAAACTGGATTGAACGAAGACTAGAATCGTTGTCTAATATAAACAGAATTCAAAGATTAACCCAAGCGTACAAACTCACTTTACCTGAATCGTTGCTTGTTTGTAGTCGACCTTTGGAGGTGGGACTGCCACGTGTTGTGGCTTTGAGGGCTCATGTGATGGTGGTGGCATTCCAAGGGCACGAGCTTTGCGGTCTTCCTAAAAAATCAATATACACTATCAGAACGAGAACCGTTCAAAAGAATTTACCTTGTCAGCTTTAATTTGGTCAAGAATTCGTTGCTTGGCCCTTTCATCTTCAAGTTTTTCACGGCGCCGATCCTCGGCGATTTGACGCAGTTCCTTGTCCTAAATAACTTGTCAAAGTAAGTTTCAACTAAAAGCACTTTTTGTTCTTCTTTACGTTGAATGACCAATTTTCCTTCTTCCCGTCGGCGCTTCTCCTTTTCAATCTAAAACCTTTATCGTTAAAAGATTGGACTTTGAAACGCTACTTCATCTTTGCGATCCATGTCGCTTTTTTGTTCACGAACGCTCTGAAGTTTCTTTTTGATCTCTTCTCGCTGAGCAGCCAATTCTTCTGGGGTCAATGCTTTGATGGTCTAAATATAAGAAGTTAACGTTACAGAAAAATCTCACCTCCGTGCTTTCCGAGAAATTTTCGTGATTCGTCTTTGCTGCGTGAAACATCAATGCATCGTTATCCTTCAAAAGCTTGCCGCAACTAAAACAATGGAAATATTACTCAATCTTTGGTTCTTTAAGATTTTAGCAAATGCAAAACTTACTCATCACACTTGAAGCTGTTCGCGGCCGCAGCAGGAGCATCAGAAGTGCTAGTCTGATCGGGGATGATCATCGGCTGGTCCACAAGCTCAACGCTACTGCCTTCCTCGGGGAGCTAAAATGTTTAAATTAAATGGTAAACTCAAAAATCAAACTACCGGTTCATCTTGATGAGCGATCAGCCATTCCATCGCCGCCTCCACCGATCCATTTGAAGCAGAAATCTAAACATGATTACTTTAAGTATAGCATAACACGTCTAGCGCTCTCAATTGCCATATAGGTAATCTAACTTTATAGTATACAAGCTCTTTTCAAGATAAAAACTAGCCGCTCTTTTTGCTCGCGCTTCCTCGAAGCCCATCTCGAGCAATTGTTGGAGTACGGCGGACATCTAAAGAAAGTAATATTTTAAAAAGCCTAAAACAACATAAAAATGAAGGAACGGTTTACTAAACGGAAAGACTAATTGAACGATATTCTACAATGTAACAATGCAAACTTACTTAACAATTTAAACTAACTAGACGTTTAAAATTCTGATTTTTGAAACGCCCGTGGTTTGAATGAAAGTCGAGAAAATTTTTGGAAGTCAAACATCCATTAATGCTTATGAAAATTCGTTTTTGAACTGAATATTATTTCAATGGAAATAACGGGGTGGGCTAATTTCGGTCATTTTAATTGCGCAACTGGGGGAGTGGGACAAATGCGACCTTTTTTTTTGCGCACCTTTTTTCCGCACTTAGCCTATCAGCGCACCTTTTTTTTCCGCACCTAGCCCATTAGCGCACCTTTTTTCGCGTTTTAAAAAAGCTCTAAAAGCTAATATTAACCAATTTCTATTCCAAAAGTTGTTTTTCTAGGTAATTTGAGGGCGTAGAATCGAAATTTTGGCATATCAGAGCTTGTGGAATCAATTTGAAAGACAAAACGGCTAGGTCAAATTACAGAAAATTGTTGATTTTTCTCTTTGTATAACTCCGTCCGTTCGCTTCCACAAGCTCTGATATGCCAAAATTTCGATTCTACGCCCTAAAATTACCTAGAAAAACAACTTTTGGAATAGAAATTGGTTAATATTAGCCTTTTAGAGCTTTTTTAAAACGTGAAAAAAGGTGCGCTAATGGGCAAGGTGCGGAAAAAAAGGTGCGCAAATGTCCGGGTGCGCAAAAAAAAGGTCGCATTTGTCCCACTCCCCGCAACTCGCTCTTTTGCGCAAATCGCCATAACTTTGTTCTAGATTGGTCAATCTTTATGATTGTGGTGTCATTTTGTAGATCTCAATAAGTGCAACAAAATCAAAACAAAATCATAAAGATTGGCCCACTTAGAAAAAAAAGTTATGGCGAGTTGCGCAAATAAAATGGCGGAAATTAGCCTACCCCGAAATAAACTCTCCAAATCGTTAAATTCACACAACTTTTTCACAAGTAAAATCAGTATTTGTATCAATCGGTTCTTCCCAAAAATGTAAAAAGAACATAAAGTTTAATATTTATACAAATTTCTCCTAAACTTTATCATATTTTTAATGAGTAGGTAAGTAATTGTGGTGGGAAAGAGGTAGGAAATAAAAAGATTATTTGAACACTAGGATCTGGGAAAACAGTGAGAAAACTAGGACAAGACATCAAATCGATCACATAGGTAACAAAAAAAGAAAATAGAATAGAGCTTAAACGGAACTCATACAGAAGAAATTGAAGAAAAATACTGGATCATTTGGCACGCACAAAAGTTGAGAAATGATATAAATCGAACGGACTATAAATGTTGTGGCACATAAAGTACATAAACTGAGCTTGGGTAAAGTAGAAAATTCTATAGAATGCTATTTCTGCGCGACTGGAGCTATAACAGTACACTGCCTAGGTTTTGTAAGCGAGGCTAGAAGCCAGTTTTACACGTGGATGCACAAAAAACTTGGTACTAATAAAGTTGGGGGACCTAAATTTTTGATTTTTCCACGTTTTCCGGGGTAATCGATGACGCTGATCACGAATCTGATGTTTAAAACGCGTGTTGCCAATTTACGTTTCGAGTTATTACGGAACATACTTACATGGTTGCGCGCGCTTTATATGGATGAAAAATACGTGTGTGCATAAGTTTTAGCAAGTAAAACGATAAAGTTGGGAATAACTTCTTGAAAAAATTGAACGTATATGTCGTAGCCGTTTACGAAATTCAGCCGTTAACAAAGGAAATTTTTCGCTAGCCGATTACGAATCATTCGTTAGCGGCTAGCCGATTATGAATGATTCGTTAGCGGCTAGCCGATTACGAATGATTCGTTAGCGGCTAGCCGATTACGAAATTCGTTAGCGGCTAGCCGATTATGAATGATTCGTTAGCGGCTAGCCGATTACGAATGATTCGTTAGCGGCTAGCCGATAACGAATCATTCGTTAGCTGCTGAATTTCGTAAACGGTTACGACATATATACCATAATTTAACAATAAGTGAAAAGTTACTAAACAGGCTTAGGCTTAGGACATACTCAAGCTTTACTCAAGAACATATGAATGAACCTAGACAACTTTGCAATGAACCTAGACACTTTAAAAGTGTCCCCTTTCCCACTCAACTGAATATCTTCCAGTTTCGTGGGGAATTTCAAACAAAAGGGGCAGCTACAAAAAAATCTACGCAGAAAAAGGGAACGGGGCTTCGTAGCTTTCATAGCTGCCCCATTTGTTTGAATTTTCTCATGAAATATAAGATATTCAACTAGAGCTTAGGGGGAAATTTTGAAAGTATAAAGAAACAAATATTTAGGGAGAATTCACGAGCATCCAATCATTATCCTCCACCGCCGGGGTCATCGATAAACGATCTGAAAGAGTTCATGTTTGAAGTGTACGATGATCTGAATTGTATCTCCAATATTCAGTATTTAAATCTTAACCTTATTTCAACCAACCAAGTCCCAATCGACATCGCTGACATGAACATCTCTTTCGTTCCTCATCACTGATAATCAATCGGGGAAGACCGCATTTTATGCATCTAAATATTTAGATCATATGATTCTTTATCAAAATTGGAGATAAATCCTCACTAGTTTAAACAACACTCTGCAAAATTAGAATACTTACGAGAGCCTTTTAGAATACCCTTGACGAGACTTTGAACTTTGCTTTTACTCACTTGTACAACTCGACGTGATTCGCGGCTCCACAAGTTGCATTCATACATCTCCACGCCTCATCATCGGGTGTTGAACGTCGAGGTCGAAGGGGTACTGAACGGGTTTCTGTGGTTTCTGTATTGAATTTTGTTTTATGAACCTTGTTATTATCAATTCGCCTACCTGGTGGTGGTACACAATGTGGATGTGTTCGACGAATCTCATCGATTTCCTCCTCGAGCTTCGCAATCTCTTGATCGAGCTTCGTCTCATCCTAAAACACTTTTTGGCTCTTGAAGTCGAAGAATAGAAATCAAAACCAATCAAAACCAAAATCAAAACCCAAATCAAAACAGAAGTCAAAAAAACCTACAACTTGTCCCAAATCAGCTAAATCATCTCGTAGCATCACTTCAAGCATCACCTACAATAAAAACTAGTTTGAACCAATTGTACAATTTCTCTGAGTCGCTAAAATGCACGGTATCTCTGCCCCAACCTGATCCGCTTCCATTTGTGAAATCTCTTTGCGTTGTCTCTCCAAATCTTGCCGCATTTCCGAGAGCGCCAATTGTTGAGCTGAAACCGTTCAATGATTCATTCTATTCATTAGATTTACTTCGTAACCTAATCTAATTGATTATCGTAACCTAATTGATCATCGTAACCTCTAACCTAATCTAATTGATCGATTACAAGTCTCATCCTCATCGGCAAGCATTGTCGTGATATATTCGAGACCTAGAATATAATCGAGACATTGTTAGCGATACTTTGCATCAATTACCTGATCCAGCCGTTTCACCCCCAAACGTGTCAATATTTAGCTGTTGTTGATATTGACTAGATGATGATGGGCCACTCATCAACAAGCTGGTTCTGAAAAGATTGTAGATCTGGATATTGTCTACAAAACAATTGCATAACACAAATGGGGCACTCTTGTACCGCGCAATGGGTTGTACTTGATGGTATTTGATGAGGATTTCGCAATTCAGGATCCTATTTTGGCCACGCCCCTTTCACAACATAGAGAAATAGAAAGATAAAACAATAGAAAGGCTCCATTGTGCTTAAAGATGGACAATAATGGATGACAAAACTGTTACTCAAATGAAGTCTTTATTCTCATACCCAGAGTGTGTCATCTCAGCCGGTTCACTCGTCTTCCTTTCGGTCCTTGGGGGAAGTGTTGGGAAACTCGAGTCGTAGAATGCTGAATTTGATACAGATCGCACGTAGTCCATTCCAGAACCGGCTACAACTGAAAAATCAAGTGATCAGTCTTATCTTCTAACTACATACTGATTGTTAGATCCCATGACTGAGTTTCCCCAATTTCTCCTCAAAACCAACAATGACTGTTCCCCAATTTCTTCCAAAGACCAACCATGACTGTATTGAGTTGGAAGCACAAAAACATTATCCCGACGAGCCCTGCGAAATCCGGAAAACATCGATAATGGACGCTGTTTGTTGTTTGAACAAGATGGGATGGGTGATGGAGAATGGGGAGAATTCGATGATGAAGGCATCGATATCTACAGGATTTTGCATTGGACTTTTTATGAGATAAAGTTCTGAGATTAGTTTGTGCAAGATAGAAAACAAGAATGCCGTCTTTTCCCCAATAGTAGTGACAAAAAAATTATGAAGCCGACTCACCTGAGCGATAAAAAGTTGCAAAAACGCGTTTTCAACTAAAATCTCTGAAACTTTGGCATAACATGCATATTCCATAGACACAACTATGGAAACAGTTAACTCCCTCTGGAGTAGGGGCGATCAAATGCGTTGTGGTGTAATGATTAGCACAGTTGTCCGGTAAGCGAAAGGTCCCGGGTTCGAATCCCGGCGGCGCACGGATTTTTGATCTACCCTGGTTCCAACTAAAAAAACCAAATGGAAAGTTTCAGAGATTTTAGTTGAAGACTCGTTGGTGCGAATCTTTATCGCTCAGTTGAGTGGGCAAAAGCATGACGGAGTAGTTTACGATAGTTCTACATCATTCTACAACCGAATCTACAATCTAAAGATTCGGTTGCATTTTCGAAAATCTTCTAATCAAACGAGCCATCGGATGATAGACATGGATAACAGCTGATAATGTAGAGGATGACAGAGGAAAGGCATAAATACTGGAGATCAAATGGATATTGAAGGGGAATCCAGACGAGACCCGATAAAGACACTCATCGAATCAATCAAAGAGAGAGAAAAGGTGACAGTGGGAAATGGATGAAAGAGTGGGTAAAATCGAGAGAATTTGTGTGCACTTCAAAAACGAAAAGCGACTAAAACCTGCCCTATGGGGGTTCCCCCGGGCGCCGCTCTTTCCGCTCAAAGGCTTTACCACAATCATTCTTATCAATTTTTCATTCATTGTAGTCCAATGTCTCCTTTAAACACTCGATAAAAACAGCAAAACATTAGAATTACCCTTATTCCTTATTTTTCTTTAGCTTCATATAATTATTTATGCAAAAAAACACCTTTAACTTTAGATTTCCCCAAAATTTTACTCCACGTTTATGGTGCTGTGAGCTTTTTTTATTATCGACTATGAGGTCTCAGTATGGATTATCATTTATCGGCTACAGCAGAAGAAAGAATTTTTCTTTGTGGATATAATCGGGTATAAACGTCGACTGATATTCAGTTAAATAAAAAATTCAGGTACGAAGATACGGCACAACTCAACGGGTTTCTCACAACAAACCTGTGCAATTAATTGAGCACATAACACAGTCAGAAGATACAATTCCTGGCTTAGCCCTGCGCTACAACAGTTCAGTGAGTCAAATACGAAAAATTAGAAAAGAAAAGCCGATCTTCAGATTACTGATATCAAACGAATCAATAAACTTTGGTCGAACGAAAGCCTATTTCTCAAAAAGAGCATAATGATTCCTGTACAACCAGATTCTCCATCGGTGAGCACAAAACAAAGTGTTTCCGCAATTCGACCATCATCCCTTCAAGGTGAAATATCGTTTAAAACCATATACACCCGTTGCTCCAGATATCAAGTCCACAAAACCTCCTCCATCAACAGAAAAAGAGATTAGTATGCGAGATATACTTAGCCGGATAGACTCTTCAATACAAAATACATCAAAAACCGTTAATAAACTCGAGAAGGAAAGCAGGTAACCACACTCAACTCGTACAACCAAATACGCATTTAGTGTGTCGTTCGCTGATGGTTTTCCTTCTACCTGCTCACCAACAAATAAAAGGCATAATTCACTTAAAAATATGAATTTGTATGAATATGAGCGGTATCAATAAATTATTTGTTATGTGCTTTTCAAAATTCATTAAAAACGCAACAAATTTATCAACAAAAATAGTATAATTAGGCTTTTTGCTTCTTGTGAGCGGCGTCTCGTAGAACAGTTGCATATGGATTGAGTGCAGCCATGAGTTTGAACTTCTTCAATGGGTTGTGATGAACCTGAAAAAACAAACTTTTTTATGCAACTCTAATGCTTTTTGTTATTTATTATTTAACTTCGAAAACAACCTACCTTTGGTGTGACTTTAACTTTTCTGACTCGGCGAACGGCATTCACAACCTCCTCGGAACGAACAATTCTTGAGAAATCAGGATTGGCCATCTTAGCTGTAGGAAGAACGAATCCTTTCTTGAGCTCAGATGGGGCAGATGGAGTTCCATAGATGGCGTCCAATTTCTTGAAGGCTGACTCGGTCCAGATGATCAAACGTCCAAGGTGTCCTCCGGGAGCAACTTTCAAAAGGTTGAGGCGCTCAACATTCAACACATCGACTCCAGGAATGTTGCGGAAAGCACGAGCGATGGCGGAATCCTGACCATAGATGACGAGTGGTCCGAGCTTTTGCTTGTAACGACGGTTGCGCATTTTTCCAACACCGGCACGGTAACGTTTGCTGTTGTAAACCTAAAATAAATTGAATTATTGAAAAAAAGCAAATCAAAAAACCTTTTCGACATCGGCCCAGAGATGAGAACGGCGCAAGAAAGACACGGCCTCCTTGGTCTTGCGGAAACCTTCAACCTTGTCCGAGACGACAAATGGAATTTCAGCAACGTTGTCAACAACATGTCCGCGAGCTTGGACGAGCGATGGAACTCCGGAAGCAGCAATAGCGGATGTGATGGCGTAGCGTCTTTGGGCGACATTCACTCGCCGATGCCAACGTCTCCAGACCTTGAGTGGTGCGAACATGTGTCCTCCACGGCACATGTTTCCGAAAGCTCCTTGACCGGATCGGTGAGTACCTCCACCACGAACACGTGGAATACGAGCGACGGCACGTCCAGTTCCCCACGATTCAGCGGATGATTGCTTTCCTAAAGTTTAGTAAATTCTAAATTATTTTAACTCAAAGAAAAATATTTTCGAGGATCATAGCTTTATACTAAAAGAAGATATTTAACGTTGAATTTGACTTTTTACCTAGTTGGCTTTCAATGCGCATTGTTTGATGACTATTTTTAGAGACAATACTTTTCATCAGTAAAGAACACTAATTAATCAATCACAGCTGTCCTGAGCTTCAATAAAATTTAGACTTGAAAGAGTGGCTTCACTAGTCCAAAGTTTTTCTTAACAAAGCACGCTAAAATCATACCTGCTTCGGTGGAGACAGCTCGGGCCTGGCGCTTGTTCTTGCTGATTTGATCGTGGATGAAGCTCACGACATCGGGCCTAATTGGAGCACGGAAGACGGCTGGAAGCTTGATTTGGCTGGCGGTGGCTTCATTCTTCTCGCTGTAAACGGTGACAAGCGGTCTCGCTGTCATCTTTACCCTAGAAATAGAACATAAAGCTCAAAAATATGAGCAAAGCAATAGACGAAGTAAAAAGCAACGCAAAAATACTACCACTAGAAAAAATTTGCTAATGAAAATGAGGAGTTTGTTTCTGAAAATTTGTGGCCATTAAGTTAAAGATATTCAGTTGACGCGCTGAAACTTATTTTTACGTGAAAAATTGTTAAAAATTTTGCTATAAATAAATGTAAAACTCTAGCAGTTCATTTTTTCGAAGAATTTTCGAAGAACTTGTCCTTCTAAATTCTTTTTTGTGGTCCTAACGCGCTCTTGTTTACGGTGTTAATCTTGGCATTTTGCCAGCAACAACTTTTCTCCTTTCACGGAGCGTTCAAAAGAAGCTGTTGCTTGCATTCTAGAGTTGCTTGTTAAGGTGCAATGCTTCCTAAATTACTATTTACATGCGTTCAACTTTTTTAGTGTTAGGGTAGTCAATTACCAGGGAAAGGTACTTTAATCTGCTTCTTATTTACCCTTTGGTAATTGATTACTCTCCTAATACTAAACAAGAACCCTTTCTGCTCTAAACCTTCAATTTTCTAAATTTTCTCAACATTCAATTTAAGGTTGTCTGATGGGTGTTCCAGCATTCTTTCGATGGCTGACCAAGAAGTACCCCTCAACGATTGTCAACGCTAATGAAGAACGGTTTGTTGCTTACTTTAGTCTTGAAATGTTTGAATGTTTTAGGAAGAGAGATGTCGATGGAAAGAGGATACCGATAGATTGTACACAACCGAACCCAAATTTTCAGGTTACTTTTTTTATGATTAACAAATGGAAAGGTCTTTTAGGAATTTGATAATCTCTACTTGGATATGAATGGAATCATTCATCCGTGTACTCATCCTGAAGATAGGCCAGCGCCCAAAAACGAAGATGAGATGTTTGTAAGTGTTTTTTAGTCAATAAGTACAATTTTTTGTTTAGGTGTTGATATTCGAGTACATCGATCGAATTTTCTCAATTGTACGACCAAGGAAACTTCTTTATATGGCAATTGATGGTGTGGCGCCGAGAGCTAAGGTTGTTTTAAAAGCGATAAATTTGTAATAAAGTTTTTAGATGAATCAGCAAAGGTATGTTAACCATCTTTCGCATTCGGCATGGGTTTCGGTGTGGCGTGTGCAAGTTCTTGTTATGATTTTCTATTAATCCATCTTTAGGAGTCGACGTTTTCGAGCATCAAAAGAAGCGGTGGAAAAACAAATGGAAATTGATGAAGTCCGAAAACGATTAGATGCTGAAGGCATTCCTCTACCACCAAAGAAAGCACCGGAAAGCCATTTTGACAGCAACTGCATAACCCCTGGAACTCCATTCATGGCTAGGCAACGAAGATCATTGAAAGACTTTTATTTGTTCATTTAGATTAGCTGATGCTCTACGTTATTACATTCACGATCGTCTCACTAACGATCCAGCTTGGCACAATATTCAAGTCATCCTTTCTGATGCCAACGCTCCTGGGGAAGGCGAACACAAAATTATGGACTTTGTTAGACGTCAGAGAGCTAACCCAGCTCACAATCCGGATACGGTAAAGAAATCGTAGCGATAAATAATGTTTTATGAGTTCAGGTTCATTGTTTATGCGGGGCAGATGCTGATTTAATTATGCTTGGACTCGCGACTCATGAAAACAATTTTAACATTATAAGGTGTTTTCAGCGTTTTTTTTAAACTTAAACTTTCTTTTAGAGAAGAGTTTGTGCCAAATCAACAACGCCCGTGCGAACTTTGTGGAAAATATGGACATGAACTCAAGGGTTGCAAAGGGTTAGCAGATTTTAATAGTTGATTTTACTCAAACCTTATTAAGGCTCGAAGATAATGAAACCGGGGAAAAAGCTGCCGATGACGCAGATCCGCTTCAAAAGGTTTTTTTTCGCACAGAATTAGAACGTTTTGATTTAGGAGAAAAACTTCATCTTTCTTCGGATACCTGTGCTGAGGGAATATCTGGAAAAGGAGTTAACGATGCCGAATCTACCATTCAAATGGGAGTTTGAAAGGGCAATTGACGATTGGGTAAGGGTCAAATGCTTTGCAACTTTTAAATGAAGTGTAGGTGTTTTTGTGCTTTTTCGTCGGTAACGATTTCCTCCCCCATTTGCCTTCACTTGAAATTCGAGAAGGCGCCATAGATCGTTTGATACGTCTCTACAAAGACATGGTCTATAAAATGAAAGGGTTTGAAATTTTTCTGAACTGATGTGAGCCAAACATTTCATTTAGATATCTAACACATGATGGCTCAGTTTATTTGGAGCGGGTCGAAATGATAATGAAAGGATTGGGCGAAGTTGAAGATGAGATTTTCAAGCGGAGACAAGTTAATTTTTGTTTTCAGATGGTATTAAGATGATTTTTAGCAAAATGAAGAGCGCTACAAAGCTCAACAGAAAGCCAGGAAGGTTGCTGGAAACCAAGGAGGACGTCCAGCCGCTCGTCCTGCATACATACCAGGGCATGGCAGCTTATTGGAACCGACAGCACAGGTTTTAGCTTCATAATTTTTCTTGTATCCATTTGTTTAGCCGATGAATTTATCCGGATCCCAAACTCGGCAACTTGCTCATGACGCCCGCGTTGAAGTTTGATACTACTAGTTTAGCTTATTTATCCGATTTAGGCTATGCGACACACGGAGAATGAAGAAGCTGCGAAGCGGTTGAAGGCAATGATGAAAGGTGGAAACGAAGACCAATCAAGTCCAAATAGCCGAAAAAGAAAAGCTGATGTATGTTTTATGTTTTGATTCAGAATGTAAGCTAGATTGTTTAGACTTCAATTAACCCCTATGAGGAAGAGGAAGAAACCGAACCGGCTGATGAAATTCGCTTGTACGAAAGTGGATGGAAGGACAGGTTGAATTAGCTCGTTATATCTAAGGCCTTAGTTTCTAGGTATTATCGAGCCAAATTTGATGTTGGTGGGGATGATTACGATTTTCGCAAAAAAGTTGCTTGGGCATACGTCGAAGGATTATGCTGGGTTTTACAATATTACTATCAGGTCAAAAGGTTTTTGTCTAGACGCATAAATCAATGCTTATTTTAGGGTTGTGCTTCATGGGATTGGTATTTTCCATACCATTATGCTCCATTCGCTTCAGATTTTGATACAGTATCGCAATTCAAACTTGACTTCTCAGGAAAAACTAGGCCATTCAGGCCACTTGAACAGTTGATGAGCGTTTTCCCTGCTGCTAGCAAGTCCAGTGGCTTTAATTATAAATAAATTTAGTTTTCAGGCAACATTTACCGGAGAAATGGCAGCTATTGATGACTGAAGACAGTTCACCTATAATCGACTTCTATCCAGTCGACTTCCGCATTGACCTGAATGGTAAAAAGTTTGCATGGCAAGGTAAGCGCATTTTTTGAAACTTCCATTATTTAT
Organism: Mesorhabditis belari; assembly: GCA_958450365.1. Classification (NCBI taxonomy): domain Eukaryota; kingdom Metazoa; phylum Nematoda; class Chromadorea; order Rhabditida; family Rhabditidae; genus Mesorhabditis; species Mesorhabditis belari. The sequence continues at coordinate 268,412 of CAUEEP010000914.1, forward strand.
GTTAATTTAGGTGTTGCGTTACTTCCATTTGTGGACGAAAAACGACTTTTAAATACGCTCCAAACGGTGACTTTATTTTGTGACCATTCTTAATACCAGATTTTAGGTTTACCAAACTTTGACAGACGAGGAGAACGCGCGCAACACTACAGGGCCGAATCGACTGTTTGTATCAACTCGCCATCCCGTTTATGCGCTGTTCAAGGAGCTCTATGATGTGGAATGTAAAATAACTTTATATTTCTACAAGTGTGATGGGTGTGTTTAGCTGATGGAATTGATGTGGATACAACATTGACAAATGGAATGAGCGGTCGCATAATGTCAGATGGAACAGTGACCATGCCGGGTACAACTTTTACTTCACCGGTTATGGCCAACGAGTGTCCGGATTTGCCGGTTTGTGCATTTTTGTCTGCATTATAGATTTCATTTTAGGTAAACAATGCGATCAACGTTATTTTTGACGATCCAGATTATCCAGAAGGGTTCGTTTTCCCTGCCACGCGTCTAGAAAAAGCATCTGAATTGCCAAAAACATTGAAGCCGGGAGATTGGAACGAAAGTCGGGTATGTTTGTTGCTTTGCAATGCAAAATCGGGTCTGACGCATCCGCCAAGCAGACTTTTAAAAATTCTAGGACGGCCGGTATCGACCTCAAGTTGGCTTTTCACGGGATACACCACGAGCTCACTTAGATCAATCGGGTCATCGACATATTCGACATGAACTTGGCTCTGGATATAACCCTCAAAATACAGTTTGATAAAAAGCACCGGGGTTTTATTGTAAATTTTAGAATTTCAACCCAAACTATCGTGGTCGAGGAGGTGGAGGCTACCGTGGAGGACCTGGTAATATTTAGACATTGTTACATTCACATGTTTTTGATTTAGGTGGGTTTGGTGGAAACAATGGTAATAACTATGAACGACACGAAGGGTAATTTTTAAAAGGAAAATATGTAGCTTACTGATTACTTATTTAGTGGTGGTTATGGTGGCGGTGGATATCGCAATCAACAGCAAAGTTATGATAATGGTGGCTATGGAGGAAATAATTACAGTAAGTTTTTGTGTTTTTTTAAAATTTATTCAACGTTTGTAGACTCTCGAGGTTATCGTGGTAATCGCGGATTCAACGGTGGTGGTCGAGGCGATCGCAACGGTCCTCCACGTGGCGGCAACAACTATTCAAGCAATTGGCGTTAAGAAACACGTGGCGGCAACAACCTTTCAAACAATTGGCGTTAAGAAAAATTTTTTAATTACTTTTAATGTTGTTAAAAATATTTTCGCATTGAGATCTCTGAGTGTGATATTTTTTCATGCCTAAATTGATCTTCGAAAATAGTTTTTGTTCGTACTTTTTAAAATACTTTCTGAATTAGTATCTAACTTCGTTGTTAAATTAAAATAAATCTCTTTAATTTGTGTCAAGAAGAAAAAAAGTTCGATTAATATTCGATTCCATTTTTTAAAAATTCAAAATTTAGACAACATTTTAATGAGCTCCTATAATTTGTTTAAAACTCCTTTTCTGAAGCAGCGGAGTCATTGTTTTTGAGGAACTTGAATTTTTCATTTGGCGGGCTTAGGCCAGTGCAGTGGACATCGATCGCTTCCCCTTTCAGCCCAAATGCACCCATGAGAAAAGAGATAAAAGGAGCGCTTTGTGACCCCTTTCAGAAAAGAAGAGTTTGTTCACTCCCATTTTTCCAAATAGAGCTTCTATAAAATTCCATAAACATTCTAGAATACATTATTTAAAATGTAAGGTTATCATCGAAAGCATCGAAAGCTGCGTACAACACTAGCCTTTGTTTTGCATAACTTTCATTTTACTCCAAAACCATTGTTAAGATTTAGCACAAGTCTTACTATTAGAAATGTCGCTATTTGTGGGATCTCAATCCTTTTCTCACAATTCTTGGCGCGTCTGTCTCCCAGTTTCTCTAAACTCTGCCAAAAAGACATGTGGAGAGAATTGCGAAATCTTGGTCAACTAGCGAGAATTTGCCATACTGACCTCTGGAAAATAAATTCTAGACAACTTTCCGTTAATTCTTTTTGAATCAGTCGCCTTGTCGCATTTATCTATTAATTTGATCAGTTTTTTGTTTTGTCAACTGCTCTAGTCATTCCCTCGAAAAGTTTTTTTGTATCTTCTCTCAATTGATGAAAAAAAATCCGCTAAATGTGCCGAAAAGATTGCAATTTAATTGAAAAACGAGCATTTCTGCTTTTCACAATGTTGTTTTGAAATTTCCGGTCTTCAAGAAATATGGGGCGTTTCTTTTTTAAGTCGGTCATAGCATGAATCATCATGCCTCCTATTGATTATATTTTGAAAACAGAGTCTTGCATTTGTTCAAAAATGTTTGTGCAACAAAACTCATAATACATAGACCTTTGTTGTTTTATGCATTTTGTGGCTAACATTGTAGCTCTTTCAATCAGGGAACAATGGATAAGAAGTCTCGATCGGAAGCTGCAAGAAAAGAAGCTCTTGCGGCAAAAAAACAACTCGAACAGGAGCGAGCCTTGGCTATCAAAATATCTTTGTCAAACAAGGATGCTAACAGCAAGTTTGTTCGTTTCTTAAATGGATTATGTTTCAATTTATTTAGACGCAAAGTTTTCGATAGTGATGGAGAATTGGAGAACGATGATATTTCGTCGAAAACGACAATTGTGAAACAGAAAAAAGTATGATTGATCATTATTTTTTGAAAATTCTAAATCAATTTACAGCAACGACAGAATGTGGACACTGAAGCCAAAACTGACAGTAACAGGTCTTAACTTTATTAGATCCTTTTACCTTACCTAATTTTAGTGGCGGGTTTGATCAACGGTTCCAACTGGATGAAAGATTTATCGACGACCACGAAGAACAATTTGAGATTCCAAGCACATCTGGTACCAAAGAAATTGAAGAAAATGGTAATATGTCTTCAACCGTTTTTTCTTTAACATTGTTTTTAGAAAGCGTCAAAAAACCAAAGCGAGCACAAGTGGAAGAACTTCCGCCTCAAAAAGTCAATCCAGGACAATATTACGAAATGGATACAAGCTTTTTGGATTTGCTGAAAAAGAATGCTTCTCATACACCAACAAGCAATAGCTTTACATTTTTGAAACCAATCGACAAACAAGGGTCAGTTAAAATTTGCTAAAGTGACATATAGAATTTAGTTCGGCAAAGAAAATTGATACAACTGAAGTTTCAAATGCCTACGCTGAGAAGTCCACCAAAAAACCGGAAGTTGTACACAGAGAGGTTGAAGATTCGAGTGGAGAAGAAAATGAAGACTATGGAGAACACTTCAAGACTGCCGATCTTTCAACAAAAGTGGATTTGAAGCGAATTCCTTTCTTCTTTACTGGTACTTATTATCAAGTTTGATAAGCAGAATGCCTTTTGCCTGCTTGATGTGGTCAAAAAGATTAATTTTAGGCGAAGAGCCAGAGATTCGCTCAGTTGTATCCAACTTTCGTCGGACTCAAGATGAAAAGAAAATAGAAAAGGTGTGGAACACGTACAGACAATCCATCCAAAGAATTGTGAATCATATGAAGTGAGTTTACGCCTTTTTTCGAAAACTATTTGGATATTTAGGAGAAATGCAAGAAGAAATATCAAGGAACGTGGTTTGCGGTACAACTATGGAAATAAGAAACGCGAAAAAGAAGAAACAAAACAAGATTAATGAAATTTTTTGTTGTGATACCTGATTGTTGATTTGTTTGTTTTGCTTTTGTTATTGGTTGATGTCAATCATTTTCATAATTTGTTGATTTCCAGGTAAAATATTCCCACTATTGTGAGCGCTGATCATGGGTTCAAGGCGGCAGTACGATTTGCTCTTCAAGCTTCTTCTGATTGGTGATTCTGGAGTTGGTAAGACGTGCATCCTCTACAGGTATTATGGTTGCAATAAATTTTTTTCAAATGCAATTTAGGTTTTCTGATGATGCTTTCAACACGACGTTCATATCGACAATCGGTAAATTTATGCTATGTGTTTTAACAGCATCTTAATTTAGGAATTGACTTTAAAATCAAAACAATCGAGTTACGAGGAAAGAAGATTAAGCTGCAAATTTGGTACATTATCAACTTGATTTAAAGTAACAAATTTGCAATTTAGGGACACAGCTGGACAAGAACGTTTCCACACAATCACCACTTCTTATTACAGGTTTCTCTTTTGCTTTTATCATTATTAACCAAAAATTCTAGAGGTGCAATGGGGATCATGATTGTCTACGACATCACTAACGCACGCAGTTTTGATAATATTGCCCGATGGCTCCGCAACATTGATGAGGTTAGATAGTTTGTATTCATTAAATTGTACCAAACATTATTTAATTAGTCGAAAAATTCACAATTGAATATTTTAGCATGCATCAGAGGATGTAGTGAAAATGGTCATCGGCAACAAGTGTGATATGACTGATCGACGCCAAGTTAGCAAAGAACGAGGGGAAGCGGTTTGAGATTTTATTGTCTCCCATTTCAATTATAATTTAGATTGCGTTAGACCATGGTATTCGCTTTCTTGAAACTTCTGCTAAAGCAAATATCAACATCGATACTGCTTTTTACGATTTGGCAGAAGCCATCCTTGATCGGGTAATTTTTCGCTTGAATTTAAAAAGTTTAGATTGCTTGTGCCATAAGAGAACAATTTGGTAAAAAATGTTGGCTATTCAAGCCACAGCTTGCTTTTGTTAGCCTGAAATAGTAATATCGTAATTTAGACTCCCGAAGAAGCTCCACAAAGGGAAGGAGGTGTGATTGTGGATCCAGTGGGAGGTAATGGCCGTCAATCTGGAGGACTAAGCGGATGTTGCAATAGTCTGTAGATGCCAAGCATTCACTTCAACACCAAGTAATCTTGATTCTTGTTTTATGCCCGTTTTGCCTCTAAAAAATCTTTCGTTCTATGACTAAATTTTAAGCCAATATTGATTTCTTTTACGATTTAACCTCCTTTTGGTTTTTCTCGAAATTTTGTATTCTTTTAGTCCTTTCTTTTTTTTTCTTCATATCGGGTACACGAGAAGCGCTTTGTTTTCATAAAGAATAGTTCTGAAAATCATTTTCGAAAATTCTCCGTTTCTGTGCTCAATTTCTCTTTTTTGAACGGCTCTCGACTAAATGACTCCATTATGAATTTTCGTGTTTGAATTATAAACTTTAGTCAATTTCTTTATCCAAAATTCAAACAAATATTTAGTGTTTATTGTGTTTGGCGGCTGTGATTTTGATTTTGATGTTGAATAAACCGGAGGTAAAGAAGCAGTACATAAAATTTTACAGCAATACAACGTTGATTTTTATTGGTGCAAGGTGTTTAAGTCACTCGAAAAGACGATTAAGCAACATGTTTTGGGTGTTCTATTTTAAACTTTTAAAACGAAAGATTACTCTCCTAGGAAAACTTGTTCGATTGTGCTCGGGTCGAGGGATGGGAGGGGCAAGCAACGAAGCTGGATGTCCGTAACGGGCAGGGGGTGGAGAAGGGTGAAGAGAAGAGGAAATGGCTATCATCCACCACCACTTTCACCCGTATGTCTTTCCTCTTTTTCTAGCAAATCAGTCGTTTTCCAATCTCAATCCAAACCATTCCAATTAGCTCTTTTCTGGCTCAAGGCAAACATTTGTGTTTTTGAAAATTCAAATGCAAAATATTTATTATTTTTTACAATTGTATTGAGATTGATATTTAGACTCTCTCGATGACAAATGTGGTCGAATTTAGCTTGAAAACATTTCTATTACTTCTAATTCTTCATACGACAACTCTCGCCTCTTACCGAATTCATTTGCAAAAAGGAAACGAGTTTTTGGGTAAATTCAAAAGCCTTTATCGAATATAGCTGTCGTCGAATAAAGCAACATTTTTGCTCTTTGATCTGAGCTTCTTTGATCTCAATGCATTCTCCAGGCTCTTCATCAAATGTCTCCGTTTTACGGCTTCTCCCCAAAACCAGCGAGCAATTCGAATTCCTTCGATCACTTTACGATAACTCTTCAAAGTTAAATGCAAGTTTTTACAATGACTTTAATTCAGAAAGAAAATTTAGTTAAACTTTTGGAAAACTGCAAAGAGTAAAGATGGTTTTTTCGATGTAATGGCTGGCGCTGAAGCAAAGGAGTTTTTGCTGGGAAAGTTGCACAAATTGGGCATCACTTATGTGACAACGATTGGGGATGTTGAACAGTGAGTTGTTGATATTAGGCTTTCCAGAAAGTCTTTAACCTAGATTTTATAACCAAAGCAGCCTATCAAACTTTGTGTATGGCTAATTGACTGAATTGATTGGTTGGTTAATTGGTTAATTGACATTGGTTAATTGGTCATTGGTTTATTGACTATGGACTTTCTGGTCAGCCTAATACCAGAAAATTAAAGGTATCTGATCATTTGATACAAATAAGCTTATTCAGATTGATCTTGAAACGTGAGCGAAGTGAAGTGACGAGTGAACGAAGGCTGCACGATGATGCGGACATTCCAAATTATGATTTCAATAGATATGGAAGGTTAGTGTGGTGTTTAAATCTTCAAATATTTGATTAAACTCATTCAGCTATTCCCAAATGGTCTCCTGGATGCGGGCGTTGGCGAGGAAATACCCGAAAATTGTTCAATTCATCTCGGTTGGAACGAGTCATGAAGGAAGATCGATTGATGGATTGGAGGTTTGAACTAGGGAAAACCCATCATCCTCATCTTTCCGAAATCTGTCCCAAGTGATGCTGTTAGCAGGCTTTATCTGTTGGCAGGCTGTTGATCTGTTGGCAGGCTTTATCTGTTGACAAAAAGACTTTATCTTTCCCATAATCTGTCATCCCCTATGAAAACATCTCTCCAAATTGTTTCCAATCAAATTTTCATGTAGTTTTTCCTTTTTTGGATTTTGATGATTGCAGGATTAGGAAAAAGATAGAAAGGATAATTAAAAGACAAATGTCACTTCTTTTTTTTCCTTTTCAAGCTCAAATAGCCTTGAGACTGAACTTGGAGAAAATCGAGTGATTAAAAGGGGGAAAAGGTGAGGAAAGAGTGGCAAAGAAAGAGAAAAGAATGGCAAAGAAAGAGAAAAGCCATCAATTTATCACGCCTGGCAAATCGATCCCCGATTGAAATGGGTTAGATTAAATGAAGAAAAGATTAAACGATTTTTTTGTGGATGGAAAAAACTTGTGAACTACTTACTTTGAGAGACAGATTGTGCCTGTATTTTCGGGGTAAAGTTTATGGGGTCATTCGGAGTCATGGAAAAAAAGTAAGTAGAACTAAAGGGATACGAAAGGTTGACGATGGCGCAAAGAGATAAGGGTGCAGATGTGAAAGGTTTTTTAGGTAAAAACTGCATAAATGACTTGAGTCTTTAAAAAGAGAGACGTTTATATTCTTCAAATCTTTCTAGGGCTTTTTCCTATGACTAGGTAAATTCTACCGTACTTTAACGGTAGAATCTTAAGAAAAACGGGTACCGTATACAGCGATTTGATGTTTTGCTTTAGCGTTCATGTTTATTTTTATGTTTATGGATGTTTTTTGGAAAAAAGGTTAAGGTTTACCGTATTTCTTCGAATAGAAGACCGGGTAAAGAGTATGATCGCGTACTCCTGCGTAGCAGCCCTTTTTAAAATTTCTTTTCTGCATAAAAGCTTTCAATCAAGTGCTATAGAGCTGGAAAATGGCTCAAAAATCTGTTAGCTCATGTGGTATTTTTGAGCCATTTTCCAGCCCTATAGCACTTCATTGAAAGCTTTTATGCAGAAAAGAAATTTTAAAAAGGGCTGCTACGCAGGAGTACGCGATGATACTCTTTACCCGATCTTCTATCCGAAGAAATACGGTATATGGTAACGGATAGGCGGCTTGTATTCTCATCAACAAATGTTGAAAAGCTTGTAGCGCTGTATTCAAAAAGATATGTCGTGAGGCGATCTTTTGTTTTTCCAGGAAAATGAATGGAGGGTTGAAAAAGGACCACAGATACAGGGAAAATTACATTTACATTGAATTGCACTAGCAAAGCAAAAGCAAAACAAAACTAGCATCAATACAATCAGAATTAACATATCAAAAACGGAAAAGTAATAAAAGCCAAATAAATAAACCAAATAAAGCCAAATAAGTAATCAAATAAAAAAGTAATAAATAAACAAAAAGGGAAAAAACGCAAATATTAAAAGTTGGTTGGTGAATCGCTGTATAAGGTATCCGATTTTCTCAAGGCATTGAGATTTTCAAAGGCAACACGATTAAAGTACCCAATTTTTTAAGGCAGCAAAAGCAAAAGCCGTAATAGCAAAAGCCTCTAGTAATAGCAAAAGCTCTTTCTAGATAGGCACTCGTGATCCGAGGAAACGCATTTTCTGGGTTGATGGGGGAATCCATGCAAGAGAATGGGCTGCACCGCATACAGCTTTATGGTTCATTCATCAGGTAAAAGCCTTCTGGACTGGAATTAATCAGAAGAAGAGCTAAACTTAATGCTAACCACACCATCAAATCTCTGTAAACTCTAGCTAATCAGCCGTGCCGAGGATCCAGAGATCCGTCCCTACGTGGAGAGACTCACTTTTGTAATTGTGCCCTGCTTGAATCCGGATGGATATGAATTCACAAGAAGCTCCTCAAATCCGCACGTAAATTAGCTTTTGATGTAATTAAGAATTTCTTAGCATTAAGCTCATTTTAGATTCGACTGTGGCGCAAAAATCGTTCCCCTTTGAAGTGCCGAAAAGATGAATGGGGCAGAAATCGATGCTGCCGTGGCGTCGATTTAAATAGGAACTTCGACTTTCATTTTCGCGGTAAACTTGGAAAATGAATTTAGTTCTGAAGATATTCAGAGTACACACACTCGCAAGTCCTAATAGTTACAGTATTTTTCTAGAGAGTGGCTCCTCCGATGATCCATGTTCGGAGATTTATCAAGGCACGAGCGCTTTCAGTGAACCCGAAACGAGGTTAGTTAAACGTGCTCTTTTTGTAATCCCTGCTTAAGTTGATCTATTTAAAAAGCTCATCCTGCCCGCCAAGATTGTAGTAATAGATCCTCGCGACTGTTGTAACGTGATTGACTTGCTTGCGGAATAGCAGATAGCGTTTATCCAGAATAAGGAAGACGAATAAAGAATCACAATCGATTTGTATAAAATCGGGTTCATCCCAAAACAGCACCAATGCAGAACAAAGTTTTTCTCTTTTACAATGTAAGATTCGTTTTTTTACTAGCAGCTTTTAATTTTGATAATTTATTCCAAAACAACATAACCAACAATTAAACGATAACCTAACATTAAAAAAATACCAAAAAAAGCATAAAATTAATAGTCCAAAAGATTCTAAAAAATTATAACACTAGTGATGATGAACATAAACGGCTAGAGCTTTCAAGTGATCCGTAGTAGAAAAACAATTGGGTTTTCTACTCAACACAGCTATTTTACGATCCAAATGCGACTTACGAGTATGGGAATTTTGAGGATTTAATTGTGCCAACCGTTTTTAGTCAATTGTGATTATCGTAAAGCAGTGGCCGTCCTTTCTGGCTTGTCATTCTATCTAGACAAATGAATAACTAACAAACTAGAAAGATGGTAAAACAATGTTAACAAACGATATTACCATATAGCTGAGAAAATATACCTTAACGTTTGTGAGAAAAACCTTTTGAAACACGTAGCAACGCCTCGCTCGATTTCTGATTACCTGCAAAATGAAAATGCTAAATAGCTAGACGAACAAAGTATTAAGTCACATATTCATAAAGCTGATAAAATATACCTCAAAACTTCACGTCGGTCCGTGATGACGATGATGAGCATGCAGCAGCACCTCGCTCGGTTTCAGTTTGCTCTGTTACCTGCAAAAACAAAAAATTGTAAAAACGTTAAAATACAAGCCCCAAAAGGAAAAAGCTTGGTGTTTTTGGTTAAAATCACTTCAACAAATCGCTACCGTGAGTTTTTACGCGTAAAACTTAAAAAATCGGATTCTCCGGCTCTTTTTACCCTAAAAAAAACAAAAAGCGGACAGAAAAAGTTAAAAGCAGCAAAGCAAGAAAAAAGCAAAAGCAAAATTCCAGAAAATGAATCTTTGGTATTATCCTAGTTGGGTGGGGGGACTTTTTTTTCTTTCGAACACTTTTTCTGGGATAATTTTATGCGTAGATTCCGAAAAACACAACGAGAGATTAGGAAAAGGCGTTTTAAGCAAAGTTTCGGGCCTCAAAGTGCGCGCTTCTATGTGCTTCTGTACTTCACTATATAGAGCCCAAGCTATCGACTATTGGGGCATTTTTCAAGATCAAAACTAGGGTCAAAACCATTTTTAACCACTAAATATTCATTTTTTAACTTAAATTCACTGGTAGAGGCATAAAAATCGGGAAAATATTTGAGATTTTGACTCGTATGACATTCCACATGGTCAAAATTTGAAAAAAAAAATTTATTTTGGTCCAATTTGATCAGAAACGTAATCAGTAGGCTAAATTATGCTAGAAGAAGTGTTTTTAGCTTCAAAAATGTTTTGAGAGACCATTTTTAGAGCTTTTCCTTATGTGTATCCCTCTCATCACACTGTATGAGCGCGCCCTTTGGAGCCCCGAAACTCGGCTTAAAATGCTTTTTCCCAAGCTCTCGTTGTGTTTTTCGAAATCTAGGTATAAAACTACCCCAGAAAAAGTGTCCCAACTAGGATAGTACCGCAGTTTTTTTGCCCGGAGCTGTTTTGGGATGGATCCAAAAATGTAGAAGCAAATGGGAAACAAAAGCGAAAACAAAATAAAATGGCAACGACTACAGGGTGTTCCCAATGACAACCTAGACAGACGTGAAAGGTGCACTTTAGAAAACGACAATTTTGTGGGGTGTATAAAGCGCTATCTTTCCAACAGATTGAATTCACTATCTTGTTAGAAATTGAAATCTATCAAGCAAAAATGAGCAAAAATGTTTCTTATTAGAGCCGTACGTGACGCAGTGATGTCTCGGCGATATCAAGGAAGGATCGATGCTTTCATCACTTTACACACATATTCACAAGTTGGCTTTTTATCCCTAGAAAGCAAACTTATGGAACTTATAGAACTTGTAGAACTTGTAGAATTCTATAAACTTTTAAAGTTTATAGAATTCTATAATCCTAAGCCAAAGCCTAAGCTTATAAGCCAATATCCAATCCATTTTCAGATCTGGATTCATCCATATGGCCACAAAAGGGACAGCTATCCGGGCGATATTCAGGAATTGGTTGGGTTACTTTCGTTATAAACTCTAGAATTTAAAATTTTAATGAAAAAAGTAGCTGTATATAAATGTTTAAATGCGAATTGAATATAATTACAGTATGACGTTGGGAAACGAGCGACCAAGGCGCTGACGAAACTCTATGGGACAAAATATATTCTCGGAAGTGGAGCTGATACATTATGTAACGTTATTTTCCATTTGAAACGTTATTTTCCAATGATTAGATTTGAAAATCGATTCCAGATCCGGCATCGGGTGGATCAGAGGATTGGGCAAAGAAATATGCGAAGATAAAATTTGTCTATCTGCTCGAGTTGAGGCCTGATGAGAAAAGTTGGTGAAAGTGACAAGAATAGGGATCATTTCAATCTGCGATGGTAGTTCTATAGTATCCAACAATTTTCAGATTGGGACGGTTTCATTTTGGAGGAACGAGAGTTGATTCCGACAGCGAAAGAGACGTGGGCTGGGGTGAAAGTGGTTGCGGATGCGGTGATTGATCGGATCGGTGGAGACGATATTGGTGAGTTGAGAGAAGAACTAATTAGAATGTTGATATGGATTAAGATACCTTGAGATTAAATGCAAATTAATTTCCTAGGGTTCAGAGGAATCCGTCACTCAGCTCCCCGGGCGATTCCGCTTCGGCAACGGTGAAGAAGGATCATGTTGGGATGCGAGACATGCATGCAAAAGGTAAAAATATGTGCAAAGCTATTTGTAAAAAGCTAAGCTATAGAAATTGTAGAGAAAGTTATTTTTGAAAAGTATAAGGTGTTGATGAATGAATAGAAAAAGGAAAGCACCTGTTGAGAAGTACAAGAAGTGCAAGGGAGAATGGTGAAAGATTGAGTTCAGCGCTGGGTACTACGCTGGGTACTTTTTGCTGCCTGACGTAAGAAAATGGCTTTTGGAAAACCTATAAGCTCATTCCCAGACGATTTTTGACAATAGAAGCTCGAGAAATTCCCATAATTTTTGCTATTCTGGTCTGCGAATGAGTGGCTTTCAAGCGTAGCTGATCTCGAACCTTCTTGATATTAGCTTCGGTCGCTTTACCACCACAGGACGATCAGAGTTTGTTCCTAACCCATGAAAGCGTTTGATCGCGTTGTAAACAAGTTGTTTGCGTATCATCAATCGCTTAGAGATATCCGTCTCGGTACACTCACTTCTTGGCCATACTAAAAAGATACTTTTTAAGAAAAAATAGTAATTAAATAGTTAAATAAATAAAATAAACCAAAAGAAAGACAAAAGTAATATATAAATTGTAAGCACTGTCAAAGATACCCCGTAATCCTGGACAGCCCTGTAATAAGCTTCAAGATTATCATTTTTTTTTCTGTAATCAAGGGCGCTGTTCACGAAAATCGTATTTTCAACATAAGTTTTGGTATTAAAAGTAGACTTTTCAAAACTGTCAGCAAAACACAGCCTATCTGGTAAACTCGATTCCTTTTTATCATTACCAACAACAGTACGAACAGCTGTGCTTAAACTAGGCATATTAGACAATTCTGCGGATTAAAATCTTTATAATCTTTACATTCAAATCAAATTCAATCAAATTTAGATGGGTATCCGAAAAGGAGGATCTATGCAAGACGGTTCCTTTATTCATGAGGGAGAATTGCGCTTATTCGTGTGGTTATTGCTAGTCATTGAGAAATTGCTTATACAGTCATGGACAAAAGTCTTTACCCCTACCGAGGTCAGCTTTTAAAACGCAAAATTTTTCAACTTTTTAACAAGTTTTAAAAATTGTTTTCAAAGTATTTTGTAGCATTTTTACTCTAGTTTTTATATCCCATAACCAAAAGAAACAACGATTTATTTTAGGCAACAAAGAACGACGTTAACAAAAAAAACCCTCAAAACAGGTGGACAAAAGTCTTTACCCCTTTTCAACTTTTTATTTTCTTGCTGTTGTTTCGTTATTTTTCACATAAAAATGCTTTATTATTTTTTAATTCTAGTGATGCCTGGAGCCTATCTGACCACTCCCGACAAAGAAAAGATTATGGAAGCAAGGAAACGAGGCGACAAAGTAAAGGATGTTGCGAGCGTATTCAAATGCAGCCCCGAAACGGTGAAAAAGCTTTGCAAGAAAGAAAAAACGACTGGAATTCTTCACCGAGCATTCAAAACAGGTCGTTCACCCGTCACAACACCAAGAGAAGACGAGGTTCTAATTTTGGCCCATAAAAAGGATCCAAATCTTAATGCTTCCGATGGAGTCAGATTAATCAAGCATCAATTTAACAAGGACATCAATCGAAAGACAGTAAGCAGACGTTTGATTCATGCAGGATTGATGACTAGAAGACCTGCCAAGAAGCCCCTGATGGTCGCCAAACACCGGAAGATTCGACTCGACTTTGCCGAGAAGTATGAAAGTTGGACAAGCAACGACTGGGCCAATGTCATCTTCACCGATGAATCGAAGATCAACCTTTTCAATCCCGACGGCAATCATTTGATCCGGAGACCTGTCGGACAACGATATAGCACCAAATACCTTCGTGCGACAGTCAAATTTGGTGGCGGATCAATCATGTTGTGGGGTAAGAAACTTTTATCTTTATGCCTATTGACTTTTTTTTTCAGGAGCGATGACTAGAAGTTCACCAGGTCCGCTCGTTCTTCTCAATTCAACTTTGGACGCTCAACGATACAAGGCGATTTTGGAGAACGATCTTCTTCCATTTGCGACCACAAAAATTGGACAAGGATGGTTGCTGTACCAGGACAACGCTCCATGCCACAAGTCGCAACTGCTAATGGGACGAGTTGTTCGCCTTGCCAACGGTGGTAGAGCTCGTCTACCCGGATGGTTCCGATCGAATGGAGTTCAGCTCGTCTCTGCTCCTCCCTACAGTCCGGATTTGAACGTTATCGAACATTTGTGGGCGTTTTTGAAGCTGAAATCGAAGGGAAAACGCTTCAATACCAAGATTGAGCTATGGTACTTCATTCGACACGTCTGGACAAAGATCGGTCCTCAAATTTTACAGGATTTGGTCGACTCGATGCCGAGAAGGATTCAAGCAATAATTTCATCAAAAGGAGGCCCTACCAAATATTAAAATACTCGGTTTTTTCTCACTTTTTGTTCGAGGGGTAAAGACTTTTGTCCACCTGTTTTGAGGGTTTTTTTGTTAACGTCGTTCTTTGTTGCCTAAAATAAATCGTTGTTTCTTTTGGTTATGGGATATAAAAACTAGAGTAAAAATGCTACAAAATACTTTGAAAACAATTTTTAAAACTTGTTAAAAAGTTGAAAAATTTTGCGTTTTAAAAGCTGACCTCGGTAGGGGTAAAGACTTTTGTCCATGACTGTAGTTTTAGAAAGATAAAGATAAATTTGAGCAAATTATAGTTTCTTTATAGTTTTATTTGTTAAACTATTGTCTGATTGTGAATTGTGAAGAGAAATCGGGTGTTAAAAACTTTTTAGATGCTGATTCACCCTAAAATCTTTTATGCTACGACAAAATTTCGCACTGTACTCTTTCGTACTGTACTCTATTCACTGTGTTTTTCCTTTTTCTCACGTCTCAGGTCAAAACTAATTTTTTTTGAGACTTCGAAATGGGTAATAAATTGCTTTTGACCTTTTTTCTATGATAACAGGTGTTTTAATTGGAAATTCTTTAAAATTATTGAATTTTCTCCCTTCTCAACGTCGAAAAGATTCAATACAGATAAAAAGTTTGATTACAGACAAGAATTGAAGTGAAAAGAAGTAAATAAGACGGGGATGGGACAAATGCGACCTTTTTTTTGCCCACCTGGACATTTGCGCACCTTTTTTTTTGCTGGAAAAGGCCTTAGGAAAGGTCGTAGAGCTTCAAAAATGTTTTCACAGAAGGGAATCGTATACGTAGATTCCGAATTTCGACAAGTCAGACCTCGCTGACACGTCAAATTTGGGCTAAAAGGCAAAAACTGCGGAAAAGCGTTAAGTTGCGTAGTTTTTGCCTTTTAGCCCAAATTTGACGTGTCAGCGAGGTCTGATTTGTCGAAATTCGGAATCTACGCATACGATTCCCTTATATGGAAATATTTTCGAAGCTCTACGGCCTTGCCTAAAGCCTTTTCCAACAAAAAAAAGGTCGCATTTGTCCCACCCCCAAATAAGACATTCAACATACAGTATATCTTCAATTAACAGATTTCTATATGGCACCACATATCACTACTGTAGTTCTGAGCAAAAATGGTTCAAAATTTTAAAAATCAGTTTGCGGTTTCATTTTTTTCCGGTTTTCTCGAGATTATCTATTGTTGTGTACTTTAATTTAGTGCTATCATTTATCTTTTGCGTTCAGTCTAGTCAAAACAGCACCCACCCATGCGAAAAACCTGTTCAAAGTGGTGAAACGTCAACATGATTTAGCGAACTCAATTCTCTTTTGGAGAAAACAGCTAGATTGACCCATTTAGACGCTTTTCGTTCTTAGTTTTGTTTCCTTGCATCAAAATTTAACCACTTTATTTAGGAATGAGCGAGTTTCAGGGTCGATGGAAACTGGTATCGAGCGAGCGATTCGACGATTACATGAAGGTTTATTATTTTTGATTTATAGCATTGATTATTGTTTTAGGTTATCGGTGTTGGCCGTTTAGCCCGACTTGCTGCCCGAAATTCGCCGGTCACCTTAAACATTTCTGTCGATGTTTGTGTTTTATGGATTTAAATTTAATTTCTTTTTAGGTTGATCGCGTCGTCGTCCGAAGTTCTTCTGTTTTCAAAGATTACACACTTCAATTCGTGATAGGAAAAGAATTTGAAGAGGTAATGTGTTTTTTTTGTTTAATTTTGAAAATGAATTAAAGCAAACAATCGAAATTAATGTT
The DNA here is from genome assembly GCA_958450365.1 of Mesorhabditis belari. NCBI lineage: Eukaryota > Metazoa > Nematoda > Chromadorea > Rhabditida > Rhabditidae > Mesorhabditis > Mesorhabditis belari. Next base: position 284,567 of record CAUEEP010000914.1, read on the forward strand.
GCTTTATTTAGGTGACGATTGATGGGCGACGTTTATTGACAACTTTCTTTTTTGAACAAGGACACCTAATTCAACAACAGGCAGCAATAGAGGTAGGTGTTAAATGTGTTTAGACTTATTAGGCTGTCCGGAAAGTTTTTGCATTCCTTTTCGTACTTCCGTTTAAAACCAACAAATGCACCAATTGAACTACGCTTTCTTTTATTAGAAAGGCAGCTTATTTTTCTGCAAAATAACATTAAAACGGGTTTAAAATCTCTTATGTCTGAATTCTTTTGGGAGCGTGAATTCGGGTAATCAAAAAGACGATGGCTCGATGATCCGGTTTAAACGCTTTAGCTAAGGAAACCTATAAAAGTCAATAGATAAAAAATAGAGCACAAAAAGTTGGAAATTGAACCAATTGAACCACGGTTTTTTTCATTAGAAAGGCCAATTATTTTTTTGCAAAATACCATTAAAACGGGTTTAAAATTTCTTCTGTCTGGATTTTTTTGGGAGCGTGCAGTCGGGTAGTCAAAAATGGCGACGGCTCGATGATGCGTTTTAGACACTAGCTAAGAAATAGATAAAAGATAAAAGATCTTGGTGTCAATAGATAAAAGATAGAGCACAAAAAATTAGGTACATAGCCAAATTTTCAGAGAAATTCAGCCAATTTCTTCGTAGAGGTTTTTATAGATTTTTACGAAAAACACGTTTTCACTCTCGAATTTGCTTAAGTGAACCCAAATTGACTTAAAAAGATGGGAAATTGAACAATAAGCACTTTACTTAGAGCAAACCATAGGTTAATTAGCGAGTTTGTTATTTTTCAACGGAAATACGAAAAGAAACGAAAAGACTTTCTGGACAGCCTAAAAAAATATCATGAAACTAACTCTTCAAATGTTGTATCAAAATATGTTTTCCGTTTAGGAGAAAGACGTTAACTCTCGAATCACTCGTTGGATTCACGAAGGGCTCCTCTACACAGAACTCCAAGCTGGCGATGTCAAAGCTCTTCGCATCTTTAAACGACTTCATTGATAACGGTGATATTTTTAATCTGTACATTCAGTTGTGATAGGCTCATTCTACCATTTTTTGTGTTTCTTATAACTATCGAAACATTTGCTTCTTTTGTGCTGTATGCTTGAATTATTGTTTAGTCGAAATTTTGCACTTACCTTTTCCAAATTCACTGTATTGACTTTGTAAATACGATTCTAATTTTGGTTTAAGTATAAATTATCATTTGATACTTATACAATGATAATTTTTAATGTGTTTAATAAAAGAAAATGAAACAATTTATGGTTACTGTCTCTTTTTGGATCCCTTCATGCACCCTGGCACTCAATTATAATACTCAGAATTCGTTGAAGGAAAACCCCGGGTCTTCTCAAATTATAATTGTTTCATACTGTGAAATGATAGATGTGTCCTCATCAGAAATAATCACCTGCTTGTACAGACGTTTCATGCAAAAAAGGATTCATTTTTCAGGTGGATGTGGCCAATCTGATTCGCTTTTCTTCCTGCTGAAAATCTGATTTTGGTACTGTCATTTTAAGATTCACCATCCCTTAATGGATCTACCAGGTCTCCCACTTGCTCTTAATATCTACATATGGATTATATTAGCAGTAGTCCTCATTATGTATATTCTTGTCTGTTTGACTCTAGCAATGAAGCACACACGAGAGACAAAGACGCATAACTGGTATATGCTCTATATTCATGTGGGTTTTTGAACGAAGCTTCGATGACATAAATGCCAATTTCCCACATTTGTAGACAGTAATGGTTATGGCGGAGGTGTGGTTGGGTCTCCTTCAACCTGTCGCTCTTCTTCCGAATGTCGCTTTTTACACTGTCGGACTTCAATCTTCACTTTTCGGTCTTAACGCTCATTTTGCGCTGGTGAGTTCACTGAATATCTATTAATGTTATGAAAATGTGCAATATTCAAACACAAACGATTACAGGGTGGTTACCTTTTCTGGATTCAAGTCACTTTTTTCTCAATTTGTCAATGTCTTCTCTTTCGATGGTTTGTCATTGTGGGAAGAAAAATACGGTAAACGACTGTGTACAATCAAAAAAATGTATTCATTTTCAGTGGTCATCGAGTAAAAGAAAGAATCATTCATTCCTTCTATTTCTTTCATCATCTCGTCAATTCTCCATTCTTTTTCATTTTCTACTTTATCAATTCACCAAAAGATTTGATTCCAAAAGATGTTGTTAAGGTGAAAGAAAGAAAGAAAGGAAGGAAAGAAAGAAAGGAAGGAAAGAAAGGAAGAAAGAAAGAACTACGCTGTGGTGCTCGAAATGCCTGTGACCGAGTTCAAGAAGACGTGCTCGGATCTCTTCATGTTCAGCGAGACCATCAACATCACCGCCACTAAGGGAGCCGTCGTTTTCACCAGCAAGGGCGACTCGGGATCATCGGCCATCACCTACACTCCATCCAAAGATGTGGATAGCAGCGAGCATGTTACTCTTGATGTGAAAGAACCGGTCAACCTCAACTTCTCTACCAAGTACCTACTGCAATTCACCAAGGCTTCGGCGCTGAGTGATCGAGTGAAAAAGAAAGAAAGGAAAGGAAAGAACGGAAGGAAAGGAAAGGAAAGGAAGGAAAGGAAAGAAAGGAAAGGAAAGAACGGAAGGAAAGAAAGAAAGATCGAGGTTAAAGATATGGTAAAGGCTATACAGGGTGGGCCAAAATTACCGTTACAATGCTCACTCACAATGCTTACAATGCGAAAGCGAAATGGAAGAAAGCAAACGGTAACAACTTCAGCAAATGTCAAAAAAGTGCGAAATCGCCTGTTGAAAACGCCAAACTAATCGGCGCGGTGCCAAACGAATCGGAAAGGCCAAACTAACTAAATGTCACAAAAGAATGGGGATACAGAGCGAACATCCCTTAGAAGAAACATCAAAAACAAGCTCAATTTAAAGGCCTAAAAGAAAAGGCCTAAAAGAGGCTTTTGAAAATTAATACCTCTTGCGCATTCCGGAAGAGGATATTCTCTTCTCGTCCAATTTCAAGTTCAGCTCTCCCGTAGTAGAGATAGTAGTCGAAAGTTTCTCCAGCTTTTTGTCCAAATAGCTTGTCGGCCAGTTGAGCAGCCTAATAGAAAAACAATTAGCCTAATTTAACAGCTAATTTTACCCTCGTTTTAAAAGGTTATACCAAACCTAAGCACCAAAAAGTTATTAGCCTAGGTAGTTCTTACCTCCGCTAGCGAATCAGCAGCTTTCTCGAAGTTGTCTTCATAGTAGTCCTTCTTTCCAGCTGTGTAGAGTTCTTTCAACTTTTCTTTCATCCTAAAAACAAAATATTAAAGGAAATAAAGCAGCAAACTCACTGTTCTGGAGACATTTCGATGTCTGGTTCGGCTTCCTCGACGACTTCGGTCACTTCCTTTCGCTCGTCAGCCACTATTTTTGTTGACGGATCTAAAGTAAGTATATAATTAGTGATCGGAATCAATTTAATGATAGAAAAATGTTAAAAATCAAAAAGATAACTTCGAAAAGATGGCAAGAACCTTTGAAAAGGAAATTTTAAAATGGGAAGAGTTTCGAAAATGTGGCAATTTCGTCTTTAGTGTCTTTTAGAATTACTTTTTTTCAAAGTACAGTATCGAAAAATCTTTTTACGACACTTTTAAAACTAAAAACTTTGATGTGTTTTTAAGCAAGGTGGCGAAATGGCGAAAGATGGCGAAATTTGGCGGGAATTATGTCATTAGCGAATAGAAGTGTTCTCCTTTCCAAACGTGCGCTTTTTTGAACGACCCACCCCATGAAATTCTGGGGTAGGCTAGTTTCCGCAATTTTTTTTCGGGGATATATATCCTTTCTTTTTTTTCTTCCCCTTTCCTGCATGCGCAACCAAATGGTGTGGAGGTAAATGTGCGCGCATTTTAGGAGTTTTTGGGTGTCATCTTTTCTTAAAAAGTATCATTGGTCATTCTAGAATAAATAAAAAGTGTTTTTCAAGGTTTAGCAAAAAAAAATTTTTGCAACCGGAACCGAACCAGGGTCGAGAAAAGCAAAAGTCAGATTGGGAGCGCGCACACTTACCTTTACGCTATCCGGTTGTCCTTGAAATTCCTTGGTTGCGCATGCAGGAAAGGAGAAGAAAAAAAGAAAGGATATATATCCCCGAGGTGCGATTTCCCGAGTAGGCACCCAAACTTTGCCAGCGTTTTTCTTGTGAACCATTGAGAATGAGCAAAAAATAAATAGAGCATCGTGTTCCCCATGCTCGATAGGCTACACTACTGGACAATGAAATATCATATTTGAAAAAAGATCGTCACTTTTGCACGTCTATAACTCCCTTGTCTTTACGTTATTTCTAAATATTAATATTACCATTGTGTAGCCCTTGAAAAGCGCTTTCAGAAAATATAGAAGATTAATAGTTTAAACTCAAAGACAAGGAAGTTACAGACGCGCGAAGGTGCGAACGATTTTTTTCAAATATGATATTTCATTGTCCAGTACTGTACTTCAAGGATAGGATTTAACTAAGTAACTTAACTCTGGAGCTGGAGCTAATAGAGCTCTGGAGTTGGAGCTACTGAAGCTCTGGAGCTCTGAAACTCTGGAGCCCCGGATCTCTGGAGCTCTGGAGCTGGAACTCTGGAGCTGGAACTCTGGAACTCTGGAACTCTGGAACTCTGGAGCTGGAGCTGGAGCTCTGGAACTCTGGAGCTCTGGAACTCTGGAGCCCTGGAACTCTGGAGCTGGAACTCTGGAGCTCTGGAGCTGGAACTCTGGAACTCTGGAACTCTGGAACTCTGGAGCTGGAGCTCTGAAGCTCTGGAGCTTAGGAGCTAATATTAGGTTGGCAACTTAATAATGACGCGTCACTACTTAACATGTTTTTTGTAATTTCAAGCACCGTTTCTTCCCTCTTTTTGCATATATACAAAGTAAAAGATGTCTGCATAAATAGCATTTAGTGCTACAAATTTCACCATTCGCTTTTTGGCAAAAAATGGAGGACAAAAAATTCCGTATTCGAGCTGTATTGTTCTACGATTTTAAACAAGGAAAATCTCCAGCTGAATCTTATCACACGATCATCACTGTTTTGGAGAGGAAAGTATACACATTCGGCAATGTCAACGATGGTTTCAAAGATTCCAAGGCGGCGATGGAAGCCTCGTAGACGAGCCACACCAAGGACATCCTCCAGAAGTGGTCGACGATGACTTGCTCGCCTTAATTGAAGATTGCCCAACACTCACCGTTCGTGAGTTGGCAGAAATATTTTAAGTATCCCATACGACAATCGAAAACTATTTACACACTTGGGAAAAAGAATCGTGTTGGAAAATGAGTTCCTCACGAATTGACCCAAAGCAACAAAATGGCCCGTGTCAATGTCGCCTCAATTTTGCTACAAAAATGTAAATCGAACGACTTTTTTCACTTCTGACGAAACGTGGATCAACTACGAGAACGTTAAACGCAAAAATCAATGGCTAACTGCTGGGCAGACCCCTCAAACCACTCCCAAACCTGATATCCATGGGAAGAAGATAATGCTCTGTTGCTGGTGGAACTTCAAGGGATTGGTGCATTATGAAGTGCTAAACCTGGCCAAATCGTCGATGCTGATCTTTATTCGAAGCAATTAATGAGAGTTAACGAGTCTTTGAAGAAATTGGGGCTCAAACCGGAGAGAGTCAGATTTTTACGCGAGAACCCAAAATCTCACACTGCAAAGATCACTTATAAGAAAATCGTGGAACTTGGCTGGAAAGTTTTGCCCCACGCGTCTTATTCACCTGATCTGGCTCCTTCAGATTACTTTTTGTTTCGGTCGCTGAAGCACTTTTTGAAGGGAGAAAAGTTCGATGATCATGCTCGGATCATAAAAGCAGTGAATGACTACTTCACCTCAAAAACTCCCAAGTTCTTCGAGGATGAGATCCGGGATTTGCGCAGAAGATGGGAAGAAGTCATAGATACTAATGGAGAATACCTTTTGAATTGAAGGCTCTTCTTTTGTGTTTTTTAAAATAAATGATTTGTTACATAAACGCGTCATTATTAAGTTGCCAACCTAATAGTTTAAACTCAAAGACAAGGGAGTTACAGTCGCGCGAAAGTGACGATCGTTTTTCAAATATGATATTTCATTGTCCAGTACTGTACATCTCAACGGTGTAACGAAATCGTTCGGTCAGTTCGAACCATTCTCTTGTAAGCGGCGGTGCTTAAGCGTTTTAAGCGTCAAAAATATTGATCTATCAATGTAAATGTTCGCAAATTTAGAAAAGAAAATTTTCCAAATTTCAACAAATAAAGAACCTTTATCAACCTACTAACACTGAGATATCACATTTTGACCCGTAACAGACACAAAAATATCTACAATACAATAATTGATTAAAGGTTTACAGTGATTTTATTCCCTTGTTTTCTCTGACGGCTGTGTATCAAAAAGAGAACAACGATTAGGAAAAGGCCTAACGTTAAAAGAAGATATTTCATGAAATCGACGAATTTCGGGATAAAGACAAAGCCAAGCCATAGTTTATGCAAAATGACATCTTTCACTTTTGCGTGTGCTGATTGATAAAAGATTGGGAACATCACGTTTGGGAGATGAGTGTTGTGGCTGAAATTGAACGATTTGGACGATTTGAACGATTTTCAAAGATAATAGCTGTAAATGACTGACAAGAAAGTGGTCTCTCTCATCATCGGCGTGGAGACCATTAGACGAGCTCTCACTTGCATCACTTGCCCAGAATACTGGAAATGCTTTTGGAAATGTGATTCAAAAACTGGTGATTCAAAAGTTGTACGGGAACTTTGGATCACTTTGTAGATTAGTCAAGATTTGAATCTATGTTGATTACCGCTGACCGGCTTACCGCCTAAGGCTTAAGCTTACCAGCTTACCGCTTACCGGCTTACCGCCTAAGGCTTAAGCTTACCGGTTCATGATCATAAAGGAATGGTCGATGAAGATCGGGATCGGGATTCATTCCATAAACTGAGTCAATCTGCAATTTTCATTGATTAAGCTTCAATATCTGGTTTGTATTTTTAAACAGATTGTAATCTGTAAAAGCCAGGAGGCTTTTAAACTATAATTTTGATCCAAATCCAAATCTGAACTAACCACTTGTTGTGGAGAATAGAGGAAATGAGGCGGTGAGTACATCACTGAGAATGGAGTCGGTTGAAGTTTTCCTGAAGCCATCACGATCTTTTTACAGTATTTTGTAGATGCACAAGGGACTACGGGGTGTCGAGCCCGGGTCCGTACGGGCCGAAGCGTGCTCCCGACTGCGCTATGGGAACAAGAAGTTGGGGACGACAAAACCCACTAGAAAAGCCGGACCATAGACAAGCGCGCTCCTGACTGCGCCACGGCGACAAGAAGTTGAGGGCTCGGGTTTTCTAGCTGGTTTTTTTTGTCTCCAGCCTCTTGTCGTTGTGGTGCACTCGGGAACGCGCTTGTCTACAGCCCACACGATCCGGGTTCGACTTCCGTTTGTGTCATGACTTTTTGTTTTTGAAAAAAATCAAATAGAAGATCATAACTACATATAATTCTAAGCCTAACAAACTAAAAATCATGCAAATTGGCCTACAAGAAGCCGAGAACTCGCACGTACAAACAGACAGACGGACGGACGGACACTTCCCTTTTATATATATAGTAGATATGTAAATTTGTATATAAAACTCACCAGGATAACAAACAAGAGGAAAAATGCCGGGAGGTATGAAGTACGTGCTATTGTAGAGAGATCCCTCACAACAATCGTCACAGAAATTCAGCGCCACCGAACAGTCGACAAATCTTTTCTTGTCGCAACGAGACGCGTTTTTTCTGGAATTTTTAGAGATTTTTTTTGAAACTAACTCACTCTGGACAATTTGGCCATCCTGGGTAATAGTCGATGTGCTCAAAGTTTCGATATCGAAAGCCACGATTGATTTCTAGAGTTGAATCGTAGTCTTCGTATGGAGTTGAGAATCTAGAAAAGATGAATTGAGAAGATGAATGGATTGATGAATCGATGAATTGAATCGAATCGATCGACTGAATCGATGAATTGAATCGAATCAGTCAACTGAATCAATGAATTGAATCAATCAACTGAATCGATGAATTGAATCGATCAACTGAATCGATCAACTGAATCGATCAAATGAATCGATCAATTGAATCAATCAACTGAATCGATCAATTGAATCGATCGACTGAATCGAGCAACTGAATCGATTAGCTGAATCGATCAACTGAATCGATCAAATAAATCGATCAACTGAATCGATCAATTGAATCGATCAACTGAATCGATCAAATGAATCAATCAACTGAATCAATCAACTGAACCAATCAACTGAACCAATCAACTGAATCTATCAACTGAATCGATCAACTGAATCAATCAACTGAATCGATGAATTGAATCGATCAACTGAATCTATCAAATGAATCTATCAATTGAATCAATCAACTGAATCAATCAAATAAATCGATCAGCTAAATCGATCAAATCCGAATCTCCAATGAAACCTGTAAGCGGGAATTCCCTCAACTGTAGTCTCTTCAAGAAACTCTTTGTTAAATGATCGACACATAAATGAATAAAACATCTCCAAATGATCGGTTTTCTTCAAATGCCATTTGCTGAAGCTGCCAGAATCTGAATATTTGATAGATACCCTAATATTTTTTTGAAAGCAAACGATCTTTCTCTAACCTGATCCGCGGATACTTCTCGCGTAATCACTTGTCCACCAATATCCAGGTAGTTCAGTCACATTTCCCCACTATAAAATAAACTTTCTTAAATTTTTTCGTATTCTATTACCTTTGTCACTTTTCCAATATCATCAATATTGTCTTTTCCCGTTTTTATCCAAAAACTTTCATCATTAGAGTTGTTGTACTAAAGACAATATATTCTCAAAGCTAAAGAGCCATACTCCAATGAGAAATCCGAGTTTGTGCATGGCTGGTGCTGGGATTGGAATGATCGACTTGCCACTGTTTCCCTAAAATGCAGGAATGCAAGAATCTACTTGATACATTACATAAATCATATAATTGATAGCATTGACGAGTTTCGAATGAGCAATTGAAAGCATCGGATCATTGTAACCATCAAAGATTATATCTCGGACACGTTTCGTACTGAAAAGGAGAATCTTACGATTACTAGAATTTTAGAAAACGACTTAAAAACTTAATTACTTACTTAAAAAGTTAAAGTTTACTTCAAAGACTTTACTGCAAAGTTTACTTAAAAGTTTACTTCAAAGTCTTTACTTCAAAGTCTTTACTTCAAAGTCTTTACTTCAAAGTTTACTTCAAAGTTTACTTCAAAGCTTACTTCAAAGTCTTTACTTCAAAATCTTTACTTCAAAAGTTCTTCAATTCTTTATGACATACATAAATGGATACTCTCCAACGAGTATCATCAATGTGGCAATGATCACTTTCTCTGGATGAGAAATGTTGAATTGAGGATCCATCACATCGGCTGCAGCTCCCTGAAAAAGATTTGCTTACTCTGCCAGGAGTTATAAGCATTTAAAGTTTTGTTAGGACTAAACTGTGGTCATTTGGAGGCCTCCTCTTAGGGGTCTTCCTGCGGACCCGATCGTTTGCGGCCGTGGCCGAGTGGTAAAGCACTCGTTTCTGGGGCGAGACCTCACAGGTTCGATCCCCACTTCGGATCTTTCCTTCGCTTTTTTTAAGAAGTGCTGACTAGTGTTCTTTGTGCGCGCGTACAATTGATTTCATTTGGCACATCGCTTTTATAAAGCCATAAAGTAATGTTGATCAATCGCCATCAACTGTTTGATGGCGATTGATCAACATTACTTTATGGCCTCACCCGCGTGGATTAATTTGAAGCATCTAGTTTCTAGGAACGAGCGCTGTACCACTCGGTCGCACTTAGTCGGGTTCGCAAGGAGACCCCTAAGAGGAGGCCGCTAAGACACTATGACCACAGTTTGAGAGTCTTAACAAAACTTCAGACGCTTATAACTCCTAGCAGATTGCCATTTAGCAAAAACGGAATATATATTTGGAATCAGCATAAAATTCTGCGTCGAATGGTATAAATCGCATAGCATTTGTCCGGCTTAGCCAGTTCACCTTCTCTTGTAAATCCTATTTTTTCCTTTGTCTGATCCCACGTCAATTCCTTTACAAGGCCATAGTATTTTTTTGCCTCTTATCAGTGCAATTTTCATGGGAAAACGCTCGGGTTAGCATATCAGAAATGGAGAAAAGAAGAAAATTGAGGGGAGATGCTCCCGAATAGTTTCGATTTGAGAAAAGACATTTTTTTCGAAAAAAGTCTTGAAGAGTTGATGTAAAGTGGATAAGCTTTAATCTGGCTGATAATAGGCTTTAATCTGGCTAGGCTTAGCTGAATATCTTGTTTCTAATAAAGTGTCAACGTTGCTGCTTAAATCGAATTCTGTACCGACCACTTCAACGGGATTCGGAATTGTGACCACATCATCCCAATTACATCCATCACATGTTTCATCATCGGAGATTATATAAGTCTTGTAGTTCTCATAGAACATCTAAAAACAGTGACTATTAAAATCTATTAATATATATGTCGTAGCCGTTTACGAAATTCAGCCGCTGGATACGAATGAGGGTATTTCCGGGCATCCAATCAAAAAGTCATCAAGATAAAAATGTTCATAATACATATATTTTATAATAAATTTTTGAAATTAGCTCATTTGGTTCAGTAGAAAATTTTTTTTGAGCCCCCAAAGTTTAGGTTCAAAAATGGCTATAAAAAATTTTCTACTCAGCCAAAAAACTTGCCTAATAGCTCATTTTGTAGCCATTTTGATGTAGTTTCTTAAAGTAAAGCCATCTAAAACAATTTTTCGTTGAAAGTAGGAGAAAGAGGGCGAGGAACAAATTCAGGGCAATTCTCAAATGTGAAAACAGCGACCGGGTTCAACTGAAGTCGTTCCTCGCCCTCTTTCTCCTAGCTTTGAAAAACAAATGTTCAATGTAGCTTTACTTTAAGAATCTACATCAAATTGGCTACAAAATGAGCTATTAGGCAAGTTTTTTGGCTGAGTAGAAAATTTTTTATAGCCATTTTTGAACCTAAACTTTGGGGGCTCAAAAAAATTTTTCTACTGAACCAAATGAGCTAATTTCAAAAATTTATTATAAAATATATGTATTATGAACATTTTTATCTTGATGACTTTTTGATTGGATGCCCGGAAATACCCTCATTCGTTGGCGGCTGAATTTCGTAAACGGCTACGACATATAAAAATTGATAATTTCACCTCCGAATTATCAGAAGAGAACTCAGTGTACCGTTTTTGCTCGGATTCTCTAAAAAATGGTAACTATTGTTTAAAATTGTAACATTAATAGGATTAATGAGCTCATCTTCTGTATAATATAATATTAAACTCTTTTTTAAACTCACATAACAGCATATGCACCAGTCTCGTAGACACGTGGCTTAGCGCCCTCGTATTTGAGCTGAAAATTGCGGTGATTTAGAATGAAAGGCTAAAAGAAGCAATCAAAGAGGGGAGTGGGACAAATGCGACCCCTTTTTTTGCGCACCCGGACATTTGCGCACCTTGCCCATTAGCGCACCTTTTTTCGCGTTTTAAAAAAGCTCTAAAAGCTAATATTAACCAATTTCTATTCCAAAAGTTGTTTTTCTAGGTAATTTGAGGGTGTCGAATTCAAATTTTGACATAACAGAGCGTGTGGAACCAATTTGAAAGACAAAAGGGTCAAATTTGAAAGACTAGGTCAAATTACAGAAAATTGTTGATTTTTCTCTTTGTATAACTCCGTCCGTTCGCTTCCACAAGCTCTGATATGCCAAAATTTCGATTCTACGCCCTAAAATTACCTAGAAAAACAACTTTTGGTTAATATTAGCTTTTAGAGCTTTTTTAAAACGTGAAAAAAGGTGCGCTAATGGGCAAGGTGCGGAAAAAAAGGTGCGCAAATGTCCGGGTGCGCAAAAAAAAGGTCGCATTTGTCCCACTCCCATCAAAGAGCTCTTGACTAGAGTATACTCCTTGTGATTAAATAATTAATTGAATAATCGATTTTAATCAATTAAAGGTCAATTACCGTAAATAATCTAATAGAAGCCCACTCCCCTTTAGTCTAAGTTTACACTCAAAGAATCTCGGTGTATCTCGGCGCTCAGACGCTTGTTTCTGCGCGCTTAGATATCAAATTAAAGTAGAAAGGATGGGTGATTTTTTGAGATATAACACAGATTTTTAGCATTAACCAGCGCTTAGAAAAATGATAAAAATGATAAAAAAATAGACTTTTTTTCCTTTTTGCTATTTACGGTAGTCAAGATTTGTCTCAATTAATTCAATTAATTTAAACAAATTGGCTGAATATCTTTTACGTGTTCTGAATAATGCTTCTTACTATTACCAATAAGCCATTCAAGGACAATCTAAAGGCTCACTGGGAAGAATGGATGTCCGATAGCCGAAACGACCAATTTACCCTGTCGGGACGAAAAAAGAGAGCGAGCTACGAGATAGTTGCGGAATGGGTAAGGAAAAGTTTCGATGCGGTTCCCTCTTCTTGCATTATCAATGGATTTCTAAGAGCTTTGACGGATGAAACAGTTTCGAAGCTAAGCACAGAATTCTTTTATATGTCGCTTTAATTGCTTTGAATTTCTTTTTATTGGGTTTTTATACATTTTTATTGTTATATAAATTTTTATTATTGTTCTTAAAAAAAGCAAAAAGTTATGCTGCAGCGGGGTTCGAACCCTCGACACACCGCACCGGAGACAGCCGTCAATTTGCATGCGAAAACCAAACAGAACTTATACTCGCGACTTTAGGGTAGTTCGTTTTCTTTCTTCTTTCTTTCTTTCTTTCTTTCTTTCTTTCTTTCTTTCTTCTTTCTTTCTTTCTTTCTTTCTTTCTTTCTTCTTTCTTTTACTCTTTCTTTTTAATTGAATAACTTTCATTTAATTCATTCATTTTCATTAATTTTCATTCAATTGAATAACTTTCATTTTAGATTAACTTCTGGTTCAAAAAAACAACCACGATCATCCTTTCAATTCACCTCTTCAGCATTGGTGATGTTGAAGAAAATGAACTTCATCACGTTTCTCATCGGTGGATTGGCGAGCATGAAAGCTGAGTAGCTGAGACCCTCATCAGATGTAGGAGCAAAAGTTAATTCCTAAATAAAATGTATGATACAAGTGCGATATAACAATTAGGATACAGCTTTACTGTAAGAATTACAGCTACAATTACAGCTTTACTGTAAGAATATACCGTAAACTTTATATAACTGACTGATGCTTAAAGTCTACCTTTTTCACGATTGCTGGATACAAATGCGGGAAAGCGATCCATGTCGTAATTGAGGCGACAATGAAAGCAATCGCAACGATTAGCGTCACAATTTGACATTTCACACTCCAATAATACATTTGAAATGAATAATTTGAAGGGGAAAATGGAAGCCGAAATAAATTCAGACGGAATTTCTTGTCTCTTTTCAGAAAAGGCTTATCTTTTGATTTGACAACACATAGTTATGCGCTCAGTCCATTTTGCTTCTCTTTGCTTTTGCTCTTTTCATATATTGGGGTGGGCTGTCTCTCGGGTGATGCCTTTCTGATAACCCCACACGCTTTAACACATCAAATAGATTTGTGAATTCGGAAAATTTTTGAGTTACAAGTTTAACGTACTTGACAAACTTGACGTACAGCAAACTGTGTACTCTTTATGTCAATTGTCCGAACAAACGGCATCTGGCTCATGCTTCGAGTAGTTGAAGCAATAGAGGCCCACTTCTCCGGTTTAATTATCCAAGTTTGAGGCTAGCATTGACCCCGAGACCTTTTAAAAGTGTCTTAAGAGTTTTGGACGGCGTTCTCGGCACAAAAAAGGCAACAATTCCAGGGAGTGGGACAAATGCAAAAAGGCATAAGGCAAAAAATCGTTTTCTATAGGATTTTTACGTTTGAATAGCCGATTGACGCAGAAAAATGTGCTGAATCCGAAAATAAAAGAATTTTTGAAATCCCTTCGACAAATTTTTTTAAAAATCGAGTTTTAGTGATTTTACTGTGTTAAATTTCAGCCATATTTTATTGTCGGAGCAAAATCTTGGAAACAAAAGCCTAAAACAAAAATGTAAACCGCAAGTTTTATTCTACGGGCTTTTCTCTATCTTTTGATACCAAAAGCATAAAAATTGATAAACCCTATAAAAAGTTATAACCTTTTGAAAATAAAAATGTGGTTCCTGGATTATTTTATTATCAGAACTGCGGCATTTTAATTAATCTTGTTTTCAATGTTGTTGATATTAGCTAAAGGTGCGCTAATGGACAAGGTGCGGAAAAAAAGGTGCGCAAATGTCCGGGTGCGCAAAAAAAAAGGTCGCATTTGTCTCACTCCCCAATTCCATTCATATTCTTTGGAAACAATTCCATTAATATCCTTTGCTTTACCAAAAATCTCATCATCAATTAAGAGATTTGGTTGTGAGATTTTGACATCAATTTTGTTTCTCTGTTCTCACATAAAAAGCACCTGTTTTGCTTGAAATATTTTTTGCTAAACTCCGTTGTCCGGGCGACAAGTGAGGGTTTTAGCTTTTCACTGTGATTTCCCGAGAGATTGACTCAAATCCAAATTCATATGCCTATTTTTTATCAAACCTTTTGTAACTAGGCAACTTTTTAGGCTTTGATTTGATTTTAAAACCCAGAGGAACTCCTCGAATCGAAGGAGAACGCTTTCCACGCCTTATTTCATTTGCATTGCGAATCTCGTCTTTACTGGTGGTGGCTTCAAAGTAAACTTAGAAGTGATTAGAACTAGGATGACTTAGAAGAAAGTTATGGCAAGTTGCGCAAAGAGTTTAGCGCAAAAGCCACCACCAAAAGCCACCATTCGCATTTAATTCTGGTTTGCGATTCAAGAATTTTTTCTTTCTTTTAAAAACTTTTCTATGTGCTTAAACTTTTCTATATGCTTAAACTTTTTTCATTTTCATTAGTTTTAGCAGTGTAGAGCGATTTGCCAAAGTTTTTCTGGATCTAACACTAGTGTTACACAAATTCAACATTTTATTGGGTTGATTTGAGTAAATGGGTTGTAAAATCGTTCTCCCAACACTTTATTTCACCAAACAATCGCTAGATCGTCAAAATTAATTACCAAATGTTTTTTTGATGAAACTCTTTCGAGAAAAAGCGACTGCTGACCAAATTTCTCTCGTTTTCTCTCGTAGAAACGCGACGCACAACCGCATCGCTTATTTTTTTCTCTTGCTGAATGAAATGTGGTTGTTGTGTGTGGGAAAAAGTAGAAGAGAGAATAGAGATTTTTATGCTGAGCTGGCCTTTCCCCTGTAATTTGCCGCTTTCATCATGAATTGAATCATTTTGTGAAACGATTCAAGACTTTGTGCTTCGGCAAACTTCTTAACAACATTTTCTAACACTTTATTTAATCTTGCGTATGATTTTCATTTTGTTAAATTTAACTATCATTTCAATTGGTTCTTTGTGTTGCTTGTTTTTTAAAAATGATTAGTTTTTATTTAGAAAGATGGCTCGAACCGCCCACGATGCGACGAGTTTCTTCAAGAATATCGATCGCACTTTCACGGCTCTTGACGACAAATTGTAAGTTTGACTTTTGGTGTTTATACGAAAACAGTAAACTGCTATTGCTTTTGCTATTGGTGGTTGGAGGGAGCCACCTATATTTTTGCCTTTTCTAGGGTAATCGATAGCGCTAGTCACGATAAAAGTGTTTTTAAGGTAGGTTGTCCATAGTTTTTAGCCTTAATTAGTGTATCTTTAGTGCACTTCACTATGATGTCAACACAGAAAGAGGAACTTGAAATAAGACCGTAAAGGAGTCAACCTCTTAACCAAAACTATTTCTCAAAGCTTTTTGGGACCACTGAACTTGAATCAACAAGATAGAACTAAAAAGGTTGAATGGGCTTCTATGGCATAATTTTGAGTCTCCGTTTTAACAAGTTAATCCTCCAAATATGTACAGTAAAGACGCGTTACGTTAGACCTTCAAAACACTTAGAACAAAAGAAAATTCATAACAAGCCTTTACATAAAAAAAAAACTATTTCTGATCAGCGCTATCAATTGTCCCAGAAGAATTGAAAAGGTCAAAAGTATAGGTGGTTCCTCAATGTATCCAGCTATTTATTTTAATTTTAAATTGAAGATATCTTTTTTAGGGAGAAATCGGTGAAGGAACATCTTCGCAATGTTTACGGCACATTGGCAATGGGTCTCGGAGCTGCTGCTTTTGGAGCTGCTGTTCATCTCTTCACTGACATTTTACGGTATGTGTTTCTATTTTGTTGAAAGGGTTTCTATTTTATAGCTTGATGTTAAAGCTTAAAAATTGTGCTTTATCTAGCTATGCGTTTTATAGAAAACTGATACATGCTTGTACATTGAAATATTTAGTGCGAACTTCCTGCTAACTCTTGGATCAATTGGATTGATGTTTATGTTGATCTCGACTCCAGCAACTCTTGAGAATCAGATGAAACGTTTTGGATACTTCTTTGGTTTCTGCTTTATCTCTGGTTAGTGCAATTATCTACTTAATTTATACTTATTGATTAAAATGAATAACCAATATGTGTTCTGTTTAGGAGTCTCGACCGGACCACTTCTCGAGCAAGTGATTCGCATCAATCCTTCCATTATCTTCACGGCACTTATGGCAACGGTACATATTTAAAATGAATATGTTACGTCCGATTTTGAAATCTTTTATCTTCAAAGCCTCTTTTTATCTAGAAAAGTCATTTCACAAAGAATTTTATTCAATTTTTCGATCAAATCTAGTCAAATCAAACACAATTCTGGTTTTGGTTCAGCACTTTTGTACCTTAACGCAAGGTTTATCATAAAACTATCGAATTACGCTCTTTTTATTTATTGCTCAAATTTCAAACAATAGTTTATCAAAAGCATTACAAAAGAAAAGCATTTTTTCATTTTTAAAGGAACTTGTGCAAAGGCTATAATTTGTTATTAATTCAGTGATTCTAATGTAAAAAACTATAATTTGTGTAGTAATTTTAATGCAAAAACATTATTCTGTTAAAAAGGTTTCAAAATCGGACGTAACAAATGCATAAAAGAGCTTTTTGTTTTCCTGTTAGCGAAAAGATTTTGTAAACTTTTAGGTGTTTGTCTTTGGCGCTTTCACTCTGGCTGCTCTTCATGCCCCATCAACCAAGTACCTCTATCTTGGAGGTAATTATTGTAAATTAGAAACTTATCCATCTCAATTTTTAGACATCATGTTTTTACCTTAGAAAGCTGAATAAAATAACTTGAACCTTCAGGAACATTGGCCTCCGCCTCTTTGGGTCTTCTCTGCTTGGCTCTCTTCTCCAACTTCTACAATGTGATCCTCTGGGGAGGTTTGTGTTAAAATTCTTTGTTTTTTATGTTTTACTGTTTCTAGGACTTGCCGTGTCTTGCGGTTTCATCCTCTACGATACCCAATTGATTGTCGAGAAAAATCGCCGTGGCGACCAAGTTAGTTCTATCCATTTTAGATTTTGCATAACTATCTAGGTGTTAGGATTGGATGGCGTAACTTTTAATTAAGCTTGTTTCCATTTCAACTTTACTCATTCAGGATTTTATCTGGCATGCAGTGGAATTGTTCATCGATTTCGCTCAAGTCTTCCGTTATCTTCTTGTGTTGTTGTCCCAAAAGGAGAAACGAGATGAGCGTCGTCGTCGTGATTGAACAAAAACCATCAAAGAGTAAACAACAAAAAGAAATTTTTTTTTCTCGCTTCTAAAAGTTTCATTCCAAATTTTTCTAAGTCAATCGTTCTTTTGCTTTCTTTACTTGTAATGGTGTTTTGGGATTCTCGTGTACTTTATTCCGCTGTATACTAGTGCGTAGAATAAATGTAACAAAAACAGTTTTAAGCTTTTCGCATTTTTCTCAAATCGATCATGTTTGATGGCATTTGACCAAATATCGAAGAGAGCGGTTTCATCATATCAAGATGGATTTGGGCATTCCATCCGGGCTCATTGTTTGTTTCGATTTCAATTCCGGATCCCTCAACTTCTCCACTCATCCAACCTGAGCCTTCCTCCTGCATTTTCTCGATTCCCTGAAATTTTGGTACAATTTAAAAATAAAGTATTCAAACTTTAACCAAAGCATTTGGGGTCTTTGGTAACTGATTCGATGATTGAACGAATCCCTCAAAATTCTTGTATTTCCTCATGACTTTTTGCAGCTTTGTCATGAGTTTTTCGATCTCTTGTTTTGTGATCACGGGCAACTCAATCTTAACATTGATATTTGAGTAGATACAACGAATTGGAGACAACGTACCGGTTTATTTCCATATTCGATTTTTGGTGGCATTATCGAAAGACGACCACGAATATTATTTGAGCTCTCAAAGGGTGAATAATCGTCTGATTCGGTTAGACGAGAGATCCCCGAAATACTGCTGATAATTCCCACCTGAAAGATGGGGAATTTGAGAGGTTTCCCTTATTGGATTTTACAGTACTCACCATATTCTTGTTGTTGCGCTTTTGACCACGAGTTGGGACAATGAAGAGTGGAATATTCGAGAATTCGATAGATGAGACACAAGATGGAAGCTGGAAAAGAGATCTTTGTACTCTTCATAAACGCATCTTCTCTGGTACACTTTTGCTTCCTCATACCTCGGGTGATTTTGGGTCCATTTTGCCGCAGTAACCGGCCGAATTGCTTTGCGGGAGCTCAAAATCGACCTGAAAATAGAATTTCGTCTTAAAGGAGCTTTAAAATTCATTGATTTCAATCTGTTTTTAAATTCGGACCATAACTTCCTCGAGCTCTTGTGACCATTCACCGCGACTCGCTCGATCAGCGGCTCTTCGGATTGAAAGCAAAACAGCCCATTTCATTAAACGAACCAACTCCGACTCGTTTTCGTTTAGAACCGTTGTTGCAACTAAAATTAGATAGAGATAGCAAAAACCACAAAAAGTTTAAAAAACTCAAAAGAATTGCCCACGGCTGGAATCGAACCAGCGTCGCCACGGCCACAACGTGGAGTACTAACCACTATACTACGTGGGCCGATAGTGGAGCCGGTTGAGAGGGCATTTGAATCGCATTTTATGAGCTCGTTTATTGCTCTTCAAACAATTGATTCTCTGGCTTCTTGAAGAAAAGAAAAAATGGCCGATTAGAGAAATTGTTCAGAAAAGTTTTAAGAAAAATAAAAACTATTAAAAAAAACTGAAACAAACCGTTCAAAGCTTTAGCATAAATTTGATGAATAACCGTTGCGAGATCTTTGAGTGCTTGTTGAGGTGATGGATGAATGGATGAGTCAAGATCTCCAATCTCATTGATCACTTGGATGGATAAAGCTGCAAGTGAATCCCTATTGTAATACAGTAAACTTCAAGAGCTCAATCTTATCTTGAATCGATCTCCTAACTACTATCATTTTTCAAAGCTCAGCTATTATCGAGTAGACTTACCGCATCCAAAAAGGGTTAAGAATATGGAAAACTTCATGACTATGATTTGCTGGTGTCAATAATGAATAAATCTTTTATCTATTTGCTCACTTTGCTCCAATTTCTCGAAATTTGCATATGATCTCTTTTGATTTCAGGGAACGGAAAGAAAAGGAAAGGATCTCTTCGATAAGAACAGGGAAATTGAAATTGAAAGATAGGAAAGATCGTTGATGATCTAGGCTAATCAAATGGATCAAATGAAACAAGTAGATCAGTTAATCTAATGGATCTAATGGATCAAATGAATCAAATCGATCAAATCGATCAAATCGATCAAAAAACGATGAATTTTAGCTGTTAGAAAGTTCTTTTACAATTTCTACTTATATTAAACTGTCTAGAAAGTCTTTTCCCACCCAAATTCTTCAACAAAAGCAGCTATTAAGCTTTTTTTATGATTAATTAAAGATCAAAATCAATATCAACTAAAAACAGCACAACTTTTATTTTGACAAGTTTTGGAAGAGTCAAATTTGATTTTTACGTTCTTTTGTTTTCAATTTATCAAAATACCATGTATTTCTTCAAAATTTCAACTGAATGCCTACTGTATTTGCAAGCTTTTTCGTACCTATTCTACTTTTCCAATCCTCCCCTTTCCCCAATCTCTTCACTAGTTGTCTCCTTGCTCATCCCGAATCTGAATCTTTCTTAAATATCTCATGCAAAATCTTGACATTTCCGAAAAGTTGAGGTGAGCTTCTCAAAGCCCACCATATGCTCTTTTTAGGAAAGAAAGCGCCAATGTCTCCAAAATTCTCTTTGATGTTAAAAGAGACATAATGATGAGAATGAAATGAAAAGAGAAAGGAGAACAGATCTCTGTTGGAAGCCTTTTCCTTCTCTTTTCAGCCTTTCCTTCAAATCTTCCGCTCAATGAAATCCCGACTGAAACAATTGCATAATCGGCAGGAATAATGAGATTGGATGAAATAAGACAACAAATGGAGTCATTCTTTTTCTTTTTGAAAGGTCTATTGCATTTGGACATGAGGAATCTTTGTCAAGAGTCAAAAGCAGCCAGGTTACAGTGCAAATTTTTACTCAAAAGTTAGCAACTCATTTAACTTTACCCAATACCTTATTACACACCAATCCTTTTTCCAAAATAATTAGACACAGAAATTAAGAAGAAAAACCCCAAGAAAATGGCAACAAAAGTCTATCGACCTTATTTTATCAAAACAAATATTAATAACAACTTTTTTTTATTCAAAATAACTGTAAAAAGATTAAAAAAACATTTAGAATTCAAAATGGCCACCACTAGCATTAATAGATTTTCTTAAGCGCTTTGGGAAGTCATCAATGGCTTTTTCAATGGTGCTGATAGAGATTTCGTTCCATGCCTTGATCAAATCTCTTTTCAAGGAGACTTGTGGGCTTTAGCACATGCCTTGCTTTCAAGAATCGACCATATTGAGTAATCTAAGGGACTGAGAACGGGCGAGTTTGATGACCATTCGCCTAGGCGTTGTTGACTGATGTTCACGGTGATGCAATCTGGGAGTTGTTGGAGAATCAATCTTGTGTATTAACAGCCTTCTTGTTGAAAAACTAAATCATTATTGGCGCTTGAGACCAAGGTAAAACTCCTTTTTCAAGGATATCGACGTAAACTTTCTTGTCAATTTTGACTGGGAGGGAATGAAGATCATGGCCGTCTTTCCGCTATGAGTGACACCGGCCGAAACCATGATTTGTTGAAGCTTTGTTACCTTGAAACAATTCTGTTCTTTCCCGTTCCCGTTTCCCCGTTCAGAGCGCGAAAAACTTTTTCCCCTTTCCTGGAAGATTCGAGATATCTCCGTGAGTGTTTTTCCTTGCTGATGAAGATTAATAATGGCTGGGCGTAGCTCTTTCTTAGACTCCATACCTAAAAAAGAATAAAATCATTGAATTAATAAGAAAAAAAGAAAGGCAGAAAGCAGTTAAACGTTAAACGTAGCAAGATCACCGTCACCATAATTGTGGAACACCCTGTAGTTGAAAGAGAATTTGTTAAGCTAAGTTTATCCGGCACGTACGAAAAGATTTGAAGACAATAGAGTAGAAGAGAGCCGAGAGAAACGAAAAAGAACCATTTTAGAAATTTAAACAGGAAACATGGGCAGAACAATCCAAAATAGATAGAACGAACGAGGGGAGAGGGGGTACTTTAAAACGCACTACAAGAACATAATAGATTTTACGAACGGGGAAAAAAACTTAGCGGGACCCGGCATAAAAGCCGGAAAAAATTCACGATTCCATGGAAAGCCAAAAAAATGAAAAGAATGGCAAAACGGGAATTTTCTGCGGGGTACGGTGGCGTATCCACGCGTTAGGAAGGGCGCCGTGCCGCTTTCGCGCCAGTTCCTTTAAACCGCACGTAAATAACTCAAAAATCTTCAAGGATGAGGCCAATTCATTAAGAAATGATATTATTAAAGTAATAATCTTTATTATTATATTATTAAAGTTCTAATCTGTAAAAATAGTCCAATGACCTTTGGATTTCTGCGAAACTTTCATTATTCCTTTTGTTTTTATCTCAAATATCTGGCCTAGACGGTGTTGATTTTCAATCCAAATCAAGGGCCATCTTCTTCTTCTTCTTCTTCTTCTTCTTCTTCTTCTTCCTTCTTCTTCTTCTTCTTCTCCCTCTCCATCTTCTTCTTCTTCTTGTCCATATTCTATCCAAATATATGCCTTGTCTCTGAATATTACGTCACAGGTCGGCCTCGGTCACATCTGGCACTACCATTTATTGCTCTCGTCTCCCACGAGTTACCATCAATCCTTTTTTTGATTTGTTCAGAGAATACGGTAATTGCCAAGGATTGAATGGGTCAGAAAGGGTGTGTTTAGAGCACAAAGTACACGGAACAAAATTAAGAGAAGCTCAACGTAAACGTGGCTTATCTGGCATATCTGGCTTAGCGTTATTTTCCTTGCCAAGGATTGAGCAAAAACTAGTTACAGATTCAGCTCAAATTGGATATAATAAAGCAGTCAAAGTTCAAAAAACCTCCTTGTGATTGAAAGAATTGAAAGAAAAAAGAACAGAATCAATCCTACCTAGTCTTCAGAATGTTTTCCAACAATTACACAATCAGCAACAATATTCACGCCACAATGTTTTCTCTAAAAAGTCAAGAGTCAAAAAAACAATGGTCGAAGTGATCTGCTTGAATATCCTTGCATTGTGACACCTTTTTGTTATCAAGAACTTGTAGTGGGAGTGAGCAGGTGTCACCGTTCACTCATTTGTCTGAATGGAGGGGGATCGTTGCGCAACCGGCCATCCGAGTTCAGACCCAAAGCAAAGAAAAAGTAAAACCCTGCCATCTGCCTAGTTGATCCCTGTTTCCTTTCCATTTCTCACTAATTCAGCCAATTGCCACCCTGTAGCACAAGTTGAGTAACGGAAAATCGCCAATGAATCGAGACTGATTGAATGTTGAGCAATTAATTGGCTCTTTGACCCGAATGAGACTGGAACTTTGGTCAAAATGAAAATGAAAAAGGTGGAAATGAAGAACTGGTAAAGCTTTTCTAAAAATTATTCTGAAATAATTGGAAATATCAAAGAGTCTCTACTGTTCTAGGGTTCACAATCGTTCTAAGAATTCTAAGATTGTAATTCTAAGATTGCCAATCAAACAAAGGCAATAGATTTATTCTAATTCTTCAGCTATGACGTAATTATCTTAGCTGAGCCTTGAGGGTTGAGATTCCCCTTGTTGAGATTCCCCTGTTGAGATGATCCATTTCTGATCTGATCCTTGAAATTCTCAAAGACACGTGTTGGCCTTTCCATTGAGAAGGCTTCAAGTGGATATCGATATAGAGATTTGTCATCTGCACAGCTTTATAGATCTGATAGATAGATCTGATAGATCTGATAGATCGTAGTTATAGATCTGATAGATCTGATAGATCGTAGTTAAATCGATTCTGATTTAAAGATGTTTAATGCTGCAGAGGCTACAGAAGCTGGAGAAGCTGCAGAAGCTGCGGAAGCTACAGAAGCTACAGAAGCTGCACAAGCTACAGAAGCTACAGAAGCTGCAGAAGCTGCAGAAGCTACAGAAGCTGCAGAAGTATAAGTAGAAGAATAGAAATATGTATCCATTACACAAGTTTTACAGTTACGAGAACTTATATTCTTACAAGAAAAAGGCATCGAGTCAAGCTGGCCTCCAGAATTCGACTCCAGACTCCAGAATTCGTTCCTAGTTTTTGCAGAATATATAGATATCTAAATTTCGGAGTGGGATTTGAGCTTGAAAGCAAAAATGGAATAGGTTTAATAGTCTAGAAGACTATTTAGACTCCACTAGACCACAGTTGTTAAAGGAGCGTGTAACGGCCTCATAAAGACCTTGAAATTCAATTTTACTCAATGCTCCCTTGTTATTTTGCTCTACCAGAATGCTCCCTTGTTGGTTTGCTTTCAAATAATCCCAAAAATCCCAAATTCTCAACAACCATTGTCATATTTTCAGCAATTTTCAGTAGAACTTGTTGAGACAAAGTTTTCAATCGAAACAAAAAGATTTATGGAGTGAAAAGGGGGAAAGAGGCGACAAGTGGATGGGGCCGATTCGGAGGAGTTGAAGAGCTGAAGAAGCTTCCGGATTTGTAAAATTTAGAACTAAAAAAGTAAAAGAGAGATATTTGAAAGCTTTCAAAAGACTTGTAAGCTTGAAGCTTAGACTTGTTAGCTTGAAGCTTGACTTGTAAGCTTGAAGCTTGAAGCTTAGACTTGTTAGCTTGAAGCTTAGACTTGTAAGCTTTAGATTTAAACCTTCTAGCTTTGCGAATTCTTTGATTGCTTGATTGCTTGATTGATTTCAATCTCTATACCTCTCTCAAGCTTTTCCTATTAAATCTAAAACTATAAAACTGTTCTAAAGATGTTTTCCAACTTGTTCTCTTGCTCAACTTGTTCTCTTGTTCTCTTTTTCTTTATCCAGCTACAGTGTTTCTTTCATTTCTTTGTCTTGTTGATGGAAGAGATCCAATGGTTGACCCAGGCTCCACCCACTTCATTTGGCCTTTTCTTGGCCCAAAGACTCAAAGCCCCAAAGCCATATACGGCTTTATATGTATCATAACCTACTAATAATAGCTGTTATAGCTTTTCTGACTTTTCTGTAACTATTTTACTCTAACTTTGATCCAACTTTATTGTTACAGGAACGATTTGAGTGAAATGTTTCCCTCTCGAGGTCTCCATTTCCCCACTTCCCCTTCATTGGGAATCTCGAATATGGTTCCCTCAACGGGATCACTTTCTCTTGTTGATCTTCTCACCTCTCAATTCCCTCAGATCAATCCCTACAGACAACTTGTGGATCCTGGTGAGTGTAAAATCAAGCTTTGAATCAATGCTTGGACTATTTCCAGCTCTCACGATGAATCTGCAAATGCTATTGATGCAAGCCTATCAACAGACAGTAAAAGTCAACATCCCATCCTCACAAAGCCCACCAGAAGAGTCGATTAAGAAGGAGATTGAAACTGAGGTGATTTTGATGCGTTAGATGCGTTAGATACGTTAGATGCGTTAGATTTTGATACGTTTTCAATTCTTAAGCACAATAGGCGTTGTGAAGGCTCATTTCGCCAAATTTAACCAAATTTAGCCAAATTTAGCGAAATGAGTTTAGCGGAATGAATTTTTGGACAAAATGAAGGTTTCCGGTAAAGCCAAAGTCTAAAGCTACTATTTCCTTGTACAAATTTTCACTCAATCTCATCCATTCTCTATCCAGAAGCCTTAAGCAATTATGTGCCAAAAGCGAACGTTTTTTTCTTTTCAGTGTCATTTCTTCAGAAAATTGGGGTAAATTGATGTAATTTGTGGATCACTCAAAAAGTTGCGGAGATTTCCGACGGAATGGCTGACACAATAGATGAGAAGTCGCTTTAGTCTTAAAGCGACTCAAAAAGCGACTCTTAGTCTCAAAAATGCAACAATTATTCTGTCAAGCTTTTTGACAAGCTTTTTTTGACATTTGACGTCTAGATGTTCTTTTTTAGCTATTTTTTTGATCAATTGGGAAAAATGGGAAAAATATAGAAGTTTTGAAGTTATGTTAATGCTTAATAAATGAAAATTGAAAGATTGGCTTTTTAGAAAGCGCCTTCCTTTTCAATTGACACACTACTCGATTTGAAATCCGAATCGCAAACGACTGAAGATGAGAAACCGGTAAGCATAAAGTGCATAAGCATAAAGCATTTAAACATAAAACATTTAAACATTTGATTTCTTTAAATATTTAACTATTAAATAAGAGCATCAATAAAAGAGCCTATAGAAAAGAACCTCAATAAAAGAATCTCAATAATATTCTAGTAAACTGAACAAGTAAGCTCGAAGCTCGACTCTCAACTTTAGTCCTCATCCTCTTGCTCCTCTCATTCGCCGAGTTCAGCCACCTCCGATGTTGTCGCTTATACGCTTGATGCACTCGGTAAACTTGGATTCTGTAATCTTGTTTACAATCTTACTTACAATCTTACTTACAACCTTACTTACAACCTTACTTACAACCTTACTTACAACCTTACTTACAACCTTACTTACAATCTTACTTACAATCTTACTTACAATCTTACTTACAACCTTACTTACAACCTTACTTACAACCTTACTTACAACCTTACTTACAACCTTACTTACAATCTTACTTACAATCTTACTTACAATCTTACTTACAACCTTACTTACAACCTTACTTACACTCTTACTTACCCTCTTACTTGTTATAATAAGAAAGTAGCCTTACTTATAAAGAGACTCAAAATTTGTGTGTGTCTATCCATTCACTTCATAACTCGAGTCCCAGTAGAAATTTGGGTCTGATTTTTTAGAACAATATGTAACCTCTTACGGCGGTTTGACCTATCAAATCAGCTTTCAAAAAACTCGACACGTTTTTGAGCAAAGTTGAAAAAACCGGATTCAGAGACAGCCGACGGGCGGACGAAGCGAAAAAAGCCGATTGTTTCGGTGAAAGACGAGAAGAATGGGCGTTGTGTTTGTGAGCATTGCGGCAAGAGTTACGCTACATCGTGGGTTTTCGATTTTTAAATTCAAGTATAGGCTTGTGTGAGTTACAACTCATCTTGGTAACGATGAAATGACTTTAGAAGCAACTTGAGTCGTCACAAGCAAACGCATCGCCCGTTGGACAGTCCATTCGCTAAACAGTGCCCACACTGTGATCGAGTCTATGTGAGCATGCCAGCGTTGAGGTCAGTACTTATTTGGCTTCTCTTGAGGACTTCTCTAGTTTACTTCTCTAGTTTACTCTATAACTCGACCTCCAAGTCAGAAAGTCAAAAACGAAACGAATAGAAACTGACAGTCAAATAAAATGAATCTATCTTCTCTGTTTAACTTTATCCAGAAAACTGTAGCTCTGTAAAAAAGTCTGTACAAGTCTGTACAAGTCTCTACAAGTCTGTACAAGTCTCTACAAGTCTGTACAAGTCTCTACAAGTCTGTACAAGTCTTTACAAGTCTTTACAAGTCTGTACAAGTCTGTACAAGTCTCTAAAAACGTCTGTAGATTTTATCAAATGGGGATACAAATCCCCATTTGATAGAATTTGATAGAATGAAAAGGCAAGGTGTCCTCCAAGTAGCAGGTGGCCAATATGAGGGATTTGGGGGATTGTAGGGGGAGGAGAGTAACAAGCGGTGGACACCATTGCGCAATCCCATCCGCCTACAGAAAACCCAGTAAAGAAAAGGCATCGATTACATTGTTGACGCGCC
The DNA here is from genome assembly GCA_958450365.1 of Mesorhabditis belari. NCBI lineage: Eukaryota > Metazoa > Nematoda > Chromadorea > Rhabditida > Rhabditidae > Mesorhabditis > Mesorhabditis belari. The sequence goes on from CAUEEP010000914.1 coordinate 311,978, forward strand.
GGATATTCCCCTCGGTCATGACCCCATCAAACAGGGGAGAAACGCTTGCAATAAATGGGTAATTGAGCGTTTCTCACCGCTGACTGTCATCAATGCAAAAACAAAGACAAAAACAAAGACAAAGACAAAGACAGTTCAAAGAAAATTGATACAATTTGATGGACATCTCGATCAGAAAGCTTTTCTGATAGTTTTTTTTTTCTTTTTCTTTTTCTGTTCGTTTCTTTTTCCATATTGAGCCCGGTTTTCAAGGTATTCAGCAATCGTTTGATGAGAAGATTTCACTTTTATAGTAATTTATCGATTGGAGATCGATAAATTACTCTTTGTAGATTGTAGATTATCAATTTGGCCTTTTTGATAATCGATTAGCGACTCGCCAGATGCTATTTACCTGAAGAAAGTTAAATATTACAGTGGTAGAGAAGAAAACTAAGTAAAAAAAAGTAACAAAGACAAGCACAAGCAACAAAAAAACCTAATGATCCAGATGATGCGATACGGACTGTATGTTTACTCTAAAACTTTACAAGTCTTACTTGACAACTTTCAAAAGCCGACTCTGACAGTTGCTTAAAAGCTATCCGACTCTAGCTAAGCTACCCGACTCTAGCTAAGATACCCGACTCTAGCTAAGCTACCCGAGTTTCTCTAAGATACCCAAATCTTTTCATTTCATTCATTTTCATTCATTTTCAGCATGCACATTCTCACTCACAAAGCCTCACATTCGTGCGACGTTTGCGGGAAGGTCTTCTCTCGATTGTGGCTTTTACAAGGTTTGTGGCTATAAAAAGATCGTAGGGTATTCAAATTTTTAGGTCATATGCGCTCTCACACCGGTCACAAGCCGTTCGGCTGTGCGCATTGTGGGAAAGCGTTCGCCGATCGAAGCAATCTCCGAGCACATATCCTTACACATACAGGTAAGATATTTTACTTTATTCTGAAGCCAGTTTCACTATCAGGTTTTCCTCTCTAAAACTTGTAGGACATAAAGCACCAGGTATTACCCTAATCCGGCAACAGGGGAATAGAGAGGGAATAGAGGGGAAATAGAGGAGGAAGATGGAAAAGAAATGAGAAGAAATGAATGATGGACACTTTTGGAATAATCCCGAGAAACGAGAAACAAGCATGCCATGAAATATGTGGAGAAATGAAAACGGGAGCAATCTTACAGCAAAATATTAGGCTATCCAGAAAGTCTTTTCGTACTTTCGTTGAAAAATAACAAATTCACGGGGCTGGGACAAATGCGACCTTTTTTTTGCGCACCTGGACATTTGCGCACCTTTTTTTTGCTGGAAAGGTCGTAGAGCTTCAAAAATGCTTTAGGAAAGGTCGTAGAGCTTCGAAAATATTTCCACATATGGGAATCGTATGCGTAGATTCCGAATTTCGACAAATCAGACCTCGCTGACACGTCAAATTTGAGCTAAAAGGCAAAAACTGCGGAAAAGCGTTAAGTTGCGTAGTTTTTGCCTTTTAGCCCAAATTTGACGTGTCAGCGAGGTCTGATTTGTCGAAATTCGGAATCTACGCATACGATTCCCTTCTATGAAGGGAATCCCTTCTTCTAAACATTTTTGAAGCTCTACGACCTTTCCTAACGCCTTTTCCAGCAAAAAAAGGTGCGCAAATGTCCAGGTGCGCAAAAAAAAGGTCGCATTTGTCCCACCCCCTACTTTCGTTGAAAAATAACAAATTCACCAATTGAACTACGGTTTGTTTCATTAGAAAGGTCAATTATTTTTTTTGAAAAACACTTTCTGGACAGGCTAATAACTCAAATCGCATATAATCTAGGTTTACTTTATACTGGCTTACCAGTATAAAGTACCAGCTGGTATAGGATACCCTATAAAACAAAAAAACAAACCTTTCAAGTTTCAGGAGACAAACGTTTCGCGTGTTCGACATGCGGGAAACGGTTCGCTCTTCGGAGTTACCTAAATCGACATGTTGAGCAATCATGTGGAGCAAAGAATCGTTCATCACCTGGAGAGACAACAGATGATTGCAATACTCGATCCCACGACACACCCACTCCACCAATGATTCAATCTAATAGTGCTGATCTAGCTTTACTTCTTGCTAATCTTAACGGCTAAATGTTCTTCAATATTTGATTTATCTAGTCAGCTTTAACATTGTGCAACGAATTTTTGCTAGTCTTTTCGTGTAGTTTTAATAAAATGTAGAATTTATTCATAAATCAACCATCAATTGCAAAAATGAGACCATCACAAAAAGAAAATTTTTGAAACAACGCAAATAACTCGCAAGAAAATTACACGTATCTGCAAAAAGAAAAATACAAATTGATCTATAAACTTTACCGTCGTAAAAAAGAAATTTTAATTTACTACTGTTGTCGTTCAGCATTTTCAGCAGCATTCAGCCTTGCAATGAAGAGATCGACTCGATTTCTTTCTTCATCAGCTTGCTCTCCAAGATTTTCCGCGTATTTCGAAAGCACCTGAACAGTAATTGAACAACAAATATCCCTTATAAGAAAATATGTCAAGTTTTGCGTTAATAATAAAATTAGTACCAACCGGAATCAAATGTTTTGAGAGGATTTCTTGCTTTGTTTTCATGTTGAACAACTTGATCGCACGTTGTCTGGCCGAATTTGTATGAGCACAGATGTCGGCCTGAATTTTTGCTTAGAGCTTCAAAACCAAAACAAAACACTAACCAAAAGCAGTGTGATATTTTGCAGAGTGTATAAACCGCCATCTAGGAGATCGAAATATTCCCGATCGTTGTCGATCTCTTCCTAAAACAAATTGAAATTTATATTGATAAGCTTAAAATAATCACCTCAGAATTCGCTTGTTCTCTTTTTCGTCGTGCAAGAAATTTGTCGACTCGTTCTCTAAATATCACTAACGTTTCACTATCAAACCCAAAACCTAACCTATATTTCAAAAAGAGTTCCACAGCTCGATCCATCTTCTCGTGCTCATGTTCCACAAACTTTTGCATGATTCTTTGGCGAGCATCCTCATCACAAGATCGCATCAAGGCAGCCAAAATCTAAAAAAATAAATGCAATTCAATCACTAAAAATCAAACATATTTTTTGAAACCAACCGCACAAACGTGTTCCTCGTGTTCATTAGGTGTTGTGTCTTTTCTCTTGACTTTTGTCGGAGTGCGGAGAAATAACGGGAAAAGAGTTCTCAAGCCTAAACGAAATCTTTTTTTTTTGAAAAATCCCAGATTTTCTACCAAGAATTTCGATAAACTTTGCACAGTTTTCCTGCCCTTCTGGACCAGTAGTAGCATGATCAAGAACCTAAAATGAAAGCATAGAAAACTATTAGATTTGTTAAAATATTCTTCATAACTGCCTTTTAGGCATATTTAAAGCACAAACCTTCAACGCACTTTCCCGACTTTGTTTTCTCTCTCGAAGCATCAAGTTCATTAGCTGAAGCCCTTCACCTTCAAGGAAGTTCTTTCGATTTGGCGAATAGAGCAGGGAGGAGCAGAGGGCATCGAAAAGATTCTCCATATGTTCGGTTTCATCCAGACTTCCTGGATCATGTCGTTTATATGCCGCGAGAGCCTAAATTTAGGTAGGTTATGTGGTTATAATATAAGGTTGGTGAATTTAGGTAGAATAATGTGAGCTTGGTGAATAAGTCTTTTTATTCCTTTTCATATTTCCGTTGAAAAATAACAACTTGCCATTAACTTATGGTTTGCTCTAAATAAAAAGTGTTTATTGTTCAATTTCCCATCTTTTTAAGTCAATTTGGGGGTTCACTTTGAAGCAAATTCGAGAGTGGAAGCGCGTTTTTCGTAAAAATTTATAAAAACCTCTACGAAGAAATTGGCTGATTTAGGTAGAATAATGTGAGGTTGGTGAATAAGTAAAATTCCTCTGAAAATTTGGCTATGTACCTAATTTTTTGTGCTCTATCTTTTATCTATTGACACCAAGATAGATTTTCTTAGCTAAAGTGTCTAAAACGCATCGAGCCGTCGCCCTTTTTGACTACCCGACTGCACTCTCTCAAAAAAATCCAGACAGAAGAAATTTTAAACCCGTTTTAATGGTATTTTGCAGAAAAATGAGCTGCCTTTCTAATAAAAGAAAGCCGAGTTCAATTGGTGCATTTGTTGGTTTTAAATGGAAGTACGAAAAGGAACGAAAAGACTTATTCATCAACCTAATAGAATACGAGTAGACTACTAAACATGAACATACCAGTACAATAAAGTATAGAAAACCAACCCTAAGCAAAAGTTCCATTCCATCAATTTTCTTCGTAAGCTCTTCCCGAGCCGATTCGTTTGTTTGTAGAAGTAAAGCAAGGAGTTCACTGGCATACATTTTGTTTCCATCAAAGGTACCTCTTTGTGTGGCTCTAAACTCTGGAATAGAATTGATTTCGTAGAAGAATATGCCTTTTCAGCAGCCATTGAAACAAGCCTTGTGTAACGCAATCATCCGAAAACTCCGGCCGAAACTCAAGAATCTAATATTCAAAGATTAAAATCATTTTTTGTATAAAAACATTTTCAAAAATGTTGAGTCCATTGTGTAAAGCATCGGCATCATCTTTGTTGGCCTCATTGAGTGCAGCAAAGCCAGAAACCTAAATAAAATATTAAATGTCAGATGGGAAAATTTTGGTATTCAAACAAATACGTACAATGCACTCAACGATCCGTGCAGAAAGAAGTGCATCCACTAAACTATCGGCTCCCTCAGAGCTCTCATTCAAAATGTCCACATCAGTGAGCTCCTAAAGTAATTAACAATTAGAATGCTTTATTTAAATGACTTTTATTGCTATTTGAAAGCTTACTTGCAATAAGTTGAGTGTCGCTCCGACAATGTCTCCATTCTCATGAGCCAATAGTTGAACGAAGATTTGAATCGCCCCAAGTTCTACTAGCAGTCCATAAAATTCGGGATTCGTGGCAATGACGTGCATTTCCTAAAAACCCAAGTCTATATTCTCCATCACCAGCAACTCTACCCTACAATAACTTACTTGAACACCCGTATCGAGCTCAATTTCTGAATCCATAAACTTCTTTGGATCATCCCCATGTTTGATTCTCATCTCACGATTCTTTTGCTGTTTCTTTTCCAACTGAATTATATTGTTTATAGTCTAACTGAATGAATAACCTGTCCAGTCAACTTTTTGACCAAAGCTTCGTCAACGATTTGCGCTTGTGCAGAATCATCTTCCAACGCAGCCAGAATCTCTTCCTAAAATAAAGAGTTGTAAATATGATAAGAAAAGGAATTTTTTAAAAACCCTAAACGGTTTAAAATTTTAAAAATATCTAGGCACTTGTCGTGCTCCAGTCGATAATGAAGGCATCACTGCGGCTCCATTCCCATTTTGTTCGGGTTGTTCAAGTCGAGCACGCTTTCGTTCAGGCTAAATAAAAACATTATTGGGTACTAATAAAATTCGGGGTCTTGATCTGCTTTGGTCAGATCGTATTTTTCGACCGTTTTACCAATGTTATTTCATTTTTTTCTAGGGTCAAACATGCTGGATCTATTGGTGATATTTTTAGAAATTTTTGAACAATCTTTGTTAAGATTTTTTGTTTGTCTTGTTAATCTAGCCGAAGTATAACTGTTGCAGTGCCGCAACTCTAGAAAATAAGGCCAAATACAAAGCAAAAACTATTCAAAACACTCTAAAAATATCACCAATATGCAAAAAGCAGACTAGAAAAACACGCATAAAATAGGTTCTAGTTGGGTCAAGACCAAGACTTAAGCCTAAGCCTAAGCCTAAGCCTAAGCCTAAGCCTAAGCCTACGCCTACGCCTACGCCTAAGCCTAAGCCTAAGCCTAAGCCTAAGCCTAAAGTGCCCAAACTTTATTAGTACCCAGAACTGTGCAAGATTTTAGCACTATTATTCAAACAAAAACGAAGTCCAACCTCTATCGCAGCTCTCAATATCTCGGAGACATCTATTTCCGCCATGGTTGATGCCTAAATTGAATGAATCTGTTAGAATCCAATATGATCAAAGAGAAAATGGAAGGAAACTATAAAAAACTTAACTATTTAGTCGGAGTTTAAATGTTTTTAAAGGCAAGTAAATTCCGAGAAGTGAGCATAGAGAATGCACAAAGTAATTGGGGAATTTGGTAAAATATGTACAGAGTAGCGGTTGGTAAATGAGACAGCGTAGTTTTCGATAAAACTTGAGTAGACAAGAGACTTACTCTACGTGGAAGAAGAGAAATGACGGTTTTGACACAAAAGGACTATTTTTGACTGTTTTGACACAAAAATGACTGTTTCTGGGTCTGTATAGGTATAGAAAGATGTTTTCTAATTAAAAACAACAGTGAGAACTAATTCTATATTAGGCTTAGGTAGGAAAAATACGAACTTTCAGCAAATTTGTTAATAAAAGCAGTGTTTAAAAGAATACTGTCTGTCACTGTCACGTAAAGTTACTCATGTCAAAGTTCAAAGATCGAAAAGAATGCAAAAAAGACGGAAGGAGGGCGATGTCTGAAGCGATAAGCAGCCTTTTGCCTTTTGCAGCGATTCTCTCAAAAATTTTCACCACAAGTGCAATCATTCTAATATTGAATCTTTTTAAAATGCTTCTGCTTATATTATTCGGTGTTTCCAGTGTGATCTTCGTTTTTCTATACCTTTACTATTCGCAACCAATGAATTATGTGGTTCGACTGGGGGAATTGGGATTTCATTTCGATCCGAAAGATGTAAGTGTTGAAAAAAAAGCGCGCAAACTTTAGAATTTTAATAAAGTGACTCTTCAAGTGACTTTAATAAAGATACAGTGGTCCACAAATGTATTGTCCCATTGCCATCCAAAAGTTTCTTTCGTACGAAAATCTTGCAAAATAACGATATTCCCAAAAAGTGTAGGGTATTTTGCTTACCCATAATACTCTACTTTTCAGGAGTATAAGATTTATCCGTATACATTGCACAAAAATTAAAGTATAAAACAAAAACAATAAGTTACTTAACAAATAGCTCCACAAAAGTAATGTCCCATTTGCAAAGAATTAACAATTTTTTCAAAAAATTAATATTTGCCTGATCCTCCTTTTGATTTTATCGCTTCATTGAGTCGATCCGGCATGGAATCCACGAGATTTTTCAAAAGACTTGGGCGGATGGTGGCCCAAAGACGTTGAATGTGAACCCATAAGGCGGCCTTCGAATCGAATTTCTTTCCCTTGAGGCGCGACTTCACAAATGACCACAAATGTTCAATTGGATCGAGATCCGGTGAGTAGGGAGGTGGATTGATCAATTTAACACGATTTTCCGCAAACCATCCGGGCAGACGAGCTCTGGTACCATTTTGAAGTGGCACCAACCGTCCCATCATCAGTCTCGACTTGTGTTTTGGGTCTTTTGTGGAGCTATTTGTTCAGTAACTTATTGTTTTTGTTTTATACTTTAATTTTTGTGCAATGTATACGGATAAATCTTATAATCCTGAAAAGTAGAGTATTATGGGTAAGCAAAATACCCTACACTTTTTGGGAATATCGTTATTTTGCAAGATTTTCGTACAAAAGAAACTTTTGGATGGCAATGGGACAATACATTTGTGGACCACTGTACATACAAATAGGAGTATTTATTTGAAATTTTTAAGTCAATGAAAATGATTTACATTGAATTGAATGAGACTTGTCAGCAAAGTCATAAAACTTTTTACCGTTGAAATTTTTAAAAAACTCGTCTCTCCAAGGAATACTCAAGTTGAAAGATAAGAGATTTTGTCTATTTAGCAAAAAGGGACCTACAGGGAACGTCAGCTGGAAAGAGTGAAAAGATTGAGAAAAGTGGGCGAATTGCCGCCCGTTTATCCGAATGGGTAAGAAAATGGGAAAGAATTGATTTGTATAAAGAAATCTTTAGTTGGTTTTGCATAGCAGAATCGAATGAGGTGCGAGAGAAAGGGATTAAAGCGGTTGTGGTTTTTGGTGAGTTTTTAAAAGATTTATACCAGTTTCTTACAATTTGTCGAAAATTTTCTTTGAAAGGTGAGTGAAGGTGACCTTTGGACGTTATCACCGAAATGTCTTATTGTTCTTTGGAAGAAAGTAATGGATTCGTTTGCCGACTCCGTTCGCTTTGCCAACCACATGTCGGCCAAGCACTAGTGCTAATCGCTGCATAATTTTGATTTGAATCTTCTTTGTTTAGTATTTTCAAGTACCGTAATCTGTAAGTAGAAAGGTTCAATGTCTATACATAGAAATCAAGGCGAACAACTGAGTCTTGTGAGAGCTGAAGATGGATACGTTCATCTTATCGATTCGTATTGTCCTCATCTTGGAGCGAATTTGAGTGTCGGTGGAAAGGTGAATGAAAAGACTTGACTGGCTTTGACTTTGGTTTTGTATAATGGAGGAGGAGGAGCTGAATGACGGAGGAGGAGCTGACTGACTATTGGGGAGCCCCAGTTCTACCATAAGTCAGTTACCGTAACCCCAGACTAGTTATCGTAAGGCTAGACTAATTACCGTAACCCCAGACTAGTTATCGTAACTCCAATTCAGTCACCGTAATCTCTAGGCTCGTTACCGTAACCGTAACCTGCGGAATTATTTATCTATCTTCAGGTTGTGAACAACAACTGTGTGCAGTGCCCATTCCATGGTTGGGTTTTCTCAGCCGAAACTGGGAAATGCGTCCGTATACCGTATGATTCAGGCACGATTCCGGAACAAGCAAAGGTAAATATTAGTAATAAATCTAGATCTAAATCTTGCTATCCATCTAGATCTCCACATGGCCTGTTCTCGAAAGAAATCATCACATCTATGTTTGGTATGAAAAGAAATCATTAAGTACACGAAAATCTTTATCACTTTATCACAGGTATCACTGTGATGGATTAGAGCCTCAATGGGAGATTCCAGAGATCGAAGAAGTGATGAATGGAGACTGGAAATATCGAGGGAGAACGGAGCATGAGGTGGAGATTCTACAAGTGTTTTTAGTCCACCTTTCAAATTCCAGTAAAGCAATCTATTTTCAGCTACTTTGTCACTGTCAAGAGATCCCAGAGAATGGTGCTGATTTGGCCCATCTCAACTATCTACATCTACAAATACCGCAAGCAGGTTAAAGAAAAAGACTAGATTACATCAACTATTGGAAGCAGAAGATTTCTGTAGCTTCAACTATTGGAAGCAGAAGATTTCATGCTGTAGTTATCGTATTACAAGAGACACAATAGCTCCCTATTTAGGCAGTGACGTTTTTGAATTGAAACTCACGAATCCCTCTCCGCGACTTTACCATTATTGGGACGGTGGTTGGGAGGCAAGAACAGGAGATGAAGCACATATTTCTGTCATGAAACTTCAACAAGTATTGATTGCTTTGTATTAATAAGAGAAAGGCTTAAGCTGGCCTTTTGAGAACAACTCCATCTCCATCTCGAGAACAACTCCATCTTATCGTCGGTCATGGGGGTCGAGAATCATAAGGAGCTTAAAATTCAAGATGATTTCGAAATCCCTCTGACCGACTCTAAAAGATGGACTTGGTCTCGAGTCAAAAGGCCAGCTTGACTCGGTGCTTTTCCCTTGTAAGCAAATGAGATGTTCAGGTGATGATGATAGGCAAAACTCAGCTTCCACTAACAGCAAGTCTTTTGCATGCTCATCAAGTAAGTACTCTAGTCTCTTCTCTAGAAAATTTATTCCAGATCGGCCCAGGCATAGTTTACATGCACTTTGATTTTGGTTTTTGGGGTAAAGCTATTGTTTTTCATCATGTAACCCCGGAAGAACCACTATTCCAGGTAAAACACTAGTCAAAGAGAGTATTTAAGTAAATGACATCAATGGAAACAAGACAAGACAAGACAACAAGACAAGACAAGAAGACAAGACAAGACAAGACAACAAGACAAGAAAACAAGACAAGACAAGAAGACAAGACAAGACAAGACAAGAAGACAAGACAAGACAAGACAAGACAAGACAACAAGACAAGACAAGAAGACAAGACAAGAAGACAAGACAAGACAAGACAAGACAAGACAAGACAACAAGACAAGACAAGAAGACAAGACAAGAAGACAAGACAAGACAAGAAGACAAGACAAGAAGACAAGACAAGAAGACAAGACAAGACAAGACAAGACAAGACAAGACAAGACAAGACAAGACAAGACAAGACAAGAAGACAAGACAAGAAGACAAGACAAGACAAGAAGACAAGACAAGAAGACAAGACAAGACAAGAAGACAAGACAAGACAAGACAAGACAAGACAACAAGACAAGACAAGAAGACAAGACAAGACAACAAGACAAGACAAGAAGACAAGACAAGACAAGAAGACAAGACATATTAATAGTAACAAGACAAGACATGTAAAACCTTAGAGAGCCCGTTTCGTTATGTACGGAGCAACAAATCCTGTGTTCTCTCGATTTTTCATCAACTCCGAGGCTTTACAGGTAATGAAGGACAGATTTGAGAACGGATTTAGATTTAAAGAACAGAGTCTTTCGTTTGAATGTCTTGGTACTTTCCCAGTACTGTATGAAGTAGAAATTACCATTTATCAGTATCTTCAAGTTTGAAAGAGACGTGTACATATGGTCGAACAAACGATTTTTGAAGAGTCCGTTATTGGTGAAGAATGATGGACCCGTGCAGAAACATCGAAGATGGTTTGTAATGTTTTAATGAAGGAATTTTAATGTTGTTTAGAGGTTAGCAAAGGAACGGTTTCAGCTCAAAGTTGATAAGAAAATCATGTATAAAACATAAATCTTTAATGTAAATGCATCAAAAATAAATTTCATTGAAGATTGGTCCGGGGTGGATTCGAACCCAAGCCAAAGGACCTCTCTAAGTTTTGCAGACTACCACAGAAGCCATCGGTGAAGTTCCTTGGGAAGGCCTGATAAAGAGCCCGGTCTCGAATCGATTCTCAACTTCGAGCTGAGATTCCCTTCACTGATGCACACTGATTTTTGCCGGAGAAAAGGCTTTCCTTTCGCCATCCCAAAAGTCAGCTCGTAGCCTAGTGCCTGCGCTGGGAACTCTTTGATCTTGGTTTGGATCCGCTAGCGATCCGAACCACTAGATCCGAGCGCAGGCACGCTAACCATCCCAAAAGTCAGCTCGTAGCCTAGTGGTTAGCGTGCCTGCGCTCGGATCTAGTGGTTCGGATCGCTAGCGGATCCAAACCAAGATCAAAGAGTTCCCAGCGCAGGCACTAGGCTACGAGCTGACTTTTGGGATGGCGAAAGGAAAGTCTTTCCGCCGGCAAAAATCAGTGTACCAGAAATTCGAGAAAAGCCTTCATTTTTTCGAAATTCAAATGGCGATAACTTTGTGCGTTTTGCCGATTAGCGGTTTTTGAAAACGGTTTCTGAACGTACATTTTCAGGCCTTTTACCTGAATATCTTAATGGTTTAAAGAATATAGAATAAAGAATATTACAAGGGAATTTTGTTGGAAAAGTTTAGAGGTTTCTTTTTGCACCTACCTCATATTGTAACTCGCGGGTAACTTGGGAAGGTTCCCTTCTTAACCTCTAAACTTTTCCAACAAAATTCCCTTGTAATATTCTTTATTCTATATTCTTTAAACCATTAAGATATTCAGGTAAAAGTTTGTTATTTCATTTCTATCTCATTTCCCCAGGTATTCTCAATTCTACACTGAGAAAAGTCCTCGTCTTTTGCCGAATGGAACTGTCTCAAACCAAGTGAAATCAGTGCTTGATTGGTGAAAAGGAAATTGTACGGAAATAAATTGTACAGAAATGAATTGTACCCATTTTTTTGCTTTTCAAAACTCGTTTTATTCATCAGGATCACAAAATTTCATACAACTTCACAGAATTCTTTCATTCGGAAAATCATTCGGAAGAAAGGCACAATTGTGGATTCATGAAAAAGGAAAAAAAAGAAAAACAAAAGAAAAAAAACGAACTTTGGCTAGACTTTGCAAAGAAAAAACTGGATTGATTTTAATGAAAAGGTTTTAGTAAAATCAAAAGTGCTTTGAATTGAATTTGTTTCATCTTTCAATTCAATTCATCTTTCAATTCAATTCATCTTTCAATTCATCTTTCAACTAAAACCTTTTGAATTATTTAAAAAATAAACCTGGTGTCTATCATTTTCTTTTCTTTATGTACACAAATAAGTGAAATAAGGCCACAAGAATGAATAAGGCGACGGAAAAAGAGAAATCGATTTGATTGAATGAATGAATGATCGATTGAATGAATGAATGATCGATTTGAATGAATGATTGAATTACAAAACATCGTTGATTATCTGAGGATCATCTGTGGGCTAAATACTTTCAAAGAAAAAGAAAAAAAAAGAGAAATTCGGTAAATTCGGTAAATTCGGTAAGTGAAAGTGGTTTTTTTTGAGGCGTTTTTGTAAAGTAAAGGCAATTCTGGCTTTAAGAAGAAGAAAAATGATAGAATTGTGAAGTGAAAAACGAAATAAAAGTGATAAAATGATCAGATTATAAAATGAAAGTGATAAAATGATTCAATTGTGAAGTGAAAACGATGAAAGTACAATTTTCAGCACCAGAACCTGAATGGAAAAAGTTTTCAGGTAAGTTTAGGAATGGTAAAACTTTGTTGCCATAAACGCACACCATTTGGCATCTGCTTTTCTAGATGCTAGATGCTAGATGATGATTGCTAGATGATGCGCGCTTTTGCATGCACAAAGTACACGGGTTTGGCAAGCTTACTTTGGAGAGTTTTCTAGGATTTGAATCTGGTTGAATAATGGATTGAACAATTAGGATTGGACATTCAGGATTGGACAATCAGGATTGGACAATCTGGATTGGACAATCTGGATTGGACAATAAGGATTGGACAGTCTGGATTGGACAATAAGGATTGGACAGTCTGGATTGAACAATCTGGGTTGGACAATCTGGGTTGAACAATCTGGGTTGGACAATCAGGATTGGACAATCAGGATTGGACAGTCTGGATTGAACAATCAGAATTGGACAATCAGGATTGAACAATCTGGATTGGACAATCTGGATTGGACAATCTGGATTGGACAATCTGGATTGGACAATCTGGATTGGACAATAAGGATTGGACAGTCTGGATTGAACAATCAGAATTGGACAATCAGGATTGGACAATCTGGATTGGACTATCAGGATTGAACAATCTGGATTGGACAATCTGGATTGAACAATCATTCAACAACCTCAACAATTGATCCTTCCCAAAGTAAGCTTTTTAAACGAGATGAATCAATCGGTTTTATTGCAGCTAACCGGACTAAATTTCTGGTAAGAATAGAAGAAGTTGAAGAAGAAGAAGAAGAAGTTGAAGGAAATCATTTTCAAAACAAACAAAACGACGAAATACCCGATTGAAATGAAATGAAAAGACATATCGGGTAGAAAGGAAAGGAAATGATCGATAGGAATGCACTGTGAGAGAGAAGGATTTCGAAGGGATATCTATTGAATATTGTAGTGGGAAGTGTTGGAATTGGTTTAGGGAAAATTCCAACAGCTTTAGGGATTTAGGATTGTTCATGATTGTGGTTGTGAGTATGAGGGTTGACCGGCTGTTGAAGCGATCTCGATGAGGAAAATTGAGAATAGAGAGGGATCTTCCTGAAAAAGGTATTCTTGGAATGGCTACAGTATGATACAATAGATGCAAATTGGTATAGTAGCTACTATAGACAATTGCTACTATAGACAATTGATCCATTAGACAATCTGGTGTCAGCCAATTAGCCAATCCATCAGCCAATCAGCCAATCAATTATCTAATCAGCTAATCTTTTGGCAATCAACCAATCAACCAATCAAAGCTTCCCTTTCCTTCTGAACTTCATTTTGTACTCGAAAAAAACATCTAGAGCACTGAGCTATTCAATTTATTCTACAAAAACTGAGTCCTTCAGTGTACTAGAAAGATGTGTTTCCATTTGCCCAGTCTTATTGTTCAACTCCTCCTCACCTGTGCCTGTTCGACATCAATAACAAACGTCTCTTCATTATTATAATGTCTCAACATATCATCGTCCATCCTCACTGTAATCCCTTTCGCACATCGCTTGTAAATCGCTGATATCTAAAACTCCGATTTATTTACTCAAAAACCTTTCTTTCACCTTTTCAGCATCGATTCCAAATTTTGCGGCAACTCCTGCGGCTAAACCGATCAAATTCGGTGGAATGATGTGTAACGGAGTGTAGATTTGATCGCTTTGCTTTCGCACATACAGCATTACTAAAAGATCTGTACTCTTTTTTCAACAAAAGCCAAGAGCAAGCCATAGCCGACTGACTAAGAGTCTCGTATCTTAGTCATGAGATCTTAGTCAAGGTCAAGGGTTGGATCCCGGCTAGTTTATTGGTTCTTTGTTGCCATAGTCCTTTGTTGCCATGGTTTTTTCCATCTACCGGATTTTCTCTAATACTAGTGCACCCTAAGCTTTGCCTAAATTCCTCGAAATCTCGAGAACCGCTTATGAGAGCCTATCGATGTGGGGTCGGAAAATGTAGCTGACGATAAGATGACGATGAGATGATCTTGTGGGGGATTAGAGTGTCGAGGCTCTGTGAAAACTTGGAAACCGTAAAATAGTCATCAACTCGGCTTGGCGGGGTGCACTACTATTAGGCTTAGGCTTAGGCTTAGGCTTGGACTTGGTGCGAAGGCTAGCGGCTAGCGCCTAGCACTAAGTTTATTTGGGTTTGGGCTGAACCCCCATTTTCTGGATCTCAGCCAGTTTTAGGCTTAGGCTTAGGCTTAGGCTATATTGGTATATTGGTTTTTACTTTCCTACATTTAGAACTTGCTTGTGTATTGTTTGTGTCACATTATCATCTGACTAAATCTGTTTTTTTCAAAAACTAACGCCTTTCTGAGGGTCTCGGTCTTCGATGAGTTGGCTCCAAATCAAGATCATAACCACCGACACTCGTACTGTCCAAGAATGATCTAAACAGAAGTGATTAAGTAAAGTAATAGTAACTCAGAAAAGTAATAGGTAAATCGGTTACAAAATGTTATAAAGATATCCAGGTTTTACCAAAGTATTGAGCATTTATCATCTAGCATTTACCAATTTAACATCTAGCAATAACATCTAGCAATTTGCTAAATCGATTTAGCTCAGGCTCAGGCTCAGGCTTAGGCTTAGGCCTGAGCCTGAGCCTGAGCAAAGTAATTAGCATTTAGCAAATTTGTTAAATGTTAAATGAAGAAGCTAAGAAGAAGCTGAAGAATTTAGCAATCATAGATCCACTCACCTATCATATTCCTCAGGTGCGATGAATAGAGCGGCCGGTTTATCCAATTCTCTCATATGATAGAATTCACTTCGATCACACGATTCATGATATTCTCCATCACTTTTCTTTCGGTTTACCATTGAACCTAAATCCATTGAACCTAATTTTCATTAAATGATTCATTCATTTTTCTCATTTTTCATAAACTTTTTAATGTGCTTTCCCAAACCTTGTTGTCCAGCCGGTGACGTCCCAGCTCCAGCCCATAATCCATTTGTTGGAACTTGGCCTAAATTTAGATAGATTTTGTTTAGTTTATTGAAAAGTTGTTAGAACAATCAGTGATTTGAAAAGGAAAGAAAACAAAGAAGCACTCATTTCTTTTACTAATAGATTAGTGTGAAAAGATTGGAGTTCGAGGTTGGGCGGATATCTGGATTCGGATCTGAATTCGGATTCGAATCTGAATTAGGATTCGATTCAGACTTGGATTCAGATCTGAATTTGGATTCGGACTTGGATTCGGATCTGTATTCGGATTCGAATCTGAATTAGGATTCAGTTCGGATTCAGACTTGGATTCAGATCTGAATTCGGATTCGAACTTGAATTCGAATCTGTATTCGGATTCGAATCTGAATTAGGATTCGATTCGGATTCGATTCGGATTCGAATTCGAATTCAGACTTGGATTCGGATCTGGATTCAGATCTAAATTCGGATCCAGATTCGGATTAGGATCTAAATTCAGATTCGAATTAGGATCAGTGCTTTTTTCCGGATCCAGTACGAAAATTTAAAATTCTTGGTTATCAGTCATTTAATACGCGCTCCTTTTCCCATTAGCAATCTAACTTTAAATCAAACTTTAAACTCAAATTTCTTGGTGTTTAGCGGTTCAATTTCAATAGTTTTTATACCAATCGACAGAGAAAGACTTGACAAATCTAATGATATCAAGAAAATTGAAATTAAACAGCCCAACACGAAGAAATTTGAGTTCAAAGTTAGATTTCTAATGGGGAAAGGGGCAGGCGCGTGTAAAATGACCGATAACCGATGTAAAATGACCATTCGGATAATTTCCAGAGATGTGCCATGTTCCGGAGATGATCCAGAATCCGTTTAGCTCCGTTTAAGATCCGTTTAGCTCTGGCTGAAGCGTTTAGCTCTGGCTGAAGCTCGTGCAAACACAGAAACAAAAAGAGATTTCAGTTAGAACACAGAATGTCGACATTCACACAGAAACATAAAGTTAGTGAAGAAAAGTGAAAATTTAGATGTCAATTCTCTTTGACTCTTTTGAATTCACCTTGATTCAATCGCCTTTTCTCATCTCGTCTCGTTTCATGTAACATTTTTCTGTTGGCTCCCTATAAAATAAAGGTGCAAATATGGTAAATGTTAGAGCTACAGTATGTCAAAAAGTGTCTTGAATGATTGGAAATGAAATCGAGGCTTATCGAGACTTGAGCTTATCGAGAATTGAGCTTATCGAGAATTGAGCTTATCGAGAATTGAGCTTATCGATAAGCTTATCGACTTAGCTTATTGAGCTTATCGATAAAATTAGTGCCAAAGTCGAAAGCAAAGGGCTTTACCGTATCCGTAAATGCAAAGGATTACGGTAAAATGAAATATTCAACCCTACACTGTTCCCTATTTGACACAAACTTTGTCGAAAAGCTTTCTCACTCTCAACACCGTTGAAAACGTCTCAACAACGTCTCAATACCGTTGAAGACGTCTCAACAACGTCTCAATACCGTTGAAGACGTCTCAACAACGTCTCAATACCGTTGAAGACGTCTCAACATCGTTGAAGACGTCTTAACAACGTCTCAACACCGTTAAAGATGGTTCACCAACGTCTCAACACCGTTGAAGATGTCTCAACAACGTCTCAACACCATTGAAAACGTCTCAACAACATCTCAACACCGTTAAAGACGTCTTAACAACGTCTCAACACCGTTAAAGACGTGTCAACACCGTTTAAGACGTCTCAACAACGTCTCAACACAGCTCCAAGACTACGGTATCAAGGGATCACATTTTGACATCTATAGTTTTAAAAGAGATAGAAATTTCTTGCAAAACATTTTCCATGGACATTTGCTAGCATTGTGGGGTTAGATTTGAGCTCTTTTGACAAACATTTTTGGACACATTTGGACACATTTTGATTGCCTACAGTAAGACAAAGGACACATTTGCATAGAACAACTTTTTTTTGTTGTTCAACCTTTTTGTGTCCAAACCTGTCATATTATTCTTTCGTTTTTGTGCCCGTTTGTCCTCGTCACGCAATTTGCGTTCAGCACCCTGATTTTTCAACAATTTTTCTTTAGGAAATGTTGAGTTTTAACTATTTAGTTGCCAAGAAATCGATTTTTACGATTTTTCTACGATTTCCCCAAATTTTTTTGCTCAAATTCAAATTCAGAGAAAAGGATTCCCTGACTTCAGAGCAAAAGGGCAATGAAAAGTGAAAACTTTTTCGGTGTTGATGGGAAAAGAGAGGAGACGGGGTTGACCCAGATTTCGATGGATCCACCGGGTCATCCATCCCCAATTTCACCCATCCCCCTTTAACTTTTCCCTTCTCTCGCTGAATATCTCATAATTCTATCCCATTTTCTCTTCTCTTTTCTAGAGCGAAACTTACAATTTCCTTTCTCGTTTTTCATTTCACTGAAAACTATGAGAAAGTTCTATTCAATGAGAAAGGAAATCAAAGGAAATCAATGGGAAATCTGCTGAATATTAGTGAATTGATGGGAGAATGGAGGTCTTTAAGAAAATCTCATAAAGGGGCTTTATAAGGCGAAGATAAGCAGCGGTGAGGAGTTGCAAGGTGGTCAATTGGTAAGTGGCTACACTACAAGGCGAATGATCCAGGTCAATCACTAGGTTCGATCCCGGCCTAGGGTCTAGTTTTGCTTTTTACTTTTCCTGAGTTTAAAGAAGAAGTTCTAGGTTTAAAGAGGCTTTGAAAATGTTCAAGATATTGTAATCTTGTACTATTTGGTTACAGTAGACTGGAGCTAAGGGAGATTAGATAGCTTAGATAGCTCAAGATAGCTTAGATAGCTTTAGATAGCTTAGATAGCTTAAGATAACTTTAAATAGCTCTCGCTATCGCTCTGTACCCAAATTTTTCAAAGAAATAAAACTCCCAATCCCTTTCATCATAAATTCCCGAATGGATGGATGGGGAACACTTCGATTAAAAGGGAAAAAAAGAGAAAAGAGAGAGAAGCAATTTGTGAGCGAAAGGGAGAAGAGTAGATCGATTTCTTTTCTCTCCACAATTCTTTCAATTCTTTCTCTTTCAGATTGTTCAATTTCCCCAAAGTCTTCTTTCTCCACTTTCAATTCCTCTGCATGACCCAGAAAAAAAAGAGGCGCCGAAATGGTATTTATGTGAAAGGAAAAGGGGGGAAAATCGGAAAGCATAGGTAATTTTGGGAAAAAGAGAGATGTGAGTGAGAATACAGTAACCGGACGAGAGTTTGGAGTTTGGAAAAGGGGAAACTCAAAATTTCAATATCTAATCATCAAGAATGGGATTTCTATTGATTATTGGTATAAAGATAAAGATTATTTTTATCTTGATCTTTAACGATCTTCTTTAAATGATCTTTAACGATCTTTAACGATCTTGATCTTTAACGATCTTCTTTAAATGATCTTTAAAACGATTACAGTACTGAGTAACGATTACAGTACTGAGTAACGATTACAGTACTGAGTCTTCAAGACTGAACCAACCTTATCACAGAAAACTTTGATTTGACAATATCCTCGATGAAATGGAATCTTTTCATCATCTCGATCATAAGTATCGATTTGAACATGAAGGGGAAGTCCCTGAATTGTTCTTGAGTCTTTCAAACACCAATTCTTCTCACTTTTACTCCTTTTTGATTCGAGAAATCGGTTGAAAGACATTGAACGGCGATGCTAATCTAAAGAATATATTAATCAGAGTAATCTAAAGAATAGATTGATCAGAGTTTCTTATAAAGATTCTATGAAGCTTTATAAGAAAAGCTTTTCTTATAAAGCTTCTTCTATGTAAACTTCAATTATCAAGAAATCTAAAATCAAATTAAGAACTCTGACTGTTTCAGGGTTTAGATTGAGCTTTATTCCAGCTTCCAGCTTCTTTATTCAAGCTTTTCCAGGTGATAGATTATTGATCTTTTCCAGAATAATCTCTGGAATAATCTCTAGATCAGATCTCTAGATCTCTGGATCTCTTTCTATTTCATTTCATATTCCAAAATTCTATTTCAAGGCGCTGTTTGTTTTCTAAATCCAGCGCTCAAACAAATCGTGTTTTTTCGATCCCTGAAAAGTAGCTAAACGTGAGATGAGCAGGGATTTCGAACATCGTGCTCAGAGAGGAATCACGGAGAAGAAAGGGGAGAGGAGGGGATCCGGTTGAGAGGATGGGGTAGGCCTGTAGGTGCTTTCCGTACAGAAACTAGGTCAAGCGCATCACCGCCCTCCTCTCTCTCCCCCAAAATGTTCACCTCCTCTCATTCACATTCTCATTCTATCTATTCCACCATTTCCCTCAAATTCGGGGGTCAATGTGAATGGGAATTTCGGAATCCTGACCTGGAACCGGTCTTCTTTCTTTCTTTTCGGGGAAAGTGAGAGGATAAAAAGGTGGACCGGACTTCACTGACCCTAGTTCAAATCAAATACTTGAGGATACTGTTTTTTTGGAAATATGATTGATGCATAGTTTGAAATTGATTGAAATTGATTGAAATATGATTGATAGTTTGAAAATAGTTTAAAATGGATGAATAGTTCAAGAAAAGGGATCCAAATGACAAGAAGGCATGGCTTTTTTGACAATTCTTAACAAAATTATGACTTTTGAACTTTGAGTGCTTCTTTGACTGCTTCTACCAAATTTGAGCTGCCGGATCTGAATCTGTAAGTAGTTTTTGCCCAATTCAAACCCAATTCAAACCCAATCCAAACCCAATTTTTACTTTTTCTCTAATCTTTTGCAATCGCAAGGAAAATTGAGATTTTTGGGCCGAATTTAAGCTTAACTTCGCTTGACTTCGCCTTCATAGCGTGAAATTAAGCACCCTCCAAAGCTGTTCGGCCAAGCTGCACGGTGGTCAATTGTTAAGTTGCTACGCTACAAGGCGAACGACCCCGGACCCTCGCTAGGTTCGATCCCCGGCATTGTTTTCAGAGTTCAATCTTTTCATTTTTATCTTTCTAAATCAAATCAAATCTTTCTAAATCAAAAAATCAAAAGCTTTTCTAAATCCAAATCTAAATGCTTGAGGAATTTTTTTAATTTTTTTTTTTTTTTTTTTTTTTTTTTTTTTTTTTTTTTATTTTTTTTATATTTTTTAGTTCAAATTTATAAAACAATAACAAGTAAACTGTGAAAATTCGGTATGATGAAGCAGTCAAAGTTCAAAAAACCTTCTTCTTGTGAGGCAAAGGTTTAGAGTTGGAAGTGAAAGTGAGCAAATCTCGAAAATCTCGGAAATCTCAGAAAGTTAGCAAAACAATTATAAAATGGTAGAAAAGATAAGAATGGAGTACTGTAACTTTTGAACTCACTTTAACAGGCGACTCGTTTGGACTCCAGTGAAATTCAACCGCATTGTGAGCGATCTCAGTGATTGGACTCGCGTTCATTCCGATACTTGACATACCCGAACTGTTCTTTCCGTCAACCTGGAATTGGGAAACATTTGGAATACTTTGTGTACCATTTGGATTACTTTGTGTACTATTTAGAATACTTTGTGTACCATTTGGAATACTTTGTGTTTAAAGTTTCAATTTTTTAATCTTCTTAACAATTCTTCTTCAATCATTCATTATTCAAAACATTCAGTGGTCCCCAGATAATGTTTTTTTCCTTCAAAATTTCTCTTCCTCTCATTTTCTTCCAAGTGTGTGTGCATTTCGTGTTTGTGCTTGAGGGGGAAAAGAGGAGAAGACTTTCCCCCGATTCTTTTTTGAAAGAAAAGAGAGCCCCGTTTTGGGAGACAAAGATTTGAAGAAGAAGAAGAAATGAAGAAGAAGAAGAAGAAAAGAAGAAGAAGAAGAAGAAATGAAGAAGAAGAAGAAGAAGAAGAAAAGAAGAAGAATTCAAGGAAAAAAGGAAAAATCTTCTCATTTATTGTTTGCTGATTGATTTTTTCGGTTTTTTTCCGGCGCTTCACCTCGCCTTGGGGCAAAAGAATGGAAAAAGGATGAGAGAAAGGCCAAAAAGCGATCGATTTGATCGGATTGAGATTCAGAGAGAAAAAAAAGGTGTTTTTCGAGACGTTTTTATGTTAAATTTTAATTTTTGTCGCAAATTTAAATGTTAGTATTTTAAATCTTTTATCTTATTGTTAAATGTTAATTTTCGCGCAACGTCGCATTCCAATTGACGTCGCCGCCATTTGGAGGTAGTCGATGGGAGCGTCGCGTCGTTTCTTTTTCGTTTTCAAATCATTTTTTTGTCAAGATTGATTGGAATTATTGTTTTATTTTGTTTTGTTTTGTTTTGTTTTGATTTGTTTTGTATTTAAATTTTGTGTTGAAATGAGAAAGCAATCTATTTCTATTTAGGAGCCGAGTGGAGAATCCGGAACCTTTCGTAGCTGGGCCGCAGTGAAGGCCAAAACCCTGTGTGATGTTTTGGAGAGTTGAATGGAAACAACGAAAGCAATCATCTTCTGGACCGTTACAAAAATATTCTGGATAAAAAGTGATTGAATGAATGAATTGAATGAATGAGATGAATGAATGAATGAGAAGAATCACGATTTGAAAGGATCACTTGGGTAATTAAACCGAGAAAGCGACTTTTTGGATTCTCAGGGGTGCGTACTTAATTCGCCAGTACTTAATTTTTCACCCACTTCAAGTATCCGTTGTTTTGCCGAATGCTGTCGTTGATGCCAGAATTGCCATGTTTTGATCTCCTCCTCATATGTCTTGTCTTCTCGGAATACGACCATCAATTGACTCTAGAGTATTTTCTTGTTAAAGATATAGACGATTACTATCAGAGGTTGACTTCACTCCTGTAGTAACTCAAAGCTTTACTTGTAGTGTAGTTTAGAATAAACCTAGAGTAATAAATTGACTATAGACTAACTTAGTACCGTACCTTTATACCCTTGGTCTATTTTATTAGGTTGGTGAATCAATTGTGCATTTGTTGGTTTTAAACGGAAGTAAGAAAAGGAACCAAAGTACTGATTTCATCAACCTAATATAACCGTCCTTTTCTTCCTTAGAATTTCAGATTTCTAATAGTTAGTTTTTCTAGAGAAAGAGAGAAGTGTCTATGATTTTCCTCGTTTTTTCATCGATAAAAAGGGACTAGGAGATGGGGTAATTTCAGTGAGTTTTGTATGCGAGAGAAGAGGAGATGAGGCTATTACAGGAGGGAAAAGGGATGAAATCGGGATGTGTCACTCCCAATGATCTAAGCCTCAATTTTGTTGGAAGTGTAGTGGAGAATATTCTATGCAAAATTTGAGATCAGATCAGATTCATTCGGTTTCGTTTCCCGATTGGTAGACTCACCCTCACAATTTGACTCTTCAACGGCTTCAATGGATCGGGCAAATAATCGAGAGTGACCGTGTAGAATTGACCCTAGAAAAGGATTGGGTTGGGTTGATTTTAATTTTGAATTGATTCACCTTATTCACATATGTCATTCGATCATCATCTTTTCGAATCGATGTTGAGATTGGAGCCTCGAGAACATATTGGAAGCCGAGGGTATTGTGGCTGAAAGGAGGTTGAGGTTAATGAAGAAGAGTTGGAGAAATTCGGTGATGACAGTCAAAGAAGAAAAGAATTTGATTTAAGATTTGGGAAAAGCTGCAAGATGCGAGTTGAAGGGCTTTATCTTGGAGCTAGAGGTTTGGGCAATTTAAAAGGTAGAGCTGAGCCAGGTAATAAGCTAAGTGGTCTAGGCAAGGCCAGAGTTTCTCCTGGTTATAGCTACTCGTCTTCTTTTCTCTTCCCCTTGTATTTTCTCTTTCTTCTCTGACAAGAAGATACCGAATAGCTCAGTGGTTAAAGCATCAGGATTAGAAAGCAAAAAGGTCGAGAGTTCAATCCCGTCCAGAAATCTTTTTTGCCATCTCTTTGAATTTGTTAATATCGAAAAAGAGCAATGGATGAAGTCAATAGCTTGCATTAGGTTAAAGATAGATTTTACAGACGATCTGAGACGATTCTTTAACTACAAATCATCTGTAAATGCTATGCAGTTCATTTTGGCTTTGCAACATTGTTCTAACTAAATCCTTGCATCAATCCCTTTCACTCAAACTCGTTTCCCCGGCGGGGGTCAAGTCAGAAAAGAAAAATGAGCAGAGAACCGGATTTTGATGGTCAGGTGCCCGGCTTTCCCCAATTCTCATCACTTTTCTCTCAACCTGTTTCGAGTTTTATCTCAAAACAGTGCCATTGTGCTCAATCAATATTTTTCTCTCGTGAAACCGGGTGTTCCCCGAAAAGGTAGGAGAGGAGAGTTTTTGGGGTGGTGGGGGGAGAACCATGCGATGGGGGAATAGATTGGGAGAGGATCGGACAGAGTTGAGAGTGGGGGGAGTCCCGGGAAATGACAAACACCCCCTCGAGCCCCTGTCAAGGTCACATGAGACACCCGCTCACCCATCTACCCCTACCCATCTCGATCCATCCACCCAACTGTCTCTTGCTCCCTTTCCTTCAAACTTAGATCTCCCGAATATGGATTGAGAAAAAAGTGTCGCGGTTAGGATAACATTTGCGCAGATTCGGGAGTAAAAAAAATTTCAAAGATGGGCATTTCAAAGAAGAATCTCAAGGGAAATGAACTACACTATTTTGGCTGTTTGATTTGATTTTGATTCAAAGATAGATTCAATTTCTTAGAGCTATAGAGCTATAGAGCTATAGAGCTTTAGAGCTATAGAGGTTTGGAGCTATAGAACTTTAGAGCTATAGAACGTTAGAGCTATAGAGCTTTAGAGCTATAGAACTTTAGAGCTATAGTCCGAACAAAGCTCTTGAACAATCGCTTGTTTTCGTGTTGCAATCGAAAAACTCTTTTAGTGTTCTAGACATCACGTCATAGTGAGTTTTTCCTTGAGTGAGTCATCATTAGATGTGTAGCCTTGTGATTTACGTAAATTTAAAGATTTCTACAATGGACTAATAGGGAAATGACAAAGCGCTGGAAGCTGGAATTAGAGAATAGAGAATTTGAGAATAGAAAAAGTGGCTTTCAAATTAGGATCTTAAAATTTTCCATGTAGAAAACCCTCAATAATGGCTTGAGTCAAGAAACTAGGCCAAGGCCTTTTCTCTCGAAATTTCAAAAGGAGAAAGAAGAAAAAAACCGGCACAGTTTCCCGCAAAAAAACCAGTAATAGAAAAGTTTGACCATAAAAATTAAAGAAGAAGGGTAAAGTTTTGATTTGAAGATTTATGGAAAGAGGAAAGCAATGGAAATTTGATTTTCTTGATACTTGATATTTTCAAAAAGTCGTAGGAAGAACAGAAGAAGGAGAAGGAACATAAAGTTAATGAGTTTAGAAAGATAAGGTGAATGTTGTCTAGTTGGACATAATGACAACAATGTTGTCAAGTTGAAAACAATGACAACAATATTATCTAGTTCAAGATGTTGAACAAAAATCGATCAATTCAAAAGAAAGCTTACAGTTTCGGGATAATGATTGGTGAATCTCGATGTGAGAGTGCTCTTTCCGGTCTCTCGAGGGCAAGCGAGTCATTTGTAGAGAAAAACTCGTCTTTTGTTGTGGCGATCATCGACAAATCGGCACCAATACCCGAATCAACAGGAGATGGCATATCAGTGACCGGTAACTGTAAGAGAACAGGAGAATGTATGAGAGAATATAGGGTAAATACTCTAATAGAACGCCACGTACATTCGTGTAGTCTAACTTCTTAGAAAATCTTTTGTTTCTCAGCTCCAGATTTTTCCCTAATAAAGTTATGTAGAAATGTTATGTAGAAAACGTCGGTTTGGTTCAACCTAATAAATTTCAAGGGCTATCATTTGACACCCAAGCACTGTAGCTGTAGCTCAAAGCTGTAGCTGAGCTGTAGCTGAGATGTAGCTGAGCTGTAGCTGAGCTGTAGCTGAGCTGTAGCTGAGCTGTAGCTGAGCTGTAGCTGAGCTGTAGCTTCGTAGCGTTCAAAGTTAGACTACGCGACTGTACGCCCGTCATTATGAGGCTTCTTGATCCTTAGTACTTTAACAAACCTTGTACGCCCGATCTTGGACTTGTTGTTCGGATGCATATTGTAAAGTAGACGCTCGTTGATATTGTTGTTGATAATCATTTCTTGACCAATCTTGTTGAATGACATTTTGTTGTGGATAATAATAATTGGCGATAGAGCCCTGTTGGGCGAGGAGGGAATTATTGTGGAGAGCGTCGAGGGTTTGACCGAAACCCTGATAGACTGAATATCGAGGAATCGCGTTGGCTTGATAGTAGTCGGTTGTTAGTTGCATTTTCGTCAAATCCTAGGAATTGAGGTTGTGAAATGAAGGCACTGGGTTTCTTGGAAATCTTGTAATCTGTAATCTTGTAAATTCTAGATACCTGAAATGACGTGGATAATGGATTGAGATCAATTGGCTCATGTTTCATCTCGAGTTGTTGCCGGCCACCAGGTGGCGCGGTTTTGATGACCGAGGATTGCTCGAGTTGAAACGACATCCTGCTCAACCCTGAGTCAAGCATACACGAAACCCAAGGCCTGAAAGATATTGGTTAAGAATATCAAGATAGAAAAGGATATCAAGATAGATGCTAGGTGACTGATGCTAGAAGATTGGATTGGAGGCTACAGAGTGCGTCATAATTATTGGCTTGGCTTAGGCGGAGTCTTAGCTTTATCTCTGACCATTTAATGACATCTATATGTTGTTATTATATCTCTTTTGCCTTTTTTCATGTTTACCGATCTAGAAATCCGTCTAGAAATCTAGAAATCTAGAAATGACTGATTCTAGATCGAACGATCGGCCGATCAACGTCCAATCTAGAATCAAGCGGATCACTCTAAATCTAAGTCTGGATCGGACGTTTGATTTAGAGTGATTAACGTGATTCTAGATCCGACCGTTTGACCTCACTTCACTCTAAATCGGACGTCCGATCCAGACTTAGATTTAGCAGTGATCCACTTGATTCTAGATTGGACGTCCGATCTAGATTGGACGGATTAGAGTCAGTCGGTCAGATTGGACGGATTTCTAGATCGGACGTAACATATAATTTTTAAATTATACAGTGTTTTTAGAGATGGTCAAGCCGAGTATTCGAAACTCAATCGTAGCGTTGCATCGATTTTTGACAAGACGACACATCGACGACGCAATTTCTCAAAATTTCGGAGTACTAGCTCGTGAACAAGACGATTATGCTTCAAGATGCTTCAAGGAATTGAGAACAAATGCTAATAGAGCTAGTCGAGGAAAACGGCGTTTCAGTCAGTCCAACATCAAAAAACGTGCGTCGTAACCTGGAACGATCAGTTCAGTCGACCAGGAACGATCAGTTCAGCCGACCAGGAACGATCAGTTCACGCCAAATGGAAATTTGCCTCCTTCGTGGGGTTTTGGGGGGGGGAACCAAGAAAAAAGGTTTTAAAAAAAAAAAAAAAAAAGGGGGGGGGGGGGAAGAAAAGCTATGGACCTTCTCAGGCGATTCAACCAACCTGTCGTGAGATTTTGTTCTTAGATGAAAAATTGTTTAACTTCGAACAAGTGCTAAACAAGCAGAATGATCGAATTTATCATTTCCAATCCACACAAATCGATTTGTTTTTGATTTGCTCTGTCTCGAAATCAGCTTCATTCATGGTGTGGGCAGGGATCACGGCCGATGGGAAGTCTCTTGTCTTCGTGCCATCAGAATTCAAGGTCAACAGTCAAGCATATTTGAATATTTTGCGACAAGACGTTTTGCCCTGGACTCAATCTCATTTTGGACAACATAGCTGGGTATTTTAACAAGATGGAGGCTGACAAGACAACGGCTGACAGGTCTCGAATGCCTGGACAGGATTGGTGTGAGCAGAACCTACCCGATTTCATCTCATTCAACAAGATCATCATTCTCATCTCATCCAAGCTCACTGGCTTAGGCTTAGGCTTAGGCAACAGCAAGCTCGCTGGTTCTAATCCGCTTGATTTCTTAGTCTGGTCAATGGCTAAAGCGTGTGCTAAACCACATCGAACAGTTGACTCGTTAAAGAAAGCTTAAAGCATGAGACGAGCTTGCTGTTGCCTTGCGTGCCACAGTTGAAGCACGTCTTAAATCTTTGGGTGACTTGTTACCACTGATTTTCTGAGCCTATAATTATGACGCATAGCCTTGAATCTTCAGTTTAAGCTAGTCTAACCAAACACTGAGCCTTCAGTGTTACAAAAACAACCTCAAATCTTCAAGTCAAATCTTGCCATCGAATAAATATTAAACAAAATCTCGATGATAAAGACCAATTCATTAACTTGGCCTTCATCTCGAAATTGAGTACTGAGCACAGGGGAGATGAGGATGAGCAACAGAAGAAGGCAAGGGCACAATCCCTACACTCCACACAAAACAGGCTTACCGTGTTCGCCCCTATCCGGTCTTCTTCGGCACAACTCGCTTCTCGCCCGGTGGCGGTCTTCAGAAAAGAGGGACAAGGCTAGGACCGAACAGCTACAAGCAGCTAGCTCCCGGCGGTGGAAACTCGAAAAACCAGTGGGTGGATCGAAGGCGAGGACACACAGACAGAAATGGGGCGGGGTTTAGAGGAGAGGAAAGGCAAGGGTGAGACTGTATGTTGAAGGGAAGAGGGGAAAGGCTCTTTTTGGAACTTGCATTGGATGGGAGAGGGGAGAACCTGGTGGAGATGGGGAGGTGAAAGAGAAGGAAAAGATATGGTAAAGAATGAGAATAGAGAGATGATAGAGAAAAGTAATTGAGAAGGAGGACAAGTGATGGATGAGGAAAAAAGAGGGATGGTAGAGAGGAAATGGAAAAAAATTGAGAAAAGGACTGGAAGATGGAGAGGGAAAGATGAGAGGCTGAGAGACAGAGAGAAATGGGTTTGACGATCGACGATTGCATTTCTGTGCACGTGAAGAGTCCTACTTTCGCTTGTCCGCCTCGAGGATATTGAATGGATGGATATTGAATGGAAATCCTTCCAATTCATCGATCTATGGAATAAGAAAACGATGAGAAACGAGTTGAACGAGTTTTTCACCTCGAAATGGTGAATGAATCGATTCGATGAGACGAGTTTAATGGAGAAAAGAGGAAAGAGGAAAGAGGAAAGATCAGAGAGGATCAGAGAAGATCAGAGAAGATCAGAGAAGATCAGAGAAGATTTCAGGTTCATAGATGTCGATGGCAGATTGAAGACGTTTGCTTTGAAAGAAGAACAATGAACAGAATGATTTTTGTTTATTCTTTGTGATGAAAGTCAAACAGAAAAACCAAATGAGACCCAAAAAGAACTTATAGAATTAATTTGGGCAATTAAACCGGTCAAGAAACACTGCCAAACGTTGTTTTTTTCTTACAGCGACCCACCGACCCCAACAACTTCAATCTCTATTTTAGAAAATCCCTATTTTCCCTTCAATTCCTATTTTCCCTTCAATTCCTATTTTAGAAACCTGAAAAAAGAGCTATTTCAATTAAGCACGAGTTTCCTATAAAAGAATTAATAAAATGGATTTTGTCAATCGCTTCTTTAACTCCGAATATCCCTGGGTACAAACTTTTGGCTTCCTATCTCATCTCGGCAATTTTTCTAGAACAAAAATTACTTTCTAAAGAGACGAGGTGTTCTTTGTGCGGCCGCATAATCGCTCGTCGGCTGGCGCAGGGCTTTTACACAAGAGGGGCCCTTTCCAACTTTCGTACGAAAAAAGAAATTCTATAGAGACCGGTGTTCTTTATGCGGTCTTTGTGTGGTGGCGTAATCGCTCACCGTCTGGCGCAGGGCTTTTACCCAAGAGAGGGCTTTTCCTTTACGCGGTCTTTGTGTGGTCGCGTAATCGCTCACCGTCTGGCGCAGGGCTTTTACTCAAGAGAGGGCTTTTTCCATTTTTGTAATCAATCTGGCCCGCTCTGGAACCAAATCTCTACCAAAGAGGAACCAATCTCTACCGAAAAGGAACCAAATCTGTATCGAAAAGGGATTGTCCCGCACTCTTCGTTCAAATAAATCAATTAATTAATTCAATAATAATTGACCGATTTTTGTTGAAAATTGATGCGTTTATGAACAAATGATCTTCAAATCTTCATTCAAATCCTTTCAAACTATGTTTTCTTGATCTAAGCTTTCAAAACATCGTTTCTTTTTGTTTTTCGATACCCCAAGAAGAATCGAACTCTTTACCCAATGAATGCTCACGTTTTCTCGAGCTTATCCATTTCACCATCGAAAAAAATGATACACAATACAAGAACTTTATTATTTTGTTGTTTTCCGTATCTTTTCCATGTTTTCCGTATGTTTTTCCATGTTTTCCGCATGTTTTTCCAAAAAACTTTATCAAAGAAATGTACAATTCCCAAATTGTGACAAAGGAAAAAAACCATGAAATGAATTAAACAAAAGAAAAAAAAAATCACCGCCTATTTGTGACTAGTTTGAAGAAAGATTTGACTCTGGAAAATTTGGTGTAATGAGTTTAAAGTTTTAGTCAAATGGATAGCATTTGGATAGCATTTGGATAGCTTTGAAGCTCATTTCTTTCATTTCAAAGCAAAAGCTCATTTCTTTCTTTTCATTTAATCCAAAATTTTCCAGTTTTTTTTTTTGTTTTAAAGTTCCACAATCACAATGCTTTGCATGAAAAAGCTCTGTTGACAGGGAAAAGTGTTTGGAAAGTACGAGAAAAAATAAATGACATGGCAAATGACATGCAATTGGTAGGAAAGTTATAAGGAAAAATTATCAAGTGTAAATTTAGCCAAAAATTGCCAAAAAAACAAAACAAATGCCATTTTAAGGCAATATTTACAAGAAATCGAGACAAAATGGTTAAAGAATTTGGGTTAAATATCGGAAGTGAAGAGAGAGAGAGAGAGAGAGAAAGAAAGTGATGAAGAGAGCTTAGGCTTAGGAGAGCTTAAGTTTAGGAGAGCTTAGGCTTGGAGAGCTTAGGCTTAGGAGAGCTTAGGCTCGAGACATCTGAGCCGAGTGGTTGACGAGTTTAATTGCCAATCGGAGTATGAATGGTTCGACTCTTTTTGCCAACAATGCCAACAATGCCAACAATGCCAACTCAACCAAATCCTCACTTTCATTTGTTCAATAATATACCAAATTGTCAAAGTCAAAGAAGTCAAAGAAGTCAAAGAAATTGTCACAGTTTTCAAATGTCATAGATATATTCATGCTTTGGCGTATTATACCAGAGAAAATCAACTGGGGAAAAGAAAAGAAAAGAAAAGAAAAGAAAAGAAAAGAAAAGAAAAGAAAAGCAAAGAAAGTTTAAAATGCAAATTTTTAATCGTATCGGCAAGATTTTAAAAGAATAATTCGGATTTTAGCTAAAAATGTTTTCAATTCCTGGGAAAGTCGGAAGAATTTGAGATTTCAAAGAGAATGAAGCGCAAAGAGAAAAGAGACAAATTTTTGTGGCCTGGCCACTGTAAGGATTAAGTGACCTGGCCTGGTCACCGTAAGGATTAAGTGGCCTGACCTGGCCACTGTAAGGATTAAGTGTCAAAAGTACGGTAGTTTTAGAATTAAATGCAGATTTCTTAATGCAAATTGTTTAGATTCTCAAGCGTCTTCGATTGTTCCAAACGAGGAAATCAATTTTCGATACATGGCACTGTTGACGAATCGTGGATAGGAATCCCGTTGCATTAGGGTGAAGATTTGGGCCTGAAAATCGGGAATTTCCTTTAGCAATGCTTAGCAAACAGTTTAGCCATGCCAAGTCCTAATCTTTATCTACATATTGTAGATAAAGACTATGACTTGATATTCTCAAGAGTTCAAGAATTTTGTAACTTTGAATAGGTCACTGTAACTCTGGTATAATGGCGCACTTGATTAGCTTCTGGATTCTGATTAGATTAGATTCTGGCGCACTTGATTAGCTTTTCATAGAATCAAGTCTGCTAGAAAGCGTACGTTTACTCGAGCACAAAGTATCCCGGATTGGCCATTATAGAACTATTATAAAACCATTATAGAGCCATTATAGAACCATTATAGAACCATAGACCATTATAAAACTCCCCATACCTGTGCTTCGTCAAAAGCATGCGCCGTTGGATGTACCATATTGGCGTTGATGATCTCACGAACACGCGAATCGAGTGAGACCTCTTTTGGGGAAAGAATTGACACAAAATCCTCATAGATGATACGGGCTTTCTCTTCGACCTGAAGTTGAGTTCGATTTGAGTTTAATCGATGACATTTTGATTTGAGCTTATTCTATGACATTTCTATGGCACTTGATTCAACAATTGAGTCTAATGCATTCACAATAAAGCCATTCTTGGCTTGGCTGCCTTTTGAACTATCTGTTTTAGTTGTAGATCTGTAAACTTCTTGGGATAGAGATAGAGATAGAGAGAAAACATTTTGGGATAGAGAATCTGAATCTGTTATTAGTTTTTAAGCAACTTTAATCTCCAACTCAACAATTTCCCAACATTTTCCAAGTTTCCCAACAGTTTCCAAGCATTCCAACAGTCATCACAAAACTCTAAAACATTCAAATGTCATGGTATCCAAACCATCTTTGATCTACACCGAGAAAAAAACATTGACGTCATTTGGGTTGAAAGAGATGACGCGCCGAGTTGTGGGTTTTTTTTGGGTATTCAGCCATCGATGTCCAATGGATGGGCCTTACAGTCTTCAGTTCTTTCAATCTTTCAGTGACGCACTCCTTGACGATGCGGAAGCTCTCATCGACACCAAAGAATCGAGAGAGATTGGAAAATGTGGAAAAGAATATACAGCTAAAGAAGACAGACTTGGGGAAAGAGAATGGAGGAGACTGTTGGTGGAAAGTGAGTCCAGGGTGGACTCTGGAGACTCTAGACGATGAGTCGCTTTCTCCAATCCGGTTCCTCCAGTTCCGCGTCACTCCTCACTCACTTTTCTTTTCACTGTTTGCATCTTTTTTTCTTCTCTTCCCCCGATTTCAATGTTTTTTTCCGTTGCCGACCCCGCGCAGGATTGAGGACGCGCACTCCGCGCCAGAACAAACAACACCACATTGAGTGAATGAAAAAAGATTTCTGGGAAAGAAATGGAGGAACTCTATGGAGGATTTTAGATCAAACGACCGAGTGACCAGGGTTTTAAAGGGACCAATTTTATAGGCACTTTTTGGTTGTCCAGGTTGTCATCACAAAAGTTTTGGTATAAAAACTTGATTTTAAAAATGATTAAAGAAGCTTTTAAAGCTCTTAAAGCTCTTAAAGCTTAAAGCTCTTAAAGCTCTTAAAGCTTAAAGCTCTTAAAGCTCTTAAAGCTTTTAAAGCTCTTAAAGCTTAAAGCTCTTAAAGCTTTTAAAGCTCTTAAAGCTTTTAATCGCAGCGAATAATCAGCGAAGAATCGCTGCAGCGGTCCGTTCCTGAGTTTTTGCTGCAGCGATTATTCGCTGCAGAAGTTTCGAATGGGTTAATATAATTAAGTTTTTAACGAATTTCCCCACCTTTTCAGCATTTCTTTCCCTTTTGAGTTCCTCGCAAGCTTGCCAGAAAAGAATATTCTCATCCGAGAATTCGCCCTTCAGAAATTCCGCGAAATACTTCTGTCCAACTAAATATTGATAAAATAAAGATAAAAACAAAGATATAAATAAAGATAAAGATAAAGATATTTACTTAATTTTATGAAAGAAACCTTTGCTTTTCATCAATCTTTCAAAGGAAACACCCCATGCGGACACTTCGTCGAATGTTGTCCTGAAAATCATTTAATAAGAAACAATTTTAACGATCTTTATTAACTTTACAGTTTTTTAGTTCTTATTTCTTTTATTTCTTTTATTTCTTCTTTTATTTCTTCTTTCAATTCTTTTTATTTTTATTAATTACAATAGAATTTCTTTGTTTTCTCTCAGAACACTAAAAAACAATTTTTTATTCATATAATCACCAATTTTCAACAAAATTGGTTAATTCTTTTTGCAAAAGATGCGCTGTAAAAAATTCTATAAGATAAATATTAGGTTTATCTGGTAAAAATTAAGTTTAAAGTGGTAAAAGGGAGATTGAAGTGGTCGGGTGATTTGTGTGATCGCTTCACGTAGCTCGTAGGAAAAAACGGCATCTGGCACACGACCTCGGATAGATATATAGCCATATATCTATCCGAGACCGCCAGAAAGCCCTCTCAGCCGGTTTAATTACCCAAGTCTGCGTGTCAGAAAGGAAAAAGAACATTTTCTTAGAGATTTTTCCTCGATTCGTGACATTCGCTAATAATATTGAGCTGAAAGAAGCTTTTCAAGCGCAAACCGAAAAATAGTGATGAAAAGCTCGGGTTGGATTAGATATTCGGGCAAATCGCTGGTCATTTTCGGGTGAGGATTGTGGGCGTAAAAATTTGGATATTTCTTTGAATGAGTCCGATTTCTATGGAAAATAAAGGGAAATGGGCGGAAATAAAGAAAATTCCACGAAATTTCATGAAATTGAGGCTAATTTTTGAGGGAAAAGTGATCGTCATCGACGATTCACTCATATGATCTTTATGAAAAAGAAAAACAATGATCACAATGATAACAATGTTAAAAATAAGGTATTCACATTGTTTTTTTCTTTATAATTAAAATTAAACTTACCGTAAATACTGTAATAGTACCCCCACCCCCATAATGACGGGGGCGGAGCGTTGCGTAGTCTAGCTTTGAACGAGTTTTTCTCGACACTGGTTTATGCTACAATGCGCGTTTAGGTATCAAAAAATAGCCCTGAATTTCAGCTATTTTTTGATACCAAAGACGCGTTTTTTGAAAGTATGGGCGCTTTACAAAAATGAAATACTAAAAAACTAAAAAATTTTT
The DNA here is from genome assembly GCA_958450365.1 of Mesorhabditis belari. Classification (NCBI taxonomy): domain Eukaryota; kingdom Metazoa; phylum Nematoda; class Chromadorea; order Rhabditida; family Rhabditidae; genus Mesorhabditis; species Mesorhabditis belari. Next base: position 346,349 of record CAUEEP010000914.1, read on the forward strand.
TAGGACTACGCGACTGTACGAGGGGGAGTGGGGTACTATTACAGTATTTACGGTATGTAAATTACAAATTTTCAACGTAAATGTCAATTGAAACCTTTCGTTCATCATTTGAGGGGGTTTTTTTGCGCAATTTGCCTTAACTTTGTTCTAAAATGGGCGAATCTTTATGATTTTAATGTCATTTTGTAGATTTCAACAAGTGGGAAAAATCTGACAAAAAAACGAAATGTTTTGAAAATGAAAAAGAAACGACGACGCGGCGCTCCCATCGACTACCTCCAAATGGCGGCGACGTCAATTGGAATGCGACGTTGCGCGAAAATTGGGATAGGCTAATTTCCGCCATTTTATTTGCGCAACTTGCCATAACTTTCTTCTAAATGATCGAATCTTTAGGATTTTGATGTCATTTTGTTGCACTGTCAATTGTTTGGTTTCTTTTTTGGGAAAGATAATCAATACGTATCTTTTTAGAGCTAAAAATTGCCAAAAATGAAGCCAGAAATGATTTGCGAGATTTCTTTTGTCTGTAGAAAGCTTTAAAATCGTGGACTTATTGGAAATCTTTTGATTTCATTCATTGAAAATGAAATGAGAAGAAAGTTATGGCATTTGTTTGAATCTTTAGAATGTTCATTTTTGGTTCCTTATCTCTCTAAATTTGGTTCCTTATCTCATAATTTGGTTTCCTTATCTTATTTTGTCACCTAGTTATCAAATGAATCTTTTACCTATCATCGATGAGTCCAAGAACGGATCCCCGTTGAAGTCGCTCGTCGCTGTTTGATGGCAGACTGAAAAACAAAATTTAGAAAGAAATAAAATATGAAAATCTTGTGTTTTCTAATTTCTAATAAAGTTTCTAAATCTTTCTAGGTCTTTCTAAATCTTTCTAAATCTTCACTAGTTCACTAGTTCCCCAAAAATCTTCACTAGTTCACTAGTTCTCCAGAACACTCCCGCATTGAATATTCTAATATCAATTTTTTCGATGGATTTTTGGTGACGATTTTTTCGAAAATGTTGCTTCATCTTTTTACGTTTTCGTTTTCAAAGAATTTTCTTTAATAATTATAGGTTTCTGTCGACAAAGAAGTCACATTTTGGGGAATGGAAAACATTTTTCGTCAAGAAAATTCTTTACATTGCAATGGAAACGATTTCAAAGTTTTAAACACAAGAGCAAATGATTGAGAAAAGGATCTGTTGCGCAAATTGCTGCAAATTGCTGTTGGTAAAACTCAAATTTTGATTTATTGCTTGTTCACATAGTTTTACACAGTTAAATTCATTTTTAACCCAGTCAAAGACATTTTTTAAAAGTTGTTTAAAAAAAGAAAACATTCCTTGTTTTGAGGCATCTCTTAGCCATCGCAAAAAGTTTTTAAATTTTGGATAAAATCGAAAGAATTTGTGATGTTATTATTATGATGATGATTGATAATATTATCATTATCTGATGATAGCCAATAAAATGTTATATCAATGTTTCTGACATGGATCATGACGGCTATTTCTGCACAAGGCGGAGTTCTTTTGCTCTTCACCAGCTTTAAAATAAATTCTGATTATAATGGTGTTCTTAAAGGATCACTTGAACTCTTGCACAGTTTCCCAATTCTATGTTGTTCAGCATGATTTGGTTCTCTTGGTTCTCATACATACCTTGTGCTTATCTACAGGCTTACCACGCGCTATCACGCTGCTCACGTGTGCTTACCTATGCGCTTGTTCTTGACTAGGCTGTACGCGTTCCCCTGATCTAAAAATCCGGAATGTGTGAAGATTGTCAAATAGAAGAAGTCTTGCAAGTATACAAAAATGACAATTAATATCAGAATATTGAAACTAAAAAGGGTATTTGGCTTGGAAGAATCTCGATTAAAAGTTAATGATCGTATGATGATCATCTTTGTGATCTCTGATCATCTTTGTGCTGTAACTCAAGTAAATGGTGGTCAGACTCGCTATTGCCGTATGTAGTAGTGTTCTCTAATAGTAGTGTACCCGAGCGAGCCGAGTTGGTGACTATTTTACAGTTTCCAAGCTTTTGCAGAAGCTCAACACTCTAATCATCGTTAAGATCTCATCGTCCGACTTTTGGTTAGCCGTCCTGCGGCTGAGCCGAGTTGATGCCTATTTTCTCGTTCCCAATCTTTCCCAGAAGCTCAAAATGCTAATCATCGTCAAGATCTCATCGTCAGCTACATTTTTCGACCTCACATCGATAGGTTCTGATAAGCGGTTCTCGAGATTTCGAGGAATTTAGGCTTAGGGTGCACTAGTATTAGAGAAAATACGGTAGATGGAAAAAAACCATGGCAACAAAGAACCAATAAACTAGCCGGGATCCAACCCTTGACCTTGACTAAGATCTCCTGACTAAGATACGAGACTCTTAGTCAGTCGGCTATGGCTTGCTCTTGGCTTTTGTTGAAAAAAGAGTACAGATCTTTCAGTAATGCTGTATGTGCGAAAGGAAAGCGATCAAATCTACACTCCGTTCGACCAACTTTGTTTTCTTTTACTTTTCTGTATCAAATTTTTTCCAATTTTGCACCTATTTATTACCATTCAATAGCTAATTCTTTTTTCTATCAAATGATAAAAAAACTTTTAGAATTCGTTCAGGGAAAGCTGAGAAAAAGAAATTTTGTCAATGACAAAAAAGGGGCCAGGGCGTTTACTACACAACGCTCCTCTTAGCATTTCGTACGGTAAACAACGTCTCAAACTTCTCCCCAAAATTTCCCTTGTAATCCTTATCATTTTCTGTTTTTTTATTTCCCAAAAGACAAATTTTCGGAAATTTTTTGCAAAAACGCAAACATAAATGTTTTATCTCGTTTTTTTTTGGCCATTTATTTGCCACTTTAAGCAATCTTTAATATTTTTTGGTGTCTGTGTGGAATTTAATGAATTTTTCAATGCGATTGCACTGTGCTCTTCCGGGAAAATAAAATTTTGATAGACGAAGGACAAGCTATGATTTTTAAGAGCTTTCAAAACACTGTGAAAATGAAAAAGAAACGACGACGCGGCGCTCCCATCGACTACCTCCAAATGGCGGCGACGTCAATTGGAATGCGACGTTGCGCGAAAATTGGGATAGGCTAATTTCCGGCATTTTATTTGCGCAACTTGCCATAACTTTCTTCTAAATGATCGAATCTTTAGGATTTTGATGTCATTTTGTTCACTGTCAATTTTTTGGTTTCTTTTTTGGGGGAGATAATCAATAAGTACCTATTTAGAGCTAAAAGTTGCCAAAAATGAAGCCAGAAATGATTTGCGAGATTCCTAAGAAAAGAAAACCTTGTGTTTAGCTTGTTTAGCTTGTTTAGCTTGTTTTAGCTGATTTAGCTTGTTTAGCTTGTTTAGCTAAACACTTAGTTATTTCCCAGTTTAGCTTGTTTAGCCTAATTTTTTTTGCATCAAATACATTCCAAAATAAAGGTTTAAAGCAGGAAAATCTCTGTTCTTTTTCTAGAATGTTAAAAGCTTTCTTTAAAACGATCGTTCTTGATCTGAAACGATCTGAATTCGTCTATAAATCGTCTATAAAACTTTAGTAAATCGGAATTCTTTTATAAGTCGGAATTCCTTTATAAATTCTTTTCCTTTATAAATCCTTTTCCCTTTTTGAAATTCGATTTCTTTACACAGTTGTATTTACTTTAAAATATCCGGGAAGTGTTCTTAGATCAAAATTCAATGAAAAATAGAGAAATTTTTGACAGATTAGTCAGAAAAAGAGTTAGAAAAGAGAAAAAATGAGAAGAAAAGAGTCAGAAAAGTCTAAGAGAAAAAATAAGCCACAAATAATCAACCTGAAGCCACGAATTTGCCGATAAATCCAGGTAAACATCGGATTTTTTTCAGAAAAGATTTTTCAAATTTCATTCCTTAGTTAAGCTTTTCAATCAAGTCTCCTTTTTCCTTTGACACTCATTAAATTTGCATAAAGTGATTGAATTTCATTAAAAAACGCATATGTTTACCCCAATTTTAACCGGATTTCCCAGAAATTTTATCAGAAAAGAATTTTAGACATAAAAATCGGTGAAAACCCTTTTCGAGAAGAATTCCAAATTTAGAAATGTCGTAAAATTTCCCCGATTATTGAGGAAAAATGACGGGATTTTGTTGGAGAAAAAAGATGAACTTTGGAATTGGTGAATGGGGTGAAATTGGTAAAAACAAATGAAGCTTAATTGGTCACATTTTTCTGAGTTTCTTCTGAGTAAACGAGAATCTAGAACAATTTCAACATTTTCCATAAAAGAATCACTAAAATGGACCCTGCCAATCACTTCTCTGACCCCGAAAACCCCTGGGTACAAAATTTTGGCTTCAAATCTCATCTGAGCAATGTTTACAGAACAAAAGAAATTCTATAGAGAACGGTGTTCTTTATGCGGTCTTTGTGTGGTGGCGTAATCGCTCACCGTCTGGCGCAGGGCTTTTACCTAAGAGAGGGCTTTTTCCTTCACGCAGTCTTTACGCGGTCCTTGTGTGGTGGCGTAATCGCTCACCGTTGGAGGGCTTTACCTAAGAGAGGGCTTTTTCCTTCACGCGGTCTTTATGCGGTCTTTGTGTGGTGGCGTAATCGCTCACCGTCTGGCGCAGGGCTTTTACCTAAGAGAGGGCTTTTTCCTTCACGCGGTCTTTACGCGGTCTTTGTGTGGTGGCGTAATCGCTCACCGTCTGGCGCAGGGCTTTTACCCAAGAGAGGGCTTTTTTCATTTTTGTAAGCACTCTGTCCCGCTCTCGAACCAAATCTCTACCGAAGAGGAACCAAATCTCTACCGAAAAGGGATTGTCCCGCACTGCCCCTTCAAATCAATTAATTAATTCAGTAATAATTGAACGGTTTTGTCGAGAATTGATGATCAAATCAAGAAATGATCTTGAATGAATCGATTTGCAATGCGATCATTCTAATCGTCTAATCGAATCGATATTCGATTAGACGAATTTGATGGAGAAAAGGGGAAAAATTAGGAAAGATCAGAAAAGATTCTAGATTCAAAGATGTCAATGGCAGATTGGGAGAAGCTTTGAAGAAGCTGATGAAGGAAAAAACGTGGAAAGAATAGCTCTTGTTTATTTGTGTAATGAAGATAAGAAAGAGACTTAAACAGAACTAGACTAATATCACTAATTAAACCGGCCAAGAAGGCATTTCGATCATGCCAGACGCCGTTTTTTCCTACTGGAGGGATCACACAGTTCCCAACAACTTCAATCCCTATTTCACCACTCTAAATTAATTTTCTCAGATAACTTAATATCTATCTAATAGAATTCAAAGACATTTTTTAAAGCTAAAGACAATTGCTGCAAATTCCTGCTACATCTTTTGCAAAAAGAATTAATTGATTTCATTAGATTATAGGATCATTAGATCATTAGACAATTATAGGAATAAAAAGCGATTGTTCTATATCTAAAGCTAAAGCTCTATCTATCTATCTAAAGCTCTATCTCTCTATCTAAAGCTAAAACTCTATCTAAAGCTTTTTTCGCACTTTCTCTCAATCTTGTTTTCTCCAAACCAGCAAAAGCTCAACATTTTCTATCAAAACCCACAATTTGTCGATGTTTTCACAAAATACAGATTGGCCAGATTACAGATACAGATTCACAGATTGGCCGACTCAAATTTGTTCTCAAGCCTTGGAGAATTGAGGGAAATTAATGAGAAATCAAAAAGAAAATGAAAAAGAAAATGAAAAAGAAAAAGAAAAAGAAAAGAAAAAGAAATAAAAAAGAAAATGTGATTCTACGAATGAAAATTATTGTTTTTATAATTGCTCAAATCCCCAGATGAAATCTGAAATTGAAAATTTGGTCGTGCCAAATTTGGGGTTCCTTTTTTTGATCTAATACGGTTCCAATACGGTTCTTTTCCAAATTTGGGATCAGCTGAGATGTCAATTGGAAAGAGAAAAGAGAAGAAAGACTATAGGAATTTGGGTTTGATCATAAAAACCAAAAAGCCAAAAAGCAAAAAACCAAATTGTTTATAGTTTGGAAAAGATTTGATAAAAATTTTTTTGGGCAGAAATTGTACAAAAGTAAATTGTACAATTGTACAAAAGTAAATTATACAAATGCTTTCAAATCTCTTGTCAAATCACAGTACAAACCTGTGTGGATGTGCCTGATTTGGGCAACTGCATGGCAGAAGTTTGAGTAGCATTCGTGAATAGCTCGAGCACAAACCGGCACTTGTGGAGAGCTCGTCGGGCTCTTGCTCTCTTTCTTCTTGATCCTCTCGATGTACGGGTGACGGAGAAGCAGAAGTCGACAACAATCGATCTCCTTCAGCTCTCCGCTCAGTTCGCCTTTTCGATCTTTTCCTTCTTCTCCCACGTGGCGGCGATGGATTGGATCTTGGTGGGACTCCTTGTCGAGCCACCTCTCTATCCGAATCCGTCTCCACCTCCGCCACTTGAGCGTTCACCAGATTCTGGAGATTATGGTGAAGTTGAAGATCAAGGGGAGAAATGGTTCTTGAAAGAATTTAGTGACAGCTTTCTAGATTTGATGTAGAGGATTTGATTGTAGATGATTGTAGATGATTGTAGATCGGGTTTGAAGTGGCAGATCAGTTTGAATGACAAAGAAAAGCCAGTTCAAAGAATTTGATCTATTGCTTCAAAAGCTAGAGTTCTTTTTTGAAGCAATAGATCAAATCAATTCCAGTGAGTAATCCGGAAATTGTGCGCTGTAGCTAATATCAGTTTAGTTGAAAGGAATGTTGAAAGAATTCACTCTCCCACGACGATCAATATTCAGATGAGCTCGAATGGGAGAAGAGGTGAAGAAGAGGCCAAGAAGAGGCCAAAAAAAGGAGACGGATGGGTTTCGGGAGGATTGTTTGTGAAAGGAGAAACGGGGAGAAGTGATGAGGAGATGGATTGGGTTTTCTGGAGGTGAAGAGTTGCCGTTTTGATGCAACGGGATGGAATAGACGTAGAGGGAATGGAGAGAGAGAAGCCTTGAGGCTGTCAAGAGGCTTTTCGGCAAGAGGCGATGCGTGTCGCGCAGCGGTTCTCTTTTCGGTGAATGCCCAGGGCCGGGCAAAAGCTCGAATTGCTAGAGATAGAGAAAGATCAAAGGAATTGTTGAGAAGCTGGACGGAAAAGACTGGGAAGCTAGGGAAAGAGTGAAGTTGAATTTGGGCGATTCTGGAGACACAGACATCTGGTCAAGAGGAATTGCTGGCATTTCGGGGAGAATGAAAAAAGGGCAATGAGATGGAGAATAAACTCTGCGATGCTTGATGGGCTTTTTTGAAGAAAAGAGGGATCTTGAGAGAAATCAAGGATTCGGGGGAAGTTCGATTGGAATCAAAGAGAGGAAATTCGTTGAATCTACCTATAAACCGTAGCTGGATCTTACAGAAGTCTGTTTGAGATCTGTTTTCTCAAAAATCTAAACCCTAATTGCTTTATTTGCGCGAATTTGTCTTTTTTAGGTGTGCCAAATGAGCAAATGCTTTGTTTTGATTTGTTCATTTTACAACTCTGATTGTTACTACTTTACTGTTACTACTTACTGCTCTATCTTTGAATGTAGTTATTTAGTTTTCTGATATCTATCCTATTGTAAATTATTATAAAGATTATTATTATATAAGTTTGTTTAATTAAAAACCAATTAGCCAATCAAATAAAACCAAAAAAGCTAAAAACCAAAAAAAGGCGGCAGGAGGGATTGAACCAGGGGTCTGAACGCAGCGGTTCGCCTATGAACCAAGGGGAATAACCACTAGGCCACCAAGGTAGCTGGGAGAAGTGGGTGAAAAAGGATCTTATTGAAGGATCTTTGAAAACTTTGAAAAAGGATCTTTCTAGCTGAACAATGTCGGAGATCTAGTGGGGTTTCTTTGTAAGATGCTTTGCGGGCAGGCAAACGCACACCTTCTGGCGCACTACAACAACAATTGGGCAATTGAAACAGGCAGAAATCTGCAAAAACCTACCAGCTCAAAACATAACTTCCTTGTCTTGATCTCTAATCATTTTCTATTCTGATTGTCCACTTCTCAACGAAAATCCTTGAATTCTCCAAATTCGAATCATGTTTAGAATGAAGATTTCCTCCGTGAAGTCTCATCTCCTTTTCTTGCCTTTCTTTCTTTCTTTCTTTCTCTTTCTCCTCTTTCTCCTCTCTCTCTTTCTTTCTCCTTCCTCCTCTTCCTCCTCTTCCTCCTCCTTTTCTTTCTCTTTCACCTCAAACTCGTTGTCGATTGTTCTTTGTCAGAAAGATTCACTTCTCGATTTCCTCGCCGAAATTTCGAAGCTCATTTCGTAGGGAAAAGGGAGATGGAAGGGATTCAAGTGCTTCACAACAAGGAACTTTTGAGGGACTTAGAATTTCTGTTTAAAAGTTAAGTAAGACTCTATATAAACAGCAGTGTCTGTTCTGTACGGGCTTAGCCATAAGAACTGATTTTTAAAAGTCTCAAGTATATTCAAATATAGTCAAATATAGTCTCAATAGTATAGTTATGCTATTTTAGATAAAAATTTAAAGTAGAGTGGCACTAGGAGGGTCGAACCGTGGGCTGTAGGGGCTGTAGTGTGGGCTGTAGACAAGCGCGCTCTTGACTGCACCACGAGGACGACAAAGATCAAAGAAAACCCGGCTTTAGACCTCATTAAACTATAGCCACTATGTAAATATTTAAATTATTGTTTATGCTGAACTACCATGAATGTTTTCTGTATAAATGACATTCAGGATCATCACAAATCCTTTGTGAAGAGCTTCTTCTTCTCGTTGAACATTCAGGACATGAAGAAGATGAAGGAGATGAAGGGGCAATTGGTCTCAACATCTAAGAACAAAAACAAATGATAATAGAGAAGAAAAAGATGAGAAGATAAGACAAGAATTGAATGTTTGAATGAAATCTCAAGATTCAGCAGTCAACTTACTAAATGATCAAGTTTTTTTTAAAGATTTCACCGTTAAATGGTGTAGTAAACTTCTTTAAAACCTAAAAAACAGCTTTTGATACAAAAAAAAATCAAAAAGAGCAGGCAGAAAAGGATTTTAAAGGGAAAGATTTTCGAAGGCATTCACACTAACCATTTGGTCAGTTGAAAACGTGTAAGAAAAGTGTACAAAGCTTGAAAGCTCTTAAAAAAATATCAAATTTTTTATGTTAGAGCTCTTCTGAAAATGCGGATACAGAAGTAAAAGGAGAATTCAGAATCTTCGATGAAAACTCGATCAGATGATCAGATCAGATGACTATTCTAAAACTCGATCCTAATTTGACAACGTTAAGAGAAAGCAAAGCTAATTTTAAGGCAAAGCTAATTTTAAGGCAAAGCTAATTTTAAAGAAAAGCTAATTTTAAAGAAAAGCTATTCTTAAAGAAAAGCTATTTTTAAGGCAAAGCTATTTTTAAAGAAAAGCTAATTAAGAAAAGCTAACACACTCTAGCTATTGATTCTGATTATAAATGAAAGCCAGGTAAAGCTAAAAAACCAAAAAATTGGGATATAAATGAAAGATTGTGGAAGAAATGACTAAAATGTGAAAGATGAAGTCGATGATGGAGGGATTTTGGGAAAGGATATTCTCGAAGAAATTCCCTAGGGGAGATCATCGAATCCATCCAAATCTCTCCATTTCCTCTCTAGATTTCATCTTATTCACAGTCAATTCTTTTTTATATCAATGTTATTGATTAAAGGGTTTTTAAAGAAAGGCTTAGGCTTAAGCTCAGGCTCAAGCTTAGGCTCAGGCCTAGGCTTAGGCTTAGGCTCAAGCTTAGGCTCAGGCCTAGGCTTAGGCTTAGACCCAGGCTTAGATCTTTTAGTCATATAGTTTTTAAGAGAAATGACTAGTTTTTGGAGATTTATCATCGCTTTTTTGCAATTTTATCATTTCCTTAAGAATATGGAATGAATCTCATTATTCTGTGCTGATTCTAACTATAAGCTTGATAAATATCAACATTTTAAACCGAAAGGTGTCAAAAAGGACAGAAATTGAGTATTTGAGCGTTTTGCGCAATTCTGGCGGTGTGTTAGACGAAGAATTTTCAAAGAAACACAAAAAAAGGCATAGAGCTTTTTGAAAAGTATACAGCTGAGTATACAGTATATACAGTGAAAAGTATACACTCTCGTTTTAACGACTTTCAATGATTTAAACGACGACTCAATGGCTTAAAATTCGAAAACACTCTCTTGCTTTCTGCGTAGCTGCCCAGCTGGCCGTTCAGAGTAGCAAAGAAATTTGAGACACGTTTTAGAATCGTTAAATCAAATCAAGTCGAATCGAATCGAATCGAATCGAAATTGATCCCAAGCGAATCGTTAAATCAACTCAAAATCAACTCAAAATCAATCAAAAACCAGCTCTAAATCACCTCAAAATCCAAATGCACTCACCTAATCTTACTCGGCACTTCAAGATTGTCAAAGTCGTAAATCGAATCGCTTTTTAACATTTGAATATATGAAATGAGGAGTTGAGATGAAGAGAAAAAAAACAGAGCGATTCGATGAGAATAATTAGATGGGCATTGTTTGGAGAAGAGCCAGCAAAGAGACGGGAAATTAGACCTCATTTGTGCAAGTCGTCAAGCTTTGAAGATTTGTTGAAAGGATTTTGATGGACAATAAAATCCCTCATTTTATCATGTGATTTAAAGAATTGGTCAACAAGGAGAGCTCAGTTTAATGAGCTTGTGAAAAGACGTGTTTTCATTGAGTAATTAAACTAAACAAGGGTTCAACGGGTGGGCCAGAACGTGTGCACTTAGACGAGAGCACAGAGTACAGAGAATTATCCGGACTCACTTCCAGGAGTCTAGCTCAGCCAAAATCAAAGCAATCTCTCTGATTTTTTCAGAGGTAAATTTTGACTAATTCTCCTGCAGCAGTGCTCAATATTTAGTCGATTGGAGTAAGCAAAAGTTTTATATAGGCTCTGAAAGTTGGGAGTCGCGCTTCCGTTGGTTTGGAAGGCGACTTCGGTTGGCTCCTGGAAGTGAGTCCGGGTAATTATGACAAATGTACACGGCTTGGAAAACGCTTTCTACTTTATAGTATCTTTAGAGTACAATTAGATATGTAAATTCTTTTCACTCACCGACAATGATGTGCTTTATTGTGAGGCGAGTCGGAGGAGTGGCGACGACGTCGCCGAATGCACATAAGATGTCGAAAATGACGAAAAGATCAAGAGCACATCGGAGAATTGTTCATGAATTCAGACAATAAAACAATCAACTTTTTCGATTTCGATCTGAAATTAGAAAAGTTAAATAAGAAAATAGACATGGACACTATAAACTACAAAAATGATGACCTGTCATGCTACAAACGCTTCTAAATTGCTTCAAATCTGTTTGATTGAGATGATCTATAGCTCAAAAGATAGAGAATTTCAAGAGCTTTCGAATGAACTAAAGCACACCTGGAAATAACAACGCTAAAAAAGTTATAGTGGTCTGTAGCATGACTACGCGCGAGTACGGTCCATTTCCCTATAAACCACTGTAACTTTCTTTAGCATTGATTTTTGGATGTGCTTTAGATCATTCAAAAGCTCTTGAAATTCTCTATTTTTCGAGCTATAGATCATCTCAATCAGACAGATTTGAAGCAAGTTAGAAGCTTTTGTAGTTTACGTTTGTAGTGTCTATGTCTATCGGAAAAAAAATAACGAGTGTTATTCTTTGTGGCTTTCCATAATCGCCTTTTGGTACATAAAACTTGGGTAATTAAACCGGCTTTTCCGGGGACTTAAGCTAAGGCCGTGTGCCAGATGCCATTTTTCCTATGAACGACGTCAAGGGTACGCGCACCGAAACTGGTCTATGGGGCTTCCCCGTGTGCCAGATGCCGTTTTTTCCTATGAACACGTAAAGAACGCACAACATGCCATTCAAGTGCTTTTCACTGACCGCTCTCTTCAAAATCTAATCGAAAATCTCTTGTAATCGATGACTGGCTGAGAGGTGACAGTGTGAAGATTTCAATCTAAAAATGAACTTTAAGACAAAACAAGATTTGAAATCAAGACATCAAGACACACAAGACAAACGAGACAAACAAGAAAAGCAAAATTTAAAAGCTTTCAAAGAAAAACAATCAATTCACTAATAAGAAAAGATCAATCCGAATGAATGAGAGTGAAGATGAATGAAAGAAAAAAGGAAAAGAAAGAAAAGGGACAGAAAGATATCCCTTTTCTGAAGTCTTCTTTCATTTCTTTTTTGCTTCAAAGCCCCTTCTTCATTTCGAATTCTTTGACTCGTTGAAAGAAGCAAAATGAAAAAAAAAAGAAAAAAGAAAACGGGAAAGAACTATTGGCAACGTAAAGTGGGCACATTGAGAAGAGAAAAGGAAAATATTGGAAATGAACGGGGCAAATTGATAATCAATGCGGTGATGTTAGAGCGATTTGATGGCAACGTTTATTTGTTTTTATGTCTATTCTAGTCAAGTTAATTAATGTGTTATAAGCCTAGCATGGCTTGTCCAGAGTTGGGTAAAGCTAGTTAAAATCCATACCGTTTCTAGAGATCCTAGATTTGAATTGAATCCAGTTATCCAGTTACTGCAGTTCCACTTGAATCCAGTTACTGCAGTTCACTATCAGCTATTTTTCTATTCAACTATTCAACAGATGGCTCTAAAATCAGATTCAGCTAACCAGAACCAGAAGAATCTAGATCTAGATCTAACTCTGACTCTCCTCTAGCTCTTCTGACCTACTTCTGGCCTTCTGGCCATCAGCCAGGTTCAGAAACCTTGCCAAAACCTAGCTATTGTTTTGGAACTCTTGAGAAACGGATAGTTTAAAGACAAGTAAGCAATTGAACGAAATGGGACAAAGCAATCGAAAAATCGAAAGCAATCGGAAATCCAAAGCCAAGTCTTTCTGTAAAACTGTATAAAGCTATTCAAAAAGTAAAAAACAAAAGCCAGAAAAGCCTTTGGATTAATCTCTAATAAAAAGTTTAGGAAAAGAGAAAAGCGGAAAATGTAGAAAAAAAAGAAAAAGGGGAGCACATTGCACATGCATCCTTCTTTAGCTCTTCGACTGAAAGGAGGAAAGGATCCCCAGAGGGCCATGTAAAAGGAAAAAAGGAGGAGTCTCAACCCCACATAGGTCCCCTTTCACCCCTTCATTTCCCTCTTCACTCTCATCTGAACACCCTCTTTACTCTTAAGGTTTTAAAGGTATTTCTTTAAATCTAAGCTAGGTCTTGCCCGGTTTAGCTTTAGATTTTAAGCTTGAAACTGTAAGGTTTGCCTTGCTTTAGGTTTTGCTTTGACTAGGTTTTGGATTGACTAGGTTTTGCTTTGACTAGGTCTGCCTTGACTAGCTTTTGGCTTGACTAGGTTTTGGCTTGACTAGGTCTGCATTGACTAGGTTTTGGCTTGACTAGCTGGCTTGACTAGGCTTTGCCTTGACTAGCTTTTGGCTTGACTAGCTTTTGGTTTGACTAGCTTTTGCCTTGTCTAGGTCTGCCTTGACTAGGTTTTGCCTTGACTAGATTTTGCCTTGACTAGGCTTTCCAGCTTTGAGCTTGATTCACTAGTCTGTCAGAGCCAGATTCTAGACTTAAGTTCACCCTTTCAACTTTTACAGAACTAGCAATTACAGAGTGCTCAAAAAAGTTCACACTTCACAGCTCAATTTTAGCTAAAACCTAGCTCTAAAATCTAGCTAAAACCCAGATCCAACTATATAGTAATTTGAAGCTGAAACTCTAAGCGCTTCTATTTCATTTCTATTTCATTTCTAAGCCATTCTGCTCAAAGCCATCCAGCTCTACAAAGAAGGAAAGTGTGCTGGAGATAAACTGTGCTGAACTTTCATCACGCTTCCTGTTTTCAATTTCAAAATCCTTCAAAGCCTTCAAAGCCTTTTCAAATTGACACTTTTCTTTTAAGAAACAATTGAATTGTTGTTTTTTTACTTTTTAATGTAAAAGAATTGAATTTAAACATATTTTTAAATGAAATTCTTTGAAAAATTGATTTTTGCAAGCAAAATGAATATTATATGGGTATTCTATAATTCTATATTCTATAAACCTTTTCATTTCTCATCATTCTTCATTCATTTTCATTCATTTTTTTTCATTCATTTTTCATTTTAAAAAAAGGATTGAGAAATTCGATTCCCAATTAACGGGGGCGAAAGCATTTATTTTTGGAATCTTTTGCTTTTCAAAAAGACCTCATCAACAAACAAAATGACCTTCAGAAGAAAAAAAAGTGAACCGGAGAAATTCTGGGTTCTTTGTGAGCACGATAATTATTTCTAGTCAAAAAATGACTCAAGATCAGCATAAATTAGAGATTTTCCTTGAAGATCCAACGAAATAAACTCTGCCAATCGATTCCCCGCCCTCGAAAACCCTTAGTGCAAACTTTTGGCTTCAAATCTCATCTGTGCAATGTTTACAGAACAAAAGAAATTCTATAGAGACCGGTGTTCTTTATGCGGTCTTTGTGTGGTTGCGTAATCGCTCACCGTCTGGCGCAGGGCTTTTACTCAAGAGAGGGCCTTTTCCATTTTTGTAAGCATTCTGTCCCGCTTCCGGTTATTAATAATTGACCGATTTCTCCTTCTTTGTGCGGTCTTTATGCGGCCGCGTAATCGCTCACCGTCTGGCGTAGGGCTTTTATTGAAGAGGGGCTTTTTCCGCTCGTCGCAGGCAATCTGTCCCGCTCCGAGCTACGCTTCCAATTCAAATCGATCAAATAATTCAGTAATTCTCATCTCGCCGAGCATCTTTACATGAACAAATGATCGTCAAGTCTTGATCTAAAGGCAATCCTTGAAGTCAGGAAGTTCAGGTTCAGCCACTGAACTGGATAGCTTATGAGCTGGATAGCTAGCTAATTATTTCCAGTCAAAAAAATGACTCGTTCGTCACAAATTAGAGATTTTCCTTGGAGATCCAACGAAATAAACTCTGCCAATCGATTCCCCGACCTCGATCAATCATTCTGGAAAGGAAAAGGTGTCCAAATTGTTGCAATCAGGCTCAAGATCGGCGCAAATTAGAGATTTTGTTAGGAAATACAATAAATGAACCCCGCCAATCGATTCCCCGAGCTCGAAAACCCTTAGTGCAAACTTTTGGCTTCAAATCTCATCTGTGCAATGTTCAAGAAAAAAAAAGAAATCCTTTTGTAACTTTTTGAATGATTTTTTAAATGGATTACGCTAGAAATTCCAAGAAAAGATAATCTGATTGTCTTGCAAAAAAAAGTAGATATTTAAAAAGCCTTTAAAAAGCTGTCAGTTGATGGAAACAAGTCGTACAAAGCTAAAAATGCTAAAATTTATATGACAGCAAAGAATGCACTCAAATTGATCAAATTGATCAGTCTAGATTAAGGTATTCAGTCTAGATTAGTTGGATTACGGTATTTAGTCTAGAATGGGTATTCAGTTAAGAGTAGCTGGATTACGGTATTCAGTCTGGATTATGATATTCAGTCTAATTGATCAAAATGAGCCCAAGAATGCACTCAAATTGATACTAGGAATTTAGCAAAAAAATCATCAAAATCTTAAATCCAATCTAGTTCGAGGTACTCAATATGAAAAAAAGGATAAAAGCTTATATGAGAAAAGCTCATTTTACAGATAGGATAAAGCTCTAATAGAAAGCCCGTTTTATCCACTCAAACTTACTTTTGCCAAACAAACCCAGACTCATTCGACGTAGTTTTTCAAGGCGGATCTTTTCACATAAAAATGAGCCTAATCCGTTAAAGTATGGCTGAGAAACAGCCAAAAACTAAATCACGGATCGGTGGACGGATTGGTGGACGGATCGGTGTTCTTTGAGCGTGCACACAATCGCGCACTTTCTAGCAGAGGGGTTTTACTCATAGGGACTCCCCCTCCCCGCCACTAGATCTTCGTCTTCCTTTCTGTTCACTCGCACACCTGTCCTCCGACAAAAAAAAATGAGATTTGGGATTGTAGAAGCATTCCGTGAGGGAAACAGCTCATGTAATCACTACTATTTCACAGTGCCACGCTTGGAGGGATGCAGAATGGTCTGTCGCTCCTCACCGAATTACCTTATGCTCCCTTTGGGCTCCGGCTCAGCTGTATACTTTATAGTCGTCTAGATGCCAGAAGTTTGGACATCGCATTGGAACCGTGATGTTCCATGTCAAACCATCAGGTCCCCAGTTGTTAAACCAACTGAGGACCTGATCAATTCCATCAACAAAACGTAACTTCGGAGCTAGAAAGTTGAGCATTCTTTAAGCGAGAGTCGGTGCAATCGCCAAGGGTCAAACGGCCAAGATCTCAATCTTGAGTGGCGGAGTGCGAAATGGTGTACTCTGGGTACTTCCTGGAAAAAGGAAGTGGCAAAAAAGAAAAGAACTTTTCGAAAATTCGAAAATTGAACAAATCACTCTTTTTTTGAATATCTTCTATATTCTAAGTTCAAAAAAATCGATTACTACAGCTTTCAAAGAAAAAAAATGTAACAATTGAAATTGAATCAAAAAGTTATTCGCAAAAGGGGGAAGAAGGGGAAGAAGGGGAGGAAGGGAAGGAGATGGGGTGGAGTGAGAGGAAATCGTTATTAGTGGTTGGGGAAAGGGGTGAGAAGAGGTGAGAAAAGGAATGGAAGGGATGGGAGAGACCCTTCACCCACAAATACACATCGGAGAAGAGAAGGAAAGAGAGGAAGAGAAGAGGAAGAGACGGGAAAGAGTAGGTCCCATGTGTGAGTGTCCCCGTGAGTCTCTTTTCAAGAGAGGGGATCTTTAGAGTGCAAAACGAGACACACTAGACAAACGACAAGGGGATTCAGTATGCATATCGTCTTCGAGCTGATGCTGGATCATATGAAGATAAGATTTGGTACACTTGTACTTGTACGAACAAGGAGAAACCGTACAGCTGTACAAATGTCGATTTGTCTGTCTATCTGTCTGTCTGTCTGTCTGTCTATCTGTCTGTCTGTCTTTGTTCTGTAATCTGTCAGAGATGTGTTTGATTGTTTGATTTCCTTTTCTGAACTTTTCCATGATACGCCTTTATTCCCCGAATCAATAAATTATTAAATAAAAGTTATTGGCTGGTTAGTTATTGGCCGATTTCCTCGAGTGATTGAGAGAGAGCCTAGATATTTCTCTTTATAACATTATCTTTCTTACTTTATTACCTTTTTCTCAGCAATTTGCTTTTCAATATGTTGAATTCGAAGCTTTTGAATGGAACGACGACGACGACCACCACATCCACAACATCCACAACCTCCACAACCTGAAAGTCGAGATTCGAAATGTTTAAGGGATTTCTTTTCACCTCCACATCCACAGCATCCACAACAGCATGGCTTGCAGCAACAGCAGCTAAAGAACTTTTGAAATTTTCCTTTTTAAATCTACCATGGACAACAGCATTGTTGACAGCAACAGCATCTCTTGCAACAGCAACAGCATCTAAACATATTTAGATAGCTCTATGTACTTTGTACGTTGTACTTTCTACTTTGTACTTTGTACTCGGCACTAGAAAAGGTGTGTTTACACCAAGAAAAACAATCTCTTTGACAACTTACGGTTTACAGCAACAACAACAGCATCTAGAAATTGAGGTAAAGATTAGACTACGAAAATCGGAGCTTACGGTTTACAACAACAACATCCGCATCCTCCACATCCTCCACATCCTCCACAGCCACAGCAACCGCATCCACCGCATCCGCAGCAGCTAAAGATTGAATGGAAATATGAGAACTAGAAGGGACAGGGATAGAGATCATTGCCGTTGTTTTGAGCCTCGAGCCTGAGCCTTTGAGCCTAGAACGAGGGATCTCCTGTGCATTCATAGCTCAGTGGTAAAGCTTTTGTCTAAAGCATCTGCGTCATATCGTCCCGGGATTCCCTGAGCCTTGAGTCCTTTTCAGAGCTCAGAGCTCAGCAGAACTCAATCAACAATCCCACCACTCACCCGCATCCACTTCTCTTCACTCTCACTCCATGTTCTTCTAAAGTAGAGATTTCAGTGGAATTCGATAGAGTTGATACATCAACTGGAGTTGGAGCTGCCTAGAAATGGATTGTAGGGGAGAACTGGATTGTAGGGGAGAACTGGATTGTAGGGAAGAACTGGGTTGTGGGGAAGAACTGGATTGTAGGGAAGAACTGGATTGTAAGGAAGAAATGGATTGTAGGAAAGAATTGTAAGAAAGAACTGGATTGTAGCTAACAACTGGATTCCAATTCCTTACCTGTACTTCATAGAAAACCGCAAAAGCAAGAATGATAGCCAAAGAGCAGAGCTTTTGAGAAGCCATTTGAAGAATTGAAATTGAACGTAGATCAATTGATGCTTGACTTGTGATTGGAGTAGATTATATACTGTGATGGGATGAACTGTTCTTTTGAGATGACCGATGTCATCGAATGGCATCTTTCAATGGGAAAAAGTTCGTCTCTTTTTCCTCTTTTCCCCCATTCTGACAGCTCTACAAGATCTCCGTTCCTCATCTATCTCTTTTCGCTTTTTTCTAGTCCCACGATTTGCAACTTTTTTCTTAAACTAGAATTGTAGTGGATCATAGAGGCTGGTCAAGATCTGTACAATTCTGTACAAGATCGTTCTGTACAATAAGGTACAATTCTTATATTTCTGTACAATTCTTATATTTCTGTACAATAAGGTTAAGAAAAAACAGTTCTTTCTACAGCTACAGTACTCTTCAACGTCTACAGCACCCTACTAAGGTACTGTAGATGTGGCGGTTGTAAGAATTGCCGGGACTTGGAGCTCTGTGGGGGATACTGTAACGCAGTACTGTAGCTAGGGTACTGTAGCTTTAGGTTGTAGGTTTCCTTATAACCATTTTCTCTATTATAGCAGCTACCGTATCCATAGGAAAGCTGAAAGTTTGTGTTGAAATGATGGATTCTCAAAAAGGTAGTAAAAAGAGTCCCTCGAGGAGAAAAGGCACGAAAAAGCAAAGGAATCAAGGTGGTCTCATGGTGTATTAACAGAGCGTCTGTCTCTCAATCCGAGGGGGGTCCGGGGTTCGACCCCGGCTCCTGCTTTTTGGTGAACCATAGTTTTTGGGTTTGCGGCGTTTTCAATTGGATTTGTAAGGCAATCCAGCAAAAATGTTTAACAAATGAATTCAGGGTATCAGAAATGTTTAACAACTGGATTTATTCCCAGCTGGACAACTGGATTTAACAACTGGATTTATTCCTTCTTTAAATGAATGAATGTTTAAATGAACGAAAGTTATAGATGGACTTGAATAGTAAAGTTATAAAGTTTAAGTTATTGTAAAGTAAAGAGTTATAAAGTTAAGCCGAAGATTAAAAGAAAAAAGATCATTTTCTCAAAGTGCGTTTCTCATCCTCTCTCAGTCTCCAAATCGATGTTCACTTTGATGAAGATCGTGTCATCCTGAAATGAGATTATTTAAGATAACGATAATAATGATAACGATTAGATAATTCTTGTAGAATAAGTTACCGTAAATACTGTATAGCCTTGATCTGAATAGCCTTGATCTTGCCATGAACATAGTACTCCAAGAGCCCCCAGCCCCCTCGTACAGTCGCGTAGTCGCAAAAGTTTTTTAGTTTTTTAGTATTTCATTTTTTTCAAAGCGCCCATACTTTCAAAAAATACGTCTTTGGTATCAAAAAATAGCCCTGAATTTCAGCTATTTTTTGATACCTAAACGAGCATTGTAGCATAAACCAGTGTCGAGACAAACTCGTTCAAAGCTAGACTACGCAACACTCCGCCCCCGTCATTATCGGGGTGGGGTACTATTACAGTATTTACGGTATTTATTTTAAACTCACCACAATAAACGACTCGAGTTGGCTGAGATCACAGAATTTCTGTGCTCCGAAGGCCGCGTTTCGCTCGCTCACCGGGCGCTCCAAGAAAACCTAAAAATGGATTTAAATCAGCTTTTTGTCCTTTTTTTAGCTTTCTAGTACACCAGAGCACGGTGTACTAGAAAGCTTGCGTTTGTGAGTGCTCAAAGTACAGCCAAGATTCCAATCAATCGATTGGAATCTTGATGGAAAGCCGATTGGAGCCTAAGTAAGCCAACCTTATTTTCCCTCGAGGTGATCGGCTTCACCACATACGTCTTGTTGTTAGCCTTTCCGTTGATACGAGTCTGAAATCAAAACTTTTCTTGTCTTTCATTTGTGGCATTCATTTGTGGCATTCAGTTCTGGCATTCTGGCATTCAAACAATCAAAAAAACATGGCCATTTTCCTCACTTGATCCATCAAAGTGAACGTGACTTTATGAGTGAAAGGCCACGGGAGAAGAGCGTCAAATTCACCTCTCATTATCGCCACATAAATCGAGAAATATTGACCTCGAGCTGAAGGATTTTGATGAGATTTTGAAAGCTAAACCTATCGTAATCCTTCTTTTAAACTATTAGATGAATAAGTGATGAATAAGACCCATAACAGCTCCATAACAGCTCTATAACACCTAAACTTTGATCTCAGATACCTCGCGATACAGAGCTCGATTGGGAAAACTAAAAACGGATTCAGAATCTCCATTGAAAGCTCTATGAAATAGACTGGGAGAGAATCAAAAAGGCTATCAAAATGCCATCAGAAGCCATCAAAAGGTCATCAGAAGCCATCAAATGGTCATCAGAGGCCATCAGAAGCCATCCAAAGCCATCAAAAGCTATCAAAAGCCATCAAAAGGTCATCAGAAGCTATCAAATGGTCATCAAAAGCCATCAAAAACCATCAAAAGGTCATCAGAGGCCATCAAAAGCCATCAGAGGCCATCAAATGGTCATCAAAGGCCATCAAAAGGTCATCAGAGGCCATCAGAAGCCATCCAAAGCCATCAAAAAGCTATCAAAAGCCATCAAAAGGTCATCAGAGGCTATCAAAAGCCATCAAAAGCCCCTAGTCGAATTCACTGTTTAATCATTGGTTAAACTTTAAATAAACCGGATACAATAGCTTTTCAAATGCACTTTTTAGAATATCACAATGTACGATCCCTTTCCCTTTCACATCCCTTTCACTAACCAGCTCCATCTCCATAGGGACACACCGAGCAAATCATTTTATATCCATGTCGACCCGACATGAAGGGCGTTGAAAAGATCGTTGATCTATGAAAAGGTAATTCTTAAGGTAATTGAGAATTCCTACTTGGCTCCGGATCTTGCTTCGTTTTGCTTTTGACGAAAGTTGTCGATACGCCAGACAAGTTGCGATCCGTAGAGCTTCTCCAAGATGTTGCTCTGAAAGATCTCCGTTCTTGTTTGCTTGTCTTGTTTTCTTGAATCTTGAATCTTGTTTGCTCCAAGATGTTGCATGTTGCTCTGATAAAATACATTCATTTGTCTACTTTTATTTGCAGATCTTGCATCGCTTTGGTCATCGTTTCCATTTGTGATTGCATGTGAGTGAGAAGCATCTAGAAGCAACAGTTTAGCTTACGGTGGATAGATTGTAGCAATAGTTAGCTTACGGTAGATAGATTGTAGCAATAGTTAGCTTACTGTAAGCTTACGGTAGCAATAGTTACTGTAGATATCCTTTAGCAATAGTTTAATCAGTAAATAGTCAGTTTAGCAATAGTTATTCAATAGTTAGTCAATAGTTTAGCCTCTGTAGACACACTGGCGGACTGTGGTTGGTATTCCGAGTTCCCCACCTTCAACTCGACAACTCCATCACAGAGATAGGTGAGATGACGTATTGGCTCCTCACTGATATGTTTTTGAAGAGCCTAAATGCATCGAAAGATTAAGAAGATAGAATAGAAAAAGAGTATAAAGGACAGAGCTATCTTTATCTTTAAGATCGGATCGGAAAGGACTCACCCGTTTCTCTCCCGCATAATCACACCCAAACTCTCCAAATGGACAACCATTCCCGCGTTTCGGACAAAGTGGAAGGTGGGCATGAGCCTGGAAATGGGTACAGACAGAGTATAGGTTTGTAGATCTATAAATCTATAGATTTATAGACTATAGATCTATAGCCTAGCTTTCTAGCTTTCTAGCCTAGATTTCTAGACTTATAGCTTCATAGCTTCATAGCTTAATAGCTACACAGCTTCATAGCTTCATAGCTCCATAGCTACACAGCTTCATAGCTTCATAGCTCCATAGCTTCATAGCTTCATAGCTTCATAGCTCCATAGCTTGATAGCTTCATAGCTTCATAGCTCCATAGCTTCATAGCTTCATAGCTTCATAGCTACATAGCTCCATAGCTTCATAGCTTCATAGATTTTCTTATAAACTATTCAATTTGATCTCTAATGATATCACTATATTACTCACGAGATCTCTCGTCACATTCTCCAATCCACACTGATTCGGACAGTTGATGATCGCCATTCCGCAAAACTGCAAATTTGGCTTTCCGAAATCAGACAACTCAACTACAGCTTAGTAACAATTAAGGAAATAGTTAATAGAAATGCAAGAAAAGTAACCTTGTTATGGACATCGATAGCTTTTGCTGGGATCTCTTTGTTACAATCCGGACAAATCACCCCACGACGACCACATTCTTCGAGGAGATGAAGTTCTAGAGCAAATTCACAATATTCTAGACATAAGATATATTTCTATAGATATAATTCTATAGATATAAGACTATATTTTATTTGTTACGTCCGAATCCGACTAGGCGATCAGATCAGATCTGATCCGGACATTCGGATCCGACTTGACGATCAGATCTGATCCGGACATTCGAATCCGACTTGACAATCAGATCAGATCTGATCCGGACATTCGAATCCGACTAGGCGATCAGATCAGATCTGATCCGGACATTCGAATCCGACTTGACAATCAGATCAGATCTGATCCGGACATTCGAATCCGACTAGGCGATCAGATCAGATCTGATCCGGACATTCGAATCCGACTTGACAATCAGATCAGGTCTGATCCGGACATTCGAATCCGACTAGGCGATCAGATCAGATCTGATCCGGACATTCGAATCCGACTTGACAATCAGATCAGATCTGATCCGGACATTCGAATCCAACTAGGCGATCAGATCAGATCCAAATCCGACTTAATCTTTTTTATAATTTTAAATACAAGTTCTATAAAAATTAAATCCAAAGTTTTACGGGGGCGGAGTGTTGCGTAGTCTAGCTTTGAACGCGCTTTTCTTGACACTGGTTTATGCTACAATGTGCGCTTAGGTATCAAAAAATAGCTGAAATTCAGGGCTATTTTTTGAAAGTACGGGTGCTTTGCAAAAAATGAAATACTAAAAAACTTTTGCGACGACGCGACTGTACGAGGGGGTTGGGGGTACTATTACAGTATTTACGGTATACAAATTTGCAAACCCTCATTCTTTTTCGCGTAGATTTGCCCGCAGCCTTGCTTGCACACGATTTCTCGGTACTCACACCCGAGTGCGTGCTTCTAAAAAGAGTACAGTAAGTTTAAATCAATAGTTTTAAATTCATTATCGATAGTAAATTCATTATTTTCCTTTTAACATCGATTATATCGCTAAATAATAGTATTTTCCTCACCTCAAGATCTTTTAGCACTCCTCTCCATGAGCAGCCTTGATCTTGCCATGAACATAGTACTCCAAGAGCCTGTAAATAGTAACATAGTACTCTAAGAGCCTGTAACTAGTAACATAGTACGCCAAGAGCCTGTAAATAGTAACATAGTACTCCAAGCGCCTGTAAATAGTAACATAGTACTCCAAGAGCCTGCAAGTAGTAACATAGTACTCTAGGAGCCTGTAAGTAGTAACATAGTACTCTAAGAGCCTGTAAGTAGTAACATAGTACTCTAGGAGCCTGTAAGTAGTAACATAGTACGCCAAGCGCCTGTAAGTCTTAGAAATTGTCGAATTTCCATTGAAATTTAGCAGATTTAAGTATTTTTAACATTTTGAACCTTTTTTTAATAAAACTAAAACTTTTAGACCTGAATTTTTCGCATTGTATTCTTTTCGAGTTTCCCCGAACCGATAGGGATCTCCGCGTTGCAAACCATGCAATTTTTGAGGCTAGAATTTGTCTAATAAGTGATTCAAAGTTTTATATTGAATATTAAAGTATTATTCAGTTATTAAAGACCAAACAAACTCACCCATTCAAACACTCTTGACAATAGAGATGACCACATGGGGCTTTTGTTGCTAAGCGGAGAGCCTGGAAGGGTATTGTAAACAGAATTGTCTCAAATTCAAATACTGTAACTACTAGACGTACAATCAATTCTGAAACCTGTTCACAGCATGGACAAGCGAGTTCATCAGGCAATTCCTTATCAAAGACGATATCCACATTGTTCACTTCTCCATCAATGAGATCTTTTGTTTGAGAAGGATCTCCATCAATGAGAGCGATTGGAGTGCGGGAGAGAGTCTGGATGAGTTGGGATAAAGAATGGCAAGAGAATGGCATGAGAATGGCAAAAGAATGGCAAGAAAATGCCAAGCGAGGCAGTTAGGTATGCCTATGCCTATTTCCTATGCCAGTTTGCCAGTTTGCCTGCGCAAGAATTACGGCTACACCTTTTCAGCAGATTTCATGCCAATCAATTCAAAAACCCCAAGTATTATATAGAGAATTGAAGCCTGAATTCTTGCCTACATTTCTGTACGAAAAGACCTTTGATTGGAGTATTTGCAGCCGATTTTTCAGACCCTCAAATGAGCCCGATCAGTCATCGGTCGATCAGTCACCGATCGATCGGTGATCAGTCGATCATCCATTTCTAGCTGTTTTCTAACTATTTCCCAGTTCATGAGGAACACACTCTAGTCTAATTCCTTACTTTATCAGCAATATGGTTTCCTATTTGACTTAGACCTTGACAAAAACCTTGACAAAAACCTTGACAAAAATCCAGTCTCGTAGTGCAGTGTGCAGCTTGCTTAACAGTGCTACTAGTCTAACTATAACTGGTTACGGTAAGTTTATGACTGTTTAGCAGCTATTGTTTAGCAGCTATGTTTAGCAGCTAACAAAGTTTACCATTGGTGTCAACGGGATATCGATCACAGCAGCTCCACTCGATGAAATGGGATGTGGTGGCAACATTTGGATGGGATTACCCTGAATATCAAACTGTTTAAAGTTTAAAGTTCAAATTTAAAGTTTAAATTTTAAAGTTTAAAGTTTAAAGTTGAAAGTTGAAAGTTTAGTTTCATGCTAATATCTAAATAAAAATTCTTATTTCTTCAAAAGTCTGGAGATTGAAATTTTATACAAAAACGGGTTGCTGGGAGGTTGTTTTTGTTGCTAAGCTTTTGCTGGAGTTGCTGGAGACGCCGAGATTTCATTTTTGACAAATCTTTGAGATTTGAGACAAATTTTCTGACTGATTCAGAATTTTTTGGCAAAATTGAGATTGAATTGAAATTTGTCATTTGAAAATTGAAAGAGAAAGGGTAGTTTTCGAAAGTTTTCACGTTTTAGGAAAAGGAACACATTTGATCTTGAGATCAAGTGTGTTCCAGTGTGACAATCGTTCAAATTGTCCCATTAAGATCTTTGTTATTCGATTTTCCCTGAAAATTTCCTATCACTGAAAATATTAGAAAGAACTGATATCAGATTTGGACCTTGCTTTGTCACATCTAAACAAGCTAAGCTTTTTGTCTTAAGTCAAGCGGCAAAAGCTATCCAGTTCAGTCGCTGAACCTGGAACTTCCTGACTTCAAGGATTGGCTTTGGATCAAGACTTGACGATCATTTGTTCATGTAAACATCAATTCTAGACGGGATGAGTCCTTTACTACTGAATTGTTTGATCCATTTGAGCGAGAAGTGTAACCCGGACCCGGGAAGTGTAGCCCGCACCCGGGAAGTGTAGCCCGCACCCGGGAAGTGTAGCCCGCACCCGGGAAGTGTAGCCCGGACCCGGGAAGTGTGGCCCGGACCCGGACAGATTGCTTGGGGAGAAGGGGGAAAAGCCCTGCGCCACGCCCCTCTTGAATAAAAGCCCTGCGCCAGACGCCGAGCGATTACGCGGCCGCGCAAAGACAGCACATAGAACACGCGGTCTCTTTTCAGGATTTCTTTTGTTCTGTAAACATTGCTCAGATGAGATCTGAAGCCAAAATTTTGTACTGAGGGGTTTTCGAGGTCGGCGAAGCGATTGGCGGGATCCATTTGTTGTATCACCAAGCAAAAATCTCTAATTTGTGATCTTGAGCCATTGAGCTTGAGCCATTCCGTATTTTGGCTTTAATTATCGGCAGCTGTATAACCCATAAGAATCATATAGCATTTTCACCAGAAATTCTCAATTTCGATTCGGGAAATTCTATTTAAGAAACGGAGCAAGCGGAGGGATAAATGGCCATTTGAAAGGGGCAATTTTCGACCCTTCATCCCAGTCTAACAGCTTTTCGCCAGCTCGCCAGCTCGACACCTCAGAAATTCATTTTTCACATCAATTTTATCAACTTTAGAAGTTTTAGCAGAAGATTTTGGTTTTCAAATCATTTTCAAGAGGTCATTTCATCAAGCTTTGGTTGTTTTTGTATGACGGGAGCTCGACTTTCGACCGGATTTGAATAGGTCGATGACGTGAAGATTGGCTGTGATGGAGCCGGTGGTTGTTGATAGCTGTAAAGGGAACAATTTTTTGTGCTCTTTATAAGCTTTATTTGTGCTTCTTGGTTTTCAGTTCACTGTTTCTCTTTGTCTACCTATGACTATAATCGATTGGTTGAGTGATCCTCCTTGGTTGTGTTGGTGGATTGATTCGGTTTCTTGGTTGCTCGTGCTCGTTTAAACGACCAATTGCCGTCGGGAATGCAAATGGGAAATGCGTTTAAACGACTATATTGGTTGAGTAGGTAAATGGAGAAGAAGAGGCACTCGGTTGTCAAGTTCGGTGTCGTTGAAAATCCTCGTTGGTTCTGTTCTGTTCTATCTTTTCATAACAAATGCTCAAAGTGTTTTGTGTTTGAATGGTAAAGTGTTGGGGAGAAGAAGTGTTCAATAAGTGAGTGAGGCACTCGGTTGTCACGTTCGGTGTCGTTGGAAAGAGGAAAGGTCCAGTTCAGGTCCGTTTGTCGGTCAGATTTCCATGGAGAAAAGAGTGGAATGGGAATGGAGGTGAAAAAGGAAAGGAAATTGGATGGAAATGGAATGGAAAGGGAATAGAAATGGAGGTGAAAAAGGAAAGGAAATAGAGAAAGAGCTGAGCAAACGTTGAAAACGAGAGAGGTGAATGAGAGATTTTGGCTTAAAAAACTTTTCTCTCCATTTATTCGTCTCTTTCTCGTCTCTTTCTTTTTCTCATCTTCTTCCCCAATGATTCTTTTCCTTTCTTTTTCCTTTTTTTCTCTCAAATTTCCCATCACTCACTTATTGAACACAGAAAAAGATAAATAATATCCGCATGTATACAATTCCTCTCATTTTGCTTCCTTTATTTCAATTTTATTCCAATTTTATTCCAATTTTATTCCAATTTCATTTCAATTTTATTTAAAATTCAAAATCTTTCATCAATTTTTGTCTAAAATTGAAATTTTTCATCTAAAAGCTTACAATTTTTCGTTTTTTTTAAAACCTTGCTTCACTTGGATTTCTCTTTTTGAAAATTTCGGGGGTGGAACAAATGCGACCTTTTTTTGCGCACCTGGACATTTGCGCACCTTTTTTTTGCTGAAAAATGCTTTAGGAAAGGTCGTAGAGCTTCGAAAATGTTCTCATAGAAGGGAATCGTATGCGTAGATTCCAAATTTCGACAAATCAGACCTCGCTGACACGTCAAATTTGGGCTAAAAGGCAAAAACGGCGGAAAAGCGTTAAGTTGCGTAGTTTTTGCCTTTTAGCCCAAATTTGACGTGTCAGCGAGGTGTGATTTGTCGAAATTCGGAATCTACGCATACGATTCCCCCCTAGGAAAACATTTTTGAAGCTCTACGGCTTTGCCTAAGGCCTTTTCCAACAAAAAAAAGGTGCGCAAATGTCCGAGTGCGCAAAAAAAGGTCGCATTTGTCCCACCCCCCAATTTAATTAACAAAATCCAAATTCCCTTCATTTTTAAGCTTTTTCCTTGAATCCTCAAAATCCTCAGCCTCAAAATCTTCTAAAAACTCCTCGATTCCCCTTTTCTTTTGCATTTTTAAGTTGACTTTTATTTGTTCATAAACCCATTCAAAAGATAACGCAAAAGTTGAACAAAAACAAGTTTTTTATATTAGTAAACATTCGAAATCAATCCAAAACTTGATAAAGATAAATAATATTGATAATCTAACTTGATAATCCAACTGTTTTTGATTCCTCTTATCTCTAAAAAAGATTCTCTTCAAGAAAAGTGAAAAATCTCTTGATTTCTCTCAATATTTGTCTGTTTTACATCAAGATTTTAAAGCAAATTTAAATAAAATTAAAAATAAAGCAAATTTGAATTCATTTCTACCTTTAAAAGTCAATTTAGACTTTATAAAAGATCACTTTGTCCTTCAAAGATCACTTTGTCTTTCACGTAATTAGTTTTACCATTGGATAAGAAAAATTGGATAAAAATTGGATAAGAAGAAACAATTCCTTTAGTCTAAAAGGTTTTCTCTTGTCTTTTTCTTTCTTTTCTTTTCTTTTTTCATTTCTAGCTGGTTCCATGTGGTTTTGTGCAAGGTGGAGTCCCCCTATCCGCAAATTTCTTCACGCTTGTCTGCCTTCAACATGTGGCCAAAGAAAGACTATAAAAAGCTAAATAGCTAACTTTTAAGAATGACACATTGAACATGGCCAGTCATAGACAAAACCGGCATACTTTGTGTCATTCACATTCACAATAAAGTCATTTTTGGCTTGGCTGCTGCTTCGGACTAGCTATTAGAGTGGGAGCGCTCACGTATCTTTGCAAAAATTGAAAGATTGTAAGCCTCAGACAATAATTTTAATATACTGTTCGAAAGCCCTGAATCTCCTCTACAAAATAGTGCATAAAGATTTTGAATTGGATTTATTATTGGGGACTTGAGGAACTTTTAAGTTGGAAGGTCAAAAACGATTTTCTGACGATTTTCTGGAAAATGTGTTTCTGGTAATAGCCATGCAATTCGTTTCATGAGTTTTTGCTGCCCCTACGGACCGAAATCCTTGGGATGAATCCAAAAATTCACAGCGGTTCCCTTGCACACCCTTTGACAGGCACTTGGGATCCCATTTCGACCGACAGAGAACCTGTCAAAATGGTCAAGATGGGCCGGGATTGGGTTCACCATTCCACTTGAACGGTTACTTAGCTTTTAGCTTACCCCTCAATCTCAACAACGCCACCACTCCATCGATATCGTTGTTCTGGTGTTGTTCGAAGCGCAACTGGTGGCTCAGGAATTTCTTGCATAGAGAGGGTCGTGATATGGTAAAAATCATTAAAAAACATCCAAATTTCCCGACCACAAAAAAATCATTTTCGCACCATACCTACCACCTTGGCCAATCAGCAATATTTTTACAATTTGACCCGAAACGGATATCCTCTTCGGAACACCCTGTAGTGTCGTTTCATCAGTTTTTTGCTGCCCCTGCGGACCGAAATCCTTGGGATGAATCCAAAAATTCACAGCGGCTCCCTTCAGCACCCTTTTACAGGCACTTGGGATCCCATTTCGACCGGCGGAGAACCTGCCACAATGGTCAGGATGGGCTGGGAGTGGGTTCACCATTCCTACAGCCAGAGTGAGAAGCGGTGACCACATGGGGCAGACAACGGATTGATTACCGGATGACCCAAAATGGACGCTTCCGATTAGAACGGGGAAAAGCGAACAATATCTGCTAACACCGTATGCCAGATCGAGCGCGATTGTGCTCGCGCACAGGGAACACACCGCGATCTTCTTTTTGGAATTTTAAATTTCAAAAACTTCAAATTTTTGAACAGAAAAATTGCACCCGGGGTTTTCGGGGCTGGGGAATCGCTTGACAGTGTTAGTTTTTATGCTTTTCTTATACAAAACCAATCTAAAATCAATGATTGCAATACATTTCCCATTGAAGAATGGTTCTAATTTCTCAAGTAATATCTCATCTCTTCTTTGTAGCTTTTGTTTTTCAATTTAAACGTCTTAAAAATCTTTAAACAGCAGCTATTCCAAGAGCTTTTGTACAACACTTATTTGCTGTGCCTTGAAATATGTTTATTTTTGAAAAGATATGCTTTCATTTCTATCACTAATATGTTAGCTGTTGACTTGAAAATTGTAACCGAAAGCACTCTGGGATGAAAAATCTGTATCCGTCATTAGTTTTTGAGCAACTTTAATCTCCAAGCCAATACGGTCATCACAAAAGTCTAAAACTTGGGTAATTAAACCGAATGAAATATCCATCCTACGGTTTTCTTTAAAAACTAATAACGGATTCGAATTTCGTTGACCCTGAAAACCCTTTGATGCAAATTTTCAGCCCAATTGGCCTGTAAAAAAAGTGCTAAATTCAGCTCAGCTCACGTACAGCTCAGCTCATGAACAGCTCAGCTCATGAACAGCTCAGCCCAGGTACAGCTCAGCTCACGAACAGCTTAGCTCACGAACAGCTTAGCTCACATACAGCTTAGCTCACGTACTGCTCAGCTCACGAACAGCTCAGCTCACGTACTGCTCAGCTCACGAATAGCTTAGCTCAAGGACAGCTGAGCTCACGGACAGCTCAGCTCACGGACAGCTCAGCTCACCTATAGCTCAGCTCACGTACTGCTCAGCTCACGAATAGCTTAGCTCAAGGACAGCTGAGCTCACGGACAGCTCAGCTCACCTATAGCTCAGCTCACGTACTGCTCAGCTCACGAACAGCTTAGCTCACGAACAGCTCATCGGTCGTCGCAAATCTGTTAACAAACGCTCCCTATCACACTCAATTCATCATTTTTGCAATAGTTAAAGAAATTTGTTTTAGCATAAGATGATTTTCTTTTCTAAAAGATCACAATTCAGAACTTTTACATCTTTTTCAAAAAAGGGTGGGCGATTTCAATTGATTCGGAGGAAATGCAATTTTCGGTTGAAAAGAAAGAAAAGAAATCACGACTTTTGCACAAATCTCTCAATTTTAAGAAAAAATCTCTCAATTTCTGGAAAAAAAATCGAGCAAGAAAGGTAAAAGAGATGAAAAGGTCAAATAAAAGGAAAGAAAAAAGAAAACTTGAATCATCCAAGTTTCCAAAGAAAAGTTGTACCTATTTTTTCGATTCCTATTCTAAAAACATTACTTAAACTCTGCAATTCCCGGTTTTCCGAATTTCCCAACTTTTTTCCTTCAATCTTTTCCCATAAACTTTTCAATTCAGATGACGATAGAGGTGTCAAAAGATGGAAATGCAGCGCTGACAATTGATGGAAAAGTTCAGCAAAGTTTAGGTGAACAATGAAAAATGAATAATAGTAAAGAAGCTGCCTGAAATTTGATTCAAAGTAGACTTCGGAAAACAAAACTTAACCAAAACCAAAACCAAAACCATAACAAAACCAAACCAAAACCAAAACCAAAACTAACCAAAACTCGCCAATATCTCGGGATTGGGAGGAGCTAGCGAAAATCTGTTTGCAGATTTGAAATCAGCGTCCAAAAATCTATCCCATAGGCTATTTTTTGTTTCGAAATTTCGAGGTCGTGTTTTGGTCCTTTTTTCGGCCGCGAGATTTTGGGGAGTGAGAAAAAGTGAAAGGCAAATTTGCATTTTACATTAAAATTTGCATTTTACAATTTTAAATTTACATGTTAATTTATATGCAAATTAAGCTTTGTTTTGTTTTGGTGTTTTGGTTTTGGTTTTGGTCTGTTTTGGTTTCGGTTTTGTTTGCCGAACTCTAATTCAAAGTACATTCCTGATATCTTCTCTTCAGACTTTGGAACCTCCGGAGAGAAAGACAATTTTCTGTCAACGGATCCCAATTCGCTTTTGCCGTCACAAAGGAGTCAGGTCAGAGATTTGATCGTATTTGTTCGGGATAAGATGCTCAGGCAGAATATTTATTAAAGCCCTTGGTTCAGGCAGAATATTTATTAAAGCACAGGAGGGTTTATATACCGAAAAGTTGAATGGGAATTGTTTTGAAATGTCTATGTTTTGGCTAGCTTTTTGGCTAGCTTATATCTGGGGAAATCGCGGAAAGATTTTGGAGGATAAAGGAGGATTAAGGGAACATTGATCGATAGATTTTAAAGAGAAATCAACTTTATCGGAAGAATTTCCGAACAGTATTTGACTCTTTGAGCTAAAAAGGCACCGAATCAAGCATGGCTTTTTGACTCAAGACCAAGTCCACCTCATAGAGTCGACAATGGAGATGTCGAATCCGTTTTTAGTTTTTGCAGAACGCTTCTCAAACGCGAGATATTTGGCATAGAAAATCGCTTTGAGGCTCCTTATAGGGAGCTCCTTAGGCTGCCATGCTTAGGCTGCCACGCTGCATTTTGAGCTCCTTATGAGAAGCTTTTGAGCTCCTTGAACAGCTGCTTCGATAGTCCAGTGAATAGTCTGCTAGACTGCCGAACCTATATCACATTCTTGTCCCCAAGTTCGAGTCCCACTCTCGCCAATCCCTATAAGAGATGGCTAGTCAATCAATCAATTATAAACTAGTCAATCAATCAATTAGTTCTAGTCAATCAATCAAATGGTATTCTCCTAATTCCAGGTTCCCGGTGAAGGTGGTTTCCTCGTTGCTGATGTCACTTCTCCACACGGGATTGGTCATCGTGTTGTCTTCAATCGACATCTAAACGTTTTTCAGTTCATTCTTCTTGAGTGAGTTAGAGATAAGCTACTAGTTGATGTTTGGAGTTGATGTAGAGGTTTAGAAAGAGTTCCCATTTTCATGACTTATAGCTTACAAGGAAATGGTCTCAGAAGTTGAGAATCGAATCGAGACGTCTTTAGAAGTTGTAGAAGCTGTAGAAACTCTAGAAGCTGTAAAAAAGCAAGAAAATTGGTAGATGAGGATTCGAATCCAATCCAAAGAAAGTTCCGTAGACCAGCACACTATCCGATAGACCACAGGAGCTGTCGGGGACATTGCTTGTGACGGCCTCATAAAGAGTCCAAAATGATTCTCAACTACGAGCTGGCACCATTCCCTTGTCAGCTTCTCCTAGCCAGCCTCGAGAAGTCTAGTCGTTCTGTCAGGGTGTGCTTTGTACAGTAAGCTACAATTTATAAAGCACACCCTAAAATCTCTCTTGTCAATCTCTCTTCTCCCTCAGCATGACAATCTTTCCTTCATAAAATCGCTCCTTTAGTTCTCGTACGGGTCTCTGTCAAAAAGCGTCTAGCAAGTAAGAAATGAGAAAAATGAAAGTGTTGTCCTTGATTGTTGTTTGTCTCCTTGGAAATGTATTGGTTTTGAATTTGTTAACAATTTTTTACCGGAAAATCCCTCATTTCAGCGGTAGCCGAAAACACACGGTCACCTTTCGAATCGATGAACTTTTGTGTGTACAAGACTATTCTGTGAAGATTAAATCGGGTAAGGGAATGAGAAGCAATAAAATACAAATATTTCGACTTTAGGTGTTCCCATTCTAACCGGAAAAGAACCAATTTCAACGAATACTCTCTTTTTCTACTTTGTTTTTCGAAAGGATAAGAAGAAATGGCGATTAAAGGTGATTGAATACGGATTAACACATTCATTGGACGGTATTTTGGACGTACAGTCGCGTAGTTGTTAACTGCTTTACTGAGGAATTAGTGAAGATCAAAAGATAAACTAAATTATAACACATTCATTCGATAGCCCTGAATCTCCTCTTGAAAACTAGTACAAAGTTACCGAGAAATTTCTACGAAATAAATAACAAATCCTTAAAAACGTGAGTTGAATATGTTAAATATGAGCAAAAGGGTCCAGAGCTGCTTTAGCGAACTTTTTGCTGAACCAGGCTTGCAGTTCAGGGTGTAACCCGCTTTAACCTTATCATCAGAGATGATTTTGTTTCAGGATAGCCAAGTAGCACAAGTTAAACGGGTTTCCCCAAAACGCTCACAATATCATAAGAAGACGAAAAATTCAGTATAGAGTCAACGCTCGTGATAACTAAACAGATTGACGATGGCAACACAAATATTGGCAAATTCTTTTCATAACGTTAGAGCTATATAAACAGAATTTAGAAACTTAAAAGTAGTTTAAAGTAGATCGGATCTATAATTTACGGTTTAATAAAAGAAAAAACAACGATACCCATTACAAAAACAGTGTGCACATGAAGAGAAACATCAAATATGTTACGGCCGAAGCCGATTTAAACTTAATTGTTTTGCCAACAACAACCTAGCCCATTTTGGCTCTAACTAGGGAACGATCAGATTTCGCAAGCGCGAATCCGAACCAAAACTATATGACTTACGTAAGTCGAACACGGGCAACACGATGGCGTTTTTAGTTTTTGCCCAAATACCTTAGATTTCTGTAAAATGAGTCAAAAGAAGTCAAAATCCCAAAGAATATTTTTTCGATTTGTTTTGTCTCTATTAGTCAATTTAAATTAGAAAATGAATATTTAGTCGTTAAAAATGGTTTTGGCTCTAGTTTTGCCCCAATAGTCGATAGCTTTGGTTCCATATAGTGAAGTACACTACAGAAGTGCGCACTTTGGAGCCCCGAAACTTGGCTTAAAACGCATTTTCCCAAGCGCTCGTTGTGTTTTTCGGAATCTACGCATAAAATTACCCCAGAAAAAGTGGTTTTGAAGAAAAAAAGAGTGCCGCCCCCCGCAAATTTATTATACCTAATTTTTCATCAAATGATACTAAATTTATAGGAAATTCTCAAGAAATAACTAGCATATAACCCAGATAGGCTAGATTACGTTTAAAGGCAAAAACAATTAAGTTTAGATCGGATTCGGACTTAATATTTATCCTTATTCGGCAAATGAATAAGTCGACCAGCAAAATTTACACCGAATAGAAAAGAGGGAAAATAGTACGGACAATAAAGGAATTTAGAGCAAAAACGCAAAGTGGGCGGAATGACAAACTATCATGAACTAGCTTCACGATAGGAAATTCAATACGAAAGATAGCAATCTGTCAGCAAATCCCGAAAGAAGAGGGGGAAACTCAAAAATCATTTCAAACACACACAAGTTCTCCCGAAAAACAAAAAATGAAATTTGTGGGGAGAAAATGAGACGAAAAAGCAACGTAAGAGAATGAGACAAAAAAGCGACGCAAATTAAATGCAAATAAGAACGCAAATAGGAAGGGAACGGACGCGACCTTTCAGTAAAGCTAGGCCAGCCAAGGCAACTAAATCTTGGCCTTTTCCCTTGCTCTGGCATTGCTTGACTTGATGATCAGTAAATTCTGACAATTCTGATCAAATTGTCATTCTTGTGTCAGTGACGAATTCAAACAAACAGTCCAAACAATGTCGCTTTTAGGAATTACCCGTTCGATTCGCGACTCCATCCGAGCGAAACTACTGGCAATCGATCATCACCGCCACATTACAATGTAAAAATAGCATATCTGATGATAACTATTAAACTGTTAAATGTTTAGGCATTCGCCAACGCCCGCACAAGCTCACCATCTTCGTGAATCCTTTTGGTGGAAAAGGGAAAGCAAGGCACATTTACAAGACACAGGTTTAAAAGTTAAAATTTATAAGTAAATGTAATAAAAAATCTAGGTTGAACCGTTTTTCAAGATGGCTGGCATTCGGTGTAATGTGATTGAGACACAGAGAGCGAATCACGCACACGATTTTGTCAAAGAGATGCCACAACATGAGTAATGTTTTGAGAAGTGTTAAGAACTGTTTTACCTTGTCAAAGTTGTTTTTTGTGTCTTAAGTTTGTTATTTAACTTGAGTCCAACCTCAACTTTAGATGGGAAGCCTTGGAGGGTCTTGTTTCTGTTGGTGGCGATGGACTTTTCAACGAGATTCTCTCAGCCGCCATTCAGCGAACACAGAATGAAGCAGGTAGAAACTACAGATAATAGAGATCTAACTAGTACCTAACTATTCCCATCTAGGCAAAGACATCAACTCTCCAACCGCTCCCCGTCTATCCACCCCATCATTCCGTTTTGGGATCATTGGAGCAGGCAGTGCGAACTCGATTGTCTCCACAGTGCACGAGACGGACGATTGGGCAACAGCTGCCGTGCATATTGCTATTGGTGAGTGAAGAGGGTTCTAGCCAGCAAAAATGTAAATCTCAGGTTCTGAATGCAATGTGGACGTGTGTACGGTGCACGAGAACGAGAAATTGTTGCGGATATCAGCGAACGCGATCTCGTATGGATGGTTGGGTGACGTGTTAGAGGACTCGGAGAGATTTCGATGGCTTGGACCCATTCGATATCAGTGGAGTGGTGGGTGATGGTTATGATCAGATTTGCATAACAGATTCACTCCTTTGTTCAGACTCACATCTCTCAATTTAGCTCTCCGAACAACAATCCGACATCCAAGGTACCGGGGGCGAGTGCAATTCTCATTAGTGCCAAAAGAGACACAAGATCCGAAGAATTCTTTGCCGCCGTGTGTTGGTGAATGTCCGATTTGTGAAGGGTTCGTCGTATTATCAATTTGTTACAGATTGAAAAGATCGATTAGACTGGCTCTCTGGACAGCCCAATATGTCCAAATTTTAGCAAAGAAACGGCTGGTGGTTACGACTTTCATTGGCAGGCTGATTTCACTCACGTTATCTGTTGTGTCATTCCGACGATCACCCCATTTACCCCCTATGGTTTAGCTCCATTCACGGGAATCGGTATGTGAAGTGAAGATCTTTTATTTTACGTAGATATCTCTCCGTCAACAGGTCACGGTAGATCCCTATCACGCCCATGAAACAGAACAATTCAATATCGTAATATCTCAATCCTAGATGAATCTCGAAAAGCCTGGTTCAATTCAGTTGCTTTGCGTAAGCAGTTTACGCAGATCTATTAAACATTTCCAGGTGACGGCTCACTCGATTTGGCGATGGTCCCACAAATCTCTCGGTGTCATAATATGCAATTCATGAGAAAAGTTGCCATGTACGGAGGAAAAGGGGTTAGTGAATGGATTTGAGATAAAATTTCACTATTACGTAGACCTAAAAGATTTCTGAAAACACTACCTACTTCAGCTATACGGTCTGGATCGATCTTTGAACGTTTTCCGGGTTGAGCGGTGGTCCTTTCAACCGAATATGAACATAAATGCAACGCCTGGTGTGTGGAATCTTGATGGAGGTTTGAGTATTTAAAATACCCATTGTACAGTGCTCTTTCAGAAATTCTCCATCAGCCAGCTGATGCGGCATTGCATTTCCGGTGAGTGAAGCTAAATTTGACTAAAGTCTACAGTGGTCGCTGTCCAATTGTCCATTTGTTGCTTCACAAGTTGTTCCATTAAACCGAACACTCCAATTTCAGCCTACATCCTCAGTTGATCTCGTTTTTCGGACGTGATGTGGCTGGAATCGAGCTTGCCAAGCGGAGTGTCATTAAAAGACACCGAAAATCATCTATCGTTTACAAATAACTATTCAATTTGTTGTGATTTCCGCATTTTGTTGAGATTATCGTTGTCCCAAAAACGTTTGACCAGTTTAACCTGTGGTACCCGCTGTGCTCACTGCCTAAATACATAATGTTGAAAAAATTATTTATAACATTGTCAAAAATAACCCGATGCAAAATAAATCCAAAACGAACTATTTCTAATGTTGAACCTAGAAATTGATTACAAAACTACAAATTAAGCACATATGTACACAAAATCCTACGACACTACTGCATTGTACATTCAATTGGAGCCTCATTCATGTGAAACATTCGAAGAAACTGATGACCTTGTAAGATTGAAGCATCGGACGCACCCGGTCCATGGATGCTCTTGAGTGCCTCGTATGGATTTTCATATCTAAAGTGAAAGTTTGGAAACGCTTAATAAATTATTGTACTGTTTAAAAATAAAACCCAAGGGTAACCCACTTTTCTTGACAGCGATATTCTTCCGCTGGCATTGGACCCCATAATCGAATAACATCCTCAATTCCTGACGTGGCAAAAATTGGCAATGTTGGATGAGGTTGCACGATGTTTAAAATGTCCGCATCAGCATTAAAGACTAAATCAACCATTCAAAAAATCAACCATTATTCAACTAACGTGAGTGAAGTACTCCCGCTTTTCGATCCCAAACAAATAGGCTTCCGCAATCACTTCCGGCCAATATATAGCCCTAAATAAAGTTGCTGTTCAAAATTTCTTTTTATTAGGCTCACTTGATTTCCACCAAAGAAGGCTGCTTCCTTTATGTCCGTGAAGTTGTTATGTTGGCCAATGTATCGTTCTTTGTAATCCCTAAATAGAGCCTACACCTTAATACCTAAATAAGCACAACAAACCTATTCTCGGCACTAAACGAATCCTCAATGCCTCTTAATTTGTCTTCAACTCGACGAATCGTGTTACTTTGTGGGAAAGAAACACTAAACGTACTATTTAATAAAACAGTGTGAATACCTTACCGATAAAGTCGGCAGGCCTGCGAAGCTAGTTTCCATTGTTTTAGATTCACCAACGCTCGAGCCAAACAAAATATAGCTTTTCGATTTTGGCAAGAGATCTTCATGGCTTCAAGTGCATCCTAAATAACGCATTTAAATTAAAGACTAAAACGTGTCAAAGCTAAACCTTTAAAGCAGCATAAGCATCTCCATCGCCGTGTCGCGTCAGTCTACTAAAGCCTCGCTCAGCAAGTAGAATTGATTGATCCGACTCTGAATAACGACCGGAGTGTATTTCCGTTGTGTAGGCGTCGATTCCTTCTATAAAATACAAGATAAGTTTAAAAATTCTTCTTTAGATTTTACCAAATACTCGTTTCTCTTCAATCATTTTGTTTAATCTTCGCGTACAAGCTAGCAGATCCGCTGATCCTTTGAGGTCTTCATGGGGACCAGTAGGGTTTGCAACCACCTAGAATTTATATAAGCACGTACTTCAAACTCATTTTACCTTTTCAACGGCATCCCATGTGCTTTCCGGTTTCTCTTGTGGATTTCTGATGTCAAAAACATAGACGGCTCGTCCTAAAATATGAATATCTAAAATTTATACAGCTGATTGTACCGCCCATGTTGACCAAAAGTTCCGTGCCAAGATCGTCGAATCCAACATGTGTAGGGTAGTGGGAATCGTCTGACTCGGCATCGAAATCACCTGGCTGTACTTCAATCATAGGCTTCGACATGTACCGTCGATCATAAACTGGCACTATCTAAAATATCCAAACTTTTTAGAAAGACCTATTTAAGTTACTTCACTTGTAGGTGCCACCGCCAAGAATTCTGTTCTCTCTGCGCAAACAGCCAGCGACTTGAACCCTTGTTCGTGTCGCAAAATCGTCGGCGCTTCGTACGTCCGAGTATCATGTTGTCTAAAATACTTATTACATTAAGCAACAAGTACTCATTACCTGATATGTCCATCCTCAGCTGCCGACCAGACGAGATAAGGTTCATCATTCGCAACAGCTAATCGTTTCACTCGTTGCCTGGCTTTCCAAACGTACGGCTAAAAATGCTTAACTAATTGACAATCAGAGATGTAAACTAACTTCCTCTTTGTATTCCAAATAATGCAATCTAACTGAACAGTCGGCAGCGCTTGTAACGAGAATTTGATCTCCCGAATGAGGAAGAAACTAAATCGGCAAATAAATCAACTTATTGAAAAGGGAAATAACACTTAATTTACATCACCTAACAGCTCTTACCTCTGCACCAAATACATTTCCCGTATGAGTCGTGGCGATTGATTTCACAAGTTCGCCTGCCAAATTCCAGATTTTCACAGTTTGATCATCAGAGCCCGAAAGCAAGAGTCTGAAAAGGGAAATTACCAGTGTAAAAAATGCGGTACAAAGCAGTTGGGGGGGTACCTAAAATTTTCCCCAAATGTAGTTTTTCTAGGGTAATTGATGGCGCTGATCACACAAAAAAAAAAAACATTTTAAAATTATTCTTTTTACATTTACTTTTACATAGGCGCCATATATTTTTTTTACCTAGGCTTTGGCTCCGTGCCTCTACCGCACCGAAAGCGCCCGTGTGACCTGGCTGCAGCACCTCGGAGCGCGACGGTCCCTAAAGCCGGAAGGTAGCGGGCTTTGTGTGTGGGTGGCGCCGATCGCCTAACGGCCAACATT
The DNA here is from genome assembly GCA_958450365.1 of Mesorhabditis belari. Classification (NCBI taxonomy): domain Eukaryota; kingdom Metazoa; phylum Nematoda; class Chromadorea; order Rhabditida; family Rhabditidae; genus Mesorhabditis; species Mesorhabditis belari. Next base: position 386,546 of record CAUEEP010000914.1, read on the forward strand.
GATAAGCTCCACAAACACAAAACCTGCTACATTCAGGCTTCTAGCAGACGGCGCAAATGCGACACAGATTAAGTAAATGGAAGTAACCGGTTATTAATATTGAAAAAATAAATAATTAAATTTTGTTTTTTTATTTTTTATTTTTTTAATCGGAAATGTTTTTTTTTCGTGATTAGCGCCATCAATTCCCCTAGAAAAAATATATTTGGAAAAATTTTAGGTGATCCCTCAACTGCCTCAGTACCAAAAATGCAAATTCTTACGTTCCAGAGCGATTCCATCGAAGAGTGTTCACACAGCCATCGTGACCCTGCAGAAGTAGAAAATATTTTTGAAGAAAATCACTTCAACAAACCTCAAGGACTTTTTCCAATCCAATCCTATCAATTAACGAACGCCAATCCTGATAGTTTTTAAAGACGTTACCGGCGCACCTAAAGAATAGATTTTAGAGGAGGGTTCATTACAAGAAAAATCACAATTCACGTTGCCGCAACAAATGAGCAGTCGATTGATCGAGTTGATTCATTTCGAAGTCGTCAACACATCTAGCATTCAAACTGAAAATATAGACAATTAGTAAATAAAGTAGAAGGTGGAACAAATCGAGAAACAATCAAAAAAAAGTTGAGAGAACGAAAAGTCGTAAAAACTTCTAAAGAAGAAAGTTTAACCAGAATTAAGATATTCAGCTGAGAACTTACTACTTCAAAGGTAGAATTCGTTGTTGTGGCCTTTCATTTGGATTCATTTTTACGAAGAAAAAGGAATTGTTACAAAGTCGTTGGTCACATCATTAAACCACTATCCTTCAATAAATACCCGTTTTATAAGTTTTGTCACTGGATTAAATTGAGAAAAATTAGTATTTTTGAGCTTTAATGCTCCGAGAAGAGTTTCTTTGTGCAATTCTATCAGCTGTTTCTTCCATTACAATTTTGCCCAAATCCAGCGATCCGCTCGTACTGCCTCGTAGCTCCACCTTTAAAGTTTTCCTCCACGTTGCTTTTGTTTGAATTTTCTTTTGTTTATTTCCTGCTTTCAAGCCTTAATTTTTAACTAGTTAATTTTCGATGCTTACAACATTTTTAGAGCATGGGTCAAGGCGAAAGTGTGCCGATTCCAGGCGGTGGAACCGAAGGATATCACGTTCTTCGGGTAAAAAATTTTTCTAATTTGCTTTTCATCAAGTTTTTAGGTTCAAGACAACTCGCCTGGACAGTTTGCTGGCTTGGAACCATTTTTCGACTACATCGTCAGCATTGGGAACACCAGATTGGTTTGTTGCTTGGATATATTTAATATTAAGCTGAAATGGTTGATTTAAATTGGAAAAAGGCAGCACTAATAAGAGAATTTGCTAAAAATTTTTGAGGTTACAGGATAAAGACAATGACACGATGAAAGAAATCTTGAAGCAACACATTGAGAAACCGCTTGAGCTCACTATTTACAACAGCAAGACGCAAACGGTTCGACAAACTAGCATCACTCCATCGAATATGTGGGGAGGACAGGTAGTTTTCAGGTGTTTTTACTAAATGACCCGATCGTTAGGGATTGCTCGGCGTTTCGATTAGATTCTGTTCTTTTGATGGTGCTTCTCAACATGTATGGCATGTTCTGACAGTCCAACCGAATTCTCCTGCTTCAATTGCTGGTGACTTTTAAAAAATAATTTTGTGTTTTAATCGTAATTTAGGACTCATCTCACAAACGGATTACATACTTGGGTCCGAATCGGTGCTAAACCATGCAGATGACTTAATCTCTTTGGTTCAAGTGAGTTCGTGAAGTTAAATTTTATTTTTTTTAAATTTAGGTTCATGCTAATGAATGCAAGCCACTAAAGCTTTACGTCTACAATGTAGATGCAGATGTCGTAAGAGAGGTTGAGAAATATTTGAGCTTCTTACCTATCTACTTTTTTAGGTGACTTTAACACCGAATTCTGCATGGGGAGGCGAAGGCTCTCTTGGTTGCGACATTGGTTATGGTTACTTGCATAGAATTCCTATCTCCACTGAAAGGTTTGTTAGCAAAACTTTGATAATGCATGAGGTTATTTTCAAATATTCCTTTTTAGACCAGCTCGTAAACTTCCACCCATGCCAGCACAATATGCTCAACAAGCACCGACTGCTCCTATTCCACCACCAGCTGCTGGATTTACAGGGATTCCACAGATTGATCAAGTAAGTCACTTTTAAAACTGAAAACAATTACCTCTCATACTGAAAAGGAAGTAATATTTTTTAGGTTATGCCTAATCCAAATTTGCCGTCATTTCCAGATCCATCTAAATTTGCTGCTAATATTCCTCAGGTCTAGCCTCAAGTTTCTGGTTTATTATTGTAATTTTTAGTCTTACGCAAGTTCACAACAACAGATGCCTGTGCCGGTCTCTACTAATGCAATTTATACTGCTCCAGTTCTCGGATATCCTGTTGATCAAGTATACTAGCACGTTTTAAACAAAGATTATTTGGTTTTAGCTTGCTCAACAAGTACAAAAGATTCAATTTTCTGGACATTCAACACCAGTGCCACCACAAGTAGAGGTAAATAAGATTACCAGCTTTTTTAAAAAATCATTTTTTTAGGCACCATGCAATGGGCACAACGGCCATAGTCACGATGATAATTCGGGTCATGGACACTCGCACGATCAGGGTGGCCATGGGCATTCGCATGATCATAGCGGACATGGACATTCGCACGATGACGGAGGGCATGGCCATAGTCACGATCATGGATATCAACATGTGAGAGTTTCAGAATATTTCTTTCTTTTGATTTTATTTATTTTAAATTTTTAGACGCCTTCGCCAACACCACAAGTTCAAGCTTATGCACCTCCACCTACTCAAGCCTTTGCTCCCGCTCCATACAACGTGAACACACAAGCAAGTTATCCGGGTCAAAGGTACGGTCAATTAGTTGCAATTTTAAAATGCGTTTTAGTTACACACCTCAGCCTCCAACAACGTATGCACCTCCGACATATTATCAGCCACCAGCTCACACTCAACCAGGCTATAACAGTAAGTGTCTTTTTATAAAAAAATTGTTTTTAAACATTGTTATGTGGAGTGTTTCGAAGCATCTAAATAAAAGATTTGAGAAGTACTTATTTGTATGATTAAATTTTAGCCGTGCCTTCTGCTATGCCGGCTATGTTTTCTGCCCCACCAGCTCCAACTCAATTTGCGCCTCCGCCACCAATTTCGTTCCCGATGCCTTCGCTTTCGTCGATTGGAATCAGCAACCTTGCCGCGCCGCCACAAAGTGCTTACCCTCCACCTACGCAACCAGGTTTTTTTTTGAGTTTTGATCCTATCCTAATCCAGGTCATTTAGGTATGATGCCACCTCCACCTCAAGCAGAATACTATCAATAAATTGAGTTACTCTGATAGAGATTTGTGTGGTTGTTGACTGTGATTCATTTTCTTGTCTTATTTTCCTCGCTGAAGTTGGTTCATAATTTAGATGCCAAATTTTGCTTCTTATTTTTTTTGTAAGTATGTGATTCCATTAATTTTGGCGATGAATGTGTCTTTGAAAAACTTATCGATTTTGCATTATTTATTAAATTTTCTTTGGTGAATTGATAACGTTTCGTTTGAATAAATGGTTTGACGGTATTTTAAAATAGCACCAGCAGTTAGTTTTCTAATTTTATCTAATTAGCAGCAATTAAGCACCTCTAGTTATTGTGGGTTTTTTTAACTTTGTAACAAACGTTTCTAGGTCTTAACTGCCAAGTCAACATGACTTCAATTGAGATCGAAGCTGCTGAGTGGGTTATTTTAAGAATTTTACCATTTGCGAATTTTAGTGTCGTTCGGCTCATCGAGCAGTATTTGAAGGAAAACAATTTGATGCGTACTTTAAATACTTTGCAGGTTTGCGATTAACAATAAAAAGTTATTTACAACTTTTTTAGGAAGAAACAAATATTTCGTTAAACACTGTCGACAATCTGGACAATTTCTCGCACGAAATTGGAGCTGGTCATTGGGATTCTGTTTTAAAGGTTTGCCTAATGGTTTTGTTGAAATTTGAGCTATTTTATAGATCATTCAACCATTGAAGCTTCCCGCTAAAAAGTTGATTGACCTCTACGAGCAGGTTTTATATAAAATGGTTAAGCAACTTGAACGTTGAACGCTTCAGATGGTTCTTGAGCTTATCGAACTACGCGAACTTGGAACTGCGCGATTGATCTTGCGTCAAACAGATCCCATGTCGTTGCTGAAACAAAGTGATATTCAAAGGTTTGGTTGCATTGGCTAAATTGACCAAGAAGTGCATAGGTATACTCGGCTTGAAAATCTGATGGCTAGATCTTACTTCGACGCTCGGGATGTGTATCCAGATGGAATGAATAAAGAAAAACGGCGATCACAAATTGCTCAATCTTTAGTGACTGAGGTATTGTTGATTTAAAATGCAATGAATGTATATTTTTCAGGTCAATGTTGTTCCTCCTTCTCGTTTACTTGCTCTGCTCCAACAATCACTCAAATGGCAACAGCATCAAGGTCTACTTCCACCAGGTAAATTGTTTTTTTAACTAGAATTTTTGTTACGAACAATTTTTAGGTACGAGGATCGACTTGTTTAGAGGAAAGGCGGCAATGAAGGAGCAAGAAGAAGAACATTACCCTACTCAACTTTCGCGTCAAATCAAATTCGGAAACGGTACGATTTATTTTTTTATTAATCTTTATTAATTTTGTTATTAAATTTTTATTTGCATTATTAATCCTAGGTACAAATAAATTTTTTTTAGATTCCTATCCGCTATCCGCTACATTTTCCCCAGATGGGCAGTTTCTCGTAACTGGCTCAAAGGACGGTTTCATTGAAGTGTGGAACTTTATGAACGGAAAACTTCGCAAAGATTTGAAATATCAAGTTTTATTTTGTTTTGAATTTCCTATGTTGATTAATTATAGGCGCAAGACAATTTGATGATGATGGACACTGGTGTTTCTGCTTTGAGCTTTAGTCGCGACTCAGAAATGCTTGCATCGGGATCAATAAATGGCCGAATCAAGGTAAAACCCTAGTAAAACGTATAAACAAAAATTCTTAAAGGTCTGGAAAATAATGACTGGAGAATGTCTGAGACGCTATGATTCCGCGCACTCTGGCCCAATAACAGCGCTACGTTTCTCCAAGGACAATTCGCACGTTCTTTCGGGAAGCAATGATACGATAGTGAAGTAGCTTGACTTTTGAAGCTATTTACAAAATACGGTTTCAGAATTTTTGGCCTGAAGTCTGCAAAATGTTTGAGGGAATTACGAGGACACACATCTTTTGTAACTGACGTCCGGTACACTGAAGAAGGGCACCTGGCGGTAAGTTGTTATTTGGATTTTGATTGATTTAATCATGCTTTAGTTGTCATCCTCTGCAGATGGAACTGTGAGAGTGTGGTCTACCAAAACAGGCGAATGTCAAACAACTTTCCGCGTCGAAGGTTAAGTTTTTTTTTAGTGGAAGACTGGAGCTTTTTAAGGTGATGTACCTGTGCATAGTATCGTTCAAATGCCAAAAGACCGATCAATTTGTTGTGTGCAACCGCAGCACTCGTATTTATATTGTCAACTTGCAAGGACAGGTTTTTAATAGCTTTGAGCTTTTGGTTATATAAAATTTTGCGGGTTGTTCGAACCATGAACTCTGGAAAACGCGAAGGGGGAGAGTTTGTGGCACTTGCAATCTCAGGACGAGGAGAATGGGCGTATGCGGTACGCTTAACTTTAAATACCTGATGTATATTTTGCTTAGGTTGCCGAAGATCGAACACTATACTGTTTCTACACTCTTACCGGCAATTTAGAAAGCACAATACCGGTATGTTTTCGTGTACATTTTACATTTTTTAAAAATAACTTTATAATCAATGCAGCATTGTATACTTTAGGTCGCTGATGCAACCGTTCTTGGAATCACCCATCACCCACATCAAAATATCATCGCAACCTTTGCGGAAGATACTCAACTGAAGCTATGGAGAGATTAAGCGCAACTTCTACTCAAATCTCATAAAATGGTCTCAATTTTACTATTCGCTAATTATATATCTTGTTTCACTTTGAGTTTTAATTATACTATTGTTGATGTTCCAATTCTATTCTCTTTGTGTTAAAATTTTTTTTCTTGACCGTTGCCAGGTTCGTCATTTCTTATTCATTCAAACCATGGAAAGTATCGTTATTTATTTTTGTTGCGAGAAGTAGAATAAACCATCTTTTATTTCCTTTTGTCTTGGCGAAGTTTTAATAAACCTGATGTTATTGTATTATTGTTGTGTCGTGCTCAATAGTTTTGCGCTCGTACCTGCCTTTTTCAAGCGGTCCTACAATTAGATTCATGTTTATTTTCTAGCACCGCCTCTTCCGAAGAGTTTCGATTCGCAAACGGTTCCATCTTCTTGGCCGGACTTTGGGTTTGTATTTTTTTCTATTAAATCTCAAACAAATATTGAAAATACAATGAATCTATTTGGTGATCCTTTAGTCGGCTCAGCATTTAAAACATTCGAGTTTTTAATTAGGGCAGTGGTATTGTATCAACATCGAATACGACTTTTTCGACTTCATTTTGTAAAAAAAGATTAGTTGTAGTTGTATTTTCTCGAGAATTTCAAGATTTTCTATCCCCATTTTGGAATCAGGAAATTCGAAGGAGATTAATCTAGATGAGATGACGGAAAAAAAAGTCCATTTTCTTAATCCGATAGTGAAAAGGAGCATTGGAGCAAGAAAGGCAGTGCCGTAATCGATTTGTTTGATTTGTAAGACCCTCCTTTTCTCCGCAGTATTTTTTTCATTTCGCATTCCGAAAGTAGCTGTCCTTTTTATTAGACTTCGAGTTTACTTGGCAGTCCTGAGGATGGCTAATCAATTCTCCAGAATTGAAAAATTTGCAAAATGAAATGATCGAAAACTCACCACCAATTTCCAGATTTCCAGTTAGACAACTTTTTTAAAACTACTCGCCACTATTTTGTTTTTCCAATTGTTTCCGTCCCGTCCATTGCTGTGTAATTCTGTCTATTGGTTCCGTCAATCCGCAATTATCTCTGTTCCCACTCCTCGCTGCCTAGTTGCGCATCGGTGATTTTCAACGAGAGATTTCACTCCCATTTTTTTGATGAAGTTAGCACAAATCAAATCCTAACTCTAAAAAAGACAAAATTCTGTCTAGACAAAATCGATATCATTTTTCTAAAATCACCTGCCTTCTTTGTTCGCGACTTGTGAATAGGCGTAATATTATTATGCGACTTCATTAGCGATTCGGGTGAGAAAAGAATCGGAAATTTCAATTCAACATTTCCGCCCTTTTGCCTTTCACATTCCCTCAAAGGAGCTTTTTTATGTGTGCACACGTGGACGATTCGCGCTTCTTTTTTGCCCTTTCAAAGAAACGCACGATCGTTTTAATAACTTTTCGGCTTTCACATCATTGTTTTTTAAAAAAGAATAAGCAGATACTTTTTGGCCTACTGCAAATATTCGTATGCCCTGGACTTTGCCTTTTTCAATGCTTTTCATTTCCCACAAGTTTCTGCGTCATTTGGCTATTCTTTTCGAGCGGGCAACCCGCTTTCCGTTTTGCGGAAATCGCCCTAAAAGCCTCGCTCCAACGCTTACCACCTTCGTCGTTTTTTCTGATGGGGTGAAGGCAGGCAGCTCCTCGAATGAATGGACCTATAGTGGTTGCAATTTTGAATGCATTGTTGCAGAATAGGGATTTGGCTTTTTGTTCCATTAAAATTGTTTTTCAATAAGTCACTAAAGTAAAAATTTCGGACATAAAATGCGCTTTATTTTTAAACTTTTCAGTTTTCAACAAAGTCCAATTCTCTCAAAACCAGTCAAGATAAGTGATTTGCAAAACCACTCCAATTCCAACTCGTCACTATGATTGGGGTGCAATTCAAATTTTACGAGCGGCACTCACCGCCGTGACTCTATGAATCGAACTCTAAATCTCTTTCATTTTCATTCGCGTAACATCGTGTTTTCGAAAAGCAAAGCAAAAATTTCCCATAATCTCTTCTGTTCATGTAACTTTTTGATCCTGCCACGATTTTTACACGCAACGGGACATAAGTAAACAATTTTTCCTTTTCATTTTTGTTCTTGCTACTTCTGTAAATTGATTTGCCAAGCAAAAGTGACAAACACATTTACTAAAATACTGTGAAAAAATCTTTAAACAGCCCGAAAAGTCAACATCCATTCTCGTGAATTCTCATGTTACATGCATGAATTCAAGTCCGCTTTTTGCCTTATGCCTCGAATTTGCCTATTGGATTTCATTTTGAGATGGACGAGTTTTTGACTTTATGAAATAACTATTAAGGCATTTACGTCGTTTCGAATAGGTGACTGCTAGAGTATTTCCTTCGACGCGGAGCTTATTTTCAAGCCAAATTAGGATCTAGTCTTTTGCTCGACCGCTCATTCATTTATGCGATAATTGGACGGACTAGTAGGAGCTTTATTTAGGGTTCTTTGCTGCTTCTTGGGAAAAAAGGCAAATAAAAGTGTGGTTGGCGAGTCTAAAATTGTTTTTATTTGTTGCCCTTTCGAAAGGCTTTGAATTCTATTTCCAATTTAATTACGTGGCCGTTTGATAGCCCCTCACTCACCGCCCAAAACTTTAGTCTAACCCGAATTGTCAAATAATGCTGCACTGCCAAAATTCAAGCAATTTCTCCTTTTTTAGATTAGTTCCTAAGTTAATTTTTGCGAGATGAATTATTGAACAAGTCTGGGTCTTACCTTTTAGTGAGAAGGCCAATTTTCGTTGCTGCCCAACGCGCAATGTAATTTATTTGATTTGCCTCTCACTGCTCTCAACGAGGAACTTTGATATTCCTTTTTTCTATTTTCCACTTTCTTTACTTCTTTCTTAACACAAATTACAACTTTCAGAAACCCCCAATGTAGCTGTATTCTCTAACTTGGTCAACTAAAAGTTTTGGTTGTTAATAACGTAAAAACAAGCGGATTTATTTTTAAAATGCCAGAGCCGACTGCTAATGGATCATCAGCGAATGGCGAATCGCCAAATGTACACAAAAATGTAATCGAGATTCAAAAACAATGTTATTTTAAGCAAGATAGATATTCTTTATCTTGACTTAACTTTTTGTGCAAATCAAGAGTACACTTTAATTTAAGGACAAGAACGCACCTCGTCCAGTCTCAGCACTTTTTCGAGTGGAAGGTGGAGGAACTGTGCGAACGGATTTGGGGAAAAATATTGGAGTGAAGGTAGTCTTTGCGGTATTTTGCCAAAGTATAATATCAACGCTTTTAGACGGGTGGAGCGGCCGAAGATATGGTGATTGAAACAATCACAGCCGAGAATGCGAGCGCCCACGAATTACAGGTTTTTATTTTTTTACTTTTCTAAATAATAATTTATTTTCTCAAGAGAGAACCCTACTTTTTCACTATTCAGGTAAAATGAGTGCCTATTTTGTTACATCCAAATGAATTATCCCCTCTTTTTGACTCCAATTCTTTTTTATTTCAATACTTTTCAGGAATGTGTTGGGATGCTACGTTCTGATCCAGTAGCGGGTTTATCATCCGCTGAGGCAACAAGAAGGCGGCAATTTCACGGTTTCAACGAATTCGAAGTCAACGATCCGGAGCCAATATGGAAGAAGTACGTTGAACAGGTTAGTTCTTCTTAAAATTTTTCAGTAAATCTGATTCTAGTTTAAAAACCCCCTCATCTTACTTCTCCTCTCCAGCGCCATAGTCTCCATATTGATGAAACAGTTTGACGATGCAATTTCCATAACGGTAAACTATTTAATTTTTTTCAGACAAGCATTGTTTTTGCAGGTTTCCGTTGTCATTGTGGTGACTGTAGGATTCATTCAAGAATATCGCTCGGAAAAGACTCTGGAGCAACTATCCAAACTTGTACCACCAGCTTGTCATGTGTACGTTATCTTCTTTCAGCTACTTTATTAATTATTTTATAGATTACGAGATGGAAGAGAGCACGAGATGTTAGCTCGAGAATTGGTACCAGGGGACGTTGTGTTACTCAATACCGGAGATCGGGTTCCCGCTGATGTTCGATTGATAGAGGTAAACTTGTTACATATTTTATCAGAACAATGTAGTTGAAGGTTCTTACTAAATTTCTCTCCTCTCCTCCTTACCAATCTCAATTCAATTTAGGCTAGTGATCTTCAAATCGACGAGTCGTCTCTTACGGGTGAAACCGAGCCGAAACATAAAGTTACCAATGCAATTCCAAGGTTGCATTGAATATAGCTTTAGATTATTAACAGACTTTTAAGGCAAAGTAATGGTGGCCATGTCGAGCATATGGCTAACGTGGCATTTATGGGGACGTTGGCTTGTTCGGGTCGAGGAAGGGTAAGATTTAAAAAGGTGCTGATTAAAATCATTTAGGGTCTTGTAATTGCAACGGCATCTAGCTCACACTTTGGCGAAGTCTTCATAATGATGCAAGAACAAGAGGTTTAGCCCGTTTTAAAGTTGTACAAATTTCTTAGTTTAGTCTCCGAAAACACCCCTGCAAAAGTCTATGGATCATCTCGGTAAACAGCTGTCGATCTACTCATTTGGTCAGGAAATTTAGTTTTCATTTTCATCGTAAAATTTTAGGTGTCATTGGCTTGATCTTCGTGATTGGTCTAGTTCAAGGGCGGAACGTTCTCGACATGTTTACGATTGGAGTCAGGTAACTTTGTTTATGCAAACTGGTAAACTGTGTTTTAGTCTTGCTGTTGCCGCGATTCCTGAAGGATTACCAATTGTTGTGGCAGTTACATTGGCTATCGGAGTTATGCGAATGGCAAATCGACGAGCTGTTGTCAAGAAAATGCCGGCCGGTAAAAGAAAACAGAGGAAAAGTCATTGCTAGCTATGGTTTTAGTTGAGACACTTGGATGTGTTACTGTGATTTGCTCAGACAAGACGGGGACACTAACAAAGAACGAAATGACTGCAGTCGTTGTTGTTACAGCAGAAGGAAGACGAGCTGAGGTAAAGTTTTCAATCAAAATTTCCTTTTTTTTTCATTTTTCTTAGCTTCAAGGCTTTAGATTAGAAAGAGAATTTTGAACGAATGGGTTCAGATAAAACTACTACTTTGCAATTGAATACATTTTAGGTGACGGGTCTTGGGTACAGCCTCGATGGCGGAAGTTGCACTTATGAGGGTCAACTCGTGTCTGGTTGGAGCCACCCGGAAGTCTCGGCTATCATTGAGGTAATAAAATGCACAATGCAAACAAGAAACACAAGTGAAAGACACAGAGCACGATTTATTGCCGACAAATTTTGGCTGAGCTTTTATAGAAAAGTCGACGTTGGTAAATTGAGGACCGGTGCCAGCGTTGAAGATGTCGATTTATTAACCCATGTAGGCGGAAACGTCATTGCAGGGACGGGTGCCAGCTGAACAAAGAAAATTAGCAGGTCTACGGAAAAGGGTGTAAAATGTAACAAAAATTAAAACTCACCTCTGTAGGGGAGAGTAGCTGGATTCACTTTGCTGATTGTAGCAACCAGTAGGCATACTCCTCACCAAAGAGAAAAAATCGTGACTCGTAAAAGATACAGGTAACGTATACATTTTTAAAAGTTTAGACCATATACCCTAGTAACGCTAAACCAAGAAAAGGCTCAAATAATAAAATAAATGAAAGCCTACGTTAAATAAAATTACGAATCGCAAGTAAACGAACAAAAAGCAAAACAACAAGACCGCAAAACAAACATATCAAGCGTATCCTCCACCGCCTCCCTGATTCTTGTGAATGGCGCTTTTGTCGTATCCTCCAACTTGTCGTATACCGATTTGTCGCCCATTGATTGGATTATTTGGATGGAATAAATACTGCTCAAAGTTGCCGCTTTTATTTTACAGATAAATGTAAATTTGCCCCTTTTCAGACGAATTTGCGTGACATGTGCAAATTTTAGTGGACTCACTACCTACATACATAACTGCAAATACAAAGATCCATTAAAGAAATCTGATATTTCAACACCACTTTTCTTCTTTCAGGCTGGAGCTGTTTGCAACAATGCAGCGATAGTGGGCGAAAGTGTAATTGGTCAACCAACTGAAGGAGCGCTTGTGGTTTTAGCCAAAAAGGTGAGTTACTTTTAAAGAGGTTTGTGTTTTGTCAAACATTAGCAAGTTGATTTGTATGTTTGATTTTAGGCTGGTCTCGAATCTTGTCGTCTAGCTTATACTCGCCAAAAGGAGATTGCATTTACGCACGAAAACAAATGGATGGCTGTGCAATGTATCAATCAGCAGGTTTCTAATCTTAATGAAAGGCTCTTTATCACTAAATTTTAGGGTCAAATCATGAATTTTTGCAAAGGAGCAACTGATCGAATCATCGACATTTGTGACTCGTATTTATCAGCAGACGGGCGACGAATTCCGTTGGACCCACAGACAAGGAAAAGAATCAACGATGGAGCTTGTGCTGTTGCTAGTCAAGGCCTTCGGGGTAATTTTCAAGGCGGTAATACTGTAATTCATAAAATTTAGTACTTGGATTGTGCAGGGGTGAAAGTATGCAATCACTTCAACTTCTCGGAATGGTTGGAATGTGGGATCCTCCGCGTCCTGGCGCCACAGAAGCAATCGAAGTATTAAATCAAATAATTTTTTGAACTCTTGCTTGTTCAGGTTGTAAAATCATCAGGAGTCGACGTTAAGCTAATCACAGGAGACAGCCGAGAAACAGCACAAAGCATTGGTGAGTTGTTTTTAATTTGTTTCGAAAATCATCTTTTTATTGCAGGAGAGCGTCTCGGGATTCATTCAACGTCGGATATGTGCCTTTCCGGACAACAAATTGAACAAATGAGCGAACATGACTTGGAAATGGTGATTCGTCAAGTAAGTTCGCTGTGATTTTGCAGCTTCAGCGCTTATTTTAGGTGACCATAATCTATCGGGCGACTCCGCGACACAAACTGAAGATTGTGAAGGTACTGCATTACTTTTGTCAGCTAGCTCAAATTTCTTTAGGCGCTACAAACATTGGGCGAAGTGGTGGCAATGACCGGTGATGGTGTGAATGATGCAGCTGCCTTGAAGAAAGCTGACATTGGAATAGCAATGGGAATCAGTCAGTTTTTTTTTTGCAAGATTCTGCGCAGAAATTATCTTTCAAGAAAAATAAAAAATAAAAATTTATTAATAGGTACCTATTTAAACTTATCGTGTCTAGGTGGCACAGATGTTTGCAAAGAAGCGGCCGACATGGTTCTCTGTGATGACGATTTTTCAACTCTTGAGCACGCGATTGAGGAGGGAAAGGGCATTTACCACAATATCACAAACTTTGTTCGCTTCCAGCTATCAACGTGGGATTTTTATAATTTTTTCACAAATTTTCAGGTCAAATTTCACAAATATAATTTTCAGCTCAGTGGCAGCCCTTTCCCTTATTGCAGCGTCAACGATCTTTCACTTTGAGAACCCTTTGAATGCTATGCAAATTCTTTGGTAAGGAGTTTGTTGCGATATGTTTTTGAGAAGATGTTTGAGACAAATCATTTGATTGATATATTAGGGTTATTAATTGATAAGTTGTTGTTTATTTCTTCATTTTATTAAAATAAATTCCAGGATCAATATTATCATGGATGGCCCACCAGCACAGAGGTTTTAATTTAAACATTACTTTATTTACAACGAATTTAGTCTCGGCGTTGAACCTGTTGACGCCGACATTATTCGCCAGAAACCCCGGAACACAAAACAGCCGATGTTGAATGGACGCCTGATTGCACATATTCTTTCATCTGCCGCTATCATCGTGCTGGGCACGCTCTGGGTCTTCTATAAAGAGGTTAGTGGGGTTTATCTTGTTAAAGAAGTGTTGCTCTTGATTTAGGCAAAGCTCATAGTGTTATTAATTTTTAGATGTCAGCTGACAACAAGATTACTCCGCGGGATACGACGATGACGTTTACGTGTTTTGTGCTTTATGGTACTTTTTTATTCCTTTTAAGAAATTATGTTTTATGTTTAGATATGTGGAATGCGCTCTCTTGCCGAAGTAGTCGGAAAATGATTTGGGAGATTGGTCTTTTGAGGTTTGTATTTGAACGCTATTTACTTGTTAGCTAGGTCAAATCAGAGTAAATATCTTTTTTTGCAGAAATCGAATGTTCTGTTTGGCCGTCTCGGGGTCGTTGCTTTGTCAACTAGCAGTCATCTATTGGGCTCCACTTCAACACGTTTTCCAAACTGAGGCACTCTCCGCTTATGGTTGGGTTTTGTTGCACAGAATACTAAAACCGTATTGGTCTTTAAACTAGAATTATTTCATTGTACTTTATTTAGACCTGGTTTTTCTCACCATTCTCTCGTCGTCAGTATTTGTATTCAACGAGACAAGGAAATACATCGAACTTCGACACGGGAATGAGCTCCCGTCGGCAGGAAAGGGAGATTTTGTTCCCACAGACATCAAGACGACATGATTCGAGTGCTAGGTTTGATTCTCCATTTTAACTGCTCAGTACCCTCGTTTTTCCTAGTTTGTTATGGCCACTCGTTTCAGTTCATTTATGCTCGATCCCCCTTCTATAATCATTGAGTTCTCCATCTTACAGGTAGCCACCAAATCCTAAGTTTATGTGCATTTCTCTCCGCATGTTGCCCAAAGCCCTATGCTAATTTATCTTTGATGATCGTTGCTTTATCTACACTTGGCATAATTTCATAATTGTTGTGATGAAATAAGCAAATTGATAAAGTTCCCATTTGTGTTATTTCCTTGCATTCCATCTAGTTTTATTGTAATAATAAGTGCAATTTCTTTTTTAAATTGTATTTTTACTGGCCCAGTGTTTCTTTCTGAATAGTGACAATTATGTGGGTTCTGTGATCTGTCTTCTCGTTTTTTTCTGACTTTTGGTTTATCGAAAGTAAAAAGATTCTACGCAAATAAATTTTGATTATTTGTTCAGCTCACAACGTGCGAAGAAGCGGATTTTGAAACGTCCCGAATGTTTCCCTCAGGCAGACGTACATGGTTTAAATTTGAATTTTAACTCAGAAGACAAGAAAACAAACATTTGATCACCGATTTCTCCAATTAGCCCAAAGTGAAATGTTGTGACATTTGTTGAGAAGCATCCGCAAAAATGTCTCTCCGTTCCTTTCATCCTCCCTTTTCCATCGTTGCTACAAATGGGATGCAAATTGGCACCGAAAATCTCGAGGTCCGCCGTTTTTAGAGCGAAACACTTTGAATCTCGAGATTTTACCAGTGGTAAAGTTGAAAGTTTTACGAACTTTCAAAAATCTCCACCGAATACAGTAGACCGAGTTACAGTAAGCTTGCTTATTTCTTATTGAGTTGGCTACCGTGGACAAATTGAAAAAATGTTCTGTAAGTTTAACTTTGCTTAACTTTTTAAATTCAAATATTGGTTTATACACTTTATCAAAGCAGATGTCTTTTTCTAAACATGATTTTCAGACCGAAAAAGCAGCTGCGCCTTTCATTTAGAATTTGATCCGAAAAAAAAAGTTATCATTTAAAACGTTTCGTCAACTTTCTGAAGTTTTATGCTTTTGAAAGTTAGATCTCTCTTGCCTGCCTAGACTCGCTATTGTTTAAAGTTAAAGTGATGGTGACTTTTGGTGGAGTTTTTCCTTTGTTTCTTTTGAAATGAGCACCCGATTTTTGGTGTGCAAGGAGTCAAAGTTCAGTTTTGGTTTTTTTTATTTATTGAGATTTTTTTCTGGTGTAGTTAAAAGCAATTTTAAAACAAAGGTTACCGAAAACTTTACCGATAAATTAGCATTTATACCCATAAATTAGCATTATTTTAATAGGAATAACAATCAATTTTAAATTTATACTTTTACAGTCAATTTAATTTTATGATTTCTTTAGCAAAATATTATAGTAATTTTATCGTGAATTCGAAATACGATCAAAAACTAAATTTGAAAAACAAGGAATCAGCCACATAATCCCGCTCAATCCCGCTCAATTTCATTAGTTTGAAATTCTGAAATTTCCATTCCGAATCATAATCAAGCGTAACTCTCTCATAAAGATGACCTCTTTCCTCTCGTAAATCCATTTTTGCGCGCGAAAGGAGATAATTTATTTAGGAACAACAAAAAAGGGGATAGGAGGTGCCCCGTTTTTTGGTGCTTTTCGGGGAGTGAAAAGCATTGGAAACGAAGAGGGTTCATCCGTTCATCCATCCATCCACTCACTCATACACCTCTTTTTTTTCTCACTGAGAGTTCAGCTTTTTGTCTGAACTCAGGATTTCCCCCAAACTTGACCCCTTTGTTATTGTCTTTTGGGGGGTTTTTGCTCGGTGAAAGTCATCTTTCAGAAAGAGCTCCGACTTGGTCGAAAGTTATTTTTGGGGAATGTTGGGATAGAGTTCTGTACTTTAACAATAACATTTCATTGTTTACGGTTCCAATACAGTTCCAATACGGTTCCAATAAGGTTCCAATACAGTTCCAATACGGTTCTTTTTTTGATTTTTGAACCGGTTCTTTTTTCAAGTCAGTTTTTTGAACTTTCAAGAACTTTCCTTTTTTATTCTTTAAATCAAACTCCAACATGACTCATTCGTAAAACCAATCCCATGCCTCAAAAATCTCATAATGATGAGAGCTTTTTTTAGTGTTTTCTCCCTCGAAAATATTTGATTTTCTGGGAATGAACGCTTTGAGCATTGGAATGAAATTTGAGCGAATGAGATAGAGAAAACGGAGGATAAAAAGTACTAAAGAAGCTTACTTGCAAGTCGCAGTGAAAGTGCAATCATTTCTCTGCGGCAGCTATAGTACCAAATGCTTCTGCTATAGTACCCTTACAGTACTCTTTGTAACAGCTACAATGATCCGTATTCGTTTCACAAACCTGTTGGGCGATCCAAAAGTTTCCCTAAACTGAACTTCAATTAATCAATTATATTTTCTCAAGAAAGAATACGTGTTTTCTTTGCAGTTGTCGGAGTTTTAAGGTCAACAATTTTCCAATCCCCATTTCCGGCTTTAATTGCTCTCTGGGTTAACACGTAGAATTTGGGAAAAACTCAAAACATCACGCGAATCCATTAATTTCATTTCTCAACTTTTGTTCTTGATACTTTCAAGTTTTTTTTTGATCTTTTTCTGAAGACATTTCTCGAGGTAAATCTTGCGGTTAAGCCTTGCTTTTTCAGGAGTTGCAAAATTTGGGCACAGAAAAAGTTCGCTTTGAGGAAAAGCGGAGGTTCGGAAGAAAAAAAGAGCAGTTTTAGCTAGAGCTGCCTAGCAATCAGAGGTGAAGAAATTTCAATATCAAATCTCGTGGCCTTATTTTCTCACTAGAATCAGGGACGAGTGAATAATTCTCGTTTTTCTCTTCCCATACCCTTTAACTACCCCCTAGAGTCTTTCTTAGACAAAATTTCCCCCTTGCGCTTCCTTATTTCTTGAGTTTTTTGTAATAAAAAAGTCGATTTAAATGCTTTAATGTCTAGCGACAAGTAGTACTTTGTGCTCACAGAAACGTACAGTTTCTGGCATTCTTTACAGAGATCCCTAAGAAAAGGAGAGTCTGCCAGAGGGTGTGCGTTTGCGAGAGCACGAGGTTTTCAATATATTCACTCATTTTCTCTCAGCAATCAAACTTCAATGTTCAAAAGTTTTCCTTGTCATTGGCCAACTCCCAAAAGGCCCATTCGATGGTTGGAAATGGGAAAGGAGCGAAGGAGAGAGAGTCCATTTATTCCACAAAATTCCCCCCAAGCTTTTCCTCTTCTTTTTTTTCCACTTGAATGATCTCTGTCTTTTTCTTTTTGATGTTCATTGTTCTCAAAAATGACTCCATTCGATTTGCTTTACGAAATTGAGAAATTCGCACTTAATTGGTAATTGTGCTTGCTGCAGCCTTTCCTGTATTGCTCTTGCTCTTGCAAACGCACACTTTCTGGCATATCAGCGAAGAGTTTATGTTCTGATAAACGCTTGCTTTCTGGCACCCTAGTAAAGTCATTTAGATGGAATTTAGGCTTTAGGTTTTAGGCTTTAGGCTTTAGACTTCAAGCTTTAGGCTTTAGGTTTTAGGCTTTAGGCTTTAGGCTTTAGCTTTAGGCTTTAGGTTTTAGGCTTTAGGCTTTAGGCTTTAGGCTTTAGGTTTTAGACTTCAGACTTCAGGCTTTAGGCTTTAGGTTTTAGACTTTAGGTTTTAGGCTTTAGGTTTTAGGCTTTCGGCTTTAGACTTTAGGCTTTCAAATCTTTAGGCTTTCAGATCTTTAGGCTTTCAGATCTTTAGGCTTTCAAATCTTTAGGCTTTCAGATCTTTAGGCTTAAAGCTTAGCATTCAAATAACGTAAACAATATTTCTGTAGATAAATTTAGCTTATAAAAATCATTCTTTAGTCAGTTTTTTTACGTTTTCATATTTTTTCTAAAACTTGTTCTTTGCTTATTTTGAGTCACGGAAACACGGAAATTTTCATTAACAGAATGGATTTTCCCATTCATCCATTGTAGAGAAAAGATTTTGAGTTTAGCTAAAAATCGGCATCAACGCATTCATTTCATTGAATCGAATTTCTTGTTTTGTCAATTTAATTTCAATTTCAATTTAATTTAATTTCAATTTCGATTTTATTTCAATTTCAATTTAATTTAATTTCTTTCCAGATGACATGATCGATCAAAATCGACTCTTTCTCTTCCCGATTTGGGTTTTATTTTCTTCGATTGCTGGAGAGGATTTCATTCCCGAATTCCCGCATCTATCACCGAAAAATCAAACGGATCAGATCAGATATGGCGGAGAAACGGATGAACAGAGGTGGGCATTTGAAATTGATTTGAAATTTGAAATTCGTAATTCATTTGGGTAATCGAATCGGGTACTTGTGGAGTATCCGGGGGGGTCTTTCAATATCCGGGGGGGTAAAATTTTAAGATCTGGTGGGGTAAAATTTTAAGATCCGGGGTAAACTTTCAAAAACTTTCGGAAAGCGCGCTCACCTCAGAATATCGCATTCTGAAAAAAAAACTTTTGATAGTATCCTAGTTGGGGGACCCCCCGATACTCCACAAGTACCTCGAATCGGTGTGATAATTGAAAATTGAGATAAAGCCTATCACAGATGATCAAAGATTCGTTTTTCTTCAAAAAGAAAAAACAAAAGAGATACGAATCTTTGAAGGATTTTATAAAGAAGAGATTTTTGAATAGAACATGAATGTGCTCTCTTTCGCTAACGGAGAACGGGGGTAAATTGAATTTTCTTTCATTTCAGCCTTCCCATTTCAGCTTTCCCAATGACAGGATTGGGAAGGGGTTTCACTGAATATCAAAAGCGATGAAATTAAGGATTGGATAATATTTAGAGTCAAGATTTGATTGTCTAAAAAATCTAAAAGTATCTTTTAGATTGCTGTACCATATTCTGAAGAACTACGAGAAAGCGGTTCGACCAGTGCGAAACGCGTCGACGCCAGTTGTCGTGAAATTGGGAATGACAATGACGAATATTTTTGATATGGTTGGTAAGATTATGGTTGAAATAACGTGTACTTTGTGCTTTCAACTGTAAACGAACTCTTTCTGGTACAGTGTGCTTGAATAAATGCTAGAAAAAGGGATTTGAGTGTGCTGAGTGTCAGCACTAGCTTAAGCTATGGCTATTAGCTATAGATCTACTAGCTATAGATCTATTAGCTATAGATCTAGCTATAGGTCTATCTATAGATCTATTAGCTATAGATCTAGCTATAGATCTAGCTATAGATCTATTCGCTATAGATCTAGCTATAGATCTAGCTATAGATCATTAGCTATAGATCTAGCTATAGATCTATTAGCTATAAATCTATAGATAATAGATCTATCTATTGCTAAGCCTTACAGGAATCTATCTATTTCTTATTTTCTAGGATGAGCGAAATCAAGTGCTAACGATCAATGTATGGTTGGATCAAGAATGGGATGATGAGCTTTTGCGATGGAATCCATCACAATTCGGAGGGATTACGTCGATTCGTTTACCCTGTGATCTCATCTGGTTACCCGATATCGTTCTATACAACAAGTAGGTTCTATTTTCATTTAGAGTGTTTTCCTAGTGATTAATGCGTTTCTAAAGCCTTTAAAAAAAGACAACAATTTATGTAGATCCGAGAAAATCCGTGGGATAAACTACAGGGACCAGAAATAATTCGTCCCTTTTTCTAGGCTTATATTTCTAGTTATTTGTAGACGAAAATAAATACCGTAAATACTGTAATAGTACCCCACCGCCCTCGTACAGTCGCGTAGTCGCAAAAGTTTTTTAGTATTTCACTTTTTTCAAAGCGCCTGTACTTTCAAAAAATGCGTCTTTGGTATCAAAAAATAGCCCTGAATTTCAGCTATTTTTTGATACCTATACGAGCATTGTAGCATAAACCAGTGTCAAGAAAAACTCGTTCAAAGCTAGACTACACAACGCTCCGCACCGTCATTATGGGGGTGGGGTACTATTAAAGTTTTTACGGTAATTTCTGGTCACCGTGTATTTACAGTTAGTATAATGAATTTAAATCTTATTTAAAATCAAATCACAGCTTGGATTGTGAGAAATTTGACGCCTTTTTTTGAAACGTTTTCTATTCATCATCCCCTTTAATTGATTTAAAAATTTATAGAAAAATTTGTTCAATTCATTAGTTATCACGTAGTTTAATCATTAATTTCGTTTCATTTAATCACACATTTTAGTTTAGATAGTTTCTGCCTGTTGTGAAGCTATTTACGAGGGTTTTTCAGTGCCGATGACTACACAGCGGGTTTCATGCGTTCTCGTGCCATGGTTCTGCACACGGGCACCGTTTTCTGGCCTCCACCCACTCAGCTGCGATCAACTTGCAAAATTGACGTCAGTTTGCTCTTTTCCCGTAATCTCATGGCTTTAAATTGCTTTCTAATAATTCTAATAATAATGTTCAGCCTCAAAATTTCCCCAAAACTTTTAGGTAACCTATTTCCCATTCGATTCTCAGCATTGCAGTCTCAAATTTGGCTCATGGACATATCATGGTTGGCTCGAAAATCTTTTTTCGAAAAAATTTACCGAATCTCTTTGAGGTTTCCAAGTGGATATAACGAATCGAAGTGTGAATGTCGATCTTTCCAACTATGTTACTTCGGGAGAATTCGATCTGGTAGCTGTTTATCAGGTGAATTTTCATATAAATCTCTACCAGAGTTGAGAAATGATCTGTTTTTCTGGAAATCAAAATTTCTCAACTTTTTGCTTCACAAAATTTTTTTTAAAAGCATTTTCGTGCTTCCTTTAGGTGCCCTTAAGCTCTCAAAGTTTCGGGGAAAGTATTGGCCAAATGAAAGACTTTGTACAATAATAGTAATGTATATCATAGACCATACCATAGACCATGTCATAGACCATATCATAGACTTTGTAATGTATGTCATAGACCAAAATGGAGTCGATATTTTGAATTCTCCATAGGCGATAACCTTTAAACCATATATGACACGAAAATGGATCGAAAAGAGCCGTGGATCCAGGGTTCAGAGTCTGACTTGGATCTGGGATTCACCATGAGGGTCTCAAAGTCCATTGAGGGGCCCAAAATTGAGGGCCCAGGGTGCCCAAAAGCTCCGCAGCGTATCCCTTATATCGTATGCCGTTTCTCGATTATCAGGAGCCCAAAGATTCAATGATTTTCCAGAAACGTCGAGTCGTAAAGTACACTTGTTGTCCCGAGCCTTATCCAGATCTCACATTCTACATTCATATCAGAAGAAAGGTTTCTCATCTATTCTTCTATAATCTCCTTTTTTTAGACTCTCTACTACATGTACAACGTGGTTTTCCCCTGTTTGATGATGTCCGTTCTCACTTTATTAGGTATATGAACGTTTGTTTTTTTGTTTTAAAAAAGTTTCTTTGAGTCTTTTGGTTGCCACCAGATTCCGGGGAAAAAATCGCTTTGGGGATCACCGTTTTGCTCGCATTCTCCGTGAGTTTTCATAAAATTTCTAAAATAAATAACTCTAAACTTCAAATTGTTCAGGTGTTCGTGCTTGCGATAGCCGAAAAAATGCCAGAAACCTCTGATTCAATGCCATTGATCGGTGTTTATCTGACAGTTGTGATGGGGATGACATCAGTTTCCGTTGTGATGACCGTTCTTGTACGTTTCTTTTTATCATTCAAGAGTTTCATCATTATCATAGCATTAAATGCTAAAGTTTTTGCCATGCAACTAATAGTTTCAGTGTGCTTATTGAACCCTTTAGAACCTTAGAGCTTTAGAACTATAGAACTATAGAACTTTAGAACTTTAGAACCTTAGAACCTTAGAGCCTTAGAGCCTTAGAACCTTAGAACCTTAGAACCTTAGAGCCTTAGAGCCTTAGAACCTTAGAACCTTAGAACCTTAGAACTATAGAACCTTAGAACTATAGAACTATTCGATTTTCGATTTAAATTCCTTCAAATAAGTCCGAATCCCAAAAACAGGCGTACTTTGTGCTCAAGCCGTAAACGCACCCATTTTCTATGCACTCGACACACCCGATTCATCGAGTGTATCCATATTTTTCATTTTTCTATTGTGAGCAAAGAAAAATGACGAGTTCATTGCTCCAGAAAGGGTGTCTCTACGATCCGAGCATAAAGAACACACAAAACAAGTGTTCGCTTTAATTTTCACCTCATTCAGGTCTACCATATTCACGACAAATCTCGTCCCGGTGGACGTAGTGATAGGGTATGCAAAAAACAATAAGAGCCAGCTTCTTTGCATCCAAATTTCTCAAATCAGAGCTGATCGTGTGAATGTTTTGTCCCAAAAAAATCTTTTCGCTTCTCGGAACTCTTTTGCACGTTTCTATTTCTCGAAAATCGTTGCCGTGAGATTTGTGATAAGAATTTTGTTTAAATTGGCAAATTTAGGTGCTCAATTTCCATCATCGAGGTCCTTTCCATGATCCGGTACCCCGATGGGCGAGGGTGCTCGTTTTGGACAAATTGAGGCGATTTTTGCGGATGAAATTGCCACATACAGGTGTGTGATAGGGGAAAGTGCATAGGAATTTCGATTTTGGTTTTAACTCCGATTTTTAGGCTACGGAGACGCAACCCGCGCAACAACAGCCAGCGGCACAACGGGCATGATGCGGAGATTATCGGTTAGATTGGCGATGAATGAATTGAAAGGAGAGGTGAGGGCTTCAATGAAACTGAA
The DNA here is from genome assembly GCA_958450365.1 of Mesorhabditis belari. Classification (NCBI taxonomy): domain Eukaryota; kingdom Metazoa; phylum Nematoda; class Chromadorea; order Rhabditida; family Rhabditidae; genus Mesorhabditis; species Mesorhabditis belari. The sequence goes on from CAUEEP010000914.1 coordinate 409,846, forward strand.
AGATTGCGATTGAGAACGCAATATCTACCATCTACCACTCTAAAAAATTCGCTTTCAGGTTGTATCTGAAGTAGCCGGTGAATCAAACTACTTATTGCACCGATATTTGAACACCGAAATCCCGAATGGACACGCAAAAACGGCAACGGAAAGGCAAATAAATGGAGAAGTGATCAAAGATGGACAGGTAAGAGGAAAGAGGTGATAAAATTTGCATACCAATGCGAATTGCGGTAGCCCAGAAAACTAGAAGAGCTGTGACTTCCATTCGACATTTTCAAATGCAATCAATTCTAGGAGCCGAGAAATGGAGCCGTGCCGAAAAGTGCCGCAAGAAACAGCGATGAGCTGAATGAGAAGCTACTCAAAGCGCTACAGGTCTCATGATCTCTAGTAGACTGGATTTCTAGGAAGTCAAATCAAAATATCAATGCAAATTTTCCAGATTCTCATCAAGCGACAACAGCTTGAAGATGACGGCCAAGTGCTTGCAAATGAATGGAGACAAGTGGCTCAGGTAAGTAGATTCAAGAACTCACGGATCAACAACCAACTGAATCCATCGCGAATCGGCCAAATTCCAGGTGATCGATCGTCTCCTATTCTGGATTTTCTTAATAGCGACAACCGCGATTACAACCACTCTATTGATCATTATCCCCTCCGTTCATTATGCAAACGAAACTGGTGAATTCGATGAAAAATTATATGGACTTCATTGATCGAATTGTATTTATTCGGGTCTCTCACGGGTCAAAATATTTTGATGTTAACTTCAAATTGAAAAATGATCGAAAGTATAACATTTATTGATTTTATAAAATAAACTTGTAAAACTAACAAAGTGTACTCGTAAACTGACAAAAATAAAGGCATAAATAGAGGGTGGTGGCTACTTCGGGACAAATTTTTTTTTGCGCAACCGCCACCCCCTAAATAGAGATCAAAAAGGAGGTAATAGGGTTGAGATCAAAATTGGAAACACTAAAAATCAAACCGATAAAACCTTTTTGCTTTCTTCTAGAGACGTTGCCGATTTGAGCCGTCTTTTCAACTCCTCGTCGACTGAATTCCCTGCCTCCAGTTGCTCCAAAACGTTTTTAGCATCCTAAATTGATTGATAAAATGAGATCAAAATCCACAAAAGGCCAACAGAACTTACCAAAAGAAGGTGCTCAGGGAAGCCAACCATTTTCGCAACTTGTAAGCCGAAACTTTTTTCTTCCACTCCTTCACGCACCTAGAAGAAGCCAGTAAAGACACGTAGCGTAGATACTCACCTCGTATAAAAGAATCAATTTGTCCGATCTGAAATGGCTAAAATGTTGCTAGTTCTTGATAGAAAGAACAAACAAAATTTAACTGACCGCCAAGATTGAGGTTTCTCACACCAACATCGCTCATGAAGATCTCCCTTGGCAATCAATTTGGCATCATCATCGTAAAGCGTGTAAAAGTCCTAAAAACAAATTAGGCGAAAACTATTAAAAAGCTTACTCCACGGTTAAAAATTGTAACCGTTCCCTTAGCTTTGTTATCGAGAACCCTCAGCAAACTTTTATCGAGAGTTGAATCGTCGCTCATTTACTGGAATGTTTGGGCATTCAAAGAGTATGACGCAACACATCATGAACATTTCTCAACATTTAAAAACGAAACTTGTGTGCGTCTCAATCGCATTGACTTGTTACAATTGTCCTTGTAATATTCATGTACGTTTTATGAAGTATCAAACCAAAAAGCGGTACAAAATGCGATTTTATATACCAAATTGTTTTTTAATCCAGTGTCGGTTGCAATCAAGTCCAAAGTGATCGAATCCTATAACTTTCCAGAATGATTCGAATGAGATTTTATATACCTTGTGTTGCAAATTCAGCAGTATGGCCAGCTGATGTGTCGACAGATTAATCACATAAGGCTTGTCCAAGTAGCTCAGTCTCACTTCAGCTAAAAATACAATCTGTACCATATCAATAAAATTCAATTACCATTTGACAAATGGAACAACCAGCTCAACTTTCTTCCATTGTGAGTATCGCCGTAGAATTTTTCAAATCCGTCGATACAAGGTTGAAGATCGCGAGGCAAAATGAACTTTGTTTCCTGAAAATGCTTTGTCATAGACGCAAAACCAGGCTTACATTTGTGTTTTTCTCTTGGCTTGTTGATTGTGGCATCGACAACGGCCAAGCGGCAGCACCAAGAATTAAAGGGGTCATAGGGACCGGCAGGTTGGGCAGATTATTCTTCTTCATGTACTAAAGTTGTAAATGGATTTTAATCGTCAAGTTTTCAATAGATCTAAAATCAAAAAACCTCTTCGTATTTAGTCGACAGTTCTTTGCTCAATCCAATATCTGTGAACATCCTTGAAAGTTTGGATGTGAACTCATAGCCACAAGCTTGCTAAAACTCCAAAATTCCAAGTAATCGTTTGTTGGAACCTTCAGCTTTGTGATCATCATCTCTTCAGAATCCATTGATGAGGACGTGGTCATAATGAGACGATTTGCAAGCATCTTTGAGAAATACTAAAGTCGGAATTTAGCTCCTCAAAAATAGAAGCAACTAACCTTTTGAAACATATCCTTGTCCTCCAAATAACGGAAAATTATGGTCGCCTCGTCCAATTTTTTTTCCAAGTCGCGATCACTTAACGCTTTTGTGCTTTTCCTCAACAGACTGTCAGTAAATCGAGCCAACTAAACATAGTTTACTAAGATTTTTGATAGACACCTAACTCTCTCAGGCGCCTTTGGAGTTTTTGTTGAATCTTTCGAGTTGATAACTGATTGCAGGGCCTAAAAATAAAACAGAACTTTATTTAAAAATAGCATTTATGATACCTTATCAAAAGCATGTGTGAAATCAACGTCGTCCTCAAAGACCTCGCTTTTCATCTTGCTGTACTTTTGGTAAACCTGTAAGCTTCCTGTTTAGATCATAAAACAAGTTTTTTACAAACTTGAATCGAGTTTTCAACAAACAATGCCGGAATATTATCCCCATTCAAATTGGATATTGAGGCGAACCCTTTGCTTTTTACGTGCGATTCAAACTCTCGTGTCATCACCTAAAATACAAAAAATAATGATATAAAATGGAGCGTTACTTGGGTTCCAGATGGAATCGGTTTCAAAAGTAGATACATGTTGCGAAGATCTAAACAAGATTGTTTCGATCTAAAAAGATGTCTTCTTAATTACCTTTTGTATTCTCTGCTGCAATCATCTCTGGGCATGCAACTTCAAGCCAATTTTTGTGTTCATTGATAAGAACGTCTCGACAAATTCCGATCACCTATAAGGAGCTATTATTAGACTTACGAGTTTACTGAATACCTTCTTCACAGATACTTGATTGAAGTAAGTATCGCTTCGTTCTTCTTCTTGTGCCAAAATCTCAATTATCTAAAAGTACTTTCGTTTAAAGGCCACATTTGTACCGTTGATCGTTTGCATTTAAAAGTTTCATAAAATTTACCTTTTCCATGTAAAGAGATGGTGAAAATGAAGATAGTAGGCTTTTTGAGCAACATCCGAGTAATGTTTCCTTGTTAAATCTAGCAACCTAAACAAAAATCATTCAGAATTTCAAAATATACCAACTGTTGCTCAAAGATTTGCTGATAGAATGTCGTCTCATACGTCGCATATTTCACATAGGGCTGTAGCCCAAAATCACCATTACTAACCTAATAAAAGCTTGTCATAATATAAAAAATAAAGACTGACTTGCAAAATTGACCTAATGACACCGGCAATAATTTTTTTGTCGTTGATCGCGACATCTTTTCTGTCATCGGAAACAGCCTAAAGAACAAGTTTTGTTAAAAAGTTTGTTAGGGAGAAAAATACCTGTAGTATCAAATCGACAAGGCGTTTCCGAATAGGCATAACCAACGTTTCTTTCCATATCTCCAGACAAAGCTGAAAAGACGAACAGTTTAAATAACCCAACCATAACTTACATGGCCAACTTCGTACATTGGGTTTGGATCGTGGATGAATGGCCGATGCTGAGCTAGTGTGTCAGATTTCTGTTTGTCTTTGACGCGGGTGGGTAGCTTTGGGTGATAATAAAAAAAGGGCTAATTTGCGTATTCTTGTATACAAAAGAGGAACAGAAAATTCTTGAAGCGATTTGTGATGGCCTCGTGATAAAGATTGGCCCGCTTAGAAGAAATTATGGCAAGTTGCGCAAATAAACTGGTGAAAAATAGCCCAAGCCCTTTTTCCCAGTTCTTTTGGTACCGCTTAAATAGTGGCGTAGAAGCTTAATTGCATACTTTGTCTTAAAGCTGAATATCGTGCTTTTTTATGGCTTTCAAAAAGTATAAAAACCATACGGTTGCCAAACTTCTTCATTTTTCTGTCAGTGCGCCTGAAGGGTTCCTCGAACCTGTTATTGCCTGTCATTTTTTTTTGCTCTTTATCGTTACACACTTATGAAATCATTATTTTGATCAACTCCGTTAACTTCATAGTAAAATTTGTTGTTTTGATTGACACTAATTTTGTTGTCAACTTCCAACTATCAAAGCATCCTTTTCAGTAGCAATTTTTCCACTGAACAATAATTTGCTTTTTCAATTCTTTATTTATCCACATTCAAAGTATTGAGTCTTTTTGTTTTTGGCATTGTATTTAATTTTGTTAAGCAGACATTACATTTTTCAATGTAACCCTTTCTACTTTTGTCACGGTTTCCAAAAGAATTATTTTGAGTTAATTTATGCTTATCGAACTAAATAATTTGTTCAAATTAAAATCTTAAATCAGAAAATTTACTTTCTATTTTCAGTTTTTCACCAGCGAAAGCTTTACCAATGGCAGGACGAAAACGAAAGAAGGTTCTGAATTCAAGTTCTGACTCCGAGGATGATGAGTAAGCTTATTTTAATGATTATGTTTGGTTATATGAGTTATTTTAGTATCGATACGGATGATGAGTATGATGCTCTCGAGAAGGATTTGGAGATATCGAAAAAAAAGCTATCGAAAATGGATCGAAAAAGGAAAAGAACGAATAAAGATAATGCTACGCTGAAGCAAGATAATGCTAAGCTAAAAAGTGATTTGGTACGTTCTTGAACATTATTTCTTCTGAAATATCAATATAACATATTCCAGGACAACTCCAAGCGCAAAGTTCTCCTATTGAAATCAATGTTGGGTGCTCGAGGAGCTATTGATTATTTCGAGAGGTTTGTGAATTACTTTTGACGGTTTTTGAAGGTTGTAGTCATCTTCAGATATATTGTTTTACAAAATATAGTAAAGACGTGTTTCTTTCTAGAAACTAGGAAATATATTTTAAGATTTAAGTGATTATCGTTTTATCTCTAAAGCCTTCTTTAGTGAAATTACTTTCATTTATTAAATTTTAGCAAACGTCATTCACTGCCTCCTCTTTTTACAACAGGAGGGAATCGAGTCGACCGATGGAAGAACATTTTCGATGACGATTCTGCATTACGAACCAACGTTTATAAATCCTTTGGCTCGAGGAAGCAACGAGACTGGGTTGCTTCGAACGTTCAGGTTATTTACGGAAAAACTTCAGATTGGATCCATAACTCTGTATTTAAACCAAGGAAAGGATTAGAGGTCCTTGCTAACGATTATTCAGAAGTAGAACTAAAAATCCTCGCAGCTATTTGTGATACCCTCAGTGCTGATTTTCGTAAGTTTGATTACTCGATTGCTGTGATTCTTTTTATTCGCCATTATTTGTGAATGCTCTGTGAATGCAGCTTTATGCCATGGTGACATGTATACACTTCTATGAATAAATATGTTTTTTGAGTATTTTCGAAGAAATGCCACATTTAATATATGCCTATTTTACCTAATGAAATGGTACTATGTACTATTCTTATAATATTTGTGAACGTATGATTTAAGGACAGAATCTGTCACAGGTGCGTGGAAGTGTACGCTGGTGAAAAATAAACCTGATTTTGAGTATTTTGGGCTGGGCAGATTCTGACGCGGGTGGGTGGCTTTGAGTGATAGTGAGGAAGGGTTAATTTGCGTATTTATTATATTAAATAGTCAGGTAAAATCTGTGAAAGGTATGATTTTTGAAGAGATTTCGAGGATGGGATGGGTGCGCTAGAGATGGTATATGTATACTGCTATCGTTACACACTTATGGAATTAACTCTTTTTAGGCTTCACTTTCTGTGCTGCTACGAACTTCGACAAAATGGTACGATAATGTCCATTGTTCTTGCAATTTTTTTTTTCTTTAGGCGCGTCGTTACGATTCGAGGACTACGATTTTCTCTCCCGAAGGCCGTTTATATCAGGTAGACACTTTGTATGGCCTAGGAAGTTTTGGCTACATAACTTCTACATGTGCTTTTCTATCAATTCGATTTTGTTTAGGTCGAATATGCGATGGAAGCAATTTCCCATGCGGGTACCTGCCTCGGAATTCTGGCTTCAGACGGGATCCTCATTGCTGCTGAAAAACGAAATGTGCATAAACTTCTAGATGATTCCGTAAGTTTATGATTTAGTTTGTTGCTGATGTATTGCTATTTAGGTGTTAGCCGAGAAAATCTATCGCCTCAGCGACAACATTGCTTGTACGGTGGCCGGGATTACGGCAGATGCCAATATTTTGATCAATCATTTGCGCTATTGGGCCGCTGATTACAAGGTAAAACGCTGATCAGTGGTTGATAATTTTATTCGATTTCAGCTTGGTTATGGCGAAGACATCCCGGTCGAGCAACTTGTCCGAAATCTTTGCAACGAGAAACAACGCTATACCCAAGTTGGAGGTATATATTTTGGAAAATGCCCAAGCTTTGGCTTTTAACTTTGGAGTCTGTGTTACATCAAAGAATTTTTAGGCAAGCGTCCTTTCGGTGTTTCGCTTCTTTACATGGGATGGGACAAACATTACGGATTTCAACTTTATCAATCTGATCCTTCTGGAAATTATACTGGATGGAAAGCCACTTGCATCGGAAATAATCATCAGGTTCGTTCTCACTTAATTTTTAATTTTTTTCACTTTTGTTTAGTCGGCCGTTTCATTGTTGAAGCAAGAGTACAAGAATCCAACGCTCGCCGAAGCTAAACAACTTGCGATGAAAGTTTTGTGGAAGACGTTGGACGTGAAGCTGGCTCCCGAAAAAAGTAAATTAATTTCAAACATTTCAAATCTAAAATATCAACTGATCTCCAATTTTAGTTGAGATGGCGGTGTTGGTCCGGAAAGATGGAAAATCGGTGGTCGAGGAGCTTTCGCATGCTGAAGTCACAGCCCTCATCAAGGAGCGCGAAGAGAAAGAGAAAGAAGCTGAGCCTGCACGCAGTTGAACTCATTTTTTGTACTGAAGGTTTCATGTGATTTATAATTTTCGAATCGTGGTTTGATACTCGACTCGACTCGACTTTTTATTTGCCTCTTTAAATTGTTTCTCTAGTTTGATGATATGATATTTATTCTTTTTACGTTAATTCTGTTGTTTATAAATATAAAAATTATGTGAAAATTCCTTAAATGGCTATCCAGTTCAGACACATATATCCACAGTTTTTATGAAAGTTTGTTTTTGCACAGAGCTCATTATAGATGGCGTTCTTTCGAAGAATAGGAGGCACGTTGAAAGGTAAAGTCCGAGAGTGTATTTGCTTTTTCATCACTTTTTTTTGCTTTAAAACCGTAACAATTGACGCTTTAAAAGAGGCAAAGAATAAACCGTTGAAAGTAAGTCAAGTTTTGCTAGCAATAAAAATCAATTGTCACTTTAGACGACGATAATTCTCGGTGGTTTGGGAGGGCTAACTTGTCTCTATCAGATGAATCCATCAGAGTTGGAGTTCAAAAACGAGCTTGTGGAAAAACGACATTTGATGACTTTAACACTAAGCCCTGTTCGTTTCGCCATGTTCATTATAAAATATTTTTTATTTAGATACACATCCCACAAGTCGATAACGCCCTTATTGATCGAACCCGACTACTTAATCAAGACAGATTACATTATTATAATCTCTGGTGGGTCTTACATACATTTTTTTGTTAAGCCCTGATGTTTAGGTTTTTTTTCATTGATAATAAAGGGGACACATGATGATAAAGTCAGAGCATATTCCAGCCAGGATAAGAATCTCAGGTAAGTTATTTTTTTTGTGGAACTTCTAAAAATCTGGAATTTTTAAACTTTAGATCATTATGATTTGCTTTTGATTTAAAATTATTTTTAGGTTATGGTATCCGAACGAGCTCCTTCAAAATATTTATGATGTTGGTTTCCTTGGACTGTGGTACCATTTGAATAAAAGCTTCATTGATCACGATATATTGGGTTGGGGACTATGACTCGGCGCCAAACTTTAAAGACACTTTTTGCACGCATAAAGCCTTCTTTAAATATACGTTTTCTTTCATCAAAAGGATCCACTACATTTTTCTCTACAAAATGACTTTTGAGAGATTCCACAAAGCTTTTCTTTTGTGGAGTTTATGAACATCCAAACGCAGTTGATCAAAATGGCAGAGTCTGACTCATCGTTTGAACAGTTTCTTGCACATAAACCCTCTTTGGTGTATATGTAAAAAAGATAGAGTATATTCGATTACATAAGTTGCCGAATTTGCAGGAAGAGCCCTCCAACCGCTTTTTCTGGATGACAGTTTGTAGTTTTTGTGAAAAAATGGCCTTTTCTTGAGCTGAGGCGCTGTTTGAGTTTTCTTTTAAATGTCATTTTGTAGAGAATTAGTTAACTTTTCTACTGATATTAAGCGCGTATTATTTGACGAAGTCTGCTAGAAGTTTTAGAAGTTTTTTTGATTTTTGGCGCCGAGTCATAGTCCCCAACCCAATAAATACCGAAGGATTTAGCAAGGAAAGCTAGCCTTCTGTTATTTAGAAATTTTTTTCTTATTTTTACGGGTCCTAGTTTTGTAATAGGTCTTTAGGTTTTGTTAGCTTGTTCTATGTGATATTGTTGTCATCTTGTAATAAAGTTAGCAGAAAAGTTTGCTTTTCGTTTGTACCGCATTCGTTAATCGATACAATAATTGGAGAAAGAGGCCTCGTTTAAGTTTTTATTGGCTTTCAGTGATGGGTGGCTTGTCGAAGGATGAGCTCAATTTTCAACGGTTACTTGATCGAACAAAAAAGCTTTCGCGGAAGGTTTTTGACATTTTTTACATTTGCATTTATAAGTTTTAAGTTTTACAGGAGCTTGCTTCAAATATTTGGAAGATAACTTCTGGTTGCACATATTTGGATCAGTTGTTAGAACGATTACAAAAAGAAAGGTTGGTGTTAAGATGTTTCACTTTATTTTCTCAGTTTAGCTCTTTGGACAAAGACGTTTTAATACAATATGGACGAGAAGTGCATCAACTTAAATTGCTTGTAGAGGCTGAGCAACAAGTATGAGAATTTAAATAAAGCTGAGAATTAAGCTTAAATGTATTGATACATGTATTTTTTTGGTAAAAGATCTAATATTAATTAATCTTCATGATTTTTAGAAACGAACTGAGGATAAACTTCGGGTGTTGGACAAAATCCCCAATCGTTTTGATGAGGTCATCCCAACAAGTCAAAATGGTGATGAATCAAAATCGAAAGAAGGTAACTTATCCAGGTTAAAATTTTGGATGAGGTTTTGTATCTAAAAATTTTCCATTGAAATATCTAGACTTTAGATCCGGAAATTTTCGAGTCCGCGGCTGAGATAAGGGTGCGGAATCGAGCAGTTTATCGAGCCGATTTACGAAGAGAGCTTTTAGAGTCAAGTAGAAGAGGTATTGTGGTTTATTTAAAGGCTTTATTGGAAACATTGATTTTAGGAAATGAGCACGACCTAACAATGAGTCAACACACGGAAAATCAAGAGAACCTGGCCCAAGATCTTCTCACTCTCACACGGACACTCAAGCAGAATATGACACTTGCCGGGAATGTGATCAAAGATGACACAAATGTTTGATCTTTTTGGGTAGTCAAGTGATTTAGTTTGCATCACAGAAAGTTATGCATCTAATTTACAACTTTAGCGTCTCTCAACGATGAATCAGCAAGTAGACGCAAATCGGGAAAACCTGGCCGTTGAAAGCGCCCGACTTGAGAAGCACGCTTATCGGGTTTGTAACTTTTACGTAACTTTGGCTGAACTCCTACAAGGGAATGGTCTCAGCTCAAAGTTTGGCATCGACTGGAAACAGTGCATAGAACATAGAATCGGCAAGGACGAACAAAACGCCGCAAAATTTAGCCGCTAATAGCCACGGAATCTGGCATGCAAAATCGAGATGGAAAACTGTTTCCTCTATAAGGCTTCTCTCTGGCGGTCAGAGATTAGCTCGTGGCCTAGTGGGTTGGGACTCCCGATTGCATCTTGTCGCCGACTTATTTCGGCCGTAGATAATGCATCACTGTGTGCATTTCCGAAAATGAACTATTTGTAAAAGAACTAAAAATTTTTAGAGCGAAAAATGTATATGTTCAATTCAAGAGGGATCAATTAGAATTTATTTTGAGAGTGGTCGGATTCGGACGTCCGAAACCGACCACAAGACGATCAATGGCCGGATTCGGGCGTAACAAATACAAGCAGGTTGAGAAAATGCTTTTGCCTTGCAAATTTGTGCAAAACCATCAATAAATCGGATTGGATAAACGATTTGATTTAGAAAATGGGATTTCAAAATGTTGTGTATGTGACACTTGCAACATCTCGCATTCTTTTTCTTCAACGCCGAGAAGCAATTCAAAGTCATACCCTTTTAAAAACGCGATCAGTTGGGTTAGAAGTGCTAAACGCTTTGGTGATCGGTCACAAATTGTGTTGCCAAAACAAAAACAAACCCTGCTTGTCAGACTCTTTCGAACTTTTTTCTCCAGGCAGCCTCCTCTTTTTGTTTTGTGATAGACTTACACTACGCCTCAATTCTATTCACACTCTCTTTTGGCGCTGAACGAAAATTCATCAATTTTTAGGGTTTACTTTGTCTGAAAGCTGACTATCATGCTTTTTTGTGGCTTTCAAAAAGTATCAAAGCAAAAAGGGTTGCCAAACTTTTTCATTTTTCTGTCAGTGCGCCTGAAGGGCTCCCCGAACTGTTATTTCCTGTCATTTTTTTTGCTCTTTATCGTTACACACTTATGAAATTATTTTATTATATTATTATTTGAAATTTTCCCACTGAACAGTTATTTGCTTTTTCAATTCTTTATTTATCCACAATCAAAGTATTGAGTCTTTTTGTTTTTGGCATTGTATTTCAATTTTGTTAAGCAGACATTACATTTTTCAATGTTACCTTTTCTACTTTTGTCACGGTTTCCAAAAGAATTATTTGGAGTTATGCTTATCGAACTAAATAATTTGTTCAACTTAAAACCTTAAATCAAAAACTTTACTTTCTATTTTCAGTTTTTTTTGCAATCGAAAGCTTAACTAATGGCAGGGCGGAAACGAAAGAAAGTTGTGACTTCAGGTTCTGACGCCGAAGAAGAAAAGTAAGCTTATTTTAATGATTATGTTTGGGTATATGGGCTATTTTAGAGAACGTATTGATTGGGTAAAAAAGTATTTTAAACTGAGCAAAGAATACAAGGAAGCTCGAGCTAGAAAGCGAAAAACGACTCGAGAAAACCACAAAATGACTGAAAATAATGCTAAGCTAAAAATTGATTTGGTATGTTCTTTAACATTATGAATTTTTTCTTCTGAAATATCAATAAACCATATTCCAGAAATACGCCAATCATCAAGTTCTTAAAAGGAATTTAATGGGAAGTGCTCGAGGAGTTATTGAATGGTTCGAGAGGTTTGTGAGTTACTTTTGACGGTTTTTGAAGGTTGTAATCATCTTCAGATATATTGCTTTACAAAACATAGTAAAGACATGTTTCTTTCTAAAAACTAGGAAATATATTTTAACATTTAAGTGATTATATTTTGGCTTCTAAAGCTTCTTAAGTAATTTTTTACTTTAATTTCTTAAATTTTAGACACCATGAAATGCCTCCTCATGTCAGAGAAGACACTCGATTCAATCGATGGTACTGGATTTTCGAGAACGACCGTTCATTTCGGCACAAGGTTGATGAGTTCTTTGAGTCCAGGCCCCGTGCTGGTCGTGTTGCTTCGTCAGTCGCCACGATTTTCGGCAAAGCGTCATCCAGGATCGTTTCATTTTGCACTATACGAGGACTCCAGATCTCAGCTATCGATTATACACTTGCTGAACAGAATATTCTTGAAGCGATTTGTGACACAATTCCATGTACGATTACTATTGAATAAAAATATTTTTGAGCATTTTTGAAGCAATATATCACATTTAACATATGCCCATTATACCTAATGAAATTGTATATTGATTGTAAAGAGTTTGGTGTTTTGAATTACACAGTTTCTGGCGCAGGTGGGTGGGAGCGTGCGCTAGTGAAAAATAGGGCTGATTTTAGTATTTTTGGGTATAATATTGTAGTTTAGGGCTGAGGCATGTTCTTCCGCGGGTGGGTGGCTTTGGGTAATAATAAAAAAAAAGGTTAATTTGCGTATTCTTGTATACAAAAGAGGAACAGAAAATTCTTGAAGCGATGTGTGATGCCTCGTGATAAAGATTGGCCCGCTTAGAAGAAAGTTATGGCAAGTTGCGCAAATAAACTGGTGGAAAATAGCCCAAGCCCTTTTTCCCGGAGTGGGACAAATGCGACCTTTTTTTGCGCACCTGGCCCATTAGCGCACCTTTTTTTGCGTTTTAAAAAAGCTCTAAAAAGCTAATATTAACCAATTTCTATTCCGAAAGTTGTTTTTCTAGGTAATTTTAGGGCGTAGAATCGAAATTTTGTCATATCAGAGTTTGTGGAAACAAACGGACGGAGTTATACAAAGAGAAAAATCGACAACTTTCTGTAATTTGATCTAGCCGTTTTGTCTTTCAAATTGGTTCCACACGCTCTGTTATATCAAAATTCGAATTCTACACCCTCAAATTACCTAGAAAAACAACATTTGGAATAGAAATTGGTTAATATTAGCTTTTAGAGCCCTTTTAAAACGCGAAAAAGGTGCCCTGATGGGCCAGGTGCGCAAATGTCCGGGTGCGCAAAAAAAAGGTCGCATTTGTCCCACTCCCCTTTTCCCAGTTCTTTTGGTACCGATTAAATAGTGGCGTAAAAGCTTAATTGAATACTTTGTCTTAAAGCTGAATATCATGCTTTTTTGTGTCTTTCAAAAAGTATAAAAACCATACGGTTGCCAAACTTTTTTATTTTTCGGTCAGTGCGCCTGAAGGTTTCCCCGAAATGTTATTGCCTGCCATTTTTTTGCCTTTTATCGTTACACACTTATGAAATTATTATTTTGATCAACTCCGTTAACTTCATAGTAAAATTTGTTGTTGTTTTGATTGACACTAATTTTGTTTTCAACTTTCAACTATCGAAGCAGCCTTTTCAGTAGCAATTTTCCCACTGAACAATAATTTGCTTTTTCAATTCTTTATTTATCCACAATCAAAGTATTGAGTCTTTTTGTTTTTGGCATTGTATTTCAATTTTGTTAAGCAGACATTACATTTTTCAATGTTACCTTTTCTACTTTTGTCACGGTTTCCAAAAGAATTATTTGGAGTTATGCTTATCGAACTAAATAATTTGTTCAACTTAAAACCTTAAATCAAAAACTTTACTTTCTATTTTCAGTTTTTCGTGATCAAAAGCTTGACCAATGGCAGGGCGAAAACGAAAGAAAGCTTCAAGTTCTTCAAGTTCTGACTCCGAAGAAGAAAAGTAAGCTTATTTTAATGATTATGTTTGGTTATATGGGCTATTTTAGAAAACGTCTCGATTTTCGAAAAAAGTATTTTAAACTGAGAAAAGAATGCAAGAAGGCGAAAGATATGCTATTAGGAACGACTCGAGAAAACCACAAAGTGGCTGTAAATAATGCTAAACTAGAAATTGATTTGGTACGTTTATTAAAATTATGAATTCTTTCTTCTGAAATATCAATAAACCATATTCCAGGAATTCGCCAATTATTTATATTTTCTAATGCAGAAGGGACTCAGGAGAAGGAATGATGATTGCCAGGAAACGAATGAAGAAAATATAGAGCTGGCTGTATCTAATGCTAAGCTAGAAATTGATTTGGTACGTTCTTTAACATTATGAATTCTTTCTTCTGAAATATATACCATATTCCAGAAATACACCAATAGTGTAGTTCTTCGAATGGATTCAATGCTAAGCGCTCGAGGAGTTATTGAATGGTTCGAGAGGTTTGTGAATTACTTTTGACGGTTTTTGAAGGTTGTAATCATCTTCAGATATATTGCTTTACAATCTTTTGTAAAGACATGTTTCTTTCTAAAAACTAGGAAATATATTTTAACATTTAAGTGATTATATTTTGGCTTCTAAAGCCTTCTTAAGTAATTTTTTACTTTAATTTCTTAAATTTTAGACACCATCATACCAGAGAAGGCAGTCGATTCAATCGATGGTACTGGATTTTCGAGAACGATCGTTCATTTCGGCACAAGGTTGATGAGCTCTTTGGGTCCAGGCCCTGTGCTGGTCATGTTGCTTCGACAGTTGCCACGATTTTCGACAAAGCGTCATCCAGGATCCCTTCATTTGGCACATTAGAAGGACTCCAGATCTCAGCCACCAATTATACACTTGAGGAACAGAATATTCTTCAAGCGATTTGTGACACAATTCCATGCAAGATTACTATTGAATAAAAATATTTTTGAAGCAATATATCACATTTAACATGTGCCCATTATACCTAATGATTTTGTATATTGATTGTAAATAGTTTGGTGTTTTGAATTACACAATTTCTGGCGGAGGTGGGTAGAAGTGTCCGCTGGTGAAAAGTAGGGCTAATTTTCAGTATTTTGGAATTTAATAATCATGGGTGAATTGGGTAGTGAATGGAGAGACAGTGTGCCAGATGAAGCCTTTTTTTGAAAACTGACCAGGAGTACGTACAGTGAGGTGGTCAAAGATTCGTTTTTCTTCAAAAAGCAAAAGAGAGACGAATCTCCGGAACATTTCAAAAAGAAAAGAGATTTTTGAATGGGGCATGCATGTGTTTTCTTTCGATTTTCTGAGAGAATGGGGATAAATTGAATTTCTTTCATTTCAGCCTTTGAATGGCTGGGATTTTGATGAAGGGATTCACTGAACACCCAAAGAAATATACGTGTAATAAGGCTATGAAATTGGGGATTGAATAGCATTCAGAGTCAAGATTTGATTGTCTAAAAGTATCTTTTAGATTGCTGTACCATATTCTGAAGGACTACGAGAAAGCGGTTCGTAGTTTAATCATTAATTTCGTTTCATTTAATCACACATTTTAGTTTAGATAGTTTCTGCCTGTTGTGAAGCTATTTACGAGGGTTTTTCAGTGCCGATGACTACACAGCGGGTTTCATGCGTTCTCGTGCCATGGTTCTGCACACGGGCACCGTTTTCTGGCCTCCACCCACTCAGCTGCGATCAACTTGCAAAATTGACGTCAGTTTGCTCTTTTCCCGTAATCTCATGACTTTAAATTGCTTTCTAATAATGTTGAGCCTCAAAATTTCCCCAAAACTTTTAGGTAACCTATTTCCCATTCGATTCTCAGCATTGCAGTCTCAAATTTGGCTCATGGACATATCATGGTTGGCTCGAAAATCTCTTTTTCGAAAAAAAATTTGCCGAATCTCTTTGAGGTTTCCAAGTGGATACAACGAATCGAAGTGTGAATGTCGATCTTTCCAACTATGTTACTTCGGGAGAATTCGATCTGGTGGCTGTTTATCAGGTGAATATCCATATAAATCCTTGCCAGAGTTGAGAAATGATCTGTTTTTCTGAAAATCAAAATTTCTCAACTTTTTGCTTCACAAAAAATCTTTTTTCAAAGTTTCGGGGAAAGTATTGGCCAAATGAAAGACTTTGTACAGTAATAGTAATGTATATCATAGACCATATCATAGACCATATCATAGACTTTGTAATGTATATCATAGACCAAAATGGAGTCGATATTTTGAATTCTCCATAGGCGATAACCTTTAAACCATATATGACACGAAAATGGATCGAAAAGAGCCGTGGATCCAGGGTTCAGAGTCTGACTTGGATCTGGGATTCACCATGAAGGTCTCAAAGTCCATTGAGGGGCCCAAAATTGAGGGCCCAGGGTGCCCAAAAGCTCCGCAGCGTATCCCTTATATCGTATGCCGTTTCTCGATTATCAGCAGCCCAAAGATTCAATGATTTTCCAGAAACGTCGAGTCGTAAAGTACACTTGTTGTCCCGAGCCTTATCCAGATCTCACATTCTACATTCATATCAGAAGAAAGGTTTCTCATCTATTCTTCTATAATCTCCTTTTTTTAGACTCTCTACTACATGTACAACGTGGTTTTCCCCTGTTTGATGATGTCCGTTCTCACTTTATTAGGTATATGAACGTTTGTTTTTTTGTTTTAAAAAAGTTTCTTTGAGTCTTTTGGTTGCCACCAGATTCCGGGGAAAAAATCGCTTTGGGGATCACCGTTTTGCTCGCATTCTCCGTGAGTTTTCATCAAATTTCGAAAATAAATAATTCTGAACTTAAATAAATAAATAACTCTAAAATAAATAACTCTGAACGTTCAGGTGTTCGTGCTTGCGATAGCTGAAAAAATGCCAGAAACCTCTGATTCAATGCCATTGATCGGTGTTTATCTGACAGTTGTGATGGGGATGACATCAGTTTCTGCCATGCAACTAATAGTTTCAGTGTGCTTATTGAACCCTTTAGAACCTTAGAGCTTTAGAACTATAGAACTATAGAACTTTAGAACTTTAGAACCTTAGAACCTTAGAACCTTAGAACCTTAGAACCTTAGAACCTTAGAACCTTAGAACTATAGAACCTTAGAACTTTAGAACTATAGAACTTTAGAACTTTAGAACTTTAGAACCTTAGAACTATAGAACCTTAGAACTTTAGAACTATAGAACTTTAGAACTTTAGAACTTTAGAACTTTAGAACTTTAGAACTATTCGATTTTCGATTTAAATTCCTTCAAATAAGTCCGAATCCCAAAAACAGGCGTACTTTGTGCTCAAGCCGTAAACGCACCCATTTTCTATGCACTCGACACACCCGATTCATCGAGTGTATCCATATTTTTCATTTTTCTATTGTGAGCAAAGAAAAATGAAGAGTTCATTGCTCCAAAAAGGGTGTCTCTACGATCCGAGCATAAAGAACACACAAAACAAGTGTTCGCTTTAATTTTCACCTCATTCAGGTCTACCATATTCACGACAAATCTCGTCCCGGTGGACGTAGTGATAGGGTATGCAAAAAACGATAAGAGCCAGCTTCTTTGCATCCAAATTTCTCAAATCAGAGCTGATCGTGTGAATGTTTTGTCCCAAAAAAATCTTTTCGCTTCTCGGAGCGAAAATGGAGCCGTGCCGAAAAGTACCGCAAGAAACAGCGATGAGCTGAATGAGAAGCTACTCAAAGCGCTACAGGTCTCATGATCTCTAGTAGATTGGATTTCTAGGAAGTCAAAGCAAAATATCAATGCAGATTTTCCAGATTCTCATCAAGCGACAACAGTTTGAAGATGACGGCCAAGTGCTTGCAAATGAATGGAGACAAGTGGCTCAGGTAAGTAGATTCAAGAACTCACGGATCAACAATCAACATAATCCATCGCGAATCGACCAAATTCCAGGTGATCAATCGTCTCCTATTCTGGATTTTCTTGATAGCGACAACAGCGATTACAACCACTTTATTGATCATTATCCCCTCCGTTCATTATGCAAACGAAACCGGTGAATTCGATGAAAAATTATATGGACTTCATTGATCGAATTGTATTTATTCGGGTCTCTCACGGGCCAAAATATTTTGATGTTAACTTCAAAGTGAAAAATGATCGAAAGTATAGCATTTATTGATTTTATAAAATAAACTTGTAAAACTAACAGTGTACTCGTAAATTGACAAAAATAAAGGCATAAATAGGGGGCGGTGGCTACTTCGGGACAAATTTTTTTGCGCAACCGCCACCCCCTAAATAGAGATCAAAAAGGCGGTAATAGTGTTGAGATCAAAATTGGAAACACTAAAAATCAAACCGATAAAACCTTTTTGATTTCTTCTAGAGACGTTGCCGATTTGAGCCGTCTTTTCAGCTCCTCGTCGACTGAATCCCCTGTCTCCGAACGTGCTCAGGGAATCCAACCATTTTCGCAACTTGTAAGCCGAAACTTTTTTCTGCCACTCCTTCACGCACCTAGAAGAAGCCAGAAGACACTTCGCGTAGTGTCTTTACTGGCCACTCACCTCGTATAAAAGATTGGTCCATAAATCAACATTCTAAACTGATCAATGGCCTCAATGTGTTCCACTTTCCGTCTTCATCGCCATAAAATGAAACTCTATAGGAACATCAAATAAATTCACTTGTCAATTGTTCATTTGTTGTTGAATTCACATTCCTTGGATAGATGAGGATACGTTTTACCTTCGATTTAAGTGTCCAATCACCGTCTTCATTCTCGTAGAGTTCTAGACGAAATCGTAGAATTGTGAGCACTTCTCGTACCACTCTCACAAATTGTGCCTGGCCAAGGTTATGGTAGTTGATCGTCCGATCTGAAATGGTTAAAATGTTGCTAGTTCTTGATAGAAAGACCAAACAAAATTTAACTGACCGCCAAGATTGAAGTTTCTCACACCAACATCGCTCATGAAGATCTCCTTGGCAATCAATTTGGCATCATCATCGTAAAGCGTGTAAAAGTCCTAAAAACAAATTAGGCGAAAACTATTAAAAAGCTTACTCCACGGTTAAAAATTGTAACCGTTCCCTTAGCTTTGTTATCGAGAACCCTCAGCAAACTTTTATCGAGAGTTGAATCGTCGCTCATTTACTGGAATGTTTGGGCATTCAAAGAGTATGACGCAACACATCATGAACATTTCTCAACATTTAAAAACGAAACTTGTGTGCGTCTCAATCGCATTGACTTGTTACAATTGTCCTTGTAATATTCATGTACGTTTTATGAAGTATCAAACCAAAAAGCGGTACAAAATGCGATTTTATATACCAAATTGTTTTTTAATCCAGTGTCGGTTGCAATCAAGTCCAAAGTGATCGAATCCTATAACTTTCCAGAATGATTCGAATGAGATTTTATATACCTTGTGTTGCAAATTCAGCAGTATGGCCAGCTGATGTGTCGACAGATTAATCACATAAGGCTTGTCCAAGTAGCTCAGTCTCACTTCAGCTAAAAATACAATCTGTACCATATCAATAAAATTCAATTACCATTTGACAAATGGAACAACCAGCTCAACTTTCTTCCATTGTGAGTATCGCCGTAGAATTTTTCGAATTCCAGAGGGAATTGGTTTCAAAAGTAGATACATGTTGCGAAGATCTAAACAAGATTGTTTCGATCTAAAAAAGATGTCTTCTTAACTACCTTTTATATTCTCTGCTGCAATCATCTCTGGGCATGCAGCTTCAAATTTTTGTGTTCATTGATAAGAACGTCTCGACAAATTCCGATCACCTATAAAGAGCTATTATTAGACTTACGAGTTTATTGAATACCTTATTCACAGATACTTGATTGAAATAAGTCTCGCTTCGTTCTTCTTCTTGTGCCAAAATCTCAATTATCTAAAAGTACTTTTGTTTAAAGACCACATTTGTACCGTTGATCGTTTCATAAAATTTCATTTTTTTCATTCAAAAGTTTCATAAACTTTACCTTTTCCATGTAAAGAGATGGTGAAAATGAAGATAGTAGGTTTTGAGCAACATCCGAGTAATGTTTCCTTGTTAAATCTAGCAACCTAAACAAAAATCATTGAGAATTTCAAAATATACCAACTGTTGCTCAAAGATTTGCTGATAGATTGTCGTCTCATACGTCGCATATTTCACATAGGGTTGTAGCCCAAAATCACCATTACTAACCTATAAAAGCTTGTCATAATATAAAAAATAAAAACTGACTTGCAAAATTGACCTAATGACAATAATTTTTTTGTGGTTGATCGCGACATCTTTTCTGTCATCGGAAACAGCCTAAAGAACAAGTTTTGTTGAAAAGTTTGTTAGGGAGAAAAATACCTGTAGTATCAAATCGACAAGGCGTTTCCGAATAGGCATAACCAACTTTTCTTTCCATATCTCCCATCAAAGCTGAAAAGACGAACAGTTTAAATAACCCAACCATAACTTACATGGCCAACTTCATACATTGGGTTTGGATCGTGGATGAATGGCCGATGCTGAGCTAGTGTGTCAGATTTCTGCTCGTCTTTGACGAATTGTTTGTTGAGGTAGCTAAAAACTTTGGGTGATAATATTAAAAAGGGCTAATTTGCGTATACAAAAGAGGAACAGAAAATTCTTGAAGCGATGTGTCATGGCCTCGTGATAAAGATTGGCCCGCTTAGAAGAAAGTTATGGCAAGTTGCGCAAATAAACTGGTGGAAAATAGCCCAAGCCCTTCTTCCCAGTTCTTTTGGTACCGATTAAATAGTGCCGTAAAAGCTTAATTGAATACTTTGTCCTAAAGCTGCATATCATGCTTTTTTGTGGCTTTCAAAAAGTATAAAAATCATACGGTTGCCAAACTTTTTCATTTTTCTGTCAGTGCGCCTGAGGGGTTCCCCGAACTGTTATTGCCTCTCATTTTTTTTGCTCTTTATCGTTACACACTTATGAAATTATTATTTTGATCAACTCCGTTAACTTCATAATAAAATTTGTTGTTGATTTGATTGACACTAATTTTGTTGTCAATTTTCAACTATCAAAGCATCCTTTTCAGTAGCAATTTTTCCACTCAGCAATCATTTCCTTTTTGAATTTTTTATTTATCCACATTTAAAGTATTAGGTCTTTTTGTTTTTGGAATTGTATTTCAATTTTGTTAAGCAGACATTACATTTTTCAATGTTACCTTTTCTACTTTTGTCACGGTTTCCAAAAGAATTATTTTGAGTTAATTTATGCTTATCGAACTAATAATTTGTTCAAATTAAAACCTTAAAACAAAAACTTTACTTTCTATTTTCAGTTTTACGAGATCAAAAGCTGGATGGGAGGGGGAAAACGAAAGAAAGTGGTGAATTCAAGTTCTGACTCCGATGAAGATGAAGAGTAAGCTTATTGTAATGATTATGTTTGGTTATATGAGTTATTTTAGTATCGATACGGATGATGACTATGAGGCTCTCGAGAAGGACTTGGAGATAGCGGAAAAAAAGCTATCGAAAATGCATCGTAAAAGGAAAAGAACGAATAACGATAATGCTCAGCTAAAACAAAAAAATGCTACGCTAGAAAAGCATTTGGTACGTTCTTTAACATTATGAATTATTTCTTCTGAAATATATACCATGTTCCAGAAAAACTCCAACCGCGAAGTTCTTCTTCTGAAGTCGATGTTGGGTGCGCGTGGAGCCATTGATTGGTTCGAGAGGTTTGTGAATTACTTTTGATGGTTTTTGAAGGTTGTAATCATCGTCAGATATATTGCTTTACAAAATATTGTAAAGACATGCTTCTTTCTAAAAACTAGGGAATATATTTTAGCATTTAAGTGATTATCGTTTTATCTCTAAAGCCTTCTTTAGTGAAATTACCTTAATTTATTAAATTTTAGCAAACGTCATGAACTGCCTCCTCTTTTTACAACAGTAGGGAGTCGAGCCAACCGATGGATCGACATTTTGGATGAGGATCCTACATTACGAACCAACGTTTATAAAGCTTTTGGCTCGAGGTTGCAACGAGGCTGGGAACGAGTCGTTGCTTCGAACGTTCAGGATATTTACGGAAGAACTTCGAAGTGGATCCATAACTCGGTATTTCATCCAGAGGAAGGATTAGAAGTCCTTGCTGACGACTATTCGAAAGAAGAATTGAAAATCCTCGAAGCCATTTGTGATACCCTCAGTGCTGATTTTCGTAAATTTTGATTACTCGAAACTGTAAAATTACTGTGATTTTTTTATTCGCCATTATTTGTGAATGCTATGCTGATTTATGTATGCTATGGTGACATGTATGCAACACTTCAATTGAATAAAAATGTTTTTGAGTATTTTCGAAGAAATAAGTCTCATTTAATATATGCCTATTTTACCTAATGAAATGGTACTATGTACTATTCTTATAATATTTGTGGACGTATAATTTAAGGACAGAATCTGTCACAGGGGCGTGGAAGTGTACGCTGGTGAAAAATAAAGCTGATTTTGAGTATTTTGGGCTGGGCAGGTTCTGACACGGGTGGGTGGCTTTGGGTGATAGTAAGAAAGGGTTAATCTGCGTATTTATTATATTAAATAGTCAGGTAAAATCTGTGAAAGGTATGATTTTTGGAGAGATTTCGAGGATGGAATGGGTGCGCTAGAGATGGTATATGTATACTGCTATCGTTACACACTTATGAAATTAACTCTTTTTAGGCTTCACTTTGTGTGCTGCTACGAACTTCGACAAAATGGTACGAAAATGTTCATTGTTCTCGCAATTTTATTTTTGTTTAGGCACGTCGTTACGATTCGAGGACTACGATTTTCTCTCCCGAAGGCCGTTTATATCAGGTAGACACTTTGTATGGCCTATGAAGTTTTGGCTGCATAACTTCTACATGTTCTTTTCCATCAATTCGATTTTGTTTAGGTCGAATATGCGATGGAAGCAATTTCACATGCGGGTACCTGCCTCGGAATTCTGGCCTCGGACGGGATCCTCATTGCTGCTGAAAAACGAAATGTGCATAAACTTCTAGATGATTCCGTAAGTTTTTATAGTTTATTTTTTTGCTGATGTATTGCTATTTAGGTGTTAGCCGAGAAAATCTATCGCCTCAGCGACAACATTGCTTGTACGGTGGCCGGGATTACGGCAGATGCCAATATTTTGATCAATCATTTGCGCTTTTGGGCCGCTGATTACAAGGTAAAACGCTGATCGGTGGTTGATAATTTTATTCGATTTCAGCTTGGTTATGGCGAAGACATCCCGGTTGAGCAACTTGTCCGAAATCTTTGCAACGAGAAACAACGCTATACCCAAGTTGGAGGTATATATTTTTTTAAATGCCGCAAGCTTTGGCTTTTAACTTGGGAGTCTGTGTTACATCAAAAAAATTTTAGGCAAGCGTCCTTTCGGTGTTTCGCTTCTTTACATGGGATGGGACAAACATTACGGATTTCAACTTTATCAATCTGATCCTTCTGGAAATTATACTGGATGGAAAGCCACTTGCATCGGAAATAATCATCAGGTTCGTTCTCACTAAATTTTTAATTTTTTTTCACTTTTGTTTAGTCGGCCGTTTCATTGTTGAAGCAAGAGTACAAGAATCCAACGCTCGCCGAAGCTAAACAACTTGCGATGAAAGTTTTGTGGAAGACGTTGGACGTGAAGCTGGCTCCAGAAAAAAGTAAATTAATTTCAAACATGTCAAATCTAAAATATCAGCTGATCTCCAATTTTAGTTGAGATGGCGGTGTTGGTCCGGAAAGATGGAAAATCGGTGGTCGAGGAGCTTTCGCATGCTGAAGTCACAGCCCTCATCAAGGAGCGCGAAGAGAAAGAGAAAGAAGCTGAGCCTGCACGCACTTGAACTCATTTTTTGTACTGAAGGTTTCATGTGATTTATAATTTTCGAATCGTGGTTTGATACCGGTCTCGACTTTTTATTTGCCTCTTTAAATTGTTTCTCTAGTTTGATGATATGATATTTATTCTTTTTACGTTAATTCTGTTGTTTATAAATATAAAAATTACGTGAAAATTCCTTAAATGGCTATCCAGTTCAGACAACATATATTAGCAGTTTTTATGAAGATTGGTTTTTGCACGGAGCTCATTATAGATGGCGTTCTTTCGAAAAGTAGGAGGCACGTTGAAAGGGTATTGCATAAACGTCTACAATGATTACAGGTAAACTCCGAGAGTGTATTTGCTTTTGCATAACTTTTTTTGCTTTAGAACCGTGACAATTGACGCGTTAAAAGAGGCAAAGAATAAACCATTGAAAGTAAGTCAAATTTTCCTAGCAATAAAAATCACTTGTCACTTTAGACGACGATAATTCTCAGTGGTTTGGGAGGGCTAACTTATCTCTATCAGATGAATCCAACCGAGTTGGAGTTCAAAAACGAGCTTGTGGAAAAACGACATCTGATGACTTTAACACCAAGCCCTGTTCGTTTCGCCATGTTCATTATAAATTATTTTTTATTTAGATACACAGCCCACAAGCCGATAACGCCCTTATTGATCGAACCCGACTACTTAATCGGGGTAGGCTACTTTCCGCCATTTTATTTGCGCAACAGGGTCATTTGCGCAAGTACGTTTGCGCAACAAGGGTCATTTGCGCAACTTTTTTTTTGCACAAAAAGGGTCATTTGCGCAACTTTAACACTGTATTAAGCACTCGAATTTTTAATCATTATTTTCATTTTTGAGCTTTTTTTTATTTTCTTCTATTTTTTATGAAATCTTCCAATTTTTTGCACTATCTTCCAATATTTATCTAAATTAGTCCTTTCTAGGAGCTAATAACCATTAGTAAAATATTTTATCGCTTTAACAAAAAAGTGCAACCGATAACAATGAAAGTTAGGACAACAATAAAAATCAAATTTTTTTAATATAAGTCAAAAGCTGAGAAAGATGTTGCACAAAATCGCAACCGGGCAAGCGACCATTAGAAATAGCAGTAAAGCGTTTTATTTTGTCGAGCCAATACAGTTTTCTTCCGTGTGTAGTTTTGTCCAACAGTGAGATTGATAGCCGATGAAAGCTTGAAACGGTTGATTATTTGCGTCATTTCTTCGTAAAGTCTGACCGCAGTATACGATGGATGCGGATTCTTGGGAAAATGCGGAAAATTAGTTAACAATGGTTTTTAAGAATAAACAAAACCGTACTAGAATTTTAAACAACAAAAAAAAAACGTCAAAAACTCCCTTAAAAAAAACTTCCCTTAAAAACGTCAAAAAAGTTGCGCAAATGACCCTGTTGCGCAAATAAAAAGTTGCGCAAACGTACTTGCGCAAATGACCCTGTTGCGCAAATAAAATGGCGGAAAGTAGCCTACCCCACTTAATCAAAACAGATTACATTATTATAATCTCTGGTGGGTCTTATATACATTTTTTTGTTAATCCCTGATGCTTAGGCTTTTTTCATTGATAATAAAGGGGCCACATGATGATAAAGTCAGAGCATATTCCAGCCAGGATAAGAATCTCAGGTAAGTTATTTTTTCGTTAATCGATACAATAATTGGAGAAAGAGGCCTCGTTTAAATTTTATTGGCTTTCAGTGATGGGTGGCTTGTCGAAGGATGAGCTCAATTTTCAACGGTTACTTGATCGAACAAAAAAGCTTTCGCGGAAGGTTTTTGACATTTTTTACATTTGCATTTATAAGTTTTAAGTTTTACAGGAGCTTGCTTCAAATATTTGGAAGATAACTTCTGGTTGCACATATTTGGATCAGTTGTTAGAACGATTACAAAAAGAAAGGTTGGTGTTAAGATGTTTCACTTTATTTTCTCAGTTTAGCCCTTTGGACAAAGACGTTTTAATACAATATGGACGGGAAGTGCATCAACTTAAATTGCTTGTAGAGGCTGAACAACAGGTATGAGAATTTAAATAAAGCTGAGAATTAAGCTTAAATGTATTGATACATATATTTGTTTGGTAAACGTCTAATATTAATCCATGATTTTTAGAAACGAACTGAGGGTAAACTTCGGGTGTTGGACAAAATCCCCAATCGTTTTGACGAGGTCATCCCAACAAGTCAAAATGGTGATGAATCAAAATCGAAAGAAGGTAACTTATCCAGGTTAAAATTTTGGATGAAGTTTTGTATCTAAAAATTTTCCATTGAAATATCTAAACTTTAGATCCGGAAATTTTCGAGTCCGCGGCTGAGATAAGGGTGCGGAATCGAGCAGTTTATCGAGCCGATTTTCGGAGAGAGCTTTTAGAGTCAAGTAGAAGAGGTATTGTGGTTTATTTAAAGGCTTTATTGGAAACATTGATTTTAGGAAATGAGCACGACCTAAGGAGTCAAAATGGTGATGAATCAAAATCGAAAGAAGGTAATCCACGACTGTTCGGCAAGGACGAACAAAACGCCGCAAAATTTAGCCGCTAATAGCCACGGAATCTGGGATGCAAAATCGAGATGGAAAACTGTTTCCTTTATAAGACTTCTCTCTGGCGGTCGGCCGTAGATAATGCATCACTGTGTGCATTTCCGAAAATGAACTATTTGTAAAAGAACTAAAAATTTTTAGAGCGAAAAATATATATGTTCAATTCAAGAGGGATCAATTAGAATTTATTTTGAGAGTGGTTGGATTCGGACGTCTGAAACCGACCACAAGACGATCAATGGCCGGATTCGGGCGTAACAAATACAAGCAGGTTGAGAAAATGCTTTTGCCTTGCAAATTTGTGCAAAAACATCAATAAATCGGATTGGATAAACGATTTGATTTATAAAATGGGATTTCCAAATGTTGGGTATGTGACACTTGCATTCTTTTTCTTCAACGCCGAGAAGCAATTCAAAGTCATACCCTTTTAAAAACGCGATCAGTTGGGTTAGAAGTGCTAAACGCTTCGGTGATCGGTCACAAATTGCCTTGCCAACACAAAAACAAACCCTGCTTGTCAGACTCTTTCGAACTTTTTTCTCCAGACAGCCTCCTGTTTTTGTTTTGTGATAGACTTACACTACGCCTCAATTCTATTCACACTCTTTTTTGGCGCTGAACGAAAATTCATCAATTTTTAGGGTTTACTTTGTCTTAAAGCTGACTATCATGCTTTTTTGTGGCTTTCAAAAAGTATCAAAGCAAAAAGGGTTGCCAAACTGTTTCATTTTTCTGTCAGTGCGCCTGAGGGGTTCCCCGAACTGTTATTGCCTCTCATTTTTTTTTGCTCTTTATCGTTACACACTTATGAAATTATTATTTTGATCAACTCCGCTAACTTCATAATAAAATTTGTTGTTGATTTGATTGACACTAATTTTGTTGTCAATTTTCAACTATCAAAGCATCCTTTTCAGTAGCAATTTTTCCACTCAGCAATAATTTCCTTTTTGAATTTTTTATTTATCCACATTTAAAGTATTAGGTCTTTTTGTTTTTGGAATTGTATTTCAATTTTGTTAAGCAGACATTACATTTTTCAATGTTACCTTTTCTACTTTTGTCACGGTTTCCAAAAGAATTATTTTGAGTTAATTTATGCTTATCGAACTAATAATTTGTTCAAATTAAAACCTTAAAACAAAAACTTTACTTTCTATTTTCAGTTTTTTGCGATCGAAAGCTTAACTAATGGCAGGGCGGAAACGAAAGAAAGCTTCAAGTTCTTCAAGTTCTTCAAGTTCTGACGCCGAAGAAGAAAAGTAAGCTTATTTTAATGAATATGTTTGGTTATATGGGCTATTTTAGAGAACGTATTGATTGGGTAAAAAAGTATTTTAAACTGAGTAAAGAATTAAAGAAGGCGAGAGATATGCTATTAGAAGCGACTCGAGAAAACGACAAAATGATTGTAAATAATGCTGAGCTAGAAATTGATTTGGTACGTTCTTTAACATTATGAATTCTTTCTTCTGAAATATCAATAAACCATATTCCAGGAATTCGCCAATCATAAACTTCTTAAAAGGAATTTAATGGGAAGTGCCCGAGGAGTTATTGAATGGTTCGAGAGGTTTGTGAATTACTTTTGACGGTTTTTGAAGGTTGTAATCATCTTCAGATATATTGCTTTACAAAATATAGTAAAGACGTGTTTCTTTCTAAAAACTAGGAAATATATTTTAACATTTAAGTGATTATATTTTTGCTCTAAAGCCTTCTTAAGTAATTTTTTGCTCTAATTTCATTAATTTTAGACACCGTGAAATGCCTCCTCATATCAGAGAAGACACTCGATTCAATCGATGGTACTGGATTTTCGAGAACGATCGTTCATTTCGGCGCAAAGTTGATGAGTTCTTTGGATCCAGGCCCCGTGCTGGTCGTGTTGCTTCGTCAGTCGCCACGATTTTCGGCAAAGCGTCATCCAGGATCGTTTCATTTTGCACTATACAAGGACTCCTGATCTCAGCCAGCAATTATACACTTGAGGAACAGAATATTCTTCAAGCGATTTGTGACACAATTCCATGCAAGATTACTATGGCAGGGCGGAAACGAAAGAAAGCTTCAAGTTCGTCAAGTTCTTCAAGTTCTGACTCCGAAGAAGAGAAGTAAGCTTATTTTAATGATTATGTTTGGTTATATGGGCTATTTTAGAAAACGTCTCGATTTTCGAAAAAAGTATTTTAAACTGAGAAAAGAATGCAAGAAGGCGAAAGATATGCTATTAGGAACGACTCGACAAAACCACAAAGTGGCTGTAGATAATGCTAAGCTAGAAATTGATTTGGTACGTTTATTAAAATTATGAATTCTTTCTTCTGAAATATCAATAAACCATATTCCAGGAATTCGCCAATCATTTATATTTTCGAATGCAGAACGTACTCAGGAGAAGGAATGATGATTACCAGGAAATGAATGAAGAAAATATAGAGTTGGCTGTATCTAATGCTAAGCTAGAAAGTGATTTGGTACGTTCTTTAACATTATGAATTCTTTCTTCTGAAATATATGTCGTAGCCGATTATGAATGAAATTTTTTGGTAAATCTTTCTAGTAGAGCAACCCTTTAATGTATGAGGACAATATTATATCATTTTGTAGGGAATTAAATTCTGCGTCGATTGGTACCAAATTTGTGAGTTTAGGTTAAAAATTACCGGCGCTACAACGTTTCATTCAAAATCGGCGGGACCCCCGTAGCCGATTATGAATTTCAGCCGATTATGAATGAGTGGGAGCCTCCAACCATCTAGGAGAGCCTCTAGCCATCTAGGAGAGCCTCCAATCATCTAGGAGAGCCTCTAACCATCTAGGAGAGCCTCTAACCATCTAGGAGAGCCTCCAACCATCTAGGAGAGCCTCCAATCATCTAGAAGCGTCCAATCATCTAGAATTTAGTATCATTCAACGCAGAATCATTAATAATTATGTTAAATTTTTAAAATTGGAAAGATTTGATAAAAAGAAAAAAAATTAGAACAGAAAAACTGTTTGTTCAAGAGGAAACTTTGAGGCCCCATAATTTTTTTCTTTTTATCCAATCTTTCTAATTTTAAAAATTTAACATAATTATTAATGATTCTGCGTTGAATGATATCAAATACTTGATGGTTGGACGCGTCCGGACTAGCTCATTCATAATCGGCTGAAATTCATAATCGGCTACGACATATATACCATATTCCAGAAATACGCCAATAGTGTAGTTCTTCGAATGGATTCAATGCTAAGCGCTCGAAGAGTTATTGAATGGTTCGAGAGGTTTGTGAATTACTTTTGACGGTTTTTGAAGGTTGTAATCATCTTCAGATATATTGCTTTACAAAATATAGTAAAGACGTGTTTCTTTCTAAAAACTAGGAAATATATTTTAACATTTAAGTGATTACATTTTTGCTCTAAAGCCTTCTTAAGTAATTTTTTGCTCTAATTTCTTAAAATTTTTAGACACCATCATACCAGAGAAGGCAGTCGATTCAATCGATGGTACAGGATTTTCGAGAACGATCGCTCATTTCGGCACAAGGTTGATGAGCTCTTTGGGTCCAGGCCCCGTGCTGGTCATGTTGCTTCGACAGTTGCCACGATTTTCGACAAAGCGTCATCCAGGATCCCTTCATTTGGCACATTAGAAGGACTCCAGATCTCAGCCACCAATTATACACTTGAGGAACTGAATATTCTTCAAGCGATTTGTGACACAATTCCATGCAAGATTACTATTGAATAAAAATATTTTTGAAGCAATATATCACATTTAACATGTGCCCATTATACCTAATGATTTTGTATATTGATTGTAATTAGTTTGGTGTTTTGAATTACACAATTTCTGGCGGAGGTGGGTAGAAGTGTCCGCTAGTGAAAAGTAGGGCTGATTTTGAGTATTTTGGGATTTAATAATAATAGGTGAATTGGGTAATGAATGGAGAGACAGTGTGCCAGATGAAGCCTTTTTTTGAAAACTGACCAGGAGTACGTACAGTGAGGTGGTCAAAGATTCGTTTTTCTTCAAAAAGCAAAAGAGAGACGAATCTCCGGAACATTTCAAAAAGAAAAAAGATTTTTGAATGGGGCATGCATGTGTTTTCTTTCGATTTTCTGAGAGAATGGGGATAAATTGAATTTCTTTCATTTCAGCCTTTGAATGGCTGGGATTTTGATGAAGGGATTCACTGAACACCCAAAGAAATATACGTGTAATAAGGCTATGAAATTGGGGATTGAATAGCATTCAGAGTCAAGATTTGATTGTCTAAAAGTATCTTTTAGATTGCTGTACCATATTCTGAAGGACTACGAGAAAGCGGTTCGTAGTTTAATCATTAATTTCGTTTCATTTAATCACACATTTTAGTTTAGATAGTTTCTGCCTGTTGTGAAGCTATTTACGAGGGTTTTTCAGTGCCGATGACTACACAGCGGGTTTCATGCGTTCTCGTGCCATGGTTCTGCACACGGGCACCGTTTTCTGGCCTCCACCCACTCAGCTGCGATCAACTTGCAAAATTGACGTCAGTTTGCTCTTTTCCCGTAATCTCATGATTTTAAATTGCTTTCTAATAATGTTGAGCCTCAAAATTTCCCCAAAGCTTTTAGGTAACCTATTTCCCATTCGATTCTCAGCATTGCAGTCTCAAATTTGGCTCATGGACATATCATGGTTGGCTCGAAAATCTCTTTTTCAAAAAAATTTACCGAATCTCTTTGAGGTTTCCAAGTGGATATAACGAATCGAAGTGTGAATGTCGATCTTTCCAACTATGTTACTTCGGGAGAATTCGATCTGGTGGCTGTTTATCAGGTGAATTTCCATATAAATCCTTACCAGAGTTGAGAAATGATCTGTTTTTCTGAAAATCAAAATTTCTCAACTTTTTGCTTCACAAAAATTTTTTTAAAAGCATTTTTCTGCTTCCTTTAGCTCTCAAAGGTGCCTTAAAGTTCTCAAAGTTTCAGGGAAAGTATTAGCATTAGCCAAATGAAAGACTTTGTACAGGGTGGGGCAAAATTACCGTTACAATGCTCACTCACGCGCAAATGCGCATATCTTCAAACTTGTGTTATTTTCTGATTTTTCTGTTAATATTATTTGTTGTTCAACATTAATACAATACAAAAATGTCATAAGAATGTTTATTTTTAGAATGGCTCGGGCATCATCGCATCGAGGATCGATCATCGCGCTGTGCAAACAGGGACTCTCAACGAGTGAGATTGCAAAACGTCTCAAAGTGAATCGAATGTTTGTGCATTGAACAATTGAACGATTTGATACCTTGGGAACGGATTCTAATCAGCCAGGGCGTGGAAGAAAGCGAACGGTCATAACTTCAGCAAATGTCAAAAAAAGTGAGGGATTACCTGTTGAAAAAGCCAAAGCAATCGGTGCGAAAAATGTCACAAAAAAATGGAGATTAAGCGAACGTCTCTTAGAATAATCATCAAAAGATCTGTTTGAAAAGAAATAGCTTTTATGAATTGTTTATTTGATAAAACCGATATTTGAACACCGAAATCCCGAATGGACACGCAAAAACGGCAACGGAAAGGCAAATAAATGGAGAAGTGATCAAAGATGGACAAGTAAGAGGAAAGAGGTGATAAAATTTGCATATCAATGCGAATTACGGTAGCCCAGAAAACTAGAAGAGCTGTGATTTAAATTCGACACTTTCAAAATTCAATCAATTCTAGGAGCCGAGGAATGTGCCGTGCCGAAAAGTGCCGCAAGAAACAGCGATGAGCTGAATGAGAAGCTACTCAAAGCTCTACAGGTCTCATGATCTCTAGTAGATTGGATTTCTAGGAAGTCAAAGCAAAATATCAATGCAGATTTTCCAGATTCTCATCAAGCGACAACAGTTTGAAGATGACGGCCAAGTGCTTGCAAATGAATGGAGACAAGTGGCTCAGGTAAGTAGATTCAAGAACTCACGGATCAACAATCAACATAATCCATCGCGAATCGACCAAATTCCAGGTGATCAATCGTCTCCTATTCTGGATTTTCTTGATAGCGACAACAGCGATTACAACCACTTTATTGATCATTATCCCCTCCGTTCATTATGCAAACGAAACCGGTGAATTCGATGAAAAATTATATGGACTTCATTGATCGAATTGTATTTATTCGGGTCTCTCACGGGCCAAAATATTTTGATGTTAACTTCAAAGTGAAAAATGATCGAAAGTATAGCATTTATTGATTTTATAAAATAAACTTGTAAAACTAACAGTGTACTCGTAAATTGACAAAAATAAAGGCATAAATAGAGGGCGGTGACTTCGGGACAAATTTTTTTGTGCAAAACACGTCACAATTTTCTTCTAGACCAATCTTTATGATTTTGGTGACATTTTGCACTTGTGGAGATCTACAAAATGACACCAAAATCAATCATAAAGATTGAACCACTTAGAATCAAGTTATGGCGGGTTGCGCAAAAAAAATTGACGCGAAGATAGAGGTAGAGATAGATAGAGATCAAAAAAATGGAAAAAATGGAAAAACGTGAAAATCAAACCGATAAAACCTTTTTGATTTCTTCTAGAGACGTTGCCGATTTGAGCCGTCTTTTCAGCTCCTCGTCGATTGAATCCCCTGTCTCCAGTTGCTCCAAAACGTTTCTAGCATCCTAAATTGATTGATAAAATGGATCAAAATCCACAAAAGGTCAATAGAACTTACCAAAAGAACGTGCTCAGGGAACCCAACCATTTTCGCAACTTGTAAGCCGAAACTTTTTTCTGCCACTCCTTCACGCACCTAGAAGAAGCCAGTAAAGACACTTACTATAGATACTCACCTCGTATAAAAGAATCAATTTGTCGCTATCCGCACGAACCATCATCTAAATTTGAAATTTGGAGTAACTCGTATCACATAAATCATCGTACCTGCATAGCCTTTGCTCCTTCCAGGTTACATAAAGCAGCCATTTCGTGAAAGTGAGTGGCGAACAGGCAGAAGCACTTCACTTTTGTTAAAAGCTCACTAAATATGTTGCGTTGTAAAGATCGAATTCAAGAACAAACCTAGCAATCGACCAGGCAAGTCCGAAGCCGTCAAAAGTTGATGTCCCACGTCCAAGCTCGTCAACAATCACCATCGAATTTGACGTTGCTGCCTAAAAATTATTTATGAAAGGCAAATGAAATAAGTCTACATTAAGAATTGTCGCTGAATCGATCATTTCCGCCATAAATGTTGAAATTCCTTTGCACTGTTGGTCCGACGCTCCAACTCTATAACAGGATATAAATCAAGAAAGAAAAGAAAACTCAAACCTCGTATAAATGGCATCAAGGACTGAGATGGTAGCTTCACTCGCGGGAACAAACGATCCAATTTGAGCCATCAGAGCACAAAGAGCCGCCGATCGAAGATATGTACTCTTAAATTTCTTTGTTAGGAAAAAGTAAATCAACAACAACCCATTGATTAATAACCCTAGCACATGCACAACTATTATCACTCAATAGGAAATGACACGGGAACAAACATCACAAACAGAAACACAAGCAAACACAGCAAGAAATCACATACAAGTGATAGTTGTGCATGTGTTAGTCTCATATAGCTCTCAAATAACGTGCCTTGCCGCCCATATTCGCTCCGGTTAATACGAGCATTCGTTGTTTCAAATCTAAATGATGTGAAATTTGGTTAAAAACAAGGCTACCTAGCAAAACATCATTTGGAATGAATGACGAATCCCTCAAAAGCTCGAGGACGGGGTGTCGACATCGCTTTAGATGAAAAGTTCCGGAACCCAAAAATGTCAGTTGGTCAAATTGTTGCTTAAAAAAATTAAAACGAACCCATAGGTAAAAGTTTCGGTCGTACATAAACGCTTGAAGATTCTGAGGCAAGAGCTGCCATCGCAGTGAGAACATCAGTCGTCGAAAGCACAGTAGAAAGTGAAGAAAGAGCCGATGCATAGCCGCAACACGTTTCAACGACCTTAACAAAGTGGGCTGTCTATTAAACTACTTAATTGCTTACCTGCTTTTCAAGTTCCGCTTGTACAGCTACGTAAACCCTTTCCTTTTCAAGGTACTCGTTGTTTAACTCCTCTAGCTGGGGATCTCTGAATAACATTAACTGGAATTCCCGTGAAACAGCAACAAACCTGAATCTTACTCCGCTAATTTTGTTCGTGTCCAAAATTGTAATATGTTTTTCGCTGCGAAGACTTTTTTCTTCTTTCAAAGTGACTCGGAAGAAGAATCCATGTGTTGAATTTCGATCCAACTTTGCATCAGTTCCCAAACGCTCGCTCACCTAAAATTTATGGTAAAGTGAGACAATTTGGTTCATGCACAACTGTTTCCTAACGAGGAAACGGTCTGAGCTCGAAGTTCAGAATCGTTATGAAACTGTATGGACCTTATAGAATCGACCATGCTGATCAAAATGAGCTAAAAATTTGCTGCCAACAACCACGCAAACGCGAGACTTTTTGATCTCATTTTGATCAGCATGGTCGATTCTATAAGGTCCATACAGTTCTATAACGACTCTGAACTTCGAGCTCAGACCGTTTCCTCATAAGCTTTTATAATTGCTAACTAAAAGCAAACCTTGTTCAGGGCCCGATTGCACTTCTTTTCAAGCACATCCATTTCTTCGGAAAGCTTTAGTAGATCTGGATCAATGTCCGGCTTGACACGAAAAGATCCTGAAAGACCATAAGCAATTCTTTTAAATTTTAAATTACCCATTCGTTCAAAATATTCAACGTCCACAGTAGCCCGGATCAACTCGCGAAATTTCTCAAATTGGAACAACGCTGCGGCAATTGGTTCCTGAAACGCCACTCCTTTTATGCTTTTCAATGATAAACTTACATAAAGTAGTTCTTGTACATGATTCGCAAACTCTTTTCTTTGTTCCATAACTTGTTCCAGATCAATTTTTAGTTGACCTAACACTCGGACTGATTGATATACGCGAAAACAATCCTGAAAAATTCTACATGTTAAACACTAACTAGCTCAAGTTACCTGCAGTTTTGCCCTATTCTGATGCAAGCGCTGTGCCAATTGATTCAAATCGGGAAGTCGTCCAAAAAGAGATTGGATAGATTGTCGTTGTTGATCCGATTGAACTAATGCCGAAACTACATCCTAAACGCAAAATTCTTTGTAAAATAAGATTTTCCTGACCTGTCTTTCTTCGATCTTTCTCAAATCACACAGTGGACGGGCTATCCATTCACCTAAATAGACATTCAGTGACAAAATTGTCATTGCACTTACGAAGCATCCTTTGTCCAGATAGTGTTTTACATTTGTTCATCACATCAAAAAGGGTTTCTTTCTTCGCTGACTTTTCTAAATCAAAGGAGTAGTTTTTTTTCAAAAAAAAAGTCAGACCTAGGCCATGGGATACTTGAAACAATTCGAGAGCTTCCACGGCTGCGGCGTTTAAGTGCATAAATCCTGCCGTTCCGTAGTGGCATATCTAAAAAGGAAGTTTAATAAATGCATTGTTTTTAGTTAATAGCTAAGTAGAGCACGGAAATTAAAGGGATGTGAACTTGTAGAATAATTGCCGACGTATTGCTCATGGCATTGTAGTGAGGGAACAGATTTTTGAAAAAAAGCCCATTCAATCGTCAATCGTCATTTCCAATTGTTATTGACATGTATTCCTTCTTTTCAGAATGCTCGAAAACAATAAACCGTAAGTTTTTCCTACAAATCATAGCGCAACTAATTTCATTTTTAGAGTTAGCCATTCAAGGAACAAGTGCTTTGAAGGCAACGATCAACGAACCTATCGTATGCATGCACAAAATTACGTTAACTCTTGCGCATTTAGGTCAATGAACGCTTACAAGCACTCAATGTGAATCGGAGAAAAGAAAAGCTCGTCAAATGGTTTGGGGAAATGAAAAGCAACGAAAAAGTAGAAACTCACCAAAAATCTAAATCCTTTTCTTTTCCAGGTTGCTGCCGTTCAAGAATCATCAATTCAATTAGCGAGCAACACAATTTGTAAGAAAGGATTCTTAAGATTTAAATCCTAACAATTTAGCTTCGATTAGCAACACGATTACTCGCCTACGAAGCGACTTTCAAGAAAACCTGAAGCGTCAACAAGAACATGAACAAGTGATACAAGTCGTTTATAGTGGGCAAAGATTTGATAAAGGCAAAAATTTCTAGAATCAAGCGAACACTGACGGAAATTCTGCTGGACCGCTAGATGGAGATGACAACTTTGATGCCTTGTCGGAGGTAACAAATCATATCTTTGCACAACCTCTAAATTTTCAGTTTTCAAAAGATGAAAGCCTGGAAGATCTGGGAAGAGATGAAGGAACATTCAATCATCATCAACGATTAATCT
The DNA here is from genome assembly GCA_958450365.1 of Mesorhabditis belari. Classification (NCBI taxonomy): domain Eukaryota; kingdom Metazoa; phylum Nematoda; class Chromadorea; order Rhabditida; family Rhabditidae; genus Mesorhabditis; species Mesorhabditis belari. Next base: position 446,461 of record CAUEEP010000914.1, read on the forward strand.
CGCTAAGCGATGTATCGATGAATGACCAAGATGATAGTGAGGATACAAAAAAAAACCGTTCACTCTGTAATCCTTTAGATCATCGTAATGATACCCAAATCTTGCGACATCTTTCCCCAATACCACTAGATGATCAAGAAGAAAATATCATCCGGCCCAATATCTGCAAGGTAAACAACTAATAAATACAACCTCACGCAAAAATAATAATTCTCTAGATCTGCAAAGTAGAAGTAGACATGGAGCACATCGATAGAGTCATTGGGCATGTCACTATGCACTATCCAATGTTGGAGATCGTTGAATGTCCAGCCTGCCCTTTCCATCATTCGGTTTGAAAAGCTTGTTTATACATATCTATAGATTCATTTAGGCTGGAAGAATGGTCACCTTGCATATTCACAACGAACACAAACTTATTGATCCTAGGAAAACAAAAGAGTGAGTTTTAGAAAAGAGATAAAAATGACGTTTTTAGGTGCCTAATCGTCACATTAATAAATTACGATAAAGCTGTCAACTATCTGTTTCCGAGAAACCCCGAATTGCCGGCAATCTTAAAGGAATATTTTTGTGAAAAGCGAGCCCGAGGGATCAGAAGAGCCAAAGTTGAAGTGGTGAAACCTGATGAAGGAATAACTAAATGCAAGGTGAGAAATTAAATCCACTTTCAAAAACATCTACCTGCCTAGATTTGCCAAGAGAAAATCAAAAGAAATTCTGGGAAAGAAATTCTGCAACACTTACTAATTGAGCACGTTTATGAGGCTCCATACCTATGCAAATGTGGTTTCAAGTAAAAGAAGCTTTTGAGCGAAAAAATCAACAATAATTTAGAGCAGCCTTATATCCGGCAATTGAGAATCATCTGAAAGTTCCCCATCCGGATCCACTTAGCGCTCAATTCGTTGATAACCGGTGTGTCTTATTGAAACTAGATTGAATCGATTTAGAATTTAATTGAAGAAAACCAATTTCAGCTCTGAGCAAGTCTGGACAAGTTGGAAGGAAGAAATTGAAAAATGCTTTCCCATGTCAACCCACGATCTCCTGGGACAAATGCAGAAATCAGGACCAAAACGAACCAAGATAATTCTCAAATTTGGTGAAGAGGTTTGTCAAGAACCCAGCTAAGTAACTAATTTGAAAATTTAGGATTTCGACGGTCCTCTACAGAAAATGCCAAAATATAATTGAAAGTACCTACCTGAAACTTGTTTTTCATCATCTCCTGCTCGACAAAATTCAAATGGCTTAGCAATGCCGTAACACATTCGTTCAGGGCTGGGCTTAGCTCTTCTAAAATTATCTATTAACTATTATTCTTATCTTTTCCCACCGCAAGGATTCTTCTTCTTGAACAATTCATTCACATCAATGTACTTTTGATCGTGTCTTTTATAAACCACTTCTTCAACATTGGTTCGCTTCAAAACTTGTTGCAACTTTTTCACTTTGTCGTTGTATTCATCTAAAAATTATGGTGCCAGCAAAGATTTAACAATACAACAACTTTATTTTAAATAAAAAAAATCACAAACCCGTAGTATCCGCTAGACAAACATGAAGAGTCTCTTTTGGTGCCATTCCAATGATGCATTGCTAAAATAAAAATAATTATTTAAATACCAATACCTTTTAACCTCCAATGTAGATAACATTTGCGTGTCGTTGAATTCAGCAACCGTGATTCGATAATCATTTGGATCACAAAAAGCGATTGCTAATTGGTTCTAAAGACTCATTACGTATCTAATGGAACAAAAAAAGCTTACATCATGAGCCGATTGGGTTATCCCAATTCTGACAGCCATAACAATTGCTGAGTCGGCGCTTCCGATCAATTCCTCAAAATCACCAAAGTTGATTGGGGTGCCCTGAAAAAAAAAACAAACTAGAAGCTAATTTGGAACTTCTACTGTCAACTCTAAAGAGCTGAAGGTTTGCATTTGTGGCCCTAGTTCGTTTGAAAAGGGACAAATTTACATTTATTCGTCAAAAAAGCGGCAGCTTTGAGCAGAATTTATCCCTTTCAATCAATGCAATCATCTCGACTACAATGGGTGACAAATCGGCACACATGGGAGCTGGAGGATACGACGGAAGCGCCCTTCACAAGAATCAAGGAGGCGGTGAAGGATACGCTCGATATGTTTGTTTTGCGGTCTTATTGTTTTGCTTTTTATCCGTTTACTTGCGATTCGTAATTTTATTAAACAGGCTTTAATTTATTTTATTATTTGAGCCTTTTCTAGGTTTAGCGTTACTAGCGTATGTGGTCTAAACTTGTAAAAATGTATACGTTACCTGTATCTTTTACGAGTTACTATTTTTTTCTCTTTAGTGAGGAGTATGCCTACGCAGGCCCCGGTGTCTACAATCAGCAAAAAGTAGATCCAGCTACTCTCCTTACGGAGAGTAGCTAGGTTTTGATTAATTCGACACCCTTTATCGAATAAAGTCTCTATTTATCTTTGTTTAGCTAGCAGCCAGGGAGTCACCCGTTTCTGCGACGACGTTTCCGCCTACATTGGTCCATAAATCAACATTCTAAATTGATCAATGGCCTCAATGTGTTCCACTTTCTGTCTTCATCGCCATAAAATGAAACTCTATAGGAAAATCGAATAAATTCATTTGTCGATTGTTCATTTTTTGTTGAATCCACATTCCTTGGATAGATGAGGATACGTTTTACCTTCGATTTAAGTGTCCAATCACCGTCTTCATTCTCGTAGAGTTCTAGACGAAATCGTAGAATTGTGAGCACTTCTCGTACCACTCTCACAAATTGTGCCTGGCCAAGGTTATGGTAGTTGATTGTCCGATCTGAAATGGTTAAAATGTTGCTAGTTCTTGATGGAAAGACCAAACAAAATTTAACTGACCGCCAAGATTGAAGTTTCTCACACCAACATCGCTCATGAAGATCTCCTTGGCAATCAATTTGGCATCATCATCGTAAAGCGTGTAAAAGTCCTAAAAACAAATTAGGCGAAAACTATTAAAAAGCTTACTCCACGGTTAAAAATTGTAACCGTTCCCTTAGCTTTGTTATCGAGAACCCTCAGCAAACTTTTATCGAGAGTTGAATCGTCGCTCATTTACTGAAAATTTGAATGTTTGGGCATTGAAAGAGTATGACGCAACACACTATGAACATTTTCAACATTTAAAAACAAAACTTGTGTGCGTCTCAATCGCATTGACTCGTTATAATTGTCCTTATAATATTCATGTACGTTTTATGAAATATCAAACCAAAAAGCGGTACAAAACATTTGAATAAAATATTTATTTTATCTCAAATAACATCGGTAAAGTCACGATTAAAAAATCATAAGATCCTATAAATTGAGAGATTGATCAATATTTACAGAAGACTCACAGAAGATCGTAAGGCACCTTTTAAGAAAAAGACTAAACTTGAAATCACGCACAATATGCACTAAATAGGAAATAAGGCTGGACAATAAATAAAGAATAGAATTATGCGAGGTATTGATATTCGTCCGTTTGCTCCGTCCTTTGAATGTATAGCTAAAATACCTTAGTGAAAAATAATCTCACAAAACGCAACCTTTTCGATCAAATCTTCAATGGTCTTTTTAATAAACGCAATGTCTGGTTGGAAGCGGCCTCGTGTTTGAGTGATCACCTAAATAATAACTTCAGATACAATCAATTTTACCACAGTTACCTCTTGGATGAGCTCGTGGTGCTTTAGCATCTTCCTTGTTTTCATGATGCGCACAATGGCACACTCCATGTAGTATTTACGATCTTGGGCAACCTATTTATCCCGAGGAATATACATTTAATCAATCCTCTTACTGTGTGAGCAACGCTCTCTGCTTCGGCCTTCTCGGAAGTTTTGGCAAAATGCGGCGTGTTGATTTTGATTTTCATCCGTTTAGAGGTGAACTTGTTGTTCAGTGACACAATTTGTTGATCATCTTTCTAAAATGCCTTGGGGTTTTGAGGTGAAAAACAACTACCGTTTCCACGTCGATGATCCCAGATTCTTGGATGGTAGCGAGATTCTTTTGCAACAAATCGTTTTTTAATCCAGTGTCGGTTGCAATCAAGTCCAAAGTGATCGAGTCCTATAACTTTCCAGAATGATTCGAATGAGATTTTATATACCTTGTGTTGCAAATTCAGCAGTATGGCCAGCTGATGTGTCGATAGATTAATCACATAAGGCTTGTCCAAGTAGCTCAGTCTCACTTCAGCTAAAAATACAATCTGTACCATATCAATAAAATTCAATTACCATTTGACAAATGGAACAACCAGCTCAACTTTCTTCCATTGTGAGTATCGCCGTAGAATTTTTCGAATCCGTCGATACAAGGTTGAAGATCGCGAGGCAAAATGAACTTTGTTTCCTGAAAATGCTTTGTCATAGACGCAAAACAAGGCTTACATTTGTGTTTTTCTCTTGGCTTGTTGATTGTGGCATCGACAACGGCCAAGCGGCAGCACCGAGAATTAAAGGGGTCATAGGGACGGGCAGGTTGGGCAGATTATTCTTCTTCATGTACTAAAGTTGTAAATGAATTTTAATCGTAAAGTTTCCAATAGATCTAAAATCAAAAAACCTCTTCGTATTTAGTCGACAATTCTTTGCTCAATCCAATATCTGTGAACATCCTTGAAAGTTTGGATGTGAACTCATAGCCACAAGCTTGCTAAAACTCCAAAATTGCAAGTAATCGTTTAATGGAACCTTCAGCTTTGTGATCATCATCTCTTCAGAATCCATTGATGAGGACGTGGTCATAATGAGACGATTTGCAAGCATCTTTGAGAAATACTAAAGTCGGAATTTAGCTCCTCAAAAATAAAAGCAACTAACCTTTTGAAACATATCCTTGTCCTCCAAATAACGGAAAATTATGATCGCCTCGTCCAATTTTTTTTCCAAGTCGCGATCACTTAACGCTTTTGTGCTTTTCCTCAACAGACTGTCAGTAAATCGAGCCAACTAAACATAGTTTACTAAGATTTTTGATAGACACCTAACTCTCTCAGGCGCCTTTGGAGTTTTTGTTGAATCTTTCGAGTTGATAACTGATTGCAGGGCCTAAAAATAAGCATAATATTTTATTTAAAAATAGCATTTATGATACCTTATCAAAAGCATGCGTGAAATCAACGTCGTCCTCAAAGACCTGGCTTTTCATCTTGCTGTACTTTTGGTAAACCTGTAAGCTCCCTGTTTAGATCGTAAAACAAGTTTTTTTACAAACTTGAATCGAGTTTTCAACAAACAATGCCGGAATATTATCTCCATTCAAATTGGATATTGAGGCGAACCCTTTGCTTTTTACATGCGATTCAAACTCTCGTGTCATCACCTAAAATACAAAAAAATGATGATATAAAATGGAGCGTTACTTGGGTTCCAGATGGAATTGGTTTCAAAAGTAGATACATGTTGCGAAGATCTAAACAAGATTGTTTCGATCTAAAAAAGATGTCTTCTTAACTACCTTTTATATTCTCTGCTGCAATCATCTCTGGGCATGCAGCTTCAAGCCAATTTTTGTGTTCATTGATAAGAACGTCTCGACAAATTCCGATCACCTGTAAAGAGCTATTATTAGACTTACGAGTTTATTGAATACCTTATTCACAGATACTTGATTGAAATAAGTCTCGCTTCGTTCTTCTTCTTGTGCCAAAATCTCAATTATCTAAAAGTACTTTCGTTTAAAGACCACATTTGTACCGTTGATCATTTGTATTTAAAAGTTTCATAAAATTTACCTTTTCCATGTAAAGAGATGGTGAAAATGCAGATAGTAAGTTTTGAGCAACATCCGAGTAATGTTTCCTTGTTAAATCTAGCAACCTAAACAAAAATGATTGAGAATTTCAAAATATACCAACTGTTGCTCAAAGATTTGCTGATAGAATGTCGTCTCATACGTCGCATATTTCACATAGGGTTGTAGCCCAAAATCACCATTACTAACCTATAAAAGCTTGTCATAATATAAAAAATAAAGACTGACTTGCAAAATTGACCTAATGACACCGGCAATAATTTTCTTGTCGTTGATCGCGACATCTTTTCTGTCATCGGAAACAGCCTAAAGAACAAGTTTTGTTGAAAAGTTTGTTAGGGAGAAAAATACCTGCAGTATCAAATCGACAAGGCGTTTCCGAATAGGCATAACCAATGTTTCTTTCCATATCTCCAGACAAAGCTGAAAAGACGAACAGTTTAAATGGCCCAACCATAACTTACATGGCCAACTTCGTACATTGGGTTTGGATCGTGGATGAATGGCCGATGCTGAGCTAGTGTGTCAGATTTCTGTTTATCTTTGACGAATTGTTTGTTGAGGTAGCTAAAATATGGGCAATTACATGACCAAACTTTTTTAATACCCAAATAGCTGATGAAGATAAAAGGCTCCTTCCAAATAAATCTTCCAAGTAGAGTAGTAGTTCTTGAGTAGAAGCAAATCGTCAATAGCTTTGAGTTCCTAAAAGAGAACATGAATCCAATGATTTTACTTTGCTTAAACTAACCTCGGTCTTGTTTGTTAAATGGAGTTGCAGAGCTGACTCTAGTGCCTTGTAGAGCTCTTGACTGAACGAAAAAGGTATGGCGACACACATCTCGTAAATATCCCTAAAGATAAATATTTATACTGAAAAATTAACCTAACGCTTTATTCATTACCAAATTCGCTGGCCATCCCCCACGCGGGTTTTTCTTGGTTTCTTTTTGAAAACTAACTACGCCAATCAATTTCGGTGCTATCCTAGTTGAGAGAGGAAGGACAATTTTTTCTTCAAAACCACTATTTCTCGGGTAGTTTTACGCGTAGGTACCGAAAAACAAAACGAGAGCTTGGGAAAATGCGTTTTAAGCCGAGTTTCGGGACTCCAAAGTGCGTGCTCATACAGTGTGATGAGAGGGATACACATGGGGAAGAGGTCTAAAAATGGTCTCTCAAAACATTTTTTGAAGCTAAAAACACTTCTTCTGGCATAATTTAATATACTGATTACGGATTTCTGATCAAATCGGAGCAAAAGAAAAAATATTTATAAAATACTATAAAAATAATAAGTCAAAATCTCAAAAAATATCTTTTCAATTTGTTTTGAAAAAATCGCGCCCCCCAACCAGAATAGCACCTCAATTTCTGATTTTTTTTTACCACGGTGAGGATTTTCAGCCTCTGGCTCAAACGCTGAGGTAGATCTGACGCTTTAAACGTTGAAAAAAACCCACGAAAAGCTGTCGTTCCAAACTTGTCTCTTTACCGGCACCAATGTGATAAGGTTGATTATTGTCGGCTGAAGGACTCCCCATTGCTTCTCGAAGTCGACTTGTTTTGGTCGTAGAGAATGCATCGCCGTGTGTATTTCTGAAAATAAACTATTTGTAAAAAGAACTAAAAATTGGAGAACGAAAAATATACGAGCAAGTAGAGAAAATGGTTTTGCTTTGCAAATTTGTGCCTAAACTATCAATAAAACGCTTATTTTAGCTTGGATAAACGATTTGATTCATAAAATGGGATTTAAAAATGTGAGCGATGAATAGATTAAAATGCTGTCCGCAAAATGTTGAAAAAATGGCTTATCGCAAAATCTCGCATTCTTTTTCTTCAACACCGAGTAATTCACGGTCATGCGCTTTTAAAAAGGTGGTCAGTTGGGTTAGAAGTGCTAAACGCTTCGGTGATCGGTCACAAATTGTGTTGCCAAAACAAAAACAAACCCTCCTTGTCCGACTCTTCGAACTTTTTTCTCGACCAACCTCCTGCTTTTGTTTTTTGACAGACTTGGCGCTACGGTTCAATTCTATTTACACTCCATTTTTGCGCTGAAACGAAAATTCATCACTGTCATCAATTTTTGGGGTTTGCGGTATTTTTCGCAAAGTGAAAACCTTCTTCCCGTCTTTTTAGCACTGATTAAATAGTGGCGTAAAATGTTAACTGAATACTTTGTCTAGAAGCTGAAGCTCATGCTTTTTCGTTGCTTCCAAAAAGTATAAAAGTCATACGTTTTTCAAGTTTTTTTCATTTTTTTTTCAGGATGCCTGAAAAGTAGTGTTGTTGTTGTTTGCGTTTTTTGCTCTTTATCGTTACACACTTATGAAATTAACTCTTTTTAGGCTTCACTTTGTGTGCTGCTACGAACTTCGACAAAATGGTACGAAAATGTTCATTGTTCTCGCAATTTTATTTTTGTTTAGGCACGTCGTTACGATTCGAGGACTACGATTTTCTCTCCCGAAGGCCGTTTATATCAGGTAGACACTTTGTATGGCCTATGAAGTTTTGGCTGCGTAACTTCTACATGTTCTTTTCCATCAATTCGATTTTGTTTAGGTCGAATATGCGATGGAAGCAATTTCACATGCGGGTACCTGCCTCGGAATTCTGGCCTCGGACGGGATCCTCATTGCTGCTGAAAAACGAAATGTGCATAAACTTCTAGATGATTCCGTAAGTTTTTATAGTTTATTTTTTTGCTGATGTATTGCTATTTAGGTGTTAGCCGAGAAAATCTATCGCCTCAGCGACAACATTGCTTGTACGGTGGCCGGGATTACGGCAGATGCCAATATTTTGATCAATCATTTGCGCTTTTGGGCCGCTGATTACAAGGTAAAACGCTGATCGGTGGTTGATAATTTTATTCGATTTCAGCTTGGTTATGGCGAAGACATCCCGGTTGAGCAACTTGTCCGAAATCTTTGCAACGAGAAACAACGCTATACCCAAGTTGGAGGTATATATTTTTTTAAATGCCGCAAGCTTTGGCTTTTAACTTGGGAGTCTGTGTTACATCAAAAAAATTTTAGGCAAGCGTCCTTTCGGTGTTTCGCTTCTTTACATGGGATGGGACAAACATTACGGATTTCAACTTTATCAATCTGATCCTTCTGGAAATTATACTGGATGGAAAGCCACTTGCATCGGAAATAATCATCAGGTTCGTTCTCACTTAATTTCTAATTTTTTTTCACTTTTGTTTAGTCGGCCGTTTCATTGTTGAAGCAAGAGTACAAGAATCCAACGCTCGCCGAAGCTAAACAACTTGCGATGAAAGTTTTGTGGAAGACGTTGGACGTGAAGCTGGCTCCAGAAAAAAGTAAATTAATTTCAAACATGTCAAATCTAAAATATCAGCTGATCTCCAATTTTAGTTGAGATGGCGGTGTTGGTCCGGAAAGATGGAAAATCGGTGGTCGAGGAGCTTTCGCATGCTGAAGTCACAGCCCTCATCAAGGAGCGCGAAGAGAAAGAGAAAGAAGCTGAGCCTGCACGCACTTGAACTCATTTTTTGTACTGAAGGTTTCATGTGATTTATAATTTTCGAATCGTGGTTTGATACCGGTCTCGACTTTTTATTTGCCTCTTTAAATTGTTTCTCTAGTTTGATGATATGATATTTATTCTTTTTACGTTAATTCTGTTGTTTATAAATATAAAAATTACGTGAAAATTCCTTAAATGGCTATCCAGTTCAGACAACATATATTAGCAGTTTTTATGAAGATTGGTTTTTGCACGGAGCTCATTATAGATGGCGTTCTTTCGAAAAGTAGGAGGCACGTTGAAAGGGTATTGCATAAACGTCTACAATGATTACAGGTAAACTCCGAGAGTGTATTTGCTTTTGCATAACTTTTTTTGCTTTAGAACCGTGACAATTGACGCGTTAAAAGAGGCAAAGAATAAACCATTGAAAGTAAGTCAAATTTTCCTAGCAATAAAAATCACTTGTCACTTTAGACGACGATAATTCTCAGTGGTTTGGGAGGGCTAACTTATCTCTATCAGATGAATCCAACCGAGTTGGAGTTCAAAAACGAGCTTGTGGAAAAACGACATCTGATGACTTTAACACCAAGCCCTGTTCGTTTCGCCATGTTCATTATAAATTATTTTTTATTTAGATACACAGCCCACAAGCCGATAACGCCCTTATTGATCGAACCCGACTACTTAATCAAAACAGATTGCATTATTATAATCTCTGGTGGGTCTTATATACATTTTTTTGTTAATCCCTGATGTTTAGGCTTTTTTCATTGATAATAAAGGGGCCACATGATGATAAAGTCAGAGCATATTCCAGCCAGGATAAGAATCTCAGGTAAGTTATTTTTTTGTTGAGCTTCTAACAATCAGGAATTTTTAAACTTTAGATCCTTATGATTTGCCTTTGATTTAAAGTTATGTTTAGGTTATGGTATCCGAACGAGCTTCTTCAAAATATTTATGATGTTGGTATTCTTGGACGGTGGTACCATTTGAATAAAAGCTTCATTGATCACGATATAAATACCGAAGAATTTAGCAGGGAAAGCTAGCCTTCTGTTATTTAGAAATTTTTTTCTTATTTTTACGGGTAGTAGTTTTGTAATAGGTCTTTAGGTTTTGTTAGCTTGTTCTATGTGATATTGTTGTTATCTTGTAATAAAGTTAGCAGAAAAGTTTGGTTTTCGTTTCTACCGCATTCGTTAATCGATACAATAATTGGAGAAAGAAGCCTCGTTTAAATTTTTATTGGGTTTCAGTGATGGGTGGCTTGTCGAAGGATGAGCTCAATTTTCAACGGTTACTTGATCGAACAAAAAAGCTTTCGCGGAAGGTTTTTGACATTTTTTACATTTGCATTTATAAGTTTTAAGTTTTACAGGAGCTTGCTTCAAATATTTGGAAGATAACTTCTGGTTGCACATATTTGGATCAGTTGTTAGAACGATTACAAAAAGAAAGGTTGGTGTTAAGATGTTTCACTTTATTTTCTCAGTTTAGCTCTTTGGACAAAGACGTTTTAATACAATATGGACGGGAAGTACATCAACTTAAATTGCTTGTAGAGGCTGAGCAACAAGTATGAGAATTTAAATAAAGCTGAGAATTAAGCTTAAATGTATTGATACATATATTTGTTTGGTAAACGTCTAATATTAATTAATCCATGATTTTTAGAAACGAACTGAGGATAAACTTCGGGTGTTGGACAAAATCCCCAATCGTTTTGATGAGGTCATCCCAACAAGTCAAAATGGTGATGAATCAAAATCGAAAGAAGGTAACTTATCCAGGTTAAAATTTTGGATGAGGTTTTGTATCTAAAAATTTTCCATTGAAATATCTAGACTTTAGATCCGGAAATTTTCGAGTCCGCGGCTGAGATAAGGGTGCGGAATCGAGCAGTTTATCGAGCCGATTTACGAAGAGAGCTTTTAGAGTCAAGTAGAAGAGGTATTGTGGTTTATTTAAAGGCTTTATTGGAAACATTGATTTTAGGAAATGAGCACGACCTAACAATGAGTCAACACACGGAAAATCAAGAGAACCTGGCCCAAGATCTTCTCACTCTCACACGGACACTCAAGCAGAATATGACACTTGCCGGGAATGTGATCAAAGATGACACAAAGGTTTGATCTTTTTGGGTAGTCAAGTGATTTAGTTTGCATCACAGAAAGCTATGCATCTGATTTACAACTTTAGCGTCTCTCAACGATGAATCTGCAAGTAGACGCAAATCGGGAAAACCTGGCCGTTGAAAGCGCCCGACTTGAGAAGCACGCTTATCGGGTTTGTAACTTTTACGTAACTTTGGCTGAACTCTACATGTTTAGTGGTGTGGATTCGACTGTTGCATTCTGTTTATCTTTATTTTTCTCTTCTCGAGCTTTATTTTCATGGTAATGTTCATGAAGTTTTTCCATAAGCCAGTAACAAGGTAGAGGGTTTTATTGTTTTGTTAATATTCGCCATTTCTTGTGATACATTCTCTCGGGTTTTTAAGTTGTGCTTTGTCATAATCTTTGTAACGTTTCCTTTTTTATTAGTTGCAATTAAATAGGAATTCGGAAAAAGGAGAAAACGCTATGTACAACAACTAAAACTTTTTCAGAAAACACTAGCAAATTCGAAGAAAGCACCATCATTAGAGAAATTGTTGAAGGATTTCGTAGTCTCCTTTTCAATTGAGCAAATCATATCTGGGAATGTATTTGGGATAAAATCGAATAGGGCACTGAGGAAATGGTCATTTTTACACGTATCAAGTTTGTCGTGTAGGAAATAGATTAATCTCGGAAAAAATTAGAATTTGTTAAGAGTTATGTTTTTAGACTTCTGGGCGATCAGTGACTTTCGATGTCTCAGGAGCATTCTAAAGTTTTTCTAATGCACATTTTAGTCTTAAAATCCTACCCTGCCGCGTTGCTTGTTTTCCCGAGAGTGCGTTGATCGGCTTGCGGTTGAGGATTGCTGAGTGACACTCTGGAAATTCGTAAGAATAGTAGAGTGCCGGCTTTTAAGAATGAGAGGCTTTTGGTATTACAGGCTGTTAGCCTATAATGCCAAAAGCTATCATAGATCTGGCTAGTACTCACCTTTGGTCTACACAGCCCTCGAAGTTCGTCGAGAGTGATGAGGATAGCAGGTAAAAAGAGAAGACCGTGAAAATTACACAACAACACGCACAAGATCATCGTTTTCACGAAAACCTGAATGATTTTCGTCATAAAATATGATTCGCTTATGGATCAATGCTTGTCTCACCTCAGCCATGTAAATGTGAACAAAACACAGTGATAAAACGCAAAGAATTGTTGAGAAAGCTGCTTGAAGAGCCGGGAAAGCGACTGAAATTGTTTGGTGGAATATAGGGAACTGTATGGCTTACCCGATGATAAACAATTCGCTAAACGATCGGCTGGCGTTGCGTTTGGACCACCTTGGATTGCTGAAATTTGGTGTTCCTTTTGGAGGATTTCCTTTTGAATTTCCTTTTATTTCACTAACCCGCTTGATAGTAATGATACGCGACATGAGCTGGGATATCCACCGAGAAACCAATTGAAATGATCATTGCGGCCATTGTGATTGGATCGAGATCAATGCCCCACCAGGACAAGATTCCGAGAATGCCTGCAAATGGTGATGTCGAAACAAAAATAAAGAACAAACCACAACAAATCGACAAAACGGAAAGTGAGGCGATGGCAACGGTGAACCAACTGTTCAAAAAGATGAAACATACAGCTGCCATACAAACGAGAGTGCCGAGGACTGACTGCAAAGGGGATTTCATTGGTCTAGTCAGATCACAACACCAAATCAAAGCTCAATTGGAGGTGAGGGTTATTGTATCTTTAGCTTACTGTATCTTTAGCTTACTGTATCTTTAGCTTACTGCATCTTTAGCTTACTGCATCCTTGGCTTACTGTATCTTTAGCTTACTATATCTTTAGCTTCCATAACCATTCTCCTTACCTGCCAGGTATCGGTGGGCATATTATCGATAAGATCTAGATAGACTCCATCCTCGTGATAGACTGATGGTTGGAATTCGCTGAAAACGAGTTTTGACAGCTGAACATTAGAAATGAGATTTTTTTTTGATCTGTCTTCGCACTTAGGTGTTCCTATTTGCGCAGCTGTGATAAAACCTGACTAAAGCTAAAAGCTGCGCAACTAACAACCTGCTTCCACATTTCTCTATCCCTTGCTATTGTCATCCAGTGTTTCCTATCTTGATTGTTCCTGGTTCGAAGTCTTCGACTTGCTTGTGCTGATGGTGGTTGCACTCTAGCCATCCTTCCTCTGACCGTCTCTGCCACTCTTGTGCTCCCCGTTGCTGGTCTTCCTGAGCCTCTTCCTGAGCCTCTTCTGATCTCGTGGTAGCCACTCTGTGATCCGTATCGTCCATCTGTCGTCTGTTCTTCTGGCTATCGGAATCGGCTACGTGACCAGCCCATCTAAGTCTTTCTCTCGATCACTTCCACTGGATCTCTGAGTCCCGAGAGCTGGCGCATATCCGTACTTCTTAGGTCTTGGTTGAGCTGCGTCTTCTGTGCCCGAGAAGGTTTCTTTCAAGGGCCCGATGCACTCTACTCTAGCCATCCTTCCTCTGACCGTCTCTGCCACTCTTGTGCTCCACCTCGTTGCTGGTCTTCCGATGGGCCTTCTGGTCTCGTGGTAACCACTCTGTGGTCCGTATCGTCCATCATATCCCGATCTCAGGGCTTGTTCGGTGGTCTGTGTCGTGGCCCAGGAAATGAGTCCAGGTCCAGGAAACGATAGCTTTTGTAAGCTTTTGAAACACATACTTTGAACTTTACTATTTTTGAAAACGGATTAAAACATAGCCTATTTTAAATCTTTCAAATCACTCATCAAAAAAATTTCAAAACTCTTACGGATATTTATCGACAACATCGCGCCATTGTTGAAGCATTTTCCCTCGATTTATCCATATCTAAATCAAATTTTAGTTCGATTAATAGCCTCTTTCCTACTTTCAATTGATCTCCTCTAAAGCCAGCGGTGAAAAAGAAACGATCGAGAATGGGAAGACTGAAAAGGGAAATGAAATCGTTTGTCGTTTGAAATCGTTTTGAAAAATTGTCAGCGTATGATATTGAATCTCTTTAGCTATTTGCTGTGATGAATCTTTTCAAATCCACTCACCCATCGGCTCTTGTACTATTTTTGAGCTTTATGAATCCTTTCCAGTACTCGTATTCGGGCCAATTTATGAAGAAAGCCATGTCTTTTTCCTGAAATTCGGAGATTTCAAGATTCTAGAGATTCTAGAGATTCTAAAGATTCTAGAAATTCTAGAAATTCTAGAGATTCTAGAGATTCTAGAGCTTTTAGAGATTCTAGAGATTCTAGAGAATCTAGAGATTGTAGAGATTCTAGAGATTCTAGAGATTCTAGAGATTCTAGAGATTCTAGAGATTCTAGAGATTCTAGAGAATCTAGAGAATTCTAGAGAATCTAGAGAATCTAGAGATTCTAGAGAATCTAGAGATTCTAGAGATTCTAGAGGTTCCAGAGATTCCAGAGATTCTAGAGCTTCTAGAGATCTAGAGATTCTAGGGCCACTAGAGCTGATTTTACCTTGTATTTCATCGGATTCACATAGGATGGATCGGTGAAATTGATCGGTTTATCATCATCCTCATAATCCGAATCATCATACTGATCATCTCCACCGCCAACTCCATCCTCGTCCTCTTCCTCTTTGCTGTACTCTGGAATTCGAAGCTTTACAGTGAAATTCGGAGCTTTAGCAATGAAATTTGGATCTCTAATGGTTAAAAAGCTTTAAATGACATACGAGGATGACTCTGCGAAGCTTTAAGGAAGCCTGGGGACCCCTAGGCCCTTAGGGCCCTTAGGGCACCTTGAAAGCCCAGGATCAAGTCACAGGGCTGAAGCCTACGCCTAAGCCAAGTCAGACCCCAAACCCTGGCCTCTTTTCATCCAACTTTCATGTAATATGTCGTTTAAAGGTTATCGACTATGGAGAATCCAAATATCGATTCCATTTTAGTCTATGATAAACAAAATCTTTCATTTCCCCAGATTTTTGTGTAGATTTCAATGAAAAATGTCAAAAATCGCTAAAAAATCTTTTCTCTATCGTTTTCTACATTTATTTGCTGTCGTTGACATCTCTTCAAAGTTTTCGTGATAATTTTTGAGTGACTTTGACTGTGAATGACGATAAATATAGATCACTCACTTTTCAAGAATCGCTGAAAGTCACGGGCGAAATATTTCGTGCCGACTGGTCCCCATGAGCCGGGTAAATGCTCGAAGTCTTGCACAAACCTGCGAGAATCTTTTATATTATAGAATAGAATCGATTTTATATAGAATAGATTTAATTCATTGCTTTAATCTCCTTTCCACTCACTGATTCATCTTTTTCAATCGTTCCGGCTCGCTGAGATTCCCGGGATTTGACACGAAAACAGTAGCCATTGAATAGTAAGGAACTTGGTATTTCACTCGATAGTTATCCAACTGAAACGAGATTAGCAAGATATAAAAGAAAATATTCTATTCTTCTTCTATATAAAAGAGTAGTCTCTATCCGTTTCTCTGTACGGGCATTTTCCTGGCCGTGTTTTGATCAATTTTAGACTTTTTTTAGAAAACCTTAGAATATGATATAGTTCTACCATTTAAAATGAAAAATTTTAAAAATTCAGATTTTATTGCCACTCGGGCAGTGGGGGGAGTCGAACCCGGATCCTGTGGCTTGTAGACCAGCGTGCTTCGACTGAGCCACGACGACAGTTAGACCGGTCGGAAAAAACTCAGCCTTAACCCGAAAAACCCACAATTAAGGGGAGTGGGAGAAATGCGACCTTTTTTTGCGCACCCGGACATTTGCGCACCCGGACATTTGCGCATCGGGACATTTGCGCACCTTTTTTCCCGCAATTAGCCCATTAGCGCACCTTTTTTCGCGTTTTAAAAAGCTCTAAAAAGCTAATATTAACCAATTTCTATTCCAAAAGTCGTTTTTCTAGGTAACTTGATGGTGTCGAATTCAAATTTTGACATAACAGAGCGTGTGGAACCAATTTGAAAGACAAAAGGGTCAAATTTGAAAGACTAGATCAAATTACATAAAATTGTTGATCTTTCTCTTTGTGTAACTCGGTCCGTTCGCTTCCACAAGCTCTGATATGCCAAAATTTCGATTTTACGCCCTAAAATTACCTAGAAAAACAACTTTTGGAATAGAAATTGGTTAATATTAGGTTTTAGAGCTTTTAGAGCTTTTTTAAAACGCGAAAAAAGGTGCGCTAACGGGCTAAGTGCGGAAAAAAAGGTGCGCAAATGTCCGGGTGCGCAAAAGCTCGCATTTGTCCCACTCCCCAGTTAAGCGGGTTTTTAGCCGGTTTCTCGACTTTTATTTTTCTAATATTTCATTTTTTCTAACTTCTAATCTTTTCTAATATATTTATTTTCTAATATTTACAACTTACAATATTTCAATCTAAATCTCTACCTGAACTAGCGGGGAATCAGCTGCAAACAATTTCGATGCTGTGAGATTGATGTTAATTTGAGTGATTCCCTGAAAGCTGATCGATGCAAGCTTTCCTGTTTACCATACCCAAACGGAAATCGCCAAATAGAGGAAATAAATCCCAACAATTGAGAAATAAGTGACTGGAGCACAGATGATATTCACGTATCTCGTGAAGAAAGTTGAGGCGATCGGCTTGGTGACCTCGTGGAATTTCGAGGGTTGGCGCTGGAAAGGGAAGCTAGTAAAGGAAGATAGTAAAGGAAGGTAGTAAAGGGAAGCTAAGTAATCCAAAAAGCTACAGTAACCCAGGAAGCTACAGTAGAATATCTACAGTATCAAACCTGTAGCGTGGATCGTCGATGTCTTGCAATGTTCACTCTTTGCTCGGCAATATTCACAGCCATTTGTGTCTCGGACTTGTCCTCATCAATCTCGTATCGCCCAACAATTGACATTAAACCCGCGTAGAATGTTAACTAAAGCTTTGACTTGATAAAATAATAGATAGACTTGATAAAATAATAGATAATCTAGAGTATTTCGATAAATTACAGCAATTGAAAGCTGTCTGTCCGTCCGTTCTCTGGATCTCGACTTCCCATGAACCGATTTCGACAAACTTTTTTTTGATCAATAGGGAATTAAAAATGAATAGGTAAATGCTTTTTGATCAAAACAAGTTTTCTATTAAAAAAAATGAGAAAAACGACTTAGAGAGGCCTCCAGCAGCCCCCAGAAAGGCGGGGGGACGTGGTCGAGGCGGTTAGCGTCTCGTCTACAAAACGACTGCCCCTAGGGGGTGTCGGGTTCGATTCCCATTGGTTCCAAACTATTTTTTGATTGAAATATTTTCAGCCATGGAGTTGAAGTTCAGGCATGGAGTATGCATGGAGTATGCAAATTTGAGTTATCCCTTTAACTAAGATCAAACTATTAACCTCAAAACACTCAACCAGAAAACCAGTTAGTTAACTGGTTCAGTTATTTGCATGAATCTGGCTTGTATACCTGATAAATGAACGCAAACCACATTGAAAGCATATTTCCCGTGCAGAGAAGAGTAATCTCATAAGAGGAAGTGAAAGAGCCGACAAAATCGGCAAACATATTTGTGAGACAAGAGATGAGAATTGCTGGACCGACTTCTGAGAGCACCTAAAGATTGTGAATTGAATAATTTACATGGTCGACTGGCTAAGAGCCTTGTTCTTAGTTGAGAGCTTCAATCTCATAGATTATTGGTATTGATAACAAGATTAAATCATTCCCTCACCTCACTCATTCGATGTCCGACTGAGTCTTTCTTTTTCGGGTTTTCCCGGGCATGTTTTGTGACTCTTTGCCATTCGTGAAGCATCAGATACGAAGAATCAACTCCTGAAAGTTTGGCTTTAAAAGTTGAAGAGATTTCATGAGTTTGGAGGATCTAGAATGCTTGGGATTTAGACTAGGACTTGATCTTGATACTGGAAAGCCTATAAAGCCTAGAAAGTTACAGTAATCCTTGAAAGAAAGCCGGAAAGGTCATTCTAAAACTACTCACCAATGGAAAGCACAAGAAACGGGATGACACAGAGAATCGACGCGAATCGCACTCCCACAATAAACATCAAGGCAAGTGCTGTCGTACAAGCGAGAATCGGAGTCAAACAAGCCATTACAGCAAGTACAATCTGGAATTGTAAAGAGAACTCGTGGGTATTACCGTAGCTTTTGTAGCAAACCTTGTAGCAATTCGTCTGATTCATGTACCAAGCTCGAACGGACACCGTCACCACACTCACAGCACACATAATCGTAAAACCGACAACGAGAAATGGAAGCATGATTTTCCCTCCTAAATTTTGTTGAATAGAATTCATTCTTTCATTTTCTAAGCATGAATAAATTTTGTTTTGTTTGGTGATTAGTCAAAACAGCACCATAATAGAAAGCGTTGAAAACAGCGCCGTCAAATTTCTCAAAATCAAATGGTGGGACAAATGCGACCTTTTTTTTTGCTGGAAAAGGCCTTAGAAAAGGTCGTAGAGCTTCGAAAACATTTCCATATAAGGGAATCGTATGCGTAGATTCCGAATTTCGACAAATCAGACCTCGCTGACACGTCAAATTTGGGCTAAAAGGCAAAAACTGCGGAAAAGCGTTAAGTTGCGTAGTTTTTGCCTTTTAGCTCAAATTTAACGTGTCAGCGAGGTCTGATTTGTCGAAATTCGGAATCTACACATACGATTCCCTAGTATGGAAACATTTTTGAAGCTCTACGACCCTTCCTAAGGTCTTTTCCAGCAAAAAAAAGGTGCGCAAATGTCCAGGTGCGCAAAAAAAAGGTCGCATTTGTCCCACCCCCAAAATCCAAAAAAAACCAAGCCGGTTCAAGTTTTATATCAAAAAATTCAATTAAAGATATTCAGTTAACCAGCTGAGTCTCTTTAATTGAATATCTTTAATATATTGAAAGTTTTGAGAGCTCTTTTTATCTATGAAATATTAACTTTTTTATTAACAATTAAAGATACTCAGGTGGTTAACTGAATATCTTTAATTGAATTTTTTGGTATAAAATTTGAACCGGCTTGGTTTTTTGGATTGTGAGAAATTTGACAGCGCTGTTTTGAACGTTTTCTATTATGGCGCTGTTTTGACTAACCCCCGTTTTTTGAATAAAATATTAATTCTAATCATTCAATATTCAATTCTAATCATTTCTAATCATTCTAATCATTCAATATTCAATTCTGATCATTTCTAATCATTCTAATCATTCAATATTCAATTCTAATCATTCAATATTCAATTCTAATCATTTAATATTTCAATTCCACTCACCTCTAACCATTTCCGTTTCAATATACGATTGAGACATCACAAAGAGTTTGATTCGATTCGACGGATGTTTTCTGAAAGGGAAATTTTTGTATACTTTTCTTTGTACTCTAAACGCTCACTTTCTGGCTTACTTCTCTTTGAATAAAGTGCCAGAAAGTGTCAGAAAGTGCTAGAAAGTGCTAGTTTGCTACGGTTACACTCACTTTTGAAATATATCAACAACTTTCAACTCCCATTCTTTGATCTCTTGATCAGTCCATCCTTTTCGATGCTCGGCACGGAATTGCAAAGCGATCATTTTCACCGATTTCAAATTCGTCAACAAGTGCGCATTTGCGGCTGAAAGGATTCACTTGGTAAGGACAATAAGATTCACTAAAACTATATAACTATAACTAAACTAAAAACTAAAGCCACAGTAAGACTAACTAAAAATGTCTGATACTACAGTAGATAGAAAGATCAATACTACAGTAGATCAAATGAAGGCTGGGAATGTTGAATCGACTTGTTTGTCGTCTCATGCCCAGATCTCAGCATCTCTTTCTCAATCTCCTCAGATTCTCTCTCTTCCTCAGGTTCTCTATCTCCTTCTCCTTCTCAAGCGCTCATGCTCATGCTTGAAGGAGAATCGATTCGATCTTATAGAATCAGAAATGCTGACTTTGGACTCTTTATGAGGCTGCCACAAGCACGCCTCCCATTGGCTCAAATGGTCTAATGGATAGCGTGATCGTCTGCAAAACCGATGAAATTTCTTCGGCCTAGGTTCAAATCCTCCTCCGGTTGCTTTTTGCTTTTTCGCTAAATTCTTTTTTGCATTAAATACTTATGGACATTTTCATTAAATATTTTGTCTTATGCATTATTTTACAGTTTTTTACAGCTTGTACAAGCTTCTAAAAACATCATATGATCATAGAATCTTTCTTTCACAGGAATCCATAGACATTTCGAGCTTTAGCATCATTTTTTCATGACTTTAACGAATTCTAGGATTTCTGGCAGGAAAACAGTGTTTTTTATTGCAAATCGCTTTGTAAAAAGCGCAACATTTTGCATTTATACCATGAGATTACATCAAAAACACTTTGTTTTACATTTTAAAATACTTAGCCTACGTTGAACTCGATTTACTTAACTTAACTTAACCTAACTTAACCTAACCTAACTTAACCTAGCTTAACCTAGCTTAACCTAACTTAACTATAAATACTTAAATACTAACTACAAGTTTTATGAAAAGCTTTAGAAGCTGTAAGACAATGTATAAAACATAAATACTAAATCTAAATGCTTAAAAAAGCAAAATTGAACCGAAACTGGTCAAAGGGAGGATTCGAACCTAAGTTCGCCAGTTTACTCGACCAGCGCTCTATCCATTCGACTACAGAGACCGTTGGGAAAAAGGCTTCTAGCCGCGCTATAAAGAGTCCGAAGTCAACATAAGATGATCGAATCGATTCTCAACTTCGAGCTTAAATCATTCAATTCCAACATCATAAACTAATCCGGATCTGGCTTCTGATATGGGGGGAGGCTTCTGATCCCCAGATCATCTCCTCGGTGATGACCTGGGGATCAGAAAGCCAGCCCCAGATCATCTCCTCGGAGATGATCTGGCACTGGCCAAATTCAGCAAATTACCCTCATCATCGATCGAAGAATTCGTTTGAATGATAGCTGTCGATTGTGTGCTCGCTTCATCTCCAGCCAAGAGCTTTACCGCTTTATCTTTCGCCATCTCGTCATTCCCAAATTTCTCAATGCCGAAGAAGTTTGGCTAAATCTTTGCTTTGGTGAAAGAAAAGAAAAGCTTTTTTAAAACCTGTAAACTGAATTGTTGACCCATCATTTCCGTGATTGGATATTGCAATTTTATTCTCGAGTTCAGCTCTTCTCCATTCGCGAGTTGGTCTTTTAAAATGATATAGCCGTTCTGGAATTATGATAGATTACGATAGCTTTCTTATAAGCTTAACAAGACGATAGCTTTCTCCCAAGCTTAACAAGACTACGATAGCTTTCTCATAAGCTTAGCAAGACTATAATAGCTTCCTCCTAAGCCTAACAAGACTACGATAGCTTTCTCATAAGCTTAACAAGACTGCTATAGCTTCCTCATAAGCTTAACAAGACTACGATACCTTTCTCACCAGCAAAACCTTATAGGAAACTCAATGCATTTTCAATTCCTCCTTGAAGATCTTTCCCTATTTGCATATTCATCTTCCCCCCTCCACTTACATAATATTGTCGAACTGGCTCGTTTATTTGGCAAAAAGATTTGCAAAACACTTGAAAGTTCTCATATTTTCCCTCTTCACTGTTGTACATCGTGATGTTATTGTAGACGAAATTCATAACCTAAAATGAAAATCATTACATTCATCAGGTGATAAACAACAAAAATAAGATCTCATGACAATTTTAGTCTCAAAGACAAGAGAAACAGCGCTATTCTAGCCTACTCTAACCTTCTATAGGGTTGCTGTAACAATCCAGGACTACTAATTCATTGACAAGGGAATGCCAACCGGTTATGGTGGCCAGATACTAACCATATTCAGCCAACACTGTTCCCTAATGGCTCTGGGAAGCCAACACTGCTCCCTAATGGCTCTGCTTATAAACTCGTCTTTTAAACTTCATTCAAACTCCATTCAAACTCCATTCAAAACTTTGCATGCTTAGAACTTTTGACAGAGGACTATTTAACAAAAACGGAAAGCAGCTTTAGAATCAGCGTAAAATTCCGCGTCGAATAGTATATGACTCGTATCATTTGATCACTACAATCGGTTGGCATTCGGTTGACATTCCCTTGTGATCTCTTCAATATCCTCACCTCGACAACTTCTTGCAAGTGACTCTCTCTTATCATGCTTCCATTATCTTTTGCTACTGCAAAGATGTAAGTAGCAATTGGAAGACCTGCAATAATTCGATAATCATCTATAAATCTAGATTTTAGACTTCTCCCATACCTTCTGCTGAAAAGAATTTCTGATATTGCTCGTATTCATCGTTTGCTCTTGCTCCGTACGGTGTATAGCCAGTGATATCATTTTGTTGTCTAAATAACAAATACTAAGCTCAAATTCGAGAAGAACGAGAACTGAAGTAATCAAGTAAAAGTAGTTAACTAAAGACTTAACGTTGACTAAAGAACGCTTACGGTGTGGTGACGATTTTCCAGAGGCTCAGCCCGGAGATCGTGAGACAAATAAAGATCATCCACCAGGCATATTTCGCGATAATGAAGCCCCAACGACTGTAGATTGAAATGACCCAACGGACGAAACGGGTGCCTAGATACAGACAATTCTCAGCGCTGTATCAGCCTTACTCACCACCAGCATTTCCCCCTTCTTCAGGTTGATAAGCGTCAAGTGATCGCTGTCCGATGAGAATTGATGGGCGACGAGGCTTCAGACCTTGAGCCCCCACCGGGTACTCCATCTAGAAGCATATATGTTACGTCCGAATCTGAGGAGATATCCATCTCCGATCCGGACGTCCGAATCTGAGGAGATTCATTCTCCTCTGAAACGGACGTCCGACTCAGAGATGGACGTCCACCTCTGCGTCGGACGTCCGTTTCAGAGGAGAATGATCATTCTTCTCGGAATCGGACGTCCGATTTTGAGAACAAATAGTTTAAATGCAAAATCCAATGTTTTGAACAAAACAAATGAAAAAGGAAGTTAAAATGGGAAATTCTCTCAATTTACTTTTTTTTTCTTCACAAATAATTTGGTAATATGTACGGTTTGGCAATTCTCCTCTGAAACGGACGTCCGACTCAGAGGTGGACGTCCATCTCTGAGTCGGGCGTCGGTTTCAGAGGAGAATGAATCTCCTCAGATTCGGACGTCCGGATCGGAGATGGACGTCTCCTCAGATTCGGACGTAACATATACACTGCACTACTGCCGAGTTAAGTTGCCTGGTAAGCGAAAGGTCGCGGGTTCGAGTCCCGGCAGTGCACAAGTTTTTGATCTGCCGCAGTTTCAACTGGCAACCACAGAAGGAAAGCCTCTGCAATGCTGACTAAGGTCTTCATACCTATTTTCGAGCGCGCCTAGTTTCGAGCGATCTAAAATCGAGAAGTGTGGAACCGTCTCGTCCAGAGAGGAGGGAAGTTAACTCCCTCTGGAGGAGGGAGGATCAGAAGCGTTGTGGTGTAATGGTTAGCACAGTTGTCCACTAAGCGAAAGGTCGTGGGTTCGAGTCCCGGTAGCGCACTCATGGTTTTTTGGCTTTTTGATCTTCTCTAATTCCAACTACAGATCTACTTCATACAGGCCATTTTCTTTGCTTAGTAAGTCTTTTACTTACTTACTAAGCAAGTAAAAGGCCATTTTCTTTGCTTAGTAAAAGACTTACTAAGCAAAGAAAATGGCCGTATTCTAATTTGAAACCAAATTCTTATTCTAATCGAAAATTCACTCACATTAAAGGAGTCGTCTGTTTGTTGGGGTGGCAATGCGGCGAGTGGCTGGTGATAAGGCAAAAATGATTGAAAGGCTGAAAAAGGTGGATGTGATCAAGATCAAGACCAAGATCAAGACCAAGATCAAGACCAAGATCAAGATCAAGATCAAGAACAAGATCAAGATCAAGACCAAGATCCTTTTGAGATCAAGATCAACATCAATGATCAAGACATTTTCTCAGAAATCAACTCGATAAACAGTTACTCAGCAAAGCAAAATTCAAGAAAAGGATTTAAGGTCAAGAAAGGGAAATTCGGCAAATAGCCGAGTCTCAATCTTTGAAAGATCTCCAAGGCAAAAAAGCGGTTTTCTAATTCAACGAGTACTTGTGGATGATTTTTGCATACGTAGCTTTATTTCTACAGTACTTTTACAGTACTTTAATGCACAATTTATCTATCCAAATAGTTTACAGATCATTTCAAATTTTCATTTTTTAATAGTTTACTTTGAAATGAAATTTTTCATCGTTTATTGCTAATTCAATTGTTTTGCTAATTCAATTTTTATCTGTTTTACGCCAAGGATAATCAATTGATCAATAAAAAAGTATATAAACTACAAAATTGATCAATTTCCAGTAGAAAATTGTGAAAAAATGAAAAATTGATCAATTCCCAATTTTTTGTTTTAAAAACTTCCAGGAAGTTGTAAAGAGAGCGGATTTAAGAAAAAAAATGGAGAAAAGAAAGTAAAAATGAAGGGAAACTCGAGAAAAACTAATAAAAACTGTGATCGGATCGGGAAAAGAAAAGGATTCAATTCTCGGATCTCCATCCGTTTTGTTGGGTTCAACCCTCCAGGTTCTCTGTCTTATTTTTCGTCTCATGCCTACGTCTCAGCATCTCTTTCTCAATCTCTTCAGGTTCTCTATCTTGTCTTATTCTCATTCTCAAGATCTCATGCTCATCTTTACTTTCTTCTTGTCCGCTCAATCTTCCCTGTCTTGCCTCTCCACTGCCTCTCCACAGCCTCTCCATAGCCTGACCACAGCCTCTCCATAGCCTATCTACTACCTCTCCACAGCCTCTCCACAGACTTCCGACCTTGAGCGCTATTCAATGACCATCCCGATTTGAATACAGGAAAAGGAAAACTGATATGTCCGCTATCAACCCCCTCCACCCACGTGTTCAAATTTGATCTGGAAGACTTCATTAGATCTCTATTATTAGGTTGGCCTAATCATTAAATAATAACTAATAAAGTTATAAACTATCCTTTTTTTTAGTAACGTGTTTTCTGAAAAAACGGCTTATCCAATCAAAAAACGGTTTGCTTGATTCAAAAGCCCTATCCTTAATCTACAAAATGGTTTTTTGAATTTTTGAAAAATGTTTTATTTTAGAACATTTCAATGTAAGAGTTCAAAATCCTGATTTCTAACATTCATGAGCTAATATATTTTTGAGTGATTGCATACTTTTTAAAAATGAAACCAAAATCATAAAGATTGGTCCACTTAGAAGAAAGTTATGGCGAGTTGCGCAAACACAAACAGGGCAATGCAACAGGCAACGCCATAACTTTCTTCCGGGTCGGCCAATATGTATGATTTTGGTTTCATTTTGTAGATCTCAATAAGTGCAACAAAATGAAACCAAAATCATAAAGATTGGTCCACTTAGAAGAAAGTTATGGCTAGTTGCGCAAAGAAATTTGCTGAAACTAGCCTACCCTGAATATTTAATTTCCTTTCTATTTCGATTATTGTCAATATTATGTAAATATTTTGAAGAAAATACTTGAGAAAGGAGCTTGACGTCTCATCTCATCCTTTCCCATCTTATTTTATATTTCGATAACATTCTTTGACTCTAATCTTCTTTAGTAACAGAAAAACTCTCAAAAAAAGCCTTGAAACAGAAAAAACACTTGAAAAGATGAAAAGAAAAAGAAAAAAAGGGAAAAAAAGGAAAATACTATACTTGGTTGCACTTTGGTTCTTTGATTTGATAGAGGAATTGGTAAAAACAATTTTATTGCTAAGCCTATGGTTACCGTAACTATTGGATTGGTGAATTGAAAACTGCGGGCTATTGTCATATGTGGCAGTTTGAGCACTTTCTTCAAAAGACTATTTCAAATATACTATTTGAAAGTTCTAAATCTCCTCTACAAAATAGGCTAATTGATCAATCAATTGATCGAACCATTGAAGAAATTTCGAGGCCGAAATGCGAGTGACCAAAAAAAGGAGTCGAGTCACTTTAGGAACAAGTTTAGTGTGGTCAAAATAGAGTTAGCTTCCCAAAATTGAAGGTTTGAAAAAAAAGGATAACTATATTCGTTAAAAAAAGTCTAACGAAAATGCATTTACAGAAATTTATTGGATTGGTTAATTGAAAACTGCTGGCTATTGTCATATGTGACAGTTTGAGCACTTTCTTCAAAAGAAACTCATTTTGGTTTCAATGAAAAAAAAGAAAAAAAAGCCTGAAAAACTAAAACACGACGAAAGACTGAAAAATTCTTTGTGGCGGGGTCCTTTTATTGCGTCGGGTTACGGTAGTTTCCGACGTTTGGCGCGGAAACGTCTGAAAGGCAAAGTGTACGGTGGACGGTCCGAAAGGCGTCAGAATTTTATTATTTCAAGAGGGAATTCCTTTAAATTGATTTAAAGTAAAATGAAATTAAACCCAATTTGTTTAATTACTTTTTTAATTATTATTTTTAATTATTATTCTTAATTTATTGGGTTGGTGAATTGAAAACTGTCGGCTATTGTCATATTTGACAGTTTGAGGACTTTCTTCAAAAGAAACCCATTTTGGTGTCAATGGAAAAGTTGTAGAGAATCAAAAATCAAGCTTATATCCAAATTTTCAGAACGATTCAAAAACTGGTTTTCAAGAAATGCGAAATTTTCGATTTTCGATTACGAATTTTCACAAAACTTGCATTTTAAGCGAAACTGCTAAGTGTATCTTTTTGGAAATTTGGCTATAAGCCTAATTTTTGATTCTCTACAACTTTTCCATTGACACCAAAATGGGTTTCTTTTGAAGAAAGTGCTCAAACTGGGAGTCCTTCTCCAGTCTCCAGTCCTCCATTTCTGAGTCTCACACTTGTCTCATACACAAACCAAATCCCTACAACGAAAGAGGAATCCCCAAATTGCCTGTAAAATGGGCAGAAGTCGTCAATAATAATGGAAATTATTTGGAATGAATTCATGGTTTTATGTCGAATAAATTTTAGTTCCGGCAGTTTCCGGCAGTTTTCAATTCACCAACCCAATAGTAGTGCACCCTGATTAACCCCCTCGTTCTCAACCCCATTTTAAGATATTTTTATGTGTAACATACCAAAGGATAGCCCTTAATTTCTTCTATCTTTTGGTCTACTACACATAAAAATATCTCAAAATTGAGCTGAGAACGAGGCGTCTAAAGTTGACCCTCATCCTCGACCCCTCGACCAACTTTAAACCCCTCGTTCTCAACTCCATTTTGAGATATTTTTATGTGTAATATACCAAAAGATAGAAGAAATTAGGGGCTATCCTTAGGTATATTTTTGAGTCTCACACACAAACCAAAATCCTACAACGAAAGAGGAATCCGCAAATTGCCTGTAAAATGGGCAGAAGTCGTCAATAATAATGGAAATTATTTGGAATGAATTCATGGTTTTATGTTGGATAAATTTTAGTTCAAAGTCCGGTGTCAAAGTCAAAGTTTTCAATTCACCAACCCAATATTTTAATAATATTCTGTTTCTGTTATCAATATTCTAATATTCTGTTTAAAATTTTAAAAAAAAAAGCCAATATTTTCGAAAAATCAAGTTTGATCTGGAGTAACGAAAATATTTTCATGACTTTGGCAACTAATGTTGAAACGGTGTAAATGCGCAATTGGTGTCTATCAATCGCGAACTGTTTGTCGAACTCGAAAAAGAAGAAGAAGAAAAAGGAGAAAAAGAAGAAGAAGAAAAAAGAGAAAAAGGATAAAAAGGAAAAAAAGAAGAAAAATGAAAACGGTTTGTTTAAAGAAGAAAATGAGAAAAATCAAAAAAAAGAAGAAAAAACAAGGCCGGATCACATATTTTCACGCATTTGTGATAACCAATGTACCTTTTCGCGAACTTTTCCCCTGGATTTCACAGACACAAATGGAAGATTTGTTTTCGAGACACATTCATTGATTGCAAGGTATTAGATTTCGCGATATTGTGAGACAATTCACTTTTCTTGTACCATAAACAACAGAAAATCCTTAGGAAATGACAAACAAACCCAAAAAATGGCTGTTGTTTGGGAGAAAGATCGATAAATTCTGAGCCTAGACTACTCTACCGGACACTAGAGCTGTTCAAAAAAGCCAAAAGTTATGGCTAGCCAGGCCAGGCCTAAAACCAAGCCATAAGCCATTCATATTGCCTGACTTTGGCTGGTCTAGAAAATTTTGAAGGTCAAGCCAGGCCAGGCCATGAGCCAAGGCCATGAAAAGTCATAAAAAGGTATGAAAAGCTCTGGAAAGTTATCAAAAAACCTAGCAAACCTTGCACTTAAAAGAAAAAAGCATTTAAGAGGGAGATATTCAAGTTATTAACTGAATATCTTTGTTGTTGCTTTTCAATGCCGAAGAAGAGCTCAAGGAATTGTTGGCAACGACCACAGAAGCCACTCATCAAGTTTTTAGTTGTTTAACTTTGTTGTTGTTGTTGCTGTTGTTGGTGTTGGTGTTGTTGTTGTTGCTGCTGTTGTTGTTGTTGTTGCTGCTGCTGTTGTTGTTGTTGCTGCTGCTGTGGTTGCTGTTGTTGTTTTATTGTTGTTTTATTGTTGTTTTATTGTTGTTTTATTGTTGTTTTATTGTTGTTTTATTGTTGTTGTTGTTGTTGTTTTATTGTTGTTGTTGTTGTTGTTTGTTGTTGTCATTTGTTGTTATAATTTCTAGTTGTTATCTGAATAAAACATTGTAGATTACTCAAAGAAAACGTCTTAAACATAGCGAAAATAGCTTGTGATTTTAACATACTTTATCATTAGAAAAGCAAAAGTCAAAGGAAGTCAAAAGAAAAAGCCGAATATGGCTTATCAAAAGCCATGGCTAGCCTGGCCTGAAATCTTTGCTCTAGCAACAGCCCTACCGGACACAAAGGCATTGCTGAAGCCTTGAACCATTTCAAAGTATCTTTAGAGTTCCAAATTTCTTGCAAGGCAATCTCAAAAATCAAATAAGTATCGATTCCATTGTCAGCTCTAAAAATATCCCCAAAAATGAGCAAATGCGAAAAATGCTATCAAATCCTATCTCATTGTCACATAAAACCATCAATTTAATCGTGAATCGTGAGGAGTTGCATTGAAATGAGCAAGTTCATTGGGAGTACTGAAGGAAATCTTTGTTACCGGATAGTGATAGTCGCGAAAGGAGAAGATGGAAATGCGAGAAATGAGAGAGATTTTCTTTTCCTCCAAAATTACTCTCTTCACTTTATTCAAGAAATGTCACTTTTCTCTCGGAAAACTTGAGAAAAGATCGTTATAAAACCACAAAGTGTTCACGAAAATGTCTCGTGGAACTAAACTCTCTTTGAGATCATATAATTAGGCTTAACAATATAAAAAGCGGTAAGATACCGTAACCAAAAGCTTCCACAGAGTACGGTAGAAAAGCGCTGGTTTTAGAAAAGGCTCACAATTAGTAATCAGTTCATTCGTAAGAAATCCTAGCTGCTGGTAACTGTTGATAACTTCAGGTACTATAGGTTATGAATAAAAATATCCCCAAAAAAGGGCAATCAAGATATGAAGGGAAATTTGGAGGAATCAACCAGAAATCAAGTCGGTGGCGGTTACTGGGAGAAAGAAAAATATTCGGTTGAGGGGGGAAAGGAGGGGGAAACCGTCGACAAGGAGAACAAGTTTCAATCGAGGAGAAGAGGAGGAGGGAAAGGCCATTGCATTGTGTTGTTGCGGGAGGCGGAGAGGAGGGGTATCTCTCACTCACTTTCACCACCAAGGGGCAGACACCAGCACGATCAACTCTCGACGGTCATCACACACACCTTGACTCTCTCTCGAGAAGTTTTTGAGAGACCGAGGAAGGCGTGCCAAATTAAGGGTCAACTCTACCACAACCACAACCTCAAGCTGCAAAACAACCAACACTGCGGTTGGGCTCGTATCCTAAAATATTCCTATTCGTCATTTTCGTAGTGCCATTGATTGCATTTGGTTTACATCGTTTATTGAAGAATTATACACGTAATTAAACCGGATAAAAGAGATCAGCTAAACACAAAATATGAAAATCAACATAGAATAAATAAAATGAATAGCACCAGAAAAATAACAAGCAGATAGCCAAATGAACAACATTAAACTGCAGTCAATGATCCGTCAACATTTTCGCGGGGAGTTTCGGTTGAATCGGCAGTGTCGCCGGTGGTCTTCTCCTTCTCGACGGTCTCCTTGAGTTTCTTGGCTTCGACGTTTTCAGCATCCTCACTTGGGTCGCTTGAGGCAGGACGCTTTGGAGCTTTTCGAACCTGAAGAAAGTTATCAGTTAGACAAACAACATCTATATAACATTCATTACGGCATTAAGTTTGAATTTTGAAGCTTTATTCTACCACTTTAATGTAAATGACTACAGATAAACCAACCTCAATCATCGTACCAGCTTTTCCATCAAGAGGAGCGCTAGGGATTTTTGTGGTGGCAGTTGCTGGCTGGTCACCGGCAAGGTTCTTGACCATATCCGCCTAAATCACAGATTAATTGATGCACAATCAAAAAAACTTACCTGCTTTGCACTTTCAATAGCATCTTCGAGTAGTCCTTGCAAATCTTTGGCAATGGCACCAAGCTCAGCGGTTTCTTTCTTTGACTCATCATTGACTTCTTTCTCCAAAATTCCTAAAAACGTAATTTTGAACATAACAACACAGTTTTTAATTTCTTACTTTATTGTTTAGAGACTTAATAAAAAAGTTACCAATTTGTTTTTCTAAAGTGGCCTTCGCCTTCTCGTAGTATTGAATCGCCGAATGAAAATTGTCTGCCAGTTTGTAAACGCGAGCCATCTCGATGAAAACATCAGCCAATCTGCGTCCAATACATCCGTGCTTTTCCTTCAGCTCCTGAGCTTTGCACAAATCCTCGATCCCCTAAACACAAATTTACACAGAGTAAAATCCGAAGTTATTATAAGCGTTTATCTTTTGATTTCTAGAGTGACTGATTCGAAAAAAGTTACCTGTTCAAAGTTGCTGTTTTCTGCCGAACAATCGCCCAGATGGGTCAAGACATCGGCTAGCTTGAGATCCCAGTCCTTTGATTTTTCTTGGTTCTCGCAGATCAACCGACAGTGCTCGAAAATCTCCCAGGCCGACTAAAAGAAGTACTTTCTTAACAAACAATTTTAACTCAAATTACCTGGAGCGGCTCACGCTCCTCTTCATCCTCCTCGTCTTCTCCGTCGACCCCTTCTTCGGCCTCTTCGGCTTCTTCGTCTCCTTCAGCTCCATCGTCCGCTGTTTCTTTGGCGGATTCTTTCTTGTCCGCCTCATTGGTGGTGTCCTCTTCGGTTTTGTTAGTTTCTTTAGCGTTCCCCTCGAGTTCCTTTGCATTTTCCTCGAGCGCTTCTTCCACTTGCTCTTTGATTGTTTCAAGTTGGCCTTCTGAAAATTGACAATAGATTTTAAATCGACGATTAAAACCAAGAGTAAAACTAACCAGTCAAGACAGAAGCATCGGCAGGGCACATCGAATCGTCTTTAGTGGGCATTCCCTAAAGACCATCAATACTGCAACGCTTTTGAAAATTAATACCTCTTGCGCATTCCGGAAGAGGATATTCTCTTGTCGTCCAATTTCAAGTTCAGCTCTCCCGTAGTAGAGATAGTAGTCGAAGGTTTCTCCAGCTTTTTGTCCAAATAGCTTGTCGGCCAGTTGAGCAGCCTAATAGAAAAACAATTAGTCTAATTTAACAGCTAATTTTACCCTCGTTTTAAAAGGTTATACCAAACCTAAGCACCAAAAAGTTATTAGCCTAGGTAGTTCTTACCTCCGCTAGCGAATCAGCAGCTTTCTCGAAGTTGTCTTCATAGTAGTCCTTCTTTCCAGCTGTGTAGAGTTCTTTCAACTTTTCTTTCATCCTAAAAACAAAATATTAAAGAAAATAAAGCAGTAAAACCCACTGTTCTGGAGTCATTTCGACGTCTGGTTCGGCTTCCTCGACGACTTCGGTCACTTCCTTTCGCTCGTCAGCCACCATTTTTGTTGACGGATCTAAAGCAAGTATATAATTGGTGATCGGAATCAATTTAATGATAGAAAAAGGGGGTGGGACAAATGCTACCTTTTTTTTGCGCACCTTTTTTTGTTGGAAAAGGCCTTAGGAAAGGTCGTAGAGCTTCAAAAATGTTTCCATAGAAGGGAATCGTATGCGTAGATTCCGAATTTCGACAAATCAGACCTCGCTGACACGTCAAATTTGGGCTAGAAGGCAAAAACTACGCAACTGAACGCTTTTCCGCAGTTTTTGCCTTTTAGCCCAAATTTGACGTGTCAGCGAGGTCTGATTTGTTGAAATTCGGAATCTACGCATACGATTCCCTTATATGGAAATATTTTCGAAGCTCTACGACCTTTCCTAAGGCCTTTTCCAGCAAAAAAAAGCGCGCAAATGTCCAGGTGCGCAAAAAAAAGGTCGCATTTGTCCCACCCCCATAGAAAAATGTTAAAAATCAAAAAGATAACTTCGAAAAGATGGCAAGAACCTTTGAAAACGAAATTTTAAAATGAGAAGAGTGTCGAAAATGGCGCATTTTCGTCTTTAATGTCTTTTAGAGTTACCCTTTTTCCAAGTACGGTATTGAAAAATCATTTTACGACACTTTTAAAACTAAAAACTTTGATGTGTTTTTAATCAAGAGCTTAGAGATACGAAATTTGGCGGGAATTCTGTCATCAGCGAATAGAAGTGTTCTCCTATCCAAACGTCGCTACAAAGAACGTTATGAACGTGCGCTTTTTTGAACGACCCACCCCATGAAATTCTCTTTTCGAATAGAATCTTATTGAAGCTTTCACTTTTAATAATACAACGATTGTTTATTGTTCGTAAATCTATTTTAGGTTCGGCAAAAGATGGACGATCCCACAATTTACGATGATGAGCTTGTCGACGAGGAAACAACCGATGTTTATGTGAGTTTTTGTTATTTCCAAATACTAGGATTCAATCACTTCAAAAAAGGCTAAAATCGGGAGTGGGACAAATGCGACCTTTTTTTGCGCACCCGGACATTTGCGCACCTTTTTTTCCGCACTTAGCCCATTAGCGCACCTTTTTTCGTGTTTTAAAAAGCTCTAAAAGCTAATATTAACCAATTTCTATTCCAAATGTTGTTTTTCTAGGTAATTTGATGGTGTCGAATTCAAATTTTGACATAACAGGGCGTGTGGAACCAATTTGAAAGACAAAAGGGTCAAATTTGAAAGACTAGATCAAATTACAGAAAATTGTCGATTTTTCTCTTTGTATAACTCCGTCCGTTTGTTTCCACAAGCTCTGATATGCCAAAATTTCGATTCTACGCCCTAAAATTACCTAGAAAAACAACTTTTGGAATAGAAATTGGTTAATATTAGCTTTTAGAGCTTTTTTAAAACGCGAAAAAAGGTGCGCTAATGGGCTAAGTGCGGAAAAACAGTTGCACAAATGTCCGGGTGCGCAAAAAAAGGTCGCATTTGTCCCACTCTCCTAAAAATCCATTTTCTGCTAGACTTATAAGGTTAAAATCTATTTTATTGAGCTAGAATTTCTTTTTAGCGTGTTACGAAGCGCAACAATATCCTCGCGATTCATGGAAATAAGGAGACGATGAATCTAAACACATTGGTCCTGGAGAATGTTATTCAAAGTCAGTACAACAGAAACGTCCTCGTCGAGTATGTCAACTATCAACAAGTTTGCGATGAAGCTTTTTACAATGTAAGTTTAATATTGATCTTTAAAAATTGTTAAAGCAGGTAATAGATTGTTGATTTAATTATTGTTTAGGTTCGTCATCTCGAGCCTTGGGAGAGAGGAACAAGGAAAACTCAAGGAATGACTGGAATGTGTGGTGGAGTGGGTTTATCGTATTTTGTGTAATGTACACTAGAAGTGTGGCAGCTTTTAACTTAAGTTCAACCTAATTGGCTTGATTTAGGTACGTGGAGTTGGTGCTGGCGGGGTTGTTTCATCGGCTTTCTGCTGCTTGTACAAGTTCCACACGCTCAAGATGACAAGGTACGCTACATTTCGTGAGTTGTTTCTTTTCAGAATCAAAGTCAATACTTCAAAAATATAACTTTAATAAAGCTCATTATTTCCTAGGCGACAACTCATCGCCCTGATTGACAATCGTCAATCATCATATTTGAGGGGACTCGGCTTTTTGTACGTTCGATTCACACAGGCACCCGCTGATTTGTGGAGCTGGTTCGAGCCCTATTTTGTAAGTTTTTAAAGTACTTACTGTTATCAATATTACATTTACTGATTGATGACTTTAGGAAGATGAAGAAGAAATTGATCCTCGATCTGGTGGTGGAGACAAAATGACTTTTGGAAACATGGTGATTAAATTTTTTAAGTCTTCTAAATGCTTAAATTCTTTAGGTTCGTTTGATGCTCACAAAGCTTGACTGGTATTCGACGCTATTTCCTCGAATCCCTGTTCCGATTCAAGTTTATTTAATTGCTAATAAAATCAATTAAACGTTTGTGTTTTTAGAAACAAATTGATGAAAACTTTGCGAAGAAACGTCAATCTACATTAAATGATATGGAACGGCAAAGGGAAAGGTTCGTGAGTTAGAATATAAAGTTTAAGTATGGCTTTAGGGAACGCGAAAGAGATAGGGCCCGCGACGATCGGGATCAATTGAAGCGACCAAGAGATGACGAGAAGAAAAAGGAGGAAGTACCTGTTAAGAAAGTTCGTTTTGCGCTAGTTATAGGTTTAGTCAGTATAAGATCTTTGGCTTCTCAGAGTTCATCTTTTTAGGTCAAAACTCGATGCCATCACCATCTGCGTCACCACCATTGTCGCAAGCATCGCAAAGAGTGTCCAAAGAAAGCTAAAGAGTAAGTTAACTTTTCAATTTATTGATAAAGTTAGAATAATTTAGGGAGCGTGCTAAGAAAGATGAAGCCATTAAGGAAGCAGCTCAACAACGGGAAGAGGAACAGGTGTGTTTTAACAAGAAACCTAGACGCTAGGCTACGTTTTGTTAATTTTTAATTGTTGAAATAGAAAGTAATTTATTACCTACCCTTTTAGAAAAATGGTACTTTGGCTGATGTGCACATGGGCGTTGCTTAAAGATTTTCGATCAACTTATGCTCTCAAATATGGTTGTGTTGTTTTACATTAAACCTTTTCTAGACACAATCTAATTCTAAGTTTTTACATTTTCAACCGAAGACCGGTAATTGTTTATTATATTCTTGCAGTTATTTATTTTTGACAAGTCGAATAAACTATTTTGTAAGTAGCAAAACTTTAGATTTAGACTCTGTTTCCAAGTTAATATTTGTGCAAATCTTGGGTAAAAGAAAACAAATCACAAGAAAATACACGAGTGAAGGTTTATTCGACTGTACATAGCCACTATCTACTCTTCTTTTCCCCTATCGTCTTCTTTCTTTTCTTCTTCCTTTGCCTCTTTGTCCTCCTTCTTCACTTCTTTCTTGTCCTTGCCGGCATCCTTCTTGTCCTTGTCGCCCTTCTTTTCGCCTTTTTTGGATCCACCCTAAAATGCAGAATTATCTCTTGTTAAAGTTAACCTACTCACCTCTTTTTTGTCGTCCTTCTTCTCGCTTGGATTCTAAATACAAAAACAATCATATCACCCAACCAATCTCTTCAAACCTTCTTGTTCTTGTTGCTATCCCAGTCAATCAAGACATCAATGAAAGTCGGATAATCGCCCATGTTCACCGTCACCTTGTTCTTCGCGATTTCTTCCCAAAAAAAATGATAAGATAAATTTAAGCAAAACTTACTTCTTTGGCGGTTCGAGGGATCTGTTTCGGCTTGATTTCCTCCTCATTTTTCTCTTCCTTTCCCGATGATTTCTCCTCATCATCCTTGCAACTCTTCTCCGGAAGCTCGCCTTTTTCCTAAAAGAAACATTAGACAAAAATTTTCTAACAACCACGTACCTCTTTCTCCTCTTCTTTTTTCGCTAGAGACGGTGTTGACTGTAAAGAGGACATTATTAAAAACTTAGAAAATCAAACGGGTGGAAGTGATGCTGCTTTTGCATTTCCTGTGAGAGTTGGTGGTGGAGCTGGCTTCGGAACATTTGGCGATCGTTTCAATTCTTCTGTCTTTATTTTCTTCTTTCCACATCCAACCGCAAAAATGACTAAAGTAATAAAAGTAATGGGGCTAGTAAAACATGAACTCTAGTTTAGATAAAGATAAACTTTAGATAAAGTTTTAGAACTTCAAATAACTTTAGATAAAGTTCAGTACTACGAAGATTAAAGAAAATGTTTAAACGTACTCAACAAAATCGGCGAGGCTTGCATCAAAAGCGTCAACATCAAATACCACATTGTTTTCACTGAAACAATAACACTGAAACAAGGTAAATATATTAAACAAAACAAAATTGTCTATTGTCTATTCAATCTCGTAAATCTATATATAAATATATATATGTCCGATTTAGATTGATATTTATCGCGGTGCGTCCGATTTAGATTCAATCTATATCGCGGACGTCCGATTTAGCTATTTAAGTTGAACAATAATATAAACATGTTTAAAAAATGTTTTTTTCGTGTTTGCTTTTCGGTCTTTATGATTACAGTCTATATCGGACGTCCGATACAGATCGAACAATAATAAACGTGCTTAATATATATTCTTAAGCGTTATATGTTCTTATATTAAGCATGTTTATATTATTGTTCAATCTATATAAGATTTAGATTGAATCTAAATCGGACCTCCGATATAGACTGTAATCTAAATCGGACGTCCGCGATAAGTTCAATCTAAATCGGACACAACATATATATATATATATAAATCTATCAAAACAAAGTTCAAATCAAGTAGCAAGGCCAAATATGAACATAAATATTAAAAAAAGCTGTACCTTTGTTGTTGTTGCTGTTGCTTAGATGAAACCAATCAGATGTGTTGAAATTGTAAATGATTCGTTCAACCATCGCGCGTTTGTTTTCTTCTTAAATTTAAATCTCGGGAAATTGGATTCAAATTTTCAAATACTCTATGTTAATTCGCAAAACAGTTATGATTTCAAACTTTTTACTTTTAAGAAGTTTGAAAAAACTTTTTAACTTTTTTTTTACTTCAAAGCATTTCAAATTTCTTTCCTTTTCGAGAATTGATACTCTATGCTTTCCTTTTCTTTCTTTTCTTTCTTTTCTTTCTTTCCTTTTCAAGAAAAGTATATCCATTTGACCACTTCTCCAAAGCACCCATCAATTTAAAGAGTCTGAGGTAATCTGCAATGAAATTTCACATTGTCAATCTGAGTGATCGGGTTTTCGAGTGAATGACAGCTGTTCTTCTTGTCCTTTTTTCAAATGATTTCAAATGATTTTTCAAATGAACGATTTACACAAATTTTATCTATTTTACAAGTAAAACAATCTTTAAATGTAAAATTTTTGAATCTTTGTGAGGAAATTGATGAGTGATTTCAAAGCTGTCTTTGGACTTTCAAAGCTGTCTTTGTCTTTACTGAACTCATAAACGAGCGATCGTAACATTTAAACGAATACTACCATAACGCTGGCTTGGCTATAGTAGTGGCTATAGGCTATGGTTCATTTCTTAAAGAGGTTTTGATTTCTCTGTAAAATAGGGATCACAGTCATTCTAGTCATTTTCTGAGAGATAAAACTGGACCCAAGTTTTCCCGAGAAGCGAAACTGTGCTGTAAAATATGAATCACCATTTTATTTTCCAAGATTTGCAAACATTTTTGGATTTTTTTTTCAGTCAAAACATCAAAAGAGTCAAAGATTTCAGACTTGCAATCAAAATTTCAAATCTTTCGATCAAATGGGATTGATGCTTTGATTTCACACAGATATTTGACCGTTTGGGCATTCGATTTTTCAAGATTTCCCTGAGGGAACAGTTGTTTATACATCGAAGAGTGTCTGATTGCAAATGGATAGATCAAAGGGAGTGATTGGAATGACTAGAGGGAAAGGGAAGGGAGGAGAGATCACGAGGCATTCTCGCGAAGAATCGAGATCGGGCAAGATGTGTTAAACACCGGGACAACAACAGTACTTAAGGACTCGACTTTTTTGAAAATTCACTCGCTTTTTTCACTCGCTTTTTGGGTTATTGATAGCCGCTAGCCTCTAAATGATACGAGAGGCACGTTGGAGAGTTTCAGAGGACTCTGGAAACCTTCACTAGGGGAAATCGTCAATTTAAGATAGAATTTCAATATAAGAACTATCCTATGATAGGATAGTTCTTATAGGATTCCTATCTCGTCCAATTTTTCACGGGCTTTCCAAATTTGCTTTTAGTTTTTTCTAAATGGCTTGCAGATTTGCGAATTTGCGAAGAATTTGCGTTAAAATTTTTATTTTTTTTATTTTGAAAGTTCAGCTATCTCTTTATAAGACTTCCTCAGCCAGGCTAGAGATCGCCCTGTGGCTAAGTGGTAGTGCTGTCGGTTACGGTTGCAACGCTCGAGTCTCTTGATCCGAGTTCGATTCCCGTGTCGGCAATTTTCGATTTATTTTCTTTTCTATTTTTTCTTGGTTTTGGTTTGATAGAAAATTTCATACAAAAAAAGATTATAGAAAGAAAGAAAGAAAGAAAGAAAGCCGCTAGCGGCTAGCTTCAACCACTAGCGGCTAGCTTCAACCACTAGCGGCTAGCTTCAACCACTAGCGGCTAGCTTCAACCACTAGCGGCTAGCTTCAACCACTAGCGGCTAGCTTCAATCACTAGCGGCTAGCTTCAACCACTAGCGGCTAGCTTCAATCACTAGCGGCTAGCTTCAATCACTAGCGGCTAGCCGATGGTGATTCAATCACTAGCGGCTGAAAATCACGAGCGGCTGCGACACATATAAAAACAAATTTCCATTTAAAAAATAGATATTGGTTGAAATTGGTTGCAAAAATGAGACCTTAACCTTTTGATCCAATTTTGATCCAATTTTCGTATCATTTAAAGGTTATCGAGTATCAGGAATCTGAATTTCGACTGAAATTTTAATCAAAAGTACACCAAATCTATTTTTCTCTTCTGATTTTATTTCCTAAGCCATTTAGCCACATGACAGCATGTCGATGTATGGAAATTTTTCGAAATTTCGAAATTTTCGAATTTTTGTCTCTGTTTTTCTTGTCTCCACTTGAAATTTGCAATGATGGGCTGAGAGATTTAGAAATTTAAAATCAAAAGATCATCCTTGTCTACATATTTCTTGATCTGATTTCTTTTGATCATTTCAAAACGAAAGT
This sequence comes from Mesorhabditis belari, assembly GCA_958450365.1. Lineage (NCBI taxonomy): Eukaryota > Metazoa > Nematoda > Chromadorea > Rhabditida > Rhabditidae > Mesorhabditis > Mesorhabditis belari. The sequence goes on from CAUEEP010000914.1 coordinate 486,123, forward strand.
CTTTCTCTTGTAGCACCTGACCGCCTCTCTTGGTCTCCCCTTTCCCCCCTAGCTCCTCCCCCTTCCTTTTCTCTTCCGATCGGCAGAAAAGATAAGGCTCTATAAATCGGCTTTGTGGATGGGGATCGGTCACTCGCTCCCTTTTCTCTCTTCAACTTCAACTCTCATCCTTATCACTTGTTTTTGTGCCCCTTTACCCTTTTATCACATCTCGGCAACTGCCTCCTTTCACAAGTTATTGCCTCACCCGTGATTACAACCAGATTTGATTTTATTTGATTTGATTTGATTTGATTTCCTTGACTTTATAAAGGTGTACTTTGTGCTCAAGAATGAAAAGGCCTAGAATGATTCAAGTTTCATAAAATTTAGACATATTTAGACATTTAGACTTCTTCTTCCTTCTTCTTCTTCTTCTCCTTCTCCTTGTTCTTCTTGTTCGTCTTCCTCTTCTTCTTCCTTCTCCCCCTCCTTCTCCTTCTTCCCCTCCTTCTTCTTCTTCTCCTTCTTCTTCTTCTTCTCCTTCTTCTCCTCCTCCTTCTTCTTCTTCTCCTTCTCTTTCTCCTTCTTCTCCTTCTCCTTCTCCTTCTCCTCCTTCTCCTTCTTCTTCTTCTTAAAATACTGCCTCTAAACTCGAGAGTTCTGATCAAGAAATATCGATATTGAGAGCTTGATATCGAGATCTCGATTGTAAGCTTTTGTACTGTTTTTGTACTGTTTTTATTTCTTGTTTTCCTCTTGTACTTCATAAGAAATGCGTTTAAAAGCAGTTTATACTAAGAAAGATAAAAGTTAGCTTGAGATTTGTAGAGAATCGTGCACCAGCAAGAAAAGGAAAAATTGTTAGAGGAAAGATGTTTTCCCTAAGAGTACTAGGTCTAATACTTCTTCGAAAGTAAATCTGAAACTCTGAAAGTAAATCAAAAGCATTCTAGGGTGTAATTCAAATATCATTTAAATAACTATTATATAAAGCAGAAAAGACCTCTGTCCATCTGTCTGTGCGCAAACGCGACGCTCCGTAATTACGGTAAAAAGGGGCGGGGCGTGGAAAACGTTGGCCTCGCCAGTTGGCAAAAAGGGGCGGGGCTTAGATTGCTTGGAAAACGTGAACAGACATCGATAAGCTCTTAATATCGATATCATTAATATCGATATCGATGCTCTTGCTAGTCAAGTCTACTCCCAGCTTCTTTCACTCCAGTATCCCTTCAACTTCTATTGCATTCTAGAGCATTCTTCTAGAGCATTCTAGAGCATTCTAGAGCATTCTTCTAGAGCATTCTAGAGCACTCTTCTACAGCATTCTAGAGCATTCTAGAGCACTCTTCTAGAGCATTCTTCTAGAGCATTCTAGAGCATTCTAGAGCACTCTTCTAGAGCATTCTAGAGCACTCTTCTAGAGCATTCTAGAGCATTCTTCTAGAGCATTCTAGAGCACTCTTCTAGAGCATTCTAGAGCTCTCTCCTAGAGCATTCTAGTACATCATACCCCAAACCAATCAGATTACTTTTTGACAAACTATACTCAACTCCTTTCCTGATCTTTCCCCTTCTCCGAATCCCATCCATCTTATCACCATTGTTTTCCCGCCATTTCATCTCAGACCTCCCGTGGCTGGCTCTAACCCTCACAAACACAAACTTATCACTCAATCAAGCAAAATCAAGCAAAAAAAAAGCTTTTATCACTTGAAAATATTTTCGTCTAGGATCGAGAAACTTCTATTTTCCATATTTATTTTATCTTTTATCTTTACTGACTTTGATTTTTAAGGTTTCAAAGGTTTATTTAGCTTAGAGAGCTATTCTGAAACTGATCTTGAAGACTTACAAGGTTCTAGTCCACCAAATTTCCTATATACCTTTTGTTTTGTTCATTTGATTGTTCATTTGATTGTTCATTGATCATTTTTAGTTTAGCATTACCATTTCAAAATCTAATACTTTATCCTTCAGATGAGGAACGCGGTGCTCATCAGTTTGGCGCTTGTCGCACTCGCCAGTGCCAGGTGAGTACAGTGATTAATAAAAGCTTTGTATACTGTATAGACTTTTGATAAGCCTAAAATCTCTTTGCATTAATGAATGTTTTCAAAATTTTGCCAAAAAAAGAATCGGATTTCCCCTGGCGGAATGTTTCTTGATCGAAATCTCGCTAAAATCCGAAAAAGGATTGAAAAAAGGCAAAGAAAGCCAAGAAAGCAAAGAAATAAGAAATTTTTATTTCAATCCAGTCCTCACAATTCGAAAATTGAAAAAAGAAAAGAAAAATAAAATAAAAATAAAATAAGAATAAGAAATAAGAAATAAGAATAAGAAATAAGAATAAGAATAACTTTTAAAATTCAAGCACTCTCCGGAATCAGATCGAGGAGGCAATGGATATGTGGGAGGAGTACAAGAACAAATTCGGTGAGTGCAAGAGATTTGCTAAGCACTTAAAAGTATTTTACTGTATCTTACTGTATCTTAACAGTATTTTTTAGGCAAAGAGTACGAGGAAAGCGAAGAAAACACCTATATGGAGGCTTTCGTCAAAAATGTCATTCACATCGATCGTCACAACAAAGACTACAAAGCCGGAAAGAAATCCTTCGAGATGGGACTCAATGACATTTCCGATTTGGTGAGTTAGCTCGGAAACCTATTTTAGTATCAATAGATGTTATCTACTATATAAAAGAGCTATGTCTGTCTGTTTGTGTCTGTCTGTCGATCTGCCTGTCTGTCTGTGTCTGCCTGTGTCTGTCTGTCGGTCTGCCTGTCTAGGTCTGTCTGTCTGTAAAAGAGCTACTCCTTTCCACCCAGTGAACCGTTTCAAATAACTTTCAAATAGTTAGTCTGGCTTAGAATTCCATGTAGCTATGCAACATGTTTTTAAATTCTTAAAAAACCAAGAGTGTCGACACGGGAGTCGAACCCGGGTTGTGTGGGCTAGAGACAAGTGCGCTCTAACTGCGCCGTCGTTGACGCCGAGTGGTTAAAGCGGGCGTCTCTCAAATGAACGGAAAAGAGAGGCCCCTTCTCTAGCTGCCAATTCTTTTGCTTTTTTTATAAAACTGTTGATAAAAAAATATTTCTAGTCCCGCGCCGAGTACAAGCGCCTCAATGGGTTCAAGCCGCGTTTGATGGGCGATCGCCTGGGAGCCACGAAGAGAAACAGCACAAAATGGATGTCACCAATGAATGTGCAGGTATTCAGTTAACAAATTGAAATACTAACTGAATATTTATACAATTTCTTACAATCCATCAATTTATCTGTAATTTTCCCCAGGTCCCCGATGAGGTTGATTGGCGCGATGAGGGATATGTGACTCCAGTGAAAAACCAAGGAATGTGCGGATCGTGTTGGTCATTCAGGTAAAAGAAAACCCTACAGTAGTCCATTTAAATAGATAACTAGACATTTAGCTGAGTATTATAGACATCTAGAGTTTACGTAGTTCTACAGTTCTACAACTCTGCAACTCTTTTTACAGTGCCACTGGAGCTCTCGAGGGACAGCACAAGCGGCAATCCGGAAAACTCATCTCACTCTCCGAGCAAAATTTGGTCGACTGCTCATCGAAATACGGAAATCACGGCTGTGAGGGCGGTTTGATGGACTTTGCTTTCGAGTACATCAAGCAAAACCACGGAATCGACACCGAGGACAGCTATCCATACACTGGAAGGGTGAGTATCAAAGATTAGCTACTACAATTGGCGTAACATGCTGCTACATTATCCGTAGCTATTCAGTTTTGTAACGGTCCAGAAGAGGAGTCTTGTTTTCATTGTTTCCATTCAACTCCCCAAATCATCTTGCAGTTAGTTTTGGCCTTCATTGTGGTTCGGAAAAGTTCCGGATTCTCCACTCGGCTCTTGGAAATAGATTGCTTTCTCATTTCAACACAAAATTAAAAAACAAAACCAAACAATACTTTCAATTAGACTGATAAAAAAATGATTTGAAAGCGAAAAAGAAACGACGACGCGGCGCTCCCACCGACTACCTCAAAATGGCGGCGACGTCAATTGGAATGCGACGTCGTCGGCTCCCAAACGAAAATACATTGCTTTCTCATTTCAACAAAAAATCTATCGCATAAAACAATACTTTCAATTAATCTGATAAAAACAAATGATTTGAAAATGAAAATGAAAAAGAAACGACGACGCGGCGCTCCCATCGACTACCTCCGACGGCGGCGGCGGGGCGGCGACGTCAATTGGAATGCGAGTCGCGCGAAAATTAACGTTTAAAATTTGCGACAGGAATTCAAATTTAACGTGAGAACGTCTCGAAAAACATTTTTTTCTCTGAAGATTCTCTACTACTCTGTAGTACTGTAAAGACGTCGTAAAAAACATAGTATTACATTAGCACAGTGGCTATTTTGTGATACTGTAATGCATTATGTAATATATTCTAGATTTTCCGAAACTTTCTCCTTTCAGAACGGTCGTTGCCACTTCAACAAGGGCACTATTGGAGCCGATGACATCGGATACGTTGATCTTCCAGAGAATGACGAAGAAGCACTCAAAGTAGGAAAGAAATTAAAATTAGAAAATAAGAATAGTAAACTGAATATCTAATAGGCAATACAAATATGAAATCATAGAAATTAGCTAATCAAAGTTTTCCAGTTGGCCGTCGCCACTCAAGGACCAATCTCTGTGGCCATTGATGCCGGTCATCGATCATTCCAACTCTACAAGAAGGGTCAGCTTTTTGTCGGATAAACAAAACCAATCTTGTATTTAAATTTTATCCAAAATTTCTCAGGTGTCTACTATGAGGCTGAGTGTTCACCGGAAGAGCTCGATCATGGAGTGCTTCTTGTCGGATATGGAACTGATCCTGTTGGTGGAGACTATTGGCTTGTGAAGAACAGGTAAATCAATCAAATATTAGACAGTTTATGTAAGATCGTTTAACTAATAGTTTTACAAAAAATAAATGCTTTGAATGCCTAGCAAATTATAAGTCAAATAAGCTATCTTTTGGTGTACTTTGTGTAAAGTGAAGACTTCAGTGCACCAAAAAGGATGTGTTTCCAATTCCGAGCACAAAGAACAAAGCTGATCAAAAATAAAACAAAAATTTCAGCTGGGGCACCTCGTGGGGAGAGAACGGCTTCATCCGTATGGCCCGAAACAAGAAGAACCACTGCGGAATCGCTTCAAAGGCCTCTTATCCACTCGTCTAGAAGATTTTTGAGCGATATTTATTCCCGGGTTTCGTCCATTTTATATTTTTCTCTCAATTTTTGTCTTTTCTAAGATTTTTTCGAGAGAAAGAGCTTTATTCTCCCCGATTTTCTCAAACTTTTCCGCTCACATCAAAATGTTTTGTACATAAATAAATAATATGTATATCAGTGCAATAAAAGAGGTTTCTCGCAAATTTCGGACCAATTTATATGAATCTCCGCACAAAAATCATTTAACCCGTAAGTAACACCCTAAAACAATAAAAATATATCATCAAACTGTTAACACATCAAAATTTACACTTAAATTCTAGCATATAAAATCAGAAAAACGCACCATAAAATGCTCTTAATTTTCAAATCATTAAAATTACATGAGTGCTGCTCGCGCCGACGTCTTTGGTACAAAATTCTCGTAGTATTCCTGTGTCGCTTCAATCATCATATCTGCTGTGCACGGAGCCGTTGAACCAATCACACGAGCTGAAAAAAAACTTATTATATGGCATTTTTCGTAATCAAACACCGGTACTAAGGCAGTTGGGGGGGCACCTAAAATTCCCCAAATGTGTTTTTCTAGGGTAATTGATGGTGCTGATCACGAAAAAACATTTTTGGGATGTTTTTTCAATTAAAAAACGTGTTTTGAAGTAACTTTTTTGTTTTGAAAAAACTGCATGTCCCTTCAAATTGGTTTTCACTTGTTAAGACTGGTTTAATAAGCCCCGCCGCCTAAGGTCAGGGTCTTTATAAGAAGCTAAGTTACATGAACGAGTTTCTTTGGCGTCAGGAATTCAAAAAGAACGTTGTCTTTTACCATTTCTGGGACCAAGTGCGTCAATTGTACCCTTGCGATTAATTCCCTCCATATAAACCCCCGACCCAACGACTCTCTTAAGGGCCACAAGCTACCCAATATAACGGCAATACATAAGTTTTTAATTGAAAAAAAATAAATAAAAAATGTTTTTTTTCGTGATCAGCGCCATCGATTACCCTAGAAAAAGTACATTTGAGAAAATTTTAAGTGCCCCCCCAACTGCCTTATATCATAGCAAAATCTACCTGGATTTCCACCAATTAGTGAGAAAGGTGGAAAAACGGAGTCGGGAGCAATAACAGCCTCTGCTTGAACCTAAAGGTCAAAATAGATTTGCGGTGCTTTTAGAACCAACCTCACAACATTCCTTCAAAACACAACTTTGACCCAAAATCGCTCCATCACCGATATGGCAGTAAGAGCTGATTTGTCCTGCCATAATTATGCAGCTCTAAAATTACAAAAATGGATATGAATTATACAAAAAGTAAAAAACCTTTCCAATAAACACGTGATCGCCAATTTTTACGTGGATAAACGATCCTTGTGGGCCCTTGTTGATAAAATTTTTGAAGCTAGGCCGAATGACCTAAGAAATTGTTAAGTTAATAATCGTCCTACTCTCAAACTCACTGAATTTTCGCCAATAATCCCAAACTTTCCCATCCGAATTGGCGCAAGATCTCCTCGTAATATGCAATCTTTTTGCAAAACACACTAAACAATAACAGATATATCTTTTTTAAAAATGTAGACCAACTTTTCCACTCAGCACGATGTTTTGCGACCCGTAGATGCTCGCCTTTTTGTAAACCTGAAAACAACAAACTAAACTCAATGTTGCGGCTTTTCATGATTTTATCAGCTTTTTTTTATCATCTTAATTGTTATAATCATTATAAATTCAGTTTTACCTTATTTCCAGTGCTCGTTTCGATGTATTCTTCAGGAGAGTAGACGATTAGCGGTAAATCCATTTACCTAAATGACTAAAGGATTAAAACTTGTGCCAAAGACCATCAGAGACAAGAATGTGCCAAGTCAAAATAGATGTGTACCACACAACCTATTTAGGTAGTCATAAATATTGCTTGTATTCATTCAAACCCAATCGTGTAAACTAATTTTTTTAAAATAAAAGCTTTATTAAAATACCAGATCCATTAAGAAGGACTATGTTATGAGAACAAGCATTTCAGAGGCAAAAGAGAAAGATTTCACAAGTTTACAAAACTAATGAGCATGTATCAGAATGCTTAATAAGGCAGCAATCAACCGTCATCTGGATAGAGAAATGGTATGACATAAGAGAGAATTACTTGTGCAAGAAAGGAATGCTTGACAAATAGAACAAAAAACGAACACGGCAACTTTGATCAATAAATAGAAACAAGAGATAGGCGGAATAGCACAACCAAAGCCAGCTAAAATTACACGGATCAATAAATAGGCTGAAAAAACACGCGGATAATTTAAGCGATAACTGAATAATGGGGTTTGTGTCAAAGAGGGAACTCCAGATTTTTAGAAAAGCCTCACTAGAAAAAGGACTGCGTGAAAAATGGTAAAGCTGAGAAAACCACAATAAGTTAATATATTATCACCCTGAGAAAATTGAAGGATGAATGAAACATGATTGGTCCTTTTATGTGAGCGCTCCAAACACAGGGTTGTGGCGGCAAATCGACGGTCCCTTCTCCATGTATTCAGCTTTCGTGTGTGACACTTGGTAGAATTCGGGCTAAAATTATCAATTATGAAAGTTCCAAAAAATTTTAAATTAATTGAGCTATTCATTAAAACCTAAACAATAAAATTCTAAGCTTTGCTTTAATAAATCTTACCGTAGAAGCCAACATTGACCCTCCGAACCAGACAGCATAACGTTGCATCTTATGAGAAACCACTTGCACTTCGATGGGTTTAGCCTAAAAATTAAATCGATGCAAAAAAAAACACTGTGCACTTACCTTCAAATGTCCCCCAGAAAGAGTTTCACTCAATTGTATTCGGGCATCGGCTAATCGTTTAATATCACGTTGCATCCGACGACCAAAGTCCTGAACAAACAAGATATTAAAATATTAATATATTAAAATCTTTGCAACATTACAATTTTTCAATAATCCTGCATCAATTAAACTAATCTAATCACATCATTAATTTTAAGATATTTACCTTGAACATTGTGCTTCCGCCTGATAAGACAATATTCTCGTAAAGCCCTCTTCTCACATCAATGGGACATTGTTGAATCACCTTATCAATGATTTCCGAGATAGGTGTCGTGAAATCAGCATTTGCAAACTATAATAAGTTAGAAAATTTACCCACAAGACTGCATACCTCCGGATGGAAGAAAATCTCTGGCCCAAGAAATCGTTCGTAGCCGACTTCGCACGAGAAATCCTTTTTCGTAATTTTATTGACTCCTTGATAAGTCTAAAAATCTTTGTAAGTTAATATCTAACTTCTCAAGCTACCTTAATCCACTTTGCCCCATCCGTGTCGTACTTGATGAATTCTTTCAAAATGTCAGGACAGACATAACAATATTGTTCCTGAAAATAACTTTTAAATTTATAAAAATAAACAAAACTCAACCTTCACAGCTTTAGCGACTTCATACGTTTGTTCACTCGGAATTCCACTCTCGCGTTCTCTCAATAGAGACTGAATGAAATAGGTGATGTCTCGACCTGAAAAAGTTGAGTAAACCTGCAAAATAAAAAAAATCAATACCTGCAATGGGAATATGCTTAATGCACGATCCGATGACGTATCCCTCAGCAACTGGGATGACATGAGTCACTCCATCTCCCGAATCAACTACCTAAAAAGATTGATAATGCTTAAAAGCAGGAAAAAAAAATACCAATCCAGTTAGTGAGCGTTGATCGACGCCTCGAGATTGCCACGAAGCAGCTAAAGCAAGGACAGCCTAAAAATTATGGCTGAACAAAAACAAAAGCAATATAAACACCTGAACGGCAATATATAATCCAGGAACATTAAATGTCTCAAACATGATTTCAGCAGTGTATTCGCGATTCTCCGGTGTATTAAGTGGTGGTTCAGTCTAAATAGAGATAGATTTTGAATAAAAGATCACTAATACCAAAAGAAAATAGTGATCCTCTGGTTCGGCTCGCAAATACTTGAAGATGCATTGTTCCCAGAAACGCTCCATCAAGTCCCAATCCTCAACAATTCCATGGCGAATTGGATACTAAAAAGCTCAAATTAAACAGTCTGCCATCTATTTTAAGGCATACTTCTTACAACAATAAAACAATATAATCCTAAAAACAAATACTCAACCTTAACACTATAGTTAGAAGCAGCTGGCGAGAGTGCTTCATCACCAATGAAAAAGTCCAAATCATCAATTCGTCCCTTTTCTGGTGCAAAACGGCCTCCGTGTTCTCGTACAGCAATTGCTGGATCCATTACATTACAAAAAATCTAGCACACCACAAACCTGAAGGCATAATAAACTGCGGCTCAGTGTTGCCAGCATATCCAAGCTTTGTGTAACTAAAAAGAAATAATAAAAGGGTAAAAATGAAATATTTATACCCCGTGCCGCAATCTATGACACATGCTGGTAAACGTCCAGCCATCTGAACCTAAATAAGCGGGATTAAAGACTTTTAAGTCTGAAACATTCATGAAAAATCGAAACATGTCAACGTGCTTAACGGTAAATCAAATATCAAAACTGGTGAGAGATTTCCAATTTTTTTGAAGAGAGAATGAAGTTTTTTTAAAGCTTGCTTTGATTCTTGGAAGATTAATTTTGACACTTTCTCTCATGAAAGTGCAACTGTAGTGTGAAAATTTAGGCTGGCAACGAAAAATCCATAAAATTACGCAAAGATAAACAAATGATTGCCGACTAATCCATGTTTGTAGCAAGCAAGTGTGCAAGGGATAAATTGTCTCTGATTCACGGTTGTCCATCAAAAGCCTTTTCGACACAAGTGTTTCGCTGTGAGACCTATCCTGAACAAACCCCATCTTTTGAACAATTCTACGGAAAAGACTTCAAAAAGTGAGTCCTAGGAAGATATTGAAATTTTTCGATAAGTCAAAGTCAAGAAAGGTAAAATTTGTGCTATCAAGACCGTATACTAAAAAAGTAACATTCTAAAATCCTTTATTTTTCAAGTACAAAATCATCAAATAATGTAGTTTTGAATTGTTCTATTGACGGTTGATGGTTCACTTCTTCCCAATCAGCACGTGCGTCAAATGATCCATTGCATGGCAAACCTAAAGTAAAACTACAGTTGCCATAAAAGTATGAATCAAATAAGTTTGCTGAAAGGACTAACTTCTTCCATTTGCTCACATCCCTCGCTCGCACCAGGCAGCCTCTTCACTCCAATGTTCTTCTAGAAAATAATTGGAATAGGCAAAAGTAAATTCTTACCCGACAATAACGCAAATTGTTGGTCGCATCACGCACATTGTTCTTCATATCCATTCAAAGACGCTGTGCTTCTTCCCATAAGATAGCGTCTTCGCCGGTACTATCCTAATTGGGGGACCTTTTTTCTTCAAAACCACTTCTCTGGGGTAGTTTTATGCGTAGATTCCGAAAAACACAACGAGGGCTTGGGAAAAGGCATTTGAAGCCGAGTTTCGCGGCTCCAAAGTGCGCGCTTCTATAGTGCACTTCACTATATGGACCCCAAGCTATGGATTATTGGGACACTTTTCAAGGCCAAAACCATTTTTAACCACTAAATATTCATTTTCTAATTTAAATTGACAGGTAGAGGCAAAACAAATCGAAAAAATATTTTTGAGATTTTGACTCATGACGAACATGTCGAATGGTCGAAATTTGGAAAAAAGTCTTTTTTTTTATTTTGCTGCAATTTGATCAGAAACGTAATCAGTAGGTTAAATTATGCCAGAAGAAGTGTTTTTAGCTTCAAAAAATGTTTTGAGAGACCATTTTTAGACCTCTTCCCTATGTATATCCCTCTCATCACACTGTATGAGCGCGCACTTTGAAGCCCGGAAATTCAGATTAAAACGCCTTTTCCCAAGCTCTCGTTGTGTTTTTCGGAATCTACGCATAAAACTACCCGAGAAATAGTGGTTTTGAAGAAAAAAAATAGTTCTTCCTCCCTCAACTAGGATAGTACCTCTTCGCCTTCTCAGACGTCCCATTTGACGCTTGAGTAATGGTGGATCACTTCTATTGCCGGTCTTCTTCACCAATGATTGAGTACTGAAACGTAAAATGTAAAAACATAACAGAAACTTTAACTCAGAGTTTAGATGTTAAGCAATCGTCTATTTCTAACACTAGACTTTCAAAGGTACCTTTGGTCCGTTTGGTGCGCGATGAATTGACTCTCATTACAGGAGTGTTTTCTAAATTGCAACTAGTCTGCAAAATGCGCCATTTGGCGAGAAAACTACAGTAACCTGAGTATAAAAATAAAGCGCTAGTAGAAAATTTCATTTCTCCTATGTTCCTGATTTTTCAATCCTGGCTCTACTAAATTTTTGGGGAATTTAAACACTGTTTTTGTCGTCCGCTTTCCGCCGGTTCTTTTCCACGGCTTGCCTTACGTTTTTCGAAAGCTTTTTCATCTTTTTGGTTAAAAAACTCGTTGACATGTAGAAATATACAAATCTAGTAAAGGTAAGGAATAGGTAATCGCGCAATAAAGTTTAAACGTTATAAAAAAATTGTGAATATATTATATAGATATGCTGAATTTTGTCTCTTCTCAACTGAGCACTGAAAAACCAATTTTAGAAAAAGCACTAGCGCGACAGCATTAGTAAAACTATTGTTAAAATTCCCGAAATTTTGTAGAGCCGTTAATTATGTGTTTTTTTGCCAATTTCCTTTGTTTTGTGTTTTTGCCAATTTCCAACGTTTAATGTGTTTCTTTTTTAGGTTGCCTCGATTCCGGTCGCTTTCAACGGAGATGAAGCTGTTCGTGCTAGCCGCCCTTTTGACGATCGCTTTGGTGAATGCGGATATGGGTAGTGACATGGATAACGGCTACGTCGAGGAGGGATCCGCCATTGTGGTAAGTTTGTTCTTTTACATGGTTCGACTTAGAATGTGGAAATGGACGTTAAGACACTAGGCAGTTTTGCCTAGATTAGGCATCTGGGAAGCAGATTTTTTAAAGTTCTTTCCTAAAGTAAATTAGTAGATAGCTTTAGCTATCTACTATTTTAGCAACCCAACTAGAAAAATTTAAAGCCCGCTCACTGAACTTATGTCCAGTTTTGATTAGGTAAAAAGCTGACTGTTAATGATATATTTAGAAAGTAAAGCTAGCTAGATCAGAGATTTTGTTTTTTGAATAGGTTTTTGAATGCAATCAAGTTATAGAGTTTGGTAAATCTGAATAAAATTTAAATTCAGGATAATATTCTTGCTGGAAACGGTGACAAGGATGATGGTTACCGCTCTCGTCGCCAAGCCGAGTCCGAGGAAGAAACGACTTCCGAACCAACAACAGAACCCGAAGACGCCACCACCACAACCACTGCTACAACGACGACCACCGAAGCCAACAAGAAGTGCAAAGCAGCGGCGCAGTGCGAAAGCAACGACGACTGCAATGGAGGATCATGCCTTGGCTTCCTTCCTGGACGGTATGTGAACTTTAAAAGGCGTTCTAAATCTCGTTCTTCCAGTTGTAACTGTAATGCATGCATTGGCTTCTTCCCATGCAAGGATGATACCGCCTGTGGAGGACTTCAAGGGGCGTGCAACACTACGAAGAAGGTGTGCGACTGTGAAGCGGTAAGGATTGACGCTTAAACGTTAAAAGCGTACCATATTAGGCGTACAAGACTCATGGTTACGCCACAGTCCTGGATCGTCTGACAAAGTTCTGCAACAAGATGACTTGTGCCACCGGTGGATGCAACGGTTTGTTTTACTTGTTTATTTGTTCTGTAACATTGTTGTTTTAGGACTCAAGTGCAACAAAGGATTCTGCGCGTGCAACACCAAGCCAGCGAAGAAGGATTAAATGATGTTCAAAGACAGATCTGTGTTCTTATTTTGTCACTTTGATTATTGTGAATGCGTTCAGTAAATATTGTCTATTTACATCCTATAAATCTATCTGAAATGGTGTGCTGATTTGTCTCTTCGAATGAGACTGATCCTCAACGAGTGGGATGATTTAGAAGCCAAAAATGCGAGAAAGCTAGTGTGAAACAAACCAAAACAAATTTTGGCAGGCGCACATCCGCGCGAAAGTGCGTTTTCTGATTAAAATTGATGTTATAGCTACCATTTGATGGGAAAAAGTGCTAAATCCGAATCTCTATCATTTTTAAATTCCATTGACAGTTTTTTAAAAATCGGCTTTTTCAAAAAACGCAAAAAGCCAAAGTTCGTAAAACGGCCATAAAATCTTTCACCTTTGACCAGTTTGCTTACTTTTTAAATATTCTAAAATAGATACTTCGAGCTTTTTTTATTATTGTAAGTTATAAGCATTTGTTAGAATTACTCAAATTTTAGAAAGGGAAAAGTAGGAAAATCTCAAAATCAAGACCAAGGTTTGAAGGCTTTGACTTTGAGAAAAGTCCACTATAGAGAAAATTCTGTCTAATAATTTTTATTTCACGATCCTTTCTAAGCAGTTTAGTTCAAAAAGTAATTAAAAATAATCATTCTGCGCAAAGCTATGGCTTTTTTTCTTGTCCTACTCAGAAATAGGGCCCTGTTTTCTCAAATACGCTTCAATTACCGTACCCCTAGATGCCCTGAGTGTCAAATATATGACCTTTTTAATTTTGTTAACATATTATTTTTTCAACATATTTTCTTGTACAAAAACGGTTACACAAAGTTACTTTTTTTAAGCGATTTGTGAACGGATTGCTTTGTTGTAAAGAATTTTTTAGACACCTCCGCCAGAAACAGCAAACTTTTATCAAAGAAACAACAAAATGGGTCAACAATGTGGACAAAAGCAAAACCAGGTCTTTTATATGATTATTTACCTCAACTATCAATCTAATAAACCTTTGTCAAATAGTAACACGTTAATTGCATGTGTTTTTGCTGCGTGCAGGCTTTCGTTGTTATCACTACCTTCCCAAACGGCCAAAATCAGTTGATTGAAACAAGATTGGGGCTTGTTTGCTCTATCTGGTAACATAAGAGTTATCTTTGTTGTCTCCAAGCCTTTATCTCTCAGAATCACGACTCTCTTCTTTTCATGACTTCTTCTTTCAAATTTTGGCAGGCGCTAGAGTGAAACTCTTCAAACAATTCCCGTTTACTTGTGTGTTGTAGGTGTATTGATCATGAGGTGTTAGTTTTATTGTTAAAAAATCAGATGAAGTAAAAGCCTCAGGGAGTTTCCGTCATAACATGAGCATCACTTACAATGTCTTTTCTCTCATTTCTTTGCCCAATCCGTTGATAATATCGAAATTCGATGCTCATTGTGGTCAAACAAAGTGCTAGCGCTCCACTAAGGACATAAAAATTCTGCCATCCTCTTCGCGAGAGATTCGTTTCATTGAGACGAATGAGAAGAAGTAACAGAAGAGCTCCGAGAATTAGAGATTGAAAGATCTAGATTGAAAGATCTAGATTGAATGATCTAGGTTGAATGATCTAGGTTGAATGATCTAGATTGAAGGATCTAGATTGAATGATCTAGATTGAATGATCTAAAGCTCTTTTAGTGATAGAAGAAGCTAATTGAGAATTTGTTTTTCTTACCGATGCAATGACATTTGGGATGAGTAGTTGCTTTCGATCAGCCACCACTCCGAGTATGGCTGCAATCAAGACCATCAGTTTCACAAAGCAAAACAACAACAGCAATAAATGCACAAATCTGAAATAAAATTTGGTAAAAATGGTCACAACTTTGAGTTCTAGCCTTTTATCTGTCTTATCAAGTCAACCTTTTATCTGTCTTATCCAGTCAGCCTTTTATCTGTCTTATCCAGTCAGCCTTTTATCTGTCTTACTACAGTATACCGAGTAACAATACGCCGCCTATATAATGTGCTCCTCTGTGCTTTCCAAAATTGTGCTTTCCAAAATTTGTCAGTTTTCAAAACTATTATATCCTGTTTTATCAAATCTGCACTCGGTTTAATTCATAATTCTGCGAGATTCACAAAGGATGCTCGAAAGTCTACAGGAGTAATCCTGTTGAGCCATTTGTGATGCAGTTGAGACAAAAGGACAGCCACTTACCGTAAGGTAGGGGTAAAATTGTGATAGTTTTGAAAAATTGGCACAATGGCCCTTCCAGATAATCTTCCAGACTCTTCCAGATAATCTTCCAGGCCCTTCCAGATAATTTGGCCCTTCCAGATAATCTGAAAGGGCCATTGTGCCAATTTTCCCAATTCACTCACATTCCACGATTTGCGAAAAATGGAATCGGCGACAATAGAACAAAAACATAGGCAAGAGAGGCATAAAATAGAATCTCGATATTCAGCAAAATGCAGAGAAGCGCTCGAAGGTACGAAAATTTTAGTTGAGCCATTTGCGATGCAGTTGAGACAAAAGGACAGCCACTTTTCGGGGAATTGCTGCGTCTGAGCTGTGTTTATAGATAGTGTAATCGAGATGTCTCCGGTGGTCGCATTGATTCTCTTTTGGAAAGTTTCGAAACTTGTTGAACACTTGAAAAATTGTCTCTTTTCGTATTTTTTGTAACATTGATATATGATGAACAATTTATGATAAATAAAAAACCCGTTTGTTTACAGATAAGCTGATAGATCAATCGAAATCGATCAATCAAATCGATCAACCAATGCTGATCAATCAATGCTGATCGATCAATCGAAAGAAGACTCGTCATCATCATCAATTGTCGGCTCGTCTTCAAAGATTTGATCAACTGGTTTAGGGAGGAGGCTTCTCTGGAAATGAAATTTGTGTAGATCTTTGTGTAGATCTTTGTGTAGATCTTTGGGTAGATCTTTGTGTAGATCTTTGTTAGTTCTGATCTTATTTTGGTTTTAGATATGGTAAAGGGTTTAGTCTTTGCACGGATTTCGGATTTCTAATTTCTAATTTCCAATTTCCAACTTCCAAAAGTCCAATTTCCAATTTCTAATTTCCAAAAGTCCAATTTCTAATTCCCAATTTCCAATTTCCAACTTCCAAAAGTTCAATTCTATTGTTCTATCTATTCAAACTCACATCAACCAGCTCAAATCGTTGACTTTTTTCTTTCATCGAACTTTTTGATCTCATTGAGGCTGTGTCGGAGGCGAGACTCTAAACATTTCTGTATATTGAATCGTTTTTAGACAATGCTGCTTTCGATTTTGGTTTGGTTGGGACAGAGGGACAGAAAGAAGAGACGGAAACGATTGGGAAACTTTTTTGGATAATTTTTCATTTTTCCTTTTTCATATTCAATCAAAATTCAATCAAAATTCAATCAAATTGAATCAAATTGAATCAAATTCAATCAAATTCAATCAAATCCAATCAAATTCAACCAAATTCAATCAAATTCAATCAAATCCAATCAAATTGAATCAAATTCAATCAAAATCAATCAAATTCAATCAAATTCAATCAAATTGAATCAAAATCCAATCAAATTGAATCAAATCCAATCAAATTCAATCAAATTCAATCAAAATCAATCAAATTCAATCAAATTCAATCAAATTCAATCAAATTCAATCAAATTCAATCAAAATCCAATCAAATCCAATCAAAAGTGAAGCCTAATTCCTAGAAATCGATTGGAATCGTAAAGCTATCGTAAAGCTATCGTAATCGATTGGAATCGTAAAGCTAGAAATCGAATCGTAAAGTTAAAGCACAAAGCGTAAAGCTAAAGCTTAATGTAAAGCTTAAGTTTGGATTCCTGAGCTTTAAATGAAATGTGGGCTTTAATGAAATGAGAATGGTGAGAAAAGGAAAGTAAATTCGGTGAAGAATGCTCTTTCACTTGATTTTTACCTCAACATCAATAGCCAAAATAAGATGTCGATCATTTGCAGTCAATTCATCAAGAGTTTCCCTTGAACAACATAGACAATACCATCTAAAAACCAAAAGCATCAAAGATCTCTAAAAGGATTCAATTCAACTCACCGACAAATGTGCAATGGACCGGAGAACTCGTAACAAGGCCTCCATTTAACGATTAGACACACCTGAATGTGCAAAAATGAGAAATGAATGAATTCTGGTGAAGAAGAACGTCAAAAGTCTAAAAAGTTTGGCTTAGAAGTGAGCCTGAGCCTAAGCTGACAAAAGAGAATCAATTTTGAGGCTTTTCTTGAATACTTTATTTCAAAATTAAAACAAACGACAGCAATTAGAAGTGCTGGCATTGAATAGACGGCCAGGACGAATGGAAGCGCCAGCTCGATCCCCCGATCGGCCACCGTTGACACATTTGTTGATGGTAAAGCCGTCGTGGTCGACAACACGAAATCTAGAAGGCATTTAGAAAAACAATTGATATCTCGAGAAAAAGAAAGCTTTCAGTGTCCTTCAGTGTCCTTTTAGTGTTCCAAAAAGAGTGGAAAAACAATATACTGGAAAAAAGAAGATTCAAATCAATATTAGCTATAGCTCAATCATTTTCCGCTCCTTTTCCCTAGTCAAGTTCTAACTTTGCGACTACTTTTTCCTTTCCATCTGCCTCGAAAAATGAAACGGAAATGAGCAATTAACAGATGAAAAAGAAAGAAGGAAAAAGAAAGAAAGAAAAAGAAAGAGATCTGCTTGACTCTAGTAGAAACTAGTAGACTCTAGTAGACTCTAGTAGACTCAAGTAGAGTCAAGTAGAAACTAGTAGACTCTAGTAGACTCTAGTAGGCTCTAGTAGACTCTAGTAATACTAACAGTAATCCTATAAACAAATGAGAAAAATGACAAAAATTGGATTGGAACAAAAATTGGACAAAAACAAACTAATCTCGAAATTGAAAGTAAAAATTGAAATAAAACCAAGAATGTCACTAAAAAAGGAATTCTGCAAAAGCATGGCTGCAAAAAGCAATCGAATTAGCAACGATTTTGAGAAATAAAAGAAATAAAAGAAATAAAAGAACTAAAAGAGGGGAAAGTCTTAAGGAAAGTCAGAAGACGAGGAGAATGGGAAAAGATAGAGAAAAATGGGGAAAAGATGGAGGAAAGATTGGACAAAACGTGACGATTCATCATGTCGTTGCCCTGGTTGAAGAGGTTGACACGAAAAGGATCAAAAGGGGAAAGGATTTCGAGAATAGAAGAAGGCAAAGAAATTGAGAGAAGGAGAAAGATCTATGAAGGGAAAGAGGAAGATCAGATGGGACACGCGAAAAAACAGCTCTCGGATTCTTTTACACACGCATTGGATGATAGATGTAAGCTTGGAAAGGAATTGAATGCTTTCAAAGATTCAAGATTCAAAATCAAGATCTTCTATGAGAATCATAGAGCAATCTTATAGGGTTCCAATACGGTTCCTATTTTGATCTAATACGGTTCCAATACGGATCATTGCTCTACAAGAAAAGCTTTTCTTTTGTGGAAAGTTGAAACATTTACTTTCAACCAAATTTAGAGAGATAACGAACCAAATTTAGAAAGATAAGGAATCAAATTTAGGTCATTACTTGGATCATTGAAACAATTCTATGAGAGCAATCGCTTTTGTCGCTTTCGTCAATTTTCAATGAAAGCAGTTAGTCTTGAAGTTCGGAAATGAAGGAAACAGTCTCCATTGAAGTAGACTTTAAATTGCCACCACTCGTTTTATCTTTTCATTGCTTTGAACATCCAAGAACATCCAAACATTCCAAAAAACATCAGCAGGTTGAAGCATTTGTTTTTCTTTTCTTTTCAATAAACCAATAATTTCAATTGAAATTTCGATTCAACCGATCCAACGTTCCTCGGCATCGTTCCAATCGTTCAATCGATCCAACGATCTTTTTTCGATCCAATGTTTTCCTCGGCATCACCACAAATGGCCTTAGTTTCTTTCCGTCCTGTCAGCATTATTGAATCCTGTCAACATTATTGAGATCTCCATTTTGTCGTATCCACGGTTCTCAACAAAAAAGTCTAAAAAATAAAGAAACAAAAGAAAATCTTAAAATGAAATGAACAAGTGTACAGGAGTAAATTAACGTAAATTAAAATTAAAAAGTAAATTATTAACTAAAAAGTAAAATTATGCAAATTGGGAGGCTTCAATTACAGTATTTACGGTAGTTCTTTTTGAAAAATATGCCCCGTGAAAGATTCTATCAAATAGATATTAGGGTTATCTAGGAAAAATCGAGTGTAGAATGTAAAATGGGAATTGAAGTGGCTGGGAATTGGGTAAAGAGAGAATTCGCTTTTGTGATCGCTCCATGTCGATCGCAGGAAACAAACGGCATCTGGTCCTTATTGTAGTCACAATTCTACGTCAACGTCCACGTTGACGTTTCACGTCCATCGTTTGTTTGGTGACCAGAGCAGTGTGTCAGACAGACTTGGGTAATTGAAACGGTCGGAGCGACCCATCCGGCCACCCAACCGATGTCCGTGTGCCAGAGGCCGCTTTTTCCTAAGAGCGAGATGGAAAGAACGCACAATGCCCCTAAAATAGTCATTGGGCGTTCTTTTCTTGTCGCTCGTAGGAAAAAGTTCCGTCTGGCACACGGCCATCGGTTGAGTGGCCGGAGGGGCCGCTTCGACCGGTTTAATTACCCAAGTCTGTTCATCCGCGTCAGTTTTGTTCGAGGAGAGAAGAGCCCCTCTTCTGTGAAAGCCCTGCGCCAGACGTTGAGCGATTACGTGACCGCACAAAGAACACCTCGCTGCCTCTTTACAAAAGAAATTCTTTTCTTCTGTAAACGTTGCTCAGATGAGATTTGAAGCCAAAACCCTCTTCCCTGAGCCAAAGCCAAAAGTTTGTACCCAGGGGTTTTCGGGGTCAGGGAAGCGATTGGCAAGATCCATTTTATTGGTTCTTTTATGGGAACTTCGTATTTACTACAGAAATTCCAAATTTACGCAACGATTTCCGATTGAAAACCAAATTTCCACTAAAACAAAGAAAAACATTGTCCATTCCATCTCGACAATAAATGAGTTTCCGTCAAAAAGCTATCTGCGGAAATTAAAAGGCAATAGATAAAGAAAAAAAGGGAATAGGATGGGGTTTTTCGTTTCTAATTCTCGGCGGTGTCTTGTAATTGGGAAATGCGATCGTCGTGGGGTTTTTGAGAAAAGAAAAAGAGGAAAAAAAAGAAAGAAATTCAAGGAATCCCCATGGGGAAAAGGAAGGGGAAGAAGACCATCTTCATTAGTGGAAAAAAAGGAATGAGGAGTTCTGAGTGCCTCGGTATAATTTGAATCCTTTCGGTGAAGGGATTGGCTTAGATGAGGAGGAGGTTTCAAAGTCGAAGTCTTTTTGGTAGACTAGCTCCCAAGCGCCAAGTTCAATCTTGATTTGTTAAGTGTTAGTGTAGAATATTGAAGACCATAATTTTGGCTACATTTATCTCTTAAAAGTTTTTTGATTGGAGGTGTACAAGTCATTTTACAAGTGATTGAAAGAGCACAAGTCGATCAGGACTTTCAATCGCTTGTAAAATGACTTGTGCACCTCCAATCAAAAAACTTTTAAGAGATAAATGTAGCCAAGATTAAGAGCTTCAATATTTTATATAACAATTAACAAATCAAGATTGAACTTGGCGCTTGGGAGCTAATCTACCAAAAAGAAGTCGTTGTAAATACTGTATAGCGACAAATTTCGAAAAAGTGTCTGGGAAATGTCGAATTTATTTCAAAAGTGGCAAGTGTTAGGTAGAGAATTATAGCTCTTAACCTTGGCTACATTTATCTATCAAAAGTTTCCCGATTCGACTTATACAGATGATTTTACAAGTGCTTGATTGTCTACATTTCTCCGGCGAATCGGTCATTTGGTGAGTTTTGGTTATGTGAGTAGGAGTTATAGCTAAGTCTCTAAGCTAAGCCTGAGCCTAAGCCTAAGCCTAGACCTAAGCCTAGACCTAAACCTAAGCCTAAGCCTAAACCTAAGCCTAGCCAAAACAATTAAACGTGATTCTTAATGTTATAAAGTGATGTTAAACGCTATTTTTGCATAGAAGAAATATTGAAAAGCTTTTCTTAACGAATACAAAACTAATAACAAAGCATTTTCAGTTGCTTGTCTGAATTTTGTTGATGTTGATTGCTGTTGATTTTGAGTGAGACTTGAGATCTTCTAATCTTCAAATCTTCTTTTAATCTTCTTCGAAACTTCTTCTCTAAACTTATCTTCTTCTAAACAAGGCTTTCAAATCCTTCTGCTAAAATCTAGATAATTTGATCAACATCTTTCTTCTTAAAAAGGTTAAACAAGTGAATCAGATTTTCATCGAGTAGAGCATGCAAAAGTAAAGCTTTATAGTAAAGCTTTGAGTAAAAGTAAAGCTTTATAGTAAAGCCTTGAGTAAAAGTAAAGCTTTATAGTAAAGCTTTGAGTAAAAGTAAAGCTTTATCGTAAAGCTTTATAGTAAAGCTAATCTTTGAGCTAATTCTCTAAACCAGACAAGAGATTCAACTAAAAACAAGACTTTTCATCGAATTTTATGTCCAAAATTACCCTACTTATGTTACTTTTTTTCTAATTTCATTTACCATCCAAATGCTCTTTAGAGAGTCCTGCTTAGAGTGTGTTCCTTGCAGACAACGCGTTTTCTAACTTTCTAACTAACTGCAGGACTCCTGCTTTTGAGGTTATGTCGGTGAAAAACTTAAAGAAAACTTAAAGCAAAGCAAAAACTGAATGCCTATTTGCTAATTGAGGGTAATTTCTGAAATGTGAGCTTATGAATTGTACCAATTAGAGAAAAAAAAAAGAGAAATGAGTCATTTCTTTTACAAGGGAAAGACAACAGTAGAATGTGGCTAAATGAGATAATCTAAAAACGCATTAGACGCAAAATTTCACGCTGATTCCGAATTTGCTTTCCGTTTTTGTTAGATGGCTTTTAATCTATAAAAAACTTTATAAAAAGGGCGATAAAAAGTGATGTGTTTGTTTTAAAGTAAAATCTGCAAAAATTTGGGGTAAAGGCCTTTATAACGGTTTTTTTCAGAGACCGCGAAGAAGGTACGGTGGTGTAGTGGATAAGAGGCTAGGATGCAAATCGGAGTCTGCTTTTTTTTGCTCGAGTTCGATTCCTTTCGGCGAAACTTCTTTGATGCTTTGACGTTTTAATATTTGGATTTTCTCTAGCCTTAAAACTATTAGAAATAGAGACCTTCCAGCTGGTGTGGTGGCTGAATTGAAATCAATGGTTGTTCAATATCTTGATCTATTAGAAACTATTAGATATTAGGTTTATCTAGGAAAAAATGGGCTTAGAGTGGTAAAATGGGAGATTGAAGATGGGAGATTGAAGTTTGCCTAAAGATTGACGTGTTAATCACTCCATGTCACTCCATCTATCAGCCTATTAGACTCACAATATCCTCTCAGTCTCATCTCTTGCTTTCTGTCTTTTCTAAATCTTGCTCTGCGATCGAATTTTGAATGGAGCATCGGGCAGATGGCATTTTGCCAATAGCCTTTTCTTTTTGAATTTCTCGACTTCTGTCAGGGGAAATAATTTCCCCGTTTTATATAATTCTCAAAAAATACTTTCATTTACAATTTCCTTTTTGAAATTTAAAGTTATTTAACTATTTAACTATTTCTTAAGATTGACGTGTTAATCACTCCATCTCAAAACCATTTCTTTACAACTTTACCTTTGTTTTTCTCTCAAACATCTCTCAAAATCTAGCTGATGTCAATCGATTCAATCCCCCGAGATCTTCGTGGTCTCCGTGCTTGTCTTTTATGCTCACTCGTCAAAAGTATCGAACAATTCGAGGATGCTGGCTGTGACAATTGCGAGGGTTTTCTGCATTTAAAGGTTAGAGGGTTAAAGAGCTCAAAAAAGCTTAATGACTAAAGCTTAATGATCTAAACTATTCAGCATTTAAGCAAATATTCAATATTTATATCCTTTTTTGTTATTGAGATGAATTCCAGGGTGATACAAGTAAAGTATTGGATTGTACGAGTTCGAATTTTGATGGAATGATCGCCGCATTGGATCCCGAAGGTTCATGGGTGAGTGAAAGATTCAATCCACTTAAATGAAACTTTCTAAAGTTCGATTACCGTAATCTGTCTGATTTGTCTGATCCATATCTGATTTGTTAAAGAAATTTGCATATAAAAACATTTGCATATAAAAACACATAAAATTGTAAGGTACAAAATACAAAAAACCAGAAGAGATTCGAGTGCCGGGGATCGAACCCAGCTTGACCCGCCTTGTAGGCTAGCATTTTACCAATCGGCCATGGAGCAACTTGGAGGGGGGAGGATAACTTCGCCTTTTAAACCCCCCCAAATATTTTGGTGGACGTTCCTTTCCAATCATCACTCTAACTTTAAGCTCAATTTTCTTGGTGTTTGATTGTCCAATTGCAATAGTTTTTGCACTAATCGATAGAGAAAGACTAGGCGCATTTAATGATATCAAAACCATTTAAATTCAACAGCAGAACACCAAGAAAATTGAGCTTAAAGTTAGAGTGCTGATTGGAAAGGAACGGAGCGCGTAGTTGAGTTCAAAGTTAGATTGCTAATGAGAAAAATGCTAATGGCTAATGGTAAATGACAAAAAATGTCAATTCAAAATTAAATGTAAATTCAGGTATGCAAATGGCAGAAGATCAACCGCAAGTGTAAGGGTATTTATGCAGTTTCTGTTTCTGGATCTCTTCCAGCTGGTGTGGTGGCTGAATTGAAATCGATGGGTGTTCAATATCGACCAAAGATGAGGGACACAACTGTGAAATAATTTTTTTGTGATTTGTATATGATACGGGTGAATTTAATTGGTTTTGACAAATCTTTTTGTTTCTTTTCGTACTTTCTTTTAAAACCAGAACAGTTCAATAGTTTTTTTTCATTAAAAAAGTAAAAAAAAAGAAACGAAAAGACTTTTCTAGATCAATATTTTCTATTGTGATAATCTATTTTTTAATTTTTAATAAATTCTTTTGATTTTTAGATTTTTTTTGATATTTTGGTTTAAATCCAAGGCTTTATATTGTTTAAATAAATTTAAATAATTTGTTATTGTTGTTATTGTTGCTATTGTTGCTATTGTTTTCATTTTTATATAATTCAGAAAGTTTCAGAATGACATCCTTTGTTCGTCATATGTTTCGCTCAAAGAAAAGCTCATCGAATAAAGAAAATGATGCGGGCGTGAGTTTTGGAAAAGCAAAATTTAAAGAAATATCAATTAAAATAAATTGGTAGCTTTAAAATGTCTAAATCTAGATCTAGATCTAAATCTAAAGCTCAATCTAAATCTAGAGCTTAATCTAAAGCTAACAATCAAGCCAAATCTAAAGCTCAATCCAAAGCTCAATCCAAATCTAAAGCTCAATCTAAATCTAAAGCTCAACCTAAATCTAAAGCTCAATCTAAATCTAGAGCTTAATCTAAATCCAAAGCTCAATCCAAATCCAAAGCTCAATCTAAAGCTCAATCTAAATCTAAAGCTCAATCTAAATCTAAAGACCAATCCAAATCCAAAGCTCAATCCAAATCCAAATCAAATTCCCTTCCAGAAACGCTCAACTCTCAACCGAACATATCAAGGAGATTTGGAAAGAATTGGAGAGAATTCCCTGCTTTCCGAGCCACAAAGAAGACATTTAGAGGTGAATCTGATGATAAATGAAGCCAAATAGATAAATAAAGTCAATCAATAAAGCTAAACGGATAAGGAAAGCTAAATGTCAAGTAAATGCTGAAGATCTTAAACTCCACTAACTTCAATACGTCAATACCCCAATATTTCTCTAATTTCAATCAATCAATCCAATCAATCAATCCAATCAATCCAAAGATCGAATCTTTCCAGTTACTCCCTTCAAACCCGTATTCAATTGTAACTGAACCAAAGAAAAATCGTGGACCTCGATCATGTCCAGGCGGAGTACAACGAGCAGAAATCGATCATCGACCGCTGAGGTTTGCTGGGTTTTCTCTTTGGGTATTTAAAAACCAATGGAAACTAAATTCTAGCCTTATTTCCTTGTACAGAATGCTTAGACACTTTGCTTAGACATAAACGCGCGCTTTCTACCCTCAAATTTGGGTAATTAAACCGAACGAACTGATTAAACAACCGATTTCCCTGCTAGTTCTATCCGGCCCTTGTGCCGGAAGCCGTTTTTTCTTCCGAGCGACATGGAAAGAACGCACAAATGACTTAACGATTTCAATTCCTATTTTACTCTATAGAATATAGCTAATAACTTCAAAATTACTGTAATAACTTTATTTATAGTTACTAAAGTAATTTAGTAATAGTATTAACTATATTTTCTTTATTCTAGACATACCCAACCGCGTCCAGACATGAATCAATCATATCGAGCCAGTTCTTCGATGTCAAATCGGCGCGGAGAGAAATTTCGTTATGGAGTTGAGGAACTTTTTGAATGGGATGATCCACCAAGAGATGCACGAGATGAGAAGATTGCAAGGGTAAGGGCAATTCAAAAATTGAAATCAGAGCATTTACGGTAGCTGAGATAAGCTTAAAACTCTTTTAGTTACAAGAGAAACTCTCACGGAGTAAGATTCGCGAGTTGAGACTTCAAGATGAGGTCACGCGTTTAGCTGATGAGTTGCAGGATGCGAAAGCGGAAGAAATGGAGGCGAGGTGAGAAATAACAGTTTTGCGTAGTTTTTCGGTATTTTGATAGGATCCAAAAGAATTCTGAAGAATTTTAGAAAATCCGGATATATTGAACGGGTCGTCACTCTTTGAAGCCCCATAACTTTGTATAGGATTCATATTTTTGCAAGCGTTTTATATCATTGAATAGAGGACATCCCAGGCTTTCAAATGATACCAAATAGAGCTTGATTCGATAATCCAGTCCAAGAAAATCAGGCAACACAACAGCCGAGTTGTATAGGTCTCATTTGCTCAGAGTTGGCTCTAATTTTCTTGGATTCGATTATCCAATCAAGCTTTACTTAGTATCATTTAAAAGCCTGAAATCTCCTCTGTACAATGATATAAAAAGTTAGCAAAAATATAACCTCTAGACAAAGTTCTAAGCCTTCAAAGTGTGACACGACAGTCTAATTTCAGAGATGACGCTGAACATTACAAGCACAAATTCAAAAAACTTCAAATGCAACGGGAAGTTGATCGAAAAATGCTTCACAAGATTAGCGCTGAATTGCAGAGAGCACAGAGGAGAGTGGTGAGTGGAGAGAAGAAGAGAGAACAAGAGAGAACAAGAGAGAACAAGAGAGAACAAGAGAGAACAAGAGAGAACAAGAAAGAGAATCAAAACTAATACCAATAATCTAGTTGGATCTTGAAGCTGATTCGGGCAATGATTCAGCTCTTCTATCCCATCAGAACAATCTCGGGAAAACAAGTTTGTTCAATCTTTAACTCTTAGAA
Organism: Mesorhabditis belari; assembly: GCA_958450365.1. NCBI lineage: Eukaryota > Metazoa > Nematoda > Chromadorea > Rhabditida > Rhabditidae > Mesorhabditis > Mesorhabditis belari. The sequence goes on from CAUEEP010000914.1 coordinate 512,652, forward strand.
CTAAGCTTTACCTTTCAGGGATCGAAAGCGGAGCTGGAGAGGCGTTGTGCAGACTGAATGAACCATTGTATGAGAATGAGAAGAGAATCAACAATTCACAAATCAGCCGTCAACCATCTGGACATACAAATACGGAAGATGAGGATGAGGTGGATGGGGTATTTTAAGAATTCGAAGAGAACAAAGGGAAAGGCTGAGGTTTTGAAGATTCAAGTCCATCTTTGAGAGTTGGAGTCCGTTTTTAGCTTTTGCAGAACGTAGATAACTAAATTTTGGACTCCTTAAGAGCCCGTTACACACCCTGCCACCGTGCTATACTGTCAAACCAGACGTTGCTTGACCCACGGCGAGTTCGAGTCCCGGTCTCGTATCTCTTCTTTTTTTTTCTTTTGTCTTTAAAAAACTGCCTTTTATTAATAGAGTAGCTTTCAAAAACTCCTTTCTTTCTCTTTCTTTCTCTCTCTTTCTCTTTCTATAGCTTTCTATAGCTTTTTATAGCTCTCTATAGCTCTCTATAGCTTTTTATAGCTTTCTATAGCTTTCTATAGCTTTCTATAGCTTTCATTATATAATATTTAAGGTAATTGGGCGCTTTTAAAATTTCTAACAAGTTCTAACAAGAATTAACAATACTTTAAAGTAATGTTATGATCAAATGAACTTATTTTCCAATGTTTAGGTTCGAATCTTTCGCCGAGATGAGAGCAGTGATGAAACGGAAAAACCAAGAGAGTTCAGGTACAAAAAAAAATCGATTTGAAATGATTTATTCATAAAATTCATAGCTCTGAATGTTTTGAATGGAATTTAAATTCAATCTTTTTACAGGAATTCAAACGATTTAAAGCTGAGTCGTCAGAATACGAATGTCACTTTGAATGAGCTGCCGATCGGGTAAGTAAAAAGGTTTTGCGTGTACTTTTACGTACAAAAAATCAGCTGCTGGCACATTGCTGCAGTTTGAATTCACAATATGCATTCAATTTGAATAGTTTACTTACCCAAGTCAGAAACTGAAGTGCTTACAGGTGCCTAAAAAGAACAAACTATTGACTTTTCGTTAGTTTCGCCTAAAAATTCGTGTGTTCTGTGTGCGGCCGCGTAATCGCTCGTCGTCTGATGCAGGGCTTTTACATAACCCCCTTCCCTGTCGCTTTGCGGATCTAATCTGGCCGGCTCCGAATCCTCAATTTGGACATTCTGTGTGTTCTTTGTGCGGCCGCGTAATCGCTCGTCGTCTGGCGCAGGGCTTTTAGATAACCCCCTTCCCTCTCCCTTTGCGTAACTAATGTGGCTGACTCCGAATCCTCGAATTGTGCACTGACTTCTCCTCAAATCAAGGCTAATCTCAATCTATTGGATTGGTGAATTGAAAACTGCCGGCTATTGTTATCTGTGATAGTTTGAGTACTTTCTTCAAAAGAAACCCATTTTGGTGTCAATGGGAAAGTTGTGGAGAATCAAAAATCAAGCTTATATTCAAATTTTCAGAACAATTCAAAAACTGGTTTTCAAGAAATGCCAAATTTTCGATTTTCGATGACGAATTTTCACAAAGCTTGCATTTTAAGCGAAACGGCTCTTTGTATCTTTTTGGAAATTTGGCTATAAGCCTAATTTTTGATTCTCTACAACTTTTCTATTGACACCAAAATGGGTTTCTTTTGAAGAAAGTGCTCAAACTGGGAGTCCTTCTCCAGTCTCTAGTCCTCCATTTCTGAGTCTCACACTTGTCTCACACACAAACCAATCTCTACAACGAAAGAGAAATCCGCAAATTGCCTGTAAAATGGGCAGAAATCGTCAATAATAATGGAGATTATTTGGAATGAATTCATGGTTTTATGTTCAGTTCAAAGTTCGGCAGTTTTCAATTCACCAACCCAATATTAATATTAATGATGAATTTTAATGAATTTAAAAATAAAACTTCAAAATAAATGAAATGTTTTAGTTGTTCCTCATCAGAAACGGATCTTTCTTCATCAGATCGTCTAAACGGCAACGATTTTGAAGCATCTTTTCATCAACAAGTAATTTTTCTAAACAAGTCTTAATCCTAATCAGATTCCTAATCAGATTTTCATTTAAACATCGTAATTTCGTATTTCTTTATCTAATAGATCTAATAGATAAGCTAAATTTTTAGTTAAAAATGCCAACCTCATCAACGCCACATCGTCGTCGACTCACCAATGAGCCATTTATAACAGTAAACACAAAAATTTACATATATACATAATAATTTACATAGTGCAATATAAAAATGTTCAATATTTAAAGAAAATTTATAGAATTTTATTAAATTTTTCAACATTTAGCCCTTCGAGGAGAATATGACGGCAAGCAGTGATGAGGAGAGATACGCTTTCTTGGAGAGGCAGCTGAGGAGGAAAGGAGAGGTCAGAGATTTCATTTTTACTGTTTTTTACTGTATCTTGTTTATTGTGTGTCTGGCTAACGGTTTTTGGTGGGCTTTTATCGCCCAAAACTCCCCGTTGCCGTGGCGCAGTGAGGAGAGCGCTTGTCTATGGCCCAAACGATCTGGGTTCGACTCTCCCGGCCGTATTATGACTTTTTAAAAAAAATGAAATATGAGATCACAACTGTATAGAATTCTAAGCCTAAGAAATTAAAAATCATTTAAATCGGCTCTTGAGCTCAGGACTTGAGCTCAAGACCTGAGCTTAGGACTTGACTTGAACTCCAGACTTGAGCTCAGAACAGCCGAGAACTCGCGTGTACAGTCTGTACTTTTATATATAGTACTTTGTGCTGGGCTGTAAACCTAACCTTTCTGGTGCACTGGATCCTCTGATTTTCTAAGCCAAGCCATTGCTAAAAGAAAAGTGAAGAATCGAGTGCCCCAGAAAGAGAGTGTTTACACTTTTTGAGCACAAAGTGCACTGCAAAGAAGTTGATTAAGGGATCTAATGATATTGCCAACAATTTTATTTTTAAATTTCCAGGTCGTTCGCTACAATCCTCCCCGACAACAGCTCAGTCAGCGTCATTTTCGGAGAAAGTGAGTGCTGAGAAAAGGATATTGCTAAGAAAAGCTTTGTTAAGAAAAGCTTTACTAACAAAAGCTTTGCTAAGAAAAGCTTTTCATTTTACTGTTTCTTAGGATTAGGAGAAAAGCAAAGACTTAAGCTAAACCATGTTCAAAGTCTGGTTTTGACCTAATTGAGTCTTGAACGGTAATTGAACTGATACAGTACTCTACCATCCTCCTTTATAGCTACAGTACCCTTAAGCTATTGAAGCCTACCTATTGAAGCTAATCCCTTGCATTTACAGATTCAGTCAACCGGAACGCGAAGCACTTTTGGAGTTCAAATATTTGATGGATATGAGCACTGATGTTTCTGGATTAATCAGCAGTCCTGAAGCTCGATCATAGAGAAATGAGAATCATTTGGGAGCAGACGACGTCGCATTCCAATTGACGTCGCCGCCATTTGGAGGTAGTCGATGGGAGCGCCGTGTCGTCGTTTCATTTTCATTTTCAAATCATTTTTTTCTCGATCATATTATAAAAAAAATATCTCATTTAAGAGATTATCTAGTATCTTCAATCTTTGAATTATTTATTTATTGTATCTCAGTCTTTGTATGCCAGCTGGATTGTCATGATTGTCCATGATTGTCCAGCAACAAAGCCATGATTGTCCAGCAACAAAACAATCCCATTACGTAGAGTTTCTGTAGCTTTGAGTCAACGAAAAGGACTATTTCGCGAAAACAAAATCCTTTCCCTATTTCGTGGATGAAAAACTGCAGTCAATTTCACTTTCAGGGTCATTTTTCCTACTTCATTCCTACTTCATTCCCACAAATCCCATTCACTTAACACATTTTTGCGAATTTAGCGAAATTTAGCACTTTTTCAGCTCTTTAAAGGCTGTTTTGCTGTAAATATTTGCAATTATAGCTTTTTGGGGAAATGAATTCGAATCCGTACTTGGTTTTACTCTTCCCAAATTGGTTTTACTCTTCCCAAATTGGTTTTGCTCTTCCCAAATTGGTTTTGCTCTTCCCAAATTGGTTTTACTCTCTTTTTTTCTCCAATTTGATTCAATTACCCAAGTCTTAGAGTTTTATGATGACTACCGTATTTTCTCTAATAGTAGTGCACTCTAAGCTTTGCCTAAATTCCTCGAAATCTCGAGAATCGCTTATCAGAACCTATCTATGTGGGATCGGAAAATGTAGCTGACGATGAGACCTTGACGATGATTAGCATTTTGAGCTTCTGGGAAAAATTGGGAACAAGAAAATAGGCATCATCTCGGCTCAACCGGCTAACCAAAAGTCGGACGATGAGATCTTGACGATGATTAGAGTGTTGAGCTTCTGCAAAAGCTTGGAAAACCTAAAATAGTCACCAACTCGGCTCGTTTGGGTGCACTACTATTAGAGAAAATACGGTATATTGAATTGGAAATTAAAAGCTCAAAAAAAGCTCAAATAGCTCAAAAAAATGATAACGGATTCAAATTCTCCATCCCAAATGACAAATCTTTACCAAAAAAATGTGCTAATTGTCGTTTCTTTACGGGAATCACCTCACTTCGATCTTTTTTTTCTTTTATTTGCCATTTGTATAAAAGTTTAAAGTTTTTAAAAACAAAAAGAGAAATATTTGAAAAGAAAATACTATGCCTTTCAATTTCAATCATGCTTTCAATATGTTTTCTTTGGATTCGGTGTGGCGGCTCGTCTCCTCGCGATCGTTGTCAATTGTGCCATCAACCGCTCATTCTCCAGATCGATTCGACGCTGGGTTTCCTCCTGGAAAGCTTTGAATTTTAAAAAAAGAAAGAAAAGAGAAAAAATGTTTTTCGAGACGTTCTCATGTTCAATTTGAATTTCTGTCGCAAATTTTAAACGTTAATTTTCGCGCAACGTCGTGTTCCAATTGACGTCGCCGCCCCGCCGCCGGAGGTAGTCGATGGGAGCGCCGCGTCGTCGTTTATTTTTCATTTTCAAATCATTTATTTTTATCAGATTAATTGAAAGTATTGTTTTATGGGGAGTGGGACAAATGCGACCTTTTTTTTGCGCACCCGGGACATTTGCGCACTTTTTTTTGCGCACCTTTTCGCCCATTATAACAAGGACTGCCCTAGACCCATATAATCGTTTTGTTAGATTCCTATTAACGTGTAGTTTCAAGGGATTGGCGCGAAAGCGGCGTGGTGCACTTTCCAAAGCGTGGATGCGCTACCGTACCCCGCCCAAAAATTTTCCTTTTGCCATTTTTTTTTCATTTTTTCATTCCATGATGGACTCGGAAACTTTCTGTTTGTTCAGATTTATGCCGAGTTTTCTTCCCTCCGTGAAATCTATTATGTTTTTGTGGCCCTTTTTTAAAGTGCTGTCTCCCCTCGTTCGTTCTCTCCTGTGTATATTGTTTGCCCATATTGTTGTTTAAGTGTGCTTTGTTAGGTAAGGGATTTGGTTACTCACTGTTTTTTAGCCCCACTTGTCGACTTTTTGAGTTCTTTTTTTTTGTTTTTCTGTTGGTGGACTTGCTAGAATTGCTTTTTTAGTTGCGAATCGACGAATCGACTTCAAGAAGCTCGGAAGATGCAACTAAATCGACCAAGGTGCACTTTCTTTTTGCGTTTTACGTTTTTCCTATAAAGCTAGGGAGTGGAACAAATGCAACCTTTTTTGTGCATCTGACCCATTAGTGCACCTTTTTTGCGTTTTAAAAAAGCTAATATTAATTAATTTCTATTCCAAAACTTGTTTGGAATAGAAATTAATTTTTTCTGGATAATTTTAGGGCGTAGAATCCAAATTTTGACATACCAGAGCTTGTGAAAGCAAACGGACGGAGTTATACATCGACAAAATCGAGAAAAATCGACAATTTTCTGTAATTTTACCTACCCGTTTTGTCTTTCAAATTGATTCCACAAACTCTGGTATGTCAAAATTTGGATTTTTTTAGAGCTTTTTGAAAACGTGAAAAAGGGTGCGCTAATGGACCGGGTGCGCAAAAAAAGCTGCATTTTTCACACTTCCTAAAGTTTCTTTTGCTTATTTATCCTCTCGTTAATGTTCGTTTTTAGAGTTTTGTCGGCCACACCTCGATCCAACAGGAATAAAGAGGTGTTTTATGACGCGAGCGGTTTCGAATTTCGGCTCCACAGGGACACTCGAACCAAAGGACCGATTTACAGGTACTGATTAATAGTTTATTTTTTAATTTTAAAGTTTATGGAAGTGAAAACTCTTGTTTCTTACAGGTGCTTGCAAAAAAAATGTGGTCTTCTTGGCAAATACTCAGCTCAAGACGGATGCATTATCAGCGAAGGTCATCATGCACACATGGTCCCGAACTATGGAAAAGAGGTTGGTCGTTAATCTTTAACAAATAACAATTTTAGAGATATGGGCTAAATTCGCAACTGCAGACTCCATATGGAAAAGTGCACCTGCACTCGACAATGGCTTTGTCGTTAGTTGATCCTCAAGAAGTTGCCGATTACTTTGACGCCCTTCTTGTTTCTTCGCAGAATGCACCGCCACCCGAAGTCAACATGGTTTCAGTTAGAAGTTAGTCTTTATTGCCTTATTTATATTCTGTTTCTTTAGAATTTTATAAATTCCTTGCAAAAAACTACATTGGAAAAGTTGTCAACGGAAACTTTCGCCGGCCACCCACGTATCCTGTTGATAAATGGAATGTTTACAGTCGTGTTATCCAATCTCAGCAACTTGGTAATGCAACACACGAGGCGTTTAATTTTTTATTGAAGGTTTGTTGGTAATTTCGGTATAATTTTTATTTATCTTTAGTCCGGACCAAAGAGTCCACATCCTGGTTACATTGTGTGTCGGCTTTATGAGGAAACGATGAATGCTATTAATCGCTTGAAGCTTGCTACGACTCGCAACCTTTCGCTGGTACAACAATATCCTCAGAGTAAAAAGGTTATTTTTCGCCAAGATCAACGTTTTCACGCTGTTTTAAATGGTAGAAACAATAGTGCCCATGTTTTACACTTGTCTCAATTGTTGCCTCATATTGCATCAGTTGTTACTTGTCTCGCTTTGTGGCTTTTAGCTTTCCTTTCAATATATGTTATTTGTTATTTTTTTATGAATAAAATGTTATATTTTGATTGATAAAATGCTCTGGATTGAAAAAACTACCATCAAAAAGACAGGAAAACAACCGATACCATCAAGAAATGAAAGCTACAGACCAATAGCAGGAAAAAAAACAAAAAGTGAAGCCAAGTGGTCCTGTGGTTCTAGGGCAGTTCTTGTTATAATGGACAAAAAGGTGCGCAAATATCCCGGGTACGCAAAAAAAATAGTGCGGAAATGTCCTAAGTGCGCTAAAAAAAAGTGCGGAAATGTCCCGGGTGCGGAAAAAAAGGTGCGCAAATGGCCGGGTGCGCAAAAAAAAGGTCGCATTTGTCCCACTCCCTGTTTTATGCGATGGATTTTTTGTTGAAATGAGAAAGCAATGTATTTTCGTTTGGGAGCCGACGACATCGCATTCCAATTGACGTCGCCGCCCTTTGGAGGTAGTCGATGGAAGCGCCGCGTCGTCGTTTCTTTTTCATTTCCAAATCTGCGGAAAAGCGTTAAGTTGCGTAGTTTTTGCCTTTTAGCCCAAATTTGACGTGTCAGCGAGGTCTGATTTGTCGAAATTCTGAATCTACGCATACGATTCCCTTCTATGAAAACATTTTTGAAGCTCTACGGCCTTGCCTAAGGCCTTTTCCAGCAAAAAAAAGGTGCGCAAATGTCCAGGTGCGCAAAAAAAGGTAGCATTTGTCCCACCCCCTGTTTTTATCAGATTGATTGAAAGTATTGTTTTATGCGATAGATTTTTTACTGAAATGAGAATCATTTGGGAGCAGACGACGTCGCATTCCAATTGACGTCGCCGCCATTTGGAGGTAGTCGATGGGAGCGCCGTGTCGTCGTTTCCTTTTCATTTTCAAATCGTTTTTTTCGTCAGGTATTGCTTTAGATGTTTTGTTTATTCTTTTAAATGTTTTACTTATTGTTTTAGATATTTTACGTTTTTTTATACGTCCCACCTCATCCTCTGTTTTCCTCCTTTTTATTTGACGGTTTTCAAATATTTTACGTTCCTTTTAGTATTGTTTTACGCGATTCATGAAATTGATGAATCCTTTCAACTCAATCATGAAATTTCTTCAATTCCTCACCTCGTCCTCTGTTTTTCTTCTCCTTTTCGGTGGCTCTGATCGGCTTCGATTGCGGAGATCTTTCCCGATGACACTTTTCATGTCCAATACCTTAAAGAAAGCACTTTTTAATCAATTAAATAAAGAATTACTACTATGCCAGGTGCTAAGCATTTACAATTTTTGAGGCTATATGGGTTGGGAGGGCGTCAAAGATGCCTCTGACAAGTGTCTTTTCTACGCTTTTCGGCCACGCTGAATCGATTGGTAATATTTTTAGAAAGTGTTTGTGATTTGTTTCTTTGTGGTCGAGACAAATCTATTAGGTTGATGCAAAAGTCTTTTTCATTTTTTTCGTACTTCTTTTGAAAAATAACAAAGTCATCAATTAACCTATGGTTTGCTCTGAAATGAAAAGTGTTTATTGTTCAATTTCCCCATCTTTTTAAGTCAATTTGGGTTCACTTTCAAGCAAATTCGAGAGTGAAAACGGGTTTTTCATAAAAATCTATAAAAACCTCTATAAAGAAATTGGCTGAATCAATTTCTCTGAAAATCTGAAAAAATATCGAACTTTTTGTGCTCTATCTTTTATTTATTAACATCAAGATTGGTTTCCTTAGCTAAAGCGTCTAAAATGCATCATCGAGCCGTCGCCTTTTTTGACTACCCGACTTCAGGCTCTCAAAAAAATCTAGACATAAGACATTTTAAACTCGTTTTAATGTCATTTTGCAGAAAAATAATTGGCCTTTCGAATGCAATAAACCGTTGTTCAATTGGTGCATTTGTTACTTTTTAACGGAAGTACGAAAAAAATGAAAAAGACTTTTGCATCAACCTAATAGCTTAAGGCAGGTAACAGGCAGCCAGTCTTAACCTATACCCATCCAATACTCAAACATGATTGAGTATACTAGACTGCACGGTCAGTACGCTGTGTACGGTTAGTGCTTTGGCCTAGATAAATAACACAAAAACAACGCGAGAGCGGCAAAGAAGAAGTTACGTAACACGTCTAGGCCGTTAACAACATTCGAGGCAGCATAAGCCTATACTCAGCCAGTACTCTGAGCCATAGCCTGGTATAAGCTTAGTCTAGCAAGAACAAGCTCTGAAAATATTACCAATTGATTTAGCGTGGCCGAAAACCCTAGAAAAACTTTTTGACACTTGCCAGAGGCATTCTTGAGGCCTCGCCCACTGCCCCTCCGCCAACCCGTATAGCCCCAATTGTTATCTTAATATGCCAGTTACTATGCGATTACAATTGTACTCCATGAAAAATCTCCAAAAACCAAACCCGATTCCGGTGTTGAATGTAGCGCCGCATTTGTTCATGCCGAAGCACCGGATCTCTTTTCATTCTTAAAAAGATTATAAAATATAATAAACTAAAGTTTCAGATAGTAATACAGAAAGAAATGGTTTTTGTTTTGTTTTCAGTGAGAAATTTTGAGAAAAGGTACTTTTTTTTGGTCTCTCCATGGTAACCCATCCATTGCGTGTCATTTTTCGGCTCCGTTTTACACTCAATTAAGTTTTTTTTTGAGAAATCTTGAAGAGAATAAGATATTAGATTTTAGAATTTAAAGGTTTATAGATCTTTTTTCAATTTTCAATAGTCTAATTTATTTGAAAGCTAGCCAGTTAATTTGAAAGCTAATTTCTTTGAAAGCTGAAAGCAATCAGTGCCTGCCCAGGCTACAGTATCCCTACAAATTTCTCATCGAAAACAAAACAGAACCAATTTCTTTGTTTTTGATATTAGAAATATATTAGATTTGATATTAGATCAAGGTTATTATACGGTAGCTTTTAGTTTAACCGTTTAGCATATAAAATTTGAAATGTATCTTTCGTTTTGTATAAATCTCATTTATTCTTTTTCATCAATTCATCAATTCAAGGCATTAATTCAAACCGGGAAATTCATTTGTTTTTATCAGATTAATTGAAAGTATTGTTTTATGCGATAGATTTTTTACTGAAATGAGAATCATTTGGGAGCAGATGACGTCGCATTCCAATTGATGTCGCCGCCCCGCCGCCGTCGCCGGAGGTAGTCGATGGAAGCGCCGCGTCGTCGTTTCTCTTTCATTTTCAAATAATTTGTTTTTATCAGATTAATTGAAAGTATTGTTTTATGCGATAGATTTTTGTTGAAATGAGCAATTTATTTTCGTTTGGGAGCCAACGACGTCGCATTCCAATTGACGTCGCCGCCATTTGGAGATAATCGATGGGAGCGCCGCGTCGTCGTTTCTTTTTCATTTCCAAATCATTTGTTTTTATCAGATTGATGGGAGTGGGACAAATGCGACCTTTTTTTGCGCACCTGGACATTTGCGCACCTTTTTTTTTGCTGGAAAAGGCCTTAGGCAAGGCCGTAGAGTTTCGAAAATTATTTCCATATAAGGGAATCGTATGCGTAGATTCCTAATTTCGACAAATCAGACCTCGCTGATACGTCAAATTTGGGCTAAAAGGCAAAGACTGCGGAAAAGCGTTAAGTTGCGTAGTTTTTGTATAAATCTCATTTATTCTTTTTCATCAATTCATCAATTCAAGGCAGCTACAAACCGGGAAATTCAAGTTTTTTTTTGGGATAAAGCAATTAAAAAGTAAAAAAACTTATAAAGAAGAAGAAAACAATGAAAATTTGATTGCTCTAAGGATATTAGGCTTTCCAGAAACAAAAAAACTTTCTGGACAGCTTATTTTGCTCTACTTAGTGACAGGATTGTTCCAAATTCATCTTAGCCAGTCTAGGCAGGCAAGGCTAGACCAATCTGGTTGAATTCTGGCTCTAGACCAATTTTCTTCACCAGGACAGGACCAGAACCAAGACCAGGTTCAGGACCAGGACTAGGACCAGGACCAGGACCAGGATCGGGACCAGGACCGGATCCAGAGCCAAGTCGAGCTCCATCCTTGCCTATCTTGGTCGAAACAAGATCGTTTGAGCCATAGACAAGTGCTCTCTCGACTGCGCTACGGCGACAAAACGTGGCTTGATGAAATAAACTAGAGGAACATCCCTGTCAAATGAATTTTCTAGAAATTTTTCACTAATTGTAACGACAAAATAAACAAAATACCACGTTTTGCATAAAAAAAAAGATAAAATTGAAGATGTAGACTTTAGAGGGAAATTGTTTTCCAAAAAGAAATTAGCAAAAATTAAAAATTAGCAAAAATTGAGTGGACAATGCATTCGATCTGTTTCCAACATCACTGAGAAAATGCAGAAAGCTGTGTAGGAAACGATCATCAAAACGCCAAAGACCTGTACGTGATTTGAGCTTATTTTTTGAACTTTAAATATAAATATTAGGTGATTAGCTGTATCTTTTTAGTAATTATTGGATTGGTGAATTGAAAACTGCCGGCTATTGTTCTGTGTGTTTTTTGTGCGGCCCCGTCATCGCTCGTCGTCTGGCGCAGGGCTTTTACATAACCCCCTTCCCTGTCGCTTTGCGGATCTAATCTGGCCGGCTCCGAATCCTCAATTTGGACATTCTGTGTGTTGTTTGTGCGGCCGCGTAATCGCTCGTCGTCTGGCGCAGGGCTTTTACATAACTCCCTTCCCTCTCCCTTTGCCAAACTAATGTGGCTGGCTCCGAATCCTCGAATTGTGCACTGACTTCTCCTCAAATCAAGGCTAATCTCGAATCTATTGTTATTGGTGAATTGAAAACCGCCGGCTATTGCCATATGTGACAGTTTGAGCACTTTCTTCAAAAGAAACCCATTTTGGTGTCAATGGAAAAGTTGTAGAGAATCAAAAATCAAGCTTATATCCAAATTTTCAAAACGATTCAAAAACCGGTTTTCAAGAAATGTCAAATTTTCGATTTTCGATTACGAATTTTCACAAAGCTTGCATTTTAAGCGAAACTACTAAGTGTATCTTTTTGGAAATTTTGCTATAAGCCTAATTTTTGATTCTCTACAACTTTTCCATTGACACCAAAATGGGTTTCTTTTGAAGAAAGTGCTCAAACTGGGAGTCCTTCTCCAGTCTCCAGTCCTCCATTTTTGAGTCTCACACTTGTCTCACACACAAACCAAAACCCTACTACGAAAGAGGAATCCGCAAATTGCCTATAAAATGGGCAGAAGTCGTCAATAATAATGGAAATTATTTGGAATAAATTGATGGTTTTATGTTGAATAAATTTTAGTTTAAAGTCCGGCGTTCAAAGTCAAAGTTTTCAACTCACCAACCCAACAAGCATTAGGTAATTAGCTGTATTTTTTGAGTTATTAGTTAATTACTGCTCTCTAACCTTGTTCATTCTCCATTTTGAGATGAAAATCGCGAAAACAAGAACGATCAACATCAAAAATAGCATTCCAACAGAGCAGAGAAGTCCTTTGCTGAAAGAGAATCGCATTTTTCGGAAAAGAAATCTCGAATCTCGAAACCTTGAGACAGAGATCGAATCTTCGGCATCTGGATGGAGAATCGGTTGAGTGATGAAGTAGAGAAGCCATGGAACGGGCAAACCCACACAAACATCGAAGATATTTGAGCCAACTGATGAAGAGACGGCCATGTCACCCAAACCTTTTCGTGCCACAATCACACTGGTGATCATATCAGGGATACTTGTACCGGCTGCAAGGAGTGTTAAGCCGATCACCTGAAATTGAGTTTTGGGATTACTGTAGCTGGGATTACTGTAGCTTAGACACTGTAGCTGCTATAGTACTGTAGTTGCTGTAAGTGATCTCACAGCTATCAGTACATCTATTGTTTTAGCTGGGGTACTGTACTGTAATGGACTTTAACAGTAGTACTATAGCGCTGAAAAACTACTGTAGCTATAGGGGGTACTGTAACATCATAGCGATCAACCTCAGTAGGTATTTGCAGGGTTTCTCCGATTGTATTCGCCCACCAAACCATCAAATACGAGAAGAAAGCAATCCATAAAATCGAGCAGATAAAAGTCACTGGATACCATTTGCGGACACCCTAGAAAAAGGAAAAATCAGAAAATTCTTGTTGTTAATCTTTTGTTCTATTGCTCTGTTGTTGATCCAAGTTAAGGTAGTAACCTGTCCTGGGCCTGGCACCGGTTACTGTACTAACCTGGGACCGGCTACTGTACTAACCTGGGACAGGCTACTGTCCTGGGCCTGGCACCGGTTACTGTATTGACCTGGGACAAGCTACTGTACCCAAGCTTTGTAGAAAGGCCAGTTTACGGTAAGCTAACCATTTTTACAGTAACCTGATCCTGGTGGAGTCAGGGCTACAGTAGAATCAAAATTGCAGCCTTTCTACAAAGCTTGGGTACAGTAGCCTGTCCCTGGTTAGTACAGTAACCGGTGCCAGGCCCAGAACAGGTTACGGTAGTCTGTCTATTTGCATAGTAACCCGATCCTGGAGACAGGGTAGATTCAAAGTTGGAGATTGGGTACGGTAGGCACCGGTTACTGTACCAAGCCTGTCCCAGGTTGATACAGTAGCCAGTGCCAGATCAGGTTACGGTATCCTAGTTATTTTCTACAGTAACCCATGGAGTACCTGTAGCCAGGGTTACGGTAGGTTTAAAGCCATAACTAGGCTACGGTAGCTTGTCCGAGATCAGTGCAATAGCCTGTCCCAGTCCCAGATCGGGCTACAGTATCATAGTCTTAAGGTACGGCAGCCTGAGTACAGTAACCCATGGAGTATCTGTAGAGGAGTACGGTAGATTTAAAGCTATAAATTGGGTCCGGTCCCAAGTCTCTAAAGTTCTTGGCGCCAGCTGGGTTACAGTAACCTGTCTCAGATCAGTACAGTAACCTGTCTCAGATCAGTACAGTAACCTGTGGCTGTACCAGGTTTGTACAGTAACCCAGATCAGGTTACGGTAGCCTGTCTATACAGTAATCTGGTTGCAGGCCCAGATCTGGGTACTGTATCATATCTGGGTACTGTTCAAATGAACGGTATGGCTATTTTCCTTGAACTTACTTCTTTTCTCACATCCGGAATCGTTAACCACATCGGAATGAGAAGTGGAGCAAGACAGATATATGTTAATCGCTAAAAACAAATGATAAGATTGCTAAAAAAACTTTCTGTGAACCTTTAAAGGTTTATCCGGCCATGACATATCCAACGGTTTCTCTTCTTCTTCTTCCAATAATGATTTCTAAAAGATTTCTATAAGATTTCTATTTCTAAAGGTTTCTAAAAGGTTTCAGGCAGGCAAGGCTGGACCGATCTGGTTGAATTCTGGCTCTAGACCAATTTTCTTCACCAGGACAGGACCAGGACCAGGACCAGGACCAGGACCGGACCAGGACCAGGATCAGAACCAGGACCGGACCAGGACAGGACCAGGATCAGGACCAGGACCAGGACCAGGACCGGATCCATCTTTAACTATTTTTATTTATAATTATTAAAAGATATTTAACTATATCTAAATAATCTAAATAATAAGCAAGTTACAGGTGATTTTTTTGTGTACTTTGTGCAAACTTGTAAACGCCTGTTTCTAGCGCATTGAATGCTCGAGTTTTCACTGAAAGATTAAGAATTCAGTGCACTAGAAAGTTGCGTTTACATTTTTTGAGTATATTCAAGTGAATTACAGGGTAAAGACTCACAATTTCATCGATTACAGAGTGTCGTTTGTGTTGAAGAGCCGGTGTTGGAGTGTCCAAGCAAGGCTAAAGTTCGCTAATTTTAGAAAAAGTCTATCTTATGCTAATTTTGATAGAGTAGATGCTATGGTTACATGTGTAAGAACATAGAGAAAATTTGTATCAAAGTTGACCTTCTAAATAGGAGTCTCGGAGTTTGGGGACCCTCCCCCCCGGCACTTTTCTATTTTACTCTATAACTCGACTTCCACTTATTAGATCGACTTGGTATTGGTTTTAAAATGATCCTTATGAAATTTGGTTATAGAAAAGTACAATTTATTTTGTATACTCTAGTGTAAGAACATAGAGAAAATTTGTATTAAAGTTGACTTACTAACCAACAGAAGTCAATCAATTTTTACGATGTAACTCGAGGTATAGAAGTTGAATCGACTTCTGATTGGTTTTAATAGAATCTTTAAGTAATTTGACTAGAGAAAAGTTTTACTTGTTTTGTATATTCACAGGAGAAAATATAGAGAAAAATGGCCTTAAAGAGTGCCATTTTGACTTAGGGCACTAATTTTCAAGACTCTTTTTCTCTATGTTTTTATCAATGAGTATACAAAACGGTTTTCCCTTTTCTTTAGTCAAATTTGATGAGGATTCGATTAAAATCAATTACAAGTCGATTGAATTTCTATACCTCGAGTTATAGACCGTTCCAGTTGATCAACTTTTGTGGTAGGTAGTTGAACCTTTGACACAAATTTTCTCTATGTTTTTATCAAAGAGTATACAAAACAAATTCTACTTTTCTTTAGTCAAATTTGATGGGGGATTCGATTAAAAGCAATTACAAGTCGATTCAATTTCTATACCTCGAGTTATAGGCCGTTAAAGTTGATTGATTTCTGTAGATAAGTCAGTCAACTTTGATACTAATTTTCTCTATGTTCTTATACGTAAGTATACCAAATAAATTGTACTTTTCTAAAACCAAATTTAATGTGGATTCTATTAAAACCAACCAGAAGTTGATTCAATGTCTGCAACTCGAGTTATACATCGTCAAAGTTGATTGACTTCTGTTGGTTAGTAAGTCAACTTTAATACAAATTTTCTCTATGTTCTTACACTAGAGTATACAAAATAAATTGTACTTTTCTATAACCAAATTTCATAAGGATCATTTTAAAACCAATACCAAGTCGATCTGATAAGTGGAAGTCGAGTTATAGAGTAAAATAGAAATGTGCGCTAAACTTTAGCCCGCTATGTTAACTCCGTTGCCCGAATGAATATGAAATCTTGCCCCATCCAACTACTAACGTTCCCAGCGCTGCTATGGATACTCTTTTCTTATAATTTGATCCCTTAAAGTGATTCTAAAGTACTAAAGTACTAAAGTACTCATTTTCTTTGTTTACTCACCGGTTGTGGAGGATTTCTCGCGGCTCGATCCACTGAACTCCGCTCGCTTTCATCTTAAACAAAATTTAAATATAAATTTCAATTTAAACAATAATTCTGCAAAAAAATAGACATAAGAGTGCAAAAAATAAAAAAGGGAAACGAGTACAGATTTGGAATCATTTTAGACACAGTACAATAGATACTATCGACAAAAAGCTTGCCCTACTTTGTGCTCATAGAAACCGCGAGCTTTCTAGTGCAATGAAAGAGCGAAACAACGGAGTCTAGTGCACTAGGAAGCTCGCGTTTGACAGCACAAAGCACACAAGAGCAACTGGGAAACTGACTCAACTGGGAAAAGTCCAATTGGCCAATTGGAAATGAGTCCAATTGGCCATTCTATTTTTCTAGCTTTCGAGTCACTTGAATACGGTTTTTACAAGGTTTTTACTTCACTAGTCACTTAAATATTTTAAAGAACTCAATCCCAACCGTTCGTTTATCAATTCTTTACAAATTAGCCGAAGAAATAAGACGTTTATATTATCCGAAATGTATCGTAAAGCTCATTTAAAGCTTTTTAAAGCTTTTTGTAGCTTTTTGAAGCTTTTTAAAGCCTTTTTTTTTGATTATAAAAGAATTTAACAGTTAAACTCTAGTTAAACTCGATTTTTCAACCATTTTAAACCCCATTTTCAGTCATTTTCTGACCGTATAACCTTTAGAAAAAGTAAAATTGAGTTTTCATAACTAAAGATTGACAATTTGACAGTGACAGGAATCGAACCAGGGTCGAACCGCGTCAGACGCTAGGACACTACTCACTAGACCATCCGCACAATTTTTTTGGCGGGATAAACTCGGCCCTATCCCTCCGCGGCACCGTTTTCCCCTGCCCAAACTACAAATTCCAACCTGAACTTTAAACCCTTCTAACTTGTCTCAAATCCATCGCATTAATATGATCTATAACTCAAAAGATAGAGAATTTCAAGGGCTTTTTAATAAACTAAAGCACATATGAAAACGTCAATCCTAAAGAAAATTACAAAGGTTTATTGAGAGCTCGATCGGTTCAAGAGTATCGTCTTCGTTTCCTCGACTGTAACTTTCTTTAGGATTGATGTTTTCAGCTGTGCTTTAATTCATTCGAAAGCTCATGAAATTCTCTATCTTTTGAGCGATAGATCATATTAATGCGATGGATTTGAGACAAGTTAGAAGGGTTTGTATGGTGATAGGTCGTTTTTGTAGTTTGTAGTTTTTTTATAATGTCTACTTACAGGCATTTACAGCTACTAAAGGTCAAGAATTACTCGAAAGCCATTCATATAAACAACTAAAGGGAAGTGCTAGAGATAGGGATACAGTGATCATTCCAATAGATCGGTTGATCATTCGTCGAAATTTTTCTGATCAAGCTAGGTCTTAGATTTAAAATTTGATTTCTATTGAAATGTTTACGAAAAAGCGATTACGAGAATGAAGTCTAAGAGCTTGGTCGAATGAATCGAATGAATCTAAGAGCCTATCGCTTGATCAGAACCATTTGGAGGAATGCTCAACGCATAAGAGTGGTTAAATAGTGTGGGTGTCACGTGAATGGGGCACCTGGCAAGAAAAGCTGTCTCTCCGCCCAATACGTTGAATCGGCACCTACACATTGCAAGTTTTTCATGCTTTTTTTAGAACAAAAAGCAAATTGGACATGGATTTGGAAGCTTGAAAGGAAAGAAATCGATCGATTGACTTGTTCATCGATAACTAGTACTGAAGTTATGCTTTAGGGGATTGGACTTTCTTGTTTTAAGCCTACTGTAGCTATAGTGAGCTTTAGAGGACTGTACTGTAACTATAGTACTCTACTGTAGCTAGAATAAGCTTTAGAGTACTCTATTGTAGCTACAGTAAGCCTTACAGTACTCTATTGTAGCTACAGTAAGCTTTAGAGTACTCTACTGTAGCTAGAGTAAGCCTTACAGTACTCTAGTAGCTAGGGTAAGCGTTAGAGTACTCTATTGTAGCTAGAGAAAGCTTTAGAGTACTCTACTGTAGCTAGAGTAAGCCTTAGAGTACTCTAGTGGCTAGAGTAAGCCTTACAGTACTCTATTGTAGCTACAGTAAGCCTTAGAGTACTCTACTGTAGCTAGAGTAAGCCTTAGAGTACTCTAGTAGCTAGAGTAAGCCTTACAGTACTCTAGTAGCTAGGGTAAGCCTTAGAGTACTCTATTGTAGCTAGAGTAAGCTTTAGAGTACTCTACTGCAGCTACAGTAAGCCTTAGAGTACTCTAGTAGCTAGAGTAAGCCTTAGAGTACTCTACTGCAGCTACAGTAAGCCTTAGAGTACTCTAGTAGCTAGAGTAAGCCTTAGAGTACTCTACTTCAGCTACAGTAAGCCTTACAGTACTCTATTGTAGCTACAGTAAGCCTTAGAGTACCCCTTAAGGGTTACAGTACTGTACAGCACTGCACTATAGCTACAAAGCCCCTTAAGCATTACTGTAGATTACTGTAGTTACAGTTTGATCTACTGTATTTCTCACGATCGATAAACAAGCCGATCTCCTTTTCTAAAGCAAGTGTCGTGTCTCCTTAACTTGCAGTGTTAGCATCATGCTTAATCTAAGCCTGATCTTCGTTCAGAAAATAGAAAATACAAAACCAAACCTTCCGGCAACTCCGACAGAGTATTTCCCATTAAATTGATGATTCCATTACGGAACATCGATCCAGAATGGAGGATTGGGATTGATTGACGCCGAGCGCCGATCGAACAACGACGCGGATCCATCGCACCGTGTCTAGAGATTTTCATTTATCTAAGGAAATTTTCTTTTTGTGTTCTGATTGGAGAGGGATTCTTGAATGCAATAATTCTGCAATAACCCCGGCATTCTTGTTTCACCGAAACCTATGCCCTACACAAGAGATTCTCGCAAAAGATTCAGTGACAGAACCTTAATGAATAATGTGGATGATGCTATCTATTCAACGAAACTTCTCGCTCAGTCTCCTTGTCTTGTCAAAACCTTGTCTCTTATACCGTAAGTAGCAGCTTACTGGAAACTGGTTTACTGGTAACTGGTTTACAGGAAACTGGTCTACAGGAAACTGGTCTACAGGAAACTGTAAGTCTACTGGAAACTGTAATTCTACAGGAAACTGTAAGTCTACTGGAAACTGGTTTACAGAAAACTCAAGAAACTCAGCCACTGTAAATCCCTTTTCTCCAATCAGATACACTAAAATTGATAGCATGCAAGTGCTTGATTTGAAGAAAAATTTGTTGTTTAGTTTGTGAATGGAAATGGAAATCGAGTAAATGAAAAAGGAATTTGAAAGTTTTCAGTCATCAAAACCTTACCTTGGCAATAAGGCCTCTTTTTGAGCAGCACTAAGAATTTTTTTCAATCATAAAGATTCTAAAAAAAAAGAAATAACTGAAATTCTCTTTGAACTTGAACTCAAAGAGCTCAAAGAACTTGAAAGAAGAGCTTGAGCAATCTTTAAAGATGATAAATAGCAAGGTACTGTAACTGTACTGTCCTGTACTGTCCTGTACTGTCCTGTACTGTCCTGTACTGTCCTGTACTGTCCTGTACTGTCCTGTACTGTCCTGTACTGTCCTGTACTGTCCTGTACTGTCCTGTACTGTCCTGTACTGTCCTGTACTGTCCTGTACTGTCCTGTACTGTCCTGTACTGTCCTGTACTGTCCTGTACTGTCCTGTACTGTCCTGTACTGTAACTAGAGTGTACTTTGGCTTACGGCGAACTTTCGACAATATTGTAGCCAAAGTAACTTGCAATACTGTAGCAATTAGAGTGTGCTCCTTGTTGACAGACAATTATTAGTACTCTATTGTAGCTACAGCCTAGCCTAGAGGGCAGCTAGAGCCTAGGGGACATGTACGCGTCTACGCTAGAGCCTAGAGGACATTTTAGGTCTAGGCGAAGGAGTTGCTGGATTCTTAAAATGATTTCTGAGCGTAAAGGCAACTAGAATTTGCCCGATTACTGGGAGAAGCATTCATTTTTTCTCTCACGATCACACTTTTCTTTTCTACGCTTTGCTTTCTACGCGCTACTCTAAATCGTTGTCTGCAAGGAGGAGTAGCAATGCTCGTAGCAATACTACAGCAATACTATAAAGATTAGAGAGATCTAGGCCGGCTCAGGCTCAGGCTCAGGCTCTAATCGCGACTATTGTAGCCCGGCTGGACGGTAACTGGCCGGATCTGGCTGGATTACGGCAATTAGCTGGATCTGAGCTCCAATCCTGTCCAGATTACTCGTAGCAATACTAGTAATACAAGTAATAGGTGTTAAATTTAAATTTTAATAATGTCTAGTAGCAAATACTCGATCAATCTCGATCATCATCTCACCTAAACGATCCCCGTCCAACTCTCGTCCACGTATCTTGATCTGTTTGTTGTGCATCGCCGTGTCCATTCCTCACATCACTCGCATTTCCTTGTGCTTGGCTTTGCCCGTTTTGATAATGCAATGGAGAGACTTCCTAGAATCAACAAATTCGGTACCAATTTCCACCTTTTACTTTGTGCTTTGTGCTCTTGCCAACGCACTCTTTCTGGCGCACCTTTCTGGCCCACCTCTGCTCTTCAGTGCACCAGAAAGCGCATATTTCAAAAAGCACAAAATACAAGTCAAGCTTTTGTCCAAAGTGGAATCGGAGCAGAGTGGTTATAAGCCAAAGTTATAAGCTTTTTCTGGTCCTGTCCACAGGGAGCACTTGGCGCAGTGGATAGTCTGCTTGTCTCTAGAACCAGGCTCGGGTTCGCTTTGCTCGGGTTCGAGTCCCCTTCCGGTAAATCCTTTTAGAAATTATTAGAAAATTGTTTTATTTTGACTTTGATTCATGGAAGAATGTTTAAAAATGGTTTAGAAATGATTTAGAAGTTCGGGATTCAATTCTATGTATTGAATTTCACTCTTTTTCCATGAAATTCCATGAAATCATCCAAATTACGGAAATTAGGATGTCTATCCAAATTACGGTAGCCGCTTTCCACCTGATATTCACTCCTGTCCATTGCTTTGTCTTCTTTATCATTGGCCTTCAACTTCATTCCCTCCACATCTTCTCCCATCTCTTGAATTTCCATTTTTTCGCCCAGAAGTCGAACTTTCACAAAGTGCTGGAAGGAAATTTTGATGAGAATATCATTTAAATGCCTTTAAATGGGTTTAAATGGGTTTAAATGGGTTTAAATGGGTTTAGATGGGTTTAGATGGGTTTTAAATGGCTTTAAATGGGGTTTAAATGGTTTCAAATGGGCTTTAAATGGTTTTAAATGGGTTTAAATGACTTTAAATGGGGTTTAAATGGTTTCAAATAGGCTTTAAAATGGTTTTAAATGGTTTTAAATGGTTTTAAATGGGGGTTTTAAATGGTTTTAAATGGTTTTAAATGGTTTTAAATGGGTTTAAATGGCTTTAAATGGGTTTTAAATGGTTTTAAATGGGTTTAAATGACTTTAAATGGGGTTTAAATGGTTTCAAATGGGCTTTAAATGGTTTTAAATGGGTTTTAGATGGTTTCAAATGGTTTCAAATGGGCTTTAAATGGTTTTAAATTATTTTGAATGGCTTTAAATGGCTTTAAATGGGGTTTAAATGGTTTTTAAATCGCTTTCAATCGGTTTTAAATAGCTTTAAAACGTTTTAAATGGCTCTAAATGGTTTTAAATGGCTTTAAATGGGGGTTTAAATGGTTTTAAATGCATTAAAAAGTCTCTGACAAACCTCAGCTTTTTCATTGTACTTCATAAATGTACAATAAAAGAGGTAGATAAGGAATAATGCAAGAGCTTCAGGCCAAGTTATCTAAAAAATGAATAACAATTTTTTTACAGTAACCCAAAGAAGCTTACTGTATTTCTCTATAGAAATTTTGAAAATTAAAGACAACAAACCTTTTCATCAAGGAAAAAGATCACCAAGAGAAAGAGAGCAAAAATATAGATGGAGACGTCCCTAGAAATGAAAGATTCAACAATTATCGTCCTTCTTTATTGTCTTACTATTGTCCTACTATTGTCTTACTATCGTCTTACTTATCTACTGTACTTAATTACTTATATAGCTACCGTCCCTGCAACGAATAGCCACTAAAAATTTACCTAACTCTGACAGCCTAAAGAATTGGAAAAGTATGGCGGAAATCTGTGCGTCTTCATTCTATTTCGCGCCTCAAATCATTTATTTTTAGCTTGTTAGCTGAATATCTTTTATTAAAGCCTATCTAAGACAACTGTTGTTCATTTGATTTGATGGGGTAGGCTAATTTCCGCAAATTTTTTTTGCGCAACTAGGTCCTTTACGCAACCCGCCATAACTTTCTTCTAAGTGAACCAATCTTTATGATTTTTGGTTTCATTTTGTTGTGCTTATTGAGATCTACAAAATGAAACCAAAATCATAAAGATTGGCCGACTCAGAAGAAAGTTATGGCGAGAGAAGAGAGTCGCGGGTTGCGGAAACGACCCAGTGGCGCAAAAGACCCAGTGGCCCAAACGACCTAGTGGCGCAAACGATCCATTGGCGCAAAAGATCCAGTGGCCCAAACGACCTAGTGGCGCAAAAGACCCAGTGGCCCAAACGAATTTGTTGACCCAAATTTGTTGCCTGTTGCGTTGCCCTACAGACTTACAGACTTCCAGAACTTAGAGAACTTACAGACTTACAGAGATGTTGTACTGTTTCAGAGATAAAGCCAGGACTTAGGTTCTGTTTAAAGTTGTTCGTTGTTGCTTAAATCGAACTCGAAGACTCTCGCAACCATTTTCTCAAGTTCCGAATCAATTCCGAGTCAGTTGGCTATTGAATTGTCTTAGTTTTCGTTCAAGTTCAAGATCAGATTTCTCGCAACAAGAAATAACGTGCCTTGAGTGAAGAGTACCAAAGAATAGCTCTTTACAGTGCCTGTAGTACCTGTAGTACTGTAAAGTAGTATAGTCGCGTAGTCAATCGCGAATTTGATTCTCTGAGCTTCAATGCGCTTGAAGAGAAGAATTTTTATGGACTAACAGTTGATTTTAGAGACTACGTGACTGTACGTTGTTACAGGATTATAGTAGATTAATCTCTTACCTAAACAATGGCCACCATGTCAATTGGAGAACAGTTGTAGAGAAAAGAGTACAACAAGCGAGCACGCAGAGAATGTTGAAAGTAGCGCTGCCTGGAAGGGAATTTCAAAGTGATTTCGAGGGATTTTAGACTAAAATCCTTTTCAATTTTAGAATAAAACATTCAAAACAAAGTTTAAACAATAATTTCATATTCCTGTTTATAAAACTTTAAGAATTTAATGATTTGACTGGATGAAATGTATGAAAATCATAATACAAGAAGAAGAAGAAGAAGGAGAAGGGAGAAGGAAGAAGAACAAGGAGAAGAAGGAGAAGGAGAAGAAGGAGAAGAAGGAGAAGGAGAAGGAGACGGAGAAGAAGGAGAAGGAGAAGGAAGAAGAACAAGGAGAAGAAGGAGAAGGAGAAGAAGGAGAAGAAGGAGAAGAAGGGAAGGGAAGGAAGGAAGAAGAACAAGGAGAAGAGGGGAAGGGGAAGGAGAAGGGCGGGAGAAGGAGAGGAGAAGGAAGAGAAGGAGGGAGAGGAGGGAGAAGGGAGGAGAGGGGAAGGAAGGAGAAGGAAGGACGGCGAGAAGGAGAAGGAAGAGGGAAGAAGAAGAGGAAGAAGAGGAAGAAGAACAAGGAGAAGAAGGAGAAGGACGGGGAGAAGGAAGAAGAAGAGGAAGACGAACAAGAAGAACAAGGAGAAGGAGAAGAAGAAGGCGAAGGAGAAGGAAGAAGAACAAGATGAACAAGAAGAAAGAAGAAGAAGGAAGAAGAAGAAGAAGAGGAAGAAGGAGAAGGAAGAAGAACAAGAACAAGAGGAACAAGTAACTGTTAAATCTAGATTTCTTACCAACAATTGTCCCAATTCCGACATTATTCTGCGCAATGAAGACACCAATTACAGAAGTGAAAAATTCAGGTGCTGAACCACCAGCAGCCATGAATGTAGCTCCTGAAAAGTTATGAAGAAGTTAAGAAGTGGTAGATCTAACTAAAGCGTGAAATTTTAAAGGTTGGATTGGTTTTATAAACAAAAAGCTGATTTCAAACAAGTCCGGGTTCGGTCGGACTTTTGGTTAGCCGTCCTGCGGTTGGGCCGAGTTGAGGCCTATTTTCTTGTTCCAAATTTTTCCCAGAAGCTCAAAATGTTAATCATCGTCAAGCTCTCATTATCAGCTACATTTTCCGACCCCACATCGATAGGTTCTGATTCGTGGTTGTCGAGATTTCAAGGAATTTAACTGCACTACTCTAGAGGAAACTTCGATACTCGAAACTTGGTAAACTTGCTAGTAAAAAAAGCTGGGTTTTCTGTAGCTATGATTTCTTTAGCCTATTATTTCTTTAGCCTTCTTTAGCTTACCAGCAACATCATCTGAAATTGCAAGTGTATCGGTGAGAACAGCAAGTGACGGGACGAAAAACTCATCGCAAACGATTGCCAATGCTACAAACATGTAGACCAAGCCGATGACGTGAAGGAAAACTGAAAATGGAATGGGAAATGAAATGGAAATGGGAAATGAAACTGTTCTAGAAACATTTTTCGATACATTAGCTTTTGTCATTTTTTTTTGTCAGCTTACCAGCTCCTTTCTGTCGTTGATCAATTGTAAAGAGATCTGGAGGGAATTGTCCATCTTCAGTCACTTCTTCAATCGAGTTTTCAACTGGTTTTGTTGAAGTGTTTCTGAAAGAAGGGGATTTTATTTGGAACTGATTTGGAACTGATTTGAAGCTGATTAGAGGCTGATTTGAGGCTGATTTGAAGCTGATTAGAAGCTGATTAGACGCTGATTTGAAGCTGATTTGGAACTGATTCGAAGCTGATTTGAAGCTGATTTGAAGCTGATTTGTAGCTGATTTGTAGCTGATTTGAAGCTGATTTGAAGCTGATTAGAAGCTGATTTGAAACTGATTTGAATCCAACTCCAACTCCAAATCCAATCCAAATCCAATCCAACTCCAAATCCAATCCAACTCCAACTCCAACTCCAACTCCAACTCCAACTCCAACTCCAACTCCAACTCCAACTCCAAATCCAACTCCAAACCCAAATCCAAATCCAACTCCAACTCCAACTCCAAACCCAAATCCAGCTCCAAATTCCAATCATTTTAAGCATCAACTCACTGGCATGTAGGCATAAAGCTGAAATGTCGAAAGAAATATCGATGAGCGGATGATTGAGGAATCGGTTGCAATGATTTTTGTCGAGTATCTCTTTTTGGATCTCCATAAATCCCCAAATAGATTGTTCCGACTAACAGCAAAGCGACCACTGTTCTGAAATTCTTTTTAATAAGATTATTTCTTTTAAAATAAGACCGCGATATCTTCAATTCTATAGAATGCGTCAAAATCACGGTTACATCTTTTCATTGCATGCTAAACGCCCGCAAACAACTCAAAAACCCTAAGTGTTATAGAGAAAATTGAAGCCTGAAATCTTGCCTACATTTCTGTATAAAAAGATTTTTGATTGGAGTTTTGCAGCCGATTTCTCAGACCCATAAATGAGCTCAATCTTCCATTTTCAGCTGATCGGATTGAGCTCATTTAAGGGTCTGAGAAATCGGCTGCAAGACTCCAATTAAAAATCTTTTTATACAGAAATGTAGGCAAGGATTCAGGCTTCAATTTTCTCTATAACACTTAGGGTTTTCGAGTTGTTTGCGGGCGTTTAGCATGCAATGAAAAGGTGTAGCCGTAAAGCATAAAGCCGTTTCGCGAGATTGTAACAGGGCTGGTCTCGGCTTTGCTTCGGCTTTAGCTTAGGCTTCATTTAGCGAATTTTCACTTTTCTACGAATATCTAACACTTATCTAACACATTTATTCAATAGAAATCCGAATTTTTACGATTTTCTGAATTTTCCGAATATTTCCTACCGAAATGGTCCCCTCCGCCACAGCGCGATTCCATTCTTCGCTCCTCCACTCATCTCCGTGAATGACTTCTCAAATCCAAATCAATTCTCATTGCTTTAAGCTAAAAAAGATTGAAATCTTAAGAGCTTCTTAATAAATTCGAATTTAAAGAAAACTTTTTAGAAATAGCTTTTTTTTAGATAAAAAGATAATATTATAGAACAAGAAAAAATGAATTCAAAGAAATAAAAGAAATTGTTTTAAAAGATCTATTATTGAAGGGTAAAAGATCTATTATAGAATAAGAAATTTATGTATCTTAAAAAGGATTTTTGAGCGTAAGAAAAGAGAAATAATATTAATATCGCAAAAAAAAGGGCCAAGACTTGACTAGAGATGCGCTTTTTCTCTAAACGAATCGCTGCTAATTGGGTCGATGTGAATCTGTGAGTGAAATGAAGAAAAGAAATAAAGAAAGGAATTGGAAAAGATAGAGAAGAAGAAGGAGAAGATGGAGAAGAAGGAGAAGATGGAGAAGGAGAAGGAGAAGGAGAAGGAGAAGGAGAAGGAGAAGGAGAGGAAGAGGAACAAGAGGAACAAGAGGAACAAGAGGGAGAAGGAGAAGAAGAACAAGAAGAAGGAGGAGGAAGAACAAGAACAAGAAGGAAGAAGAAGAGGAAGAAGATGAAGAAGGAAAAAGAAGAACAAGGACAAGAAGAACAAGTAACTGTGAAATCCAGATTTCTTACCAACAATTGTCCCAATTCCGACATTATTCTGCGCAATGAAGACACCAATTACGAGAAGAACAAGAGGGAGAAGGAGAAGAAGAACAAGAAGAACAAGAAGAACAAGAAGAACAAGAAGAACAAGAACAAGAAGAAGGAGAACAAGAACAAGAAGGAGAAGAACAAGAAGAACAAGAACAAGAATAAGAAGAAGAACAACAACAACAACAACAAGAACAAGAAAGGAAGAAGAAGAACAAAAAGAAGAACAAGAACAAGAATAAGAAGAAGAAGAAGAACAAGAAGAAGAACAACAACAACAACAACAAGAAGAAGAAGAAGAATAAGAAGAACAAGAACAACAACAAGAACAACAAGAAGAAGAACAAGAAGAACAAGAACAAGAAGGAGAAGGAAGAAGAAGAAGGAAGAAGAAGCAGGAAGAACAAGAACAAGAAGGCGGAGAATCTTTGACCTAAAGAATATTAGGTCAAGAATAAGCCAATCAGTTTTCGACAAATTTCCATTTTGAGCTATGCCAGTGTTCCCGAAGAGGCGCATTTTCTAGAGGACAAAGTACAATGAATTCTATCAATATTTTAGTGAAAGATTGTCCTAAAATCCTTGAACAAATCTTTGAAAACTGTTTTTAAATCTAAATCTAAATCTAGAGAGCAAAGTTTTTCGAAAAAATTCTTTTAATCGAAATTTGTTTTCGTTTTGGTTTAAATGATGATTGAAATGACTTTTCGTCACTTTTTCAGGGCAAATAAGCCGGGATTTCTCTTAAATAGTCATTTTGTTTTATTGAAAATAAAGAAATTGAAAAAATAAAGAAAAAGATTGAAAACTTTTAAATTAAACCAGAAAATTTTCAATAAAAAAAATAAAATTCTTTTTTTTTTCCTTTTTTTTATAAAAATGTTATGATAAAATTCATTAAATTATTAAAAATTTAAAAAAATTTAAAGTTTTTGATGAAAAGAAACGGATCGCTTTGAAAAAAAACAAAATAATCCTCATAAATTTACATATGCAAATTTCCCAGACACATTTTGAGTGAGCTGGGTATTTTGCTGAGCATTTTGAACGGGTCGTCACACTTTGAAGGCTTATAACTTTATCCAGAGAGAATATTTTTGCAAACTTTTTATATCATTGAATAGAGGAGATTTTAGGCTTTTAAATGATACTAAATAAAGCTTGATTGGATAATTGAGTCCATGGAAATCAGAGCCAACTCTGAGCAAATGAGGCCTATCCAATTCGGGTGTCGTGTCACACTTTGAAAGCCCATAACTTTATCCAGAGAGAATATTTTTGTTATCTTTTTATATCATTGTACAGAGGAGATTTCAGGCTTTTAAATGATACCAAATAAAGCTTGATTGGATAATTGAGTCCATGGAAAAGCAAAGCCAACGGCTCTGATTTTCTTGAACAAAGGTCTATCCGACTCGGATGTTGTGGCCTATCCGACTCAATTATCCAATCAAGCTTTATTTAGTATCATTTAAAAGCCTGGAATGTCCTCTATTTAATGATATAAAAAGTTAACAAAAATATTATCTCTAGAGAAAGTTATAAGCCTTCAAAGTGTGACGATCCGTTCCATCTAGTTTCCGAGTATTTTGAACGGATCGTCACACTTTGAAGGCTTATAACTTTGTATAGGATTCATACTTTCGCAAACTTTTTATATCATTGAATAGAGGACATTTCAGGCTTTTAAATGATACTAAATAAAGCTTGATTGGAAAATCCAAGAAGATCGAATCCAAGAAAATCAAATTCAAGAAAATCAGATAGGCCACAACACTCGAGTCTGGAGTGAGCTGGAGATCTCCAGACTCATATCATCAGATCACCATGATTTATGAATTTGACTTTGAGTTACTTCGAGGTACTTTGTGGATTTGAACTTAAAATGAATCATATCAAAATCAGATCTTCAAAGCATCATGATCTATTGGATACTTTGTGGATCTTATCTTAGAATTTCTTAAAACCCAAAAACTGATCCTGATCTGATTACGATAATCTACTTGTATCAATTTTTGAATCCAGAAATCAGTTATTAGATTTAATCCTATGGATTCATTTCTTTCTATTGATACAAAATTGATTAAATTTAGACATTTCTATTGATACAAAATGGCTTTTCAAAATTGGTGAGCTCTAGAAAATGGATTCATTATTTAAAAGAAGGAAAAGAAAGAAAGAAAGATAGAAAGAAAGATAGAAAGAAAGAAGGAAAGAAAGCAAAGAAAGCAAAGATAGAAAGAAAGAAAGAAAGATAGAAAGAAAGAAAGAAAGAAGGAAAAGAAAGAAATGAATGAAAGAAAACAAAAGCAGAAGAACATTGAAAGAAAGACTCCACTTGACTCTACGTATTGAATATTCTTCTATTTCATTCTTAGAGCTGAACCCTTTGTTGCCTTTTCCCCCAACTTTCCCTCATTAACTATTCACACTTGTTTCTACGCGAGTACCCGAGAGTAATCACTTCCTTTTCCCCCATCATCTTGAGTCAGTGCCAAAGTTTTAAGAACAATTAGTAGACAATAGTAAATCTAAACTAGAGTTAGATTTACTCATGTCTAAATATTAAATTTACTATTGTCTAAGTCTAATCGAAAAGATTATCGTCTTTTCGTCATCTTTGCACTTTTTCTAAGCTACAGTACTGGATAATGAAATATGACATTTGAAAAAACGATCGTCACTTTCGCGCGTCTGTAACTCCCTTGTCTTTTAGTTTAAACTATTAGCTCCTGAGCTCCAGAGCTCCAAAGCTCCAGCTCCAGAGTTCCAGAGCTCTAGAGCTCCAGCTCCAGAGTTTCAGAGCTCCAGAGCTCCAACTCCAGAGTTCCAGAGTTCCAGAGCTCCAGCTCCAGAGTTCCAGAGTTCCAGAGCTCCAGCTCCAGAGTTCCAGAGCTCCAGAGCTCCAGCTCCAGAGTTTCAGAGCTCCAGAGCTCCAGCTCCAGAGTTCCAGAGCTCCAGAGCTCCAGCTCCAGAGTTTCAGAGCTCCAGAGCTCCAGCTCCAGAGTTCCAGAGCTCCAGAGCTCCAGCTCCAGAGTTTCAGAGCTCCAGAGCTCCAGCTCCAGAGTTCCAGAGCTCCAGAGTTCCAGCTCCAGAGCTCCAGAGATCCGGGCTCCAGAGTTCCAGAGTTCCAGCTCCAGAGCTCCAGAGATCCGGGGCTCCAGAGTTCCAGAGCTCCAGAGCTTCAGTAGCTCCAACTCCAGAGCTCTATTAGCTCCAGCTCCAGAGTTAAGTTACTTAGTTAAATCCTATCCTTGAAGTACAGTACTGGACAATGAAATATGATATTTGAAAAACGATCGTCACTTTCGCGCGTCTGTAACTCCCTTGTCTTTGAGTTTAAACTATTAGTGTTATACATTTTCTGAAAGCTCTTTTCAAGGGCTACACAATGGTAATATTGATATTTAGAAATACGGTAAACACAAGGGAGTTACAGACGCGAGAAAGTGACGATCTTTTTTCAAATATGATATTTCATTGTCCAGTAGTGTATCTTTAAGCCAAAAACATATTCTTAAACACGATATTCTAATCTAGATCAAAATCTAGTTAAGCTTTTTGAAATCAAAATTCTGTGACACTACGGAGAGTCGAACCCGGATCGTATGGGCTGTAGAGAAGCGTGCTACTGACTGGCGACCCAGTGATCTCTCTGAAACCGCTATTTTAACATGAAGAGCTTGAACGTGATCTATCCAAGTTAAACAGTTAAGTTTAGTTAAACAGCAGTTAAACAGTTAAACAGCTAAATATTTAGGCCTAGCAGACCATTAGAAATTAGAATCCCTGTCTAGGCCAGAACCTTGATCTGGTTTCTGATCTTGTTTACTAAAAGTACATGAAGATATGCTTGTTAGTCTTGTCTTGGGTTGGGCTTATTTTGAACGTGTTTTGATTGAAATACAATCGTATTTGGCTCGTTTGGAAGTCTGATTGCTTGCTCTGGCTTGCTTGGAAGTCTGATTGCTTGCTGTGGCTCGCTTGGAAATCTAGTTGCTTGCTCTGGCTTGCTTGATTGCTTAATTCAACGATTAGTGGGATTTAAAAGTGTTAATTTAGATCCTTGACTGGCTATGAACAAGAAGTCATTTCTAGGCTAGCTAGCTGAACAAATGTAATCTAATTCTCAAAGAATAAGATTCTGAAAAGATCTGAAAACCAATCAAGTTAAATGATTCCAAAATTGGATTTCGATTATTGCCTAAAATGGGAAGTGTAGAAGAAGAGGGGAAATTTTGGAGGAGATGAAAAGAGTGGAGAAGAGAAGAGAGGAGAAGAGAGGAGAAGAGAGGAGAGGAGAAGAGAAGAGAAGAGAAGAGAAGAGAAGAGCCTTATCCCTCCAAAAAACTCATTCAATTGGACTCAATTTCATCGAAAGAAACATGGAAAAGCGCTGCAAATCTCTCAAAATCTCATCTCATTTCCACAAAAAGTTCTAGTCAAAAATAAAAAAAAAAGTAGAAAGAATTTAAGGGGATTTTTGTGGTAAGATTGTCAATTTTGTTACTTAAAATTGTAAAAACTTGGTTAAAATGGTTAAAAGCTTGGTTAAAATTGTTAAAAACTGGTTAAAATTGTTAAAAACCGATTAAAATTGTTAAAAGCTTGGTTGAAACTGTTTAAAACCGGTTAAAATTGTTAAAAACCGGTTAAAATTGTTAAAAGCTTGGTTAAAATGGTTAAAATTGGCAATCTTTCAACATCTTTTAGATATCTGAAAGTTCACGGCAAAGATCGAGAAAGAAAGAAAACAAAAATGTGCCCGGTGGGTATTCAAGCGAACAAATCTTTCTTTAGTCACGAAAAAAAGTTTCGATTTTAGCCGCAAAAAAAGATTCAGACAATGAAAAGTTAGCAAAAATATTAAGAATAAGAATATTAAAGTTTTGGGGTGCGAGCCGCTTTAACCTTATCATCGGGAATGACTTTGCTTCAGAATAGCCAAGCTTCAGAATAGCCAAGCTTCAGAATAGCCAAGCTACAGAATAGCCAAGCTTTAGAATAGCCGAGCTTTAGAATAGCCGAGCTACAGAATAGCCGAATAGAACAAAAAGGTTAAAAGGGTTTCCCCAAAACGCTTACAACATAACAAGAACACGCAGCATCTAACAGAAGGTTAATTCTCGTACAGAACGTACAGTACAAGAGTACAGAACGGATTGATACTTCGTCGATGGCGACACAAATGTTAGTAAGGCTTAGGCTTAGGCTTAGCTTAGGCTTAGGCTTAGCCTAAGTTAAATCAGCTATCTAAACAGGAATCTACAATGTTAAATCAGCTATTTAAAAAGGATTTTGAAACCTGAAGGGTCGCAGAAAGTAAAATGAATTTATAATTTTACTGTTTATTAGTACAGAACCAAAAATGAAATGATACCCATTACAAAAGCAGGATTCGCATAAATAGAATAAATAAATAGAAATATCAAAGTCTTCCAAGAATGAAGGCAAAAACCCCAACCCCAAAAAGGGCCAGAAGCTCTGCCAAAAAAAACTCCCCAATAAGAAAATAATTTCGGGAAGAGAAAAAAAAAGACGAAAAAATGCGACGCGAATAATTGCAAAATAGGAACGCAAAGAGGAAGGAAATGGAGGCGATCTTAAGATTAAGAATATTAAGAAGAATCGAAAGCTCGGCTATTCTGAAGCTCGGCTATATCGAAAGATTAAGAATATTAAGAAGAATTGAAAGATTAAGAACATTATTAACATAAACAGTATCAACTAGTAGGCTTGAAGAAGGCTCAGTAGCTTTGTTTTGTTAACTGAACTGATTTGTTAACATTTCTGAGCTAGTGGACTAAGATCTGAAGCCCTGAGCCGGATTTTTCCAACCGGTAAAGCAAACCAGCTGATCAGAACAAACTAGCTGATCAGAACAAACAGAAGTAAACCAGCTGATCAGAAACAAACCAGCTTCTCAGAACAAACCAGCTGATCAGAAACAAACCAGCTGATCAAAAACCACATTTGACTTTTTAGTCATTCTCAAATGCAAATTAATATAGCTAAAACAAGGGAAAGGCGCCTTTTAGACCTTTTAGCCTTTTAACTCGAAATCCATCTTATAGATCCGGCAATAGAAATCTCGAATTCTTTTTAGATTTTGCAAAACCCTTCGCAGATATTTCGCTTAGAAAATCAACTTAAATTTGGCATAGAAAAACACCTTTCGAGCTCCTTAAAAAGCCGCCACACGCTCCCCTCACCAATGCTCCGATGGTCTAGTGGATAGTCTGCTGGCCTATCAAACCAATGACCTGTCTTCCCCTTGGGTTCGAATCCCATTCATGACAAATTTTTTTAAACTGCTTCACTTTATTGCTTCCTTGCAATGAATAGAGTTGGATTGATGATTGATTGATTTATTGCTTTATATGAATAGTGTTGATCAATCTGTAGCTTGAAATAACAGGATTTTATCTAGAATGTTATTGGTAACAAATGTTGTTTTTCAATACTTATTCAATTGCTTTTCCCTTGTGAAGTAAAGTGTGCACCAAAAAATTACAAGTACCAAAGCCAATTGAGCCAGCTAATTCAGCCAGCCAATTCAGCCAAAGCCAATTCAGCCAGCTAATTCAGCTGTGGGCTTTAAACCTAGACTCGGAGAAATTGTCTCTAGAAACAAGGCTGGTACTCAAATACTAAAGTGGGTAACACTTGGAAAATAGAAATGAACAAAAGCTATAAGATGAGGAGATGATTTTCTAGATATTTTCTAGATATTTCTATTCGAGCTTTCAGCTATTCGAAGCTGAAATTATAGCTGAAATTTCGAAGCTCAGCAATTCGAAAGCTCAGCAAATCGAAAGCTTAACAATTCAAAAGCTCAGCAATTCAAAAGCTCAGCAAATCGAAAGCTCAACTATTCGAAAGCTCAAAGATTACCCAGATTTATCTAAAACAAATCAAAACAAAACTTCGTTCGATGAGTGGAAAAGGTAGAAAAAAAGAAATAGGGATTGAGGCGCTCGATTCTTAATCCCCATTTCTTCGTTTTCTCTCCGTTTCCTTTTCTCTTCGTTCATTTTTTGACAAAAATGGGGATTCGAATTGGAAGAGAACAATCAACACTCGTCAATTCTTCAAATATCTTCAAATATCAATCCGCATCAAATCTTAAAGTAAAAGTATTTCAAAGACAAAGTTTTATGCAGTTTTATGCAATTTCTCATTGACTTTGAATGTTCAAATGTGCCAGAAAGGCTATGTTTCTATTTAACTGAGCTCAAAGTACAAAGATGGATGATGAAAAGTTGGCTCTAGTTTCCGAGTATTTTGAACGGGTCGTCACACTTTGAAGGCTTATGACTTTGTATAGGATTCATATTTTTGCAAACTTTTTATATCATTGAATAAAGGAGATTTTAGGCTTTTAAATGATACTAAATAAAGCTTGATTGGATAATCGAATCCAAGAAAACCAGAGCCAACTCTGAGTAAATGAGGCCTATCCAATTCGGGTGTCGTGTCACACTTTGAAGGCTTATAACTTTCTCTAGAGATAATATTTTTGTTAACTTTTTATATCATTGTACAGAGGAGATTTCAGGTCTTCAAATAATATAAAATAAAGCTTGATTGAATAATTGAGTCGGATAGGCCACAACATCCGAGTCGGATAGGCCTTTGTTCAAGAAAATCAGAGCCGTTGGCTTTGCTTTTCCATGGACTCAATTATTCAATCAAGCTTTATTTTATATTATTTGAAAGCCTGAAATCTCCTCTGTACAATGATATAAAAAGATAACAAAAATATTCTCTCTGGATAAAGTTATGGGCTTTCAAAGTGTGACACGACACCCGAATTGGATAGGCCTCATTTGCTCAGAGTTGGCTCTGATTTCCATGGACTCAATTATCCAATCAAACTTTATTTAGTATCATTTAAAAGCCTGGAATGTCCTCTATTCAATGATATAAAAAGCTAACAAAAATATTCTCTCTAGACAAAGTTATAAGCCTTCAAAGTGTGACGTCCCTTTCAAAACACTGGATTTTTCCAAGACTGAAATGAAATGAAAAATAGATGGGAGATTGAAGATTTGAGCCACAAAATAACAAAAAAAGGAAACAAAACGGTTGAATAATTTAAAAAAGCTACCGTAATCCTTGTATTTCTCAACTTTTCAAATTCCTACAAAAGTAGGGTCAAAAAAAGGTGATTGAGAATTGTGAGAGATTTGAAACTTTTGAAAATCTTGAGATTGCCATTAAAATCTATTTCAAAATCATTCCTACTTTTTTGAGGAATTGAAAATTTGTGAGTTTTAAAGAATTGGGTAAAAGTCGGCCAATTTTCCAACTTTTTTTTTGATGAATAGCTTTGAAAGCTTCGAAAGCGACAAAAGAGAAAAGTGGTAAATTGTCGTTTTTTTTTAAAGAAAGCGAACAAAAAGTCATAAAAATGGAAGGTGATGAAAGGAAAAGAAAAGAAAAAAGAATGGAGGAAATGGTAATTGAAAGGCGGGAAGGGGTTTTTGAAGAGAAACAAATTTTGAGGGGGATTTTTGAGTACAACATCGGCGCTGGTCGCTTCAACATCGGGGCTGCGCTTCGACATCGACGCTGGTCGCTCGCTTCGATATCGACGCTGGTCGCTCGCTTCGACATCGACGCTGGTCGCTCGCTTCGACATCGACTCTGGTCGCTCGCTTCGACATCGACGCTGGTCGCTCGCTTCGAAATCGACGCTGGTCCCTCGCAAATCGACGCTGCTCCCTTCCAAATCGACGCTGCTCCCTTCCAAATCGACGCTGGTCGCTTACAATGGACTACACGATGACTCAAATCACTTTCAAACATGACAAGTAAATAATAGTAAAAGTAATTACCGTCTTTTCTGTAATAGTAGTGCACCGTGCTTAAAATTTGCTCTGTTGTGAAGACAATTGAAGATAGAAGATTGAATGCAAATGAAACCGACATTGCTGACAACGTATCGGCAAGAGGCAACGTTCTTTACATCACTGGCGAAGAGGAGCCTGATGAGGAACCTTCTCGAAAACGCAAAGTGACCAAAGTGACCGTAGTCAAACTACCGATTTACATCCGATCAGAGCTCAATTTTGGTATCATTTGATGAGGGAGATCTAGGAAAAAAAGCTTTACCAGTTGAGCGATTCTAATGCTTAAAGAAAGCTCCTTGGGGGGAGGATAAATGGCGTCGTTTTTTTCTCAGGCTCAGCCTGAGGCTGAGAAACAAGGCTCAGCCAATGATTTAAAAATTGGATTGATCTGATGAAAACGAACGGTTTGACTACGGTGATTTTCTCAAATAGGTGCATTAGTCATTTAGGTGCATAGGTGCATTTAGAAAACGTATTAGTCGAGAGGAACACACTCTAATATAATATATTTCTAATATACCTTACAAAACTCTTTAAATTTTGCATAAAATGAGATGAAATACTTGCCTTGAAATACAGAAATTTCTAAATTGAACTTCTCAATAAAAATACCCCGAATTTACGATAAAAGTATGTAATTGACTTTCAAAAAAACACACAAACAATGATATCTTCAAATGATATATGTCAGTTATTGGTTTAATGCAAAAAAAAAATAGCAAATTGTTGGCTATGAAAGGATCTATTGGTTGTAAAGGGGAGGAGAAGTGCTTATCGCTCTCAAATTCTTTTCTATAACATCCACACACAAATACAATTGCTCAAAAGAAAGAACGATTGAAAAGAAAGAAGAAATGGGACCCAAAAATGGCTAGGAGAGCGAAAATTTGCCGAGAATTGGGCCAAGGGCTCTCTCGTTTTTCTCGCAAAAACCCTTTCTTTCCCCACTTCAAGTCTAAACGATGGGATAAGAGTGTTTTTTTTAAAGGACTATCAAAACAAGACGATTAATCTGTTTTGTTTTAAAGTTAACCTCTTCTGCTCTGACACTGACACTCCGCTATCGGCCTGACATTCCGCTATCGGCCGCTCAACTTAAAAGATACAACTTCTAATTGGACAAACTAAAGAACAACTAAAGAAAAACAAACAACTAAAGAATCTGTGAATAGTCAACTAAAGAATAGTTATGCACTGAAATCGGATTTTCCACGGAATTCCCTTTCGGATCCCTTTCGAAAATCAGATTTCGGCCCGATGTCTCTCATCTCATCTCGAAAGATTTTTAATCGAGAAATCGAATTTACAAAAAACAGAGGCTCCAACGGGGATCGAACCCCCGCATCTACTGCTTGAGAGACGAGGACTCTGGCACTGCGCTATCGACTGAATCGAGTGCCCCCCTTTTCGACGCCCTTTATCCTCCCCCAAGGAGCTTTCTTTAAGCATTAGATCCACTCAACTGGTAAGCTTTTTTTCCTAGATACCGTATTTCTTCGAATAGAAGACCGGGTAAAGAGTATCATCGCGTACTCTTGCGTAGCAGCCCTTTTTAAAATTTCTTTAAAAAATCTGTTAGCTCATGTGGTATTTTTGAGTCATTTTCCAGCTCTATAGCACTTGATTGAAAGCTTTTATGCAGAAAAGAAATTTTAAAAAGGGCTGCTACGCAGGAGTACGCGATCATACTCTTTACCCGGTCTTCTATTCGAAGAAATACAGTATTTCAAAAAACTAAAATTGTTTTAAGATTAAAAAATCTATAAAAACAAATATATATGTCGTAGCCGATTATGAATTTCAGCCGATTATGAATGAGTGGGTCTAGGAGCGTCCAGCCATCAAGTATTTAGTATCATTCAACGCAGAATCATTAATAATTATGTTAAATTTTTTAAATTAGAAAGATTTGATAAAAAGAAAAAAAATTATGGGGCTTCAAAGTTTTCTTTTGAACAAACAGTTTTTTTGCTCTAATTTTTTTTTCTTTTTATTCAAATCTTTCTAATTTAAAAAATTTAACATAATTATTAATGATTCTGCGTTGAATGATACTAAATACTTGATGGCTGGACGCTCCTAGATCCACTCATTCATAATCGGCTACGGGGGTCCCGCCGATTTTGAATGTAGCGCCGGCAATTTTTAACCTAAACTCACAAATTTGGTACCAATCGACGCAGAATTGAATTCGCTACAAGATGATATAATATTGTCCTCATACATTAATGGGTTGCTCTACTAGAAAGATTTGCCAAAAAATTTCATTCATAATCGGCTACGACATATATATAAAAACTCAATTAAAATAATGTCAAGTACATATTTTGTACAGTACAAGTCCTTCAGTACAAGTACAAGGAATCTGAAGTGAAAGGGCGGGACTTATGTTTGTCAGAGGCAGGTTTAGCTTTTAAACTAGAAAAAAAAAGTATGAAATGACACCAAAATTTGGGGGGGGTGGCGTATGGTTTTGCACCGGGTAAAATTTTCGTTTTTTGGCTGTTACATTCTCCCTATTCATGCTATGTCGACGATTTTTGGGGTTCAAGGGTTATTTTTGGTCCTGAATCTAACTACGTTTTCAGTTTTTTTTTGTCACTGGCACGGGAGCCGCAGAAAATTGAAATTTAGGGGGTGGCGTATGGTTTTGCACCGCACTGTATTTTGTAGTACAAGAATTTTGTAGTACATATAAAACGCATTTGATTCAACTATTGAAAAGAAAATCTATTGAATAAAAGATATTTGACTAAACATATTTATAAGGCTGTTCACATGATTTGCACGAACGATCAAGATGGTGAGAGACAAAAAGACCGCAAAAGAAAAAGCAATCCATTTTTAGCTAACAAATGATCCCCTGATTTCTTGGCTCATATGATTCAACTTTACCTAGTTCTTATGCAACTAAACATATGCAAAACGAAACATCGAGTTGTCATCCTTTTTGACTACCCGAGCGCCTAAAAACAAGCGCCTAAAAACAAGCGCCTAAAAACAAGCGCCCAAAAACAAGCGCCCAAAAACATTCAGACATAAGCCATTTAAAACCCGTTTAAAACCATTTAAAACAATCTTAATCCCAGAAAAATCATTATTTGCAGAAAAACCTATTTTGTTAGCACAAAAGCAAACGAAAAACGAATTTAGAAAATTTCGACTCCAATTTTTTTCCCAAAAAAGTGTCCTTCTTTCAACTTTCAAATTCTTTAAATTCCGGATTCAGGAAACGAAGACGGATTGCGATTTCAAAGAATAAAGAGAAGATGAAGAAGAAGAAGAATGAATTGTAAAGCCTTCAATTCATCAAAAAACCCATTCAATTCAATTCAAATAACTTTATTTCAATTTTTGAGCTCTTTCAAATCAAAAATCGGTTAATTTTTTGATAAATTTGGTTAATTTTGATATGGTTGATGTCTTTCTAAAGTTAAAAAATGATATTTCTAAAGTTAAAAATTCAAATCCGAAGTTTCAGCTTGACTCAAATGAAGTCAAAAAGTCTTTAACCAACTTTTTGACTTCATTTGAGTCAAGCTGAAACTTAGGATTTGAATTTTTGAGTCATTTGAGTCAACGAATCAGCTTTAAATCCAAAAAAACCAACTTTACCACCAGTTAGATAACGTTTAAACAAAGAAATGTGAAAGATTAAGATTTAGGAGGAAAAGCAATAGATGATAGATGAAAGAATAGGATATTCAGTCTAGAATAGCTAGATTATGGTATTTAGTCTGGATTAGAGTATTCAGTCTGGACTGTTTGGGTTACGGTAAACAGTCTAGAATAGGATATTCAGTCTAGAATAGCTAGATTACGGAAGAGCTCTAGAAAACGCCTTTCAATCTACGAAAGACGTAGGTAAAGTCCTCAAAAGCCGAAGAAAAGCCGAAGAACTACTCGACTTATTCCATTGACTCCTTCCATCGACTTCTTCTTCCTTTCCAAGCATTCAGGTGCCCGTTCCTCTCCGCTTTCGATTTAATTTTTATTCCCCTTTTCCTTTTCTTTCTTTTCTACACTTCCGGCTTTCTCATGATTCCCAAAGCTTTAAATTCAAAGCAACAAACGAGAGAAAGCAATAAACGAGAGAAAGCAACAAACAAGAGAAAGCAACAAATCCAAAGCAACAACTCTTTCAGAAATCAAATTTATTCAATAGATAATGTAATGAAGAGAAAGATGTTTATGAGAGAGAATCGGGGAATCATCGGGAGTCTAACTGATTCGGGAATCATCGGGAGTCTAACTGATTCGGGAATCATCGGGAGTCTAACTGTCATTTTAAAGCTAGAATAATGCTATTTAGATAAGAACTTTAAGAATAAGCTATTCTTTGATTAAAATCCAACAATTTCCAACAATTTTCAACAATTTCAATCGATTCGCCAAATTTTTCCCTTAATTTTCTCTTTTTTTTCCTACAAATTCTTCTAAACCTCAAACAAAACCAAGGCTGAATCAGCTGAATCAGCGTGATTCACGCTTGAGTTGGTGAACACGAGAAATTGGTGGAACTCAAAAATTGGTGAACACGAGAAAATCGGGAATATTTCATTAATATCCAGATGTTCGAAAGACGTTGGACTTTTTTTTCAAAGATTTCGTGCAATAGTTGAAAGTTGAATCGTTGAATAAATAAACCCAAAATTTCTAGATTTAAAAAATAAAATGAAAACATTTAGACACTCAAAAGAGGCTGGAAAAGTGAAGAAAACAGAAAAAAAAAGAAACAAATGTCAAATTAGCATCGGGCAGACAGCCAAAAGCCAACATTTTCCGAAAAAGCTGAAAGAAAAGGATTTGTTTGATGTCAGCTGATATGTTTGAAATTGAAAAGAAGAATGAAATGGGAGATGGAGATGGAAAGGATTTTAAAGAAAATCGGTCTACGGCTTGTAGGGAAAAGCGCTTGTCCTCTCCAGAAAACAGAAATTATCGAAAGAATTTGCAAAAACCAAGGGCTTTAAGCGGGATCGAACCCCCAAGCTTCGGCTCGAGAGACAGAAGCTCTGGCACTACGCCATCTGAATCAACTGATCGCCGTCCTTTTCGCCTCCCTTTATCCTCCCCCAAGGAGTTTTCTTTGGACTTGGCTTTCTTTTTTTTCCACGGAACTCCCTTTCGTTTCCTGGCCCGATGTCTCATCTCATCTCGAAAGATTTTTAATCGAGAAATCGAGAATTTACAAAAAACAGACGCTCCAACCGGGATCGAACCCCCGGCCTATTGCTTGAGAGACCAGCACTCTGGCACTGCGCTATCAAATCAATCGAGTGGCCTCCTTTTCGATGCCCTTTATCCTCCCCCAAGGATTTTTCTTTGGACTCAGCTTTCTTTTGGAAAAGTCTTTAGAAATCAAGCTGAAACGATAGAGACAAACTTTGAGAATAGAGAATCAAAATTGTATTAGATCTCAAAACTCACTCGCCAGATCTTTGAGAGTCGGCCGTTCATCTGGCTTTCCCCCCAAAAGCTCTCTTTTTGTTCATTCATCCATTCAACTCACTCTATTTTTCTTTTTTCTGTTCAAGCTTCTTTATTCGGCACTTTTTCGTCTTTAGGGACTTTTTTTTGGGGAAAAAAAGATGCATTCAATTGGACTCACAAATCGCATTTCCCCCATCTATCCACCCAACTTCAAGGGACCTTTTTCCCTCTTTTCCACCCACCTAAACGCTTATTTTCTTATTTTCTTATCGGTAAATTTCCAGGTAAAGTAAATCTTTCTTTTAAAATGATTCCTAAAAGTTTCTAAGATAAGATTTCTAACTATAAAGGAACTTTAAAAGAGCCAAATAGGAATAAGGAATCAAAACGAAAACTTGAGACAAAAAATGAAAGGTAAAAGCTCAATTGAGCTCAAAAGCTCAATTTTGAAGCAAATCACGGATTCAGAATGCGAAAAATCGGAGGGAAACGGAAAATGCTTAAAAAAAGTGGCAAGAGTCGGAATTGCAAAACGACCAAGCATTTCCCAATGCCGAGCACGCAACAAAATCATCTCGATATCGTTCTCTCGAAAAGGCTTCATGCAAAAATCCAAACCAACACTAACATAAAAAAGTTGCAGACAGAAAGAAACGAACTAGATTTTAGGAGTTTCCTCATTCTTCTTCTTCTCCAAATTGCTTCCCATAATTCCCCAAATTGATAAAGATAGAT
Organism: Mesorhabditis belari; assembly: GCA_958450365.1. NCBI lineage: Eukaryota > Metazoa > Nematoda > Chromadorea > Rhabditida > Rhabditidae > Mesorhabditis > Mesorhabditis belari. The sequence goes on from CAUEEP010000914.1 coordinate 554,604, forward strand.
GAGAAATGTCACAAAAAAAGTTGGGGGAGACAAATCTCTCGCAACACATGTTACAATGAAGAATGGGGATGAAGAAGGAATGTTTCCTGAAATTCGATGGAGAAAAAGGGGATTGCAAGGCGATGAGATGGATGGAAGGGTGTCTCTCGTCTCACTTAAACCTTATAGTTAGACAAGATCACTGTGTAATAAAACTGTTGTGGTAGTAGATCCTCGCGACTGTTGTAACGTGTCGTAACTGTTGTAACGATTGACTCGCTTACGGAATAACAGTTATTCTGGAAGAGTTAGCCTTCCAGAATAATGGATGAATAAAAGAATCACAATCACAATCACAACCAGTATATGCTGTGTCCAATTTGGATTGAAATAATCTCAATCGCTACAATAACATTTTCTTACCGTTACCTTGAGTGTTTCTTAGTTTTTAAGGTTTTGCGTAATGCGTAAAGGATCTATAAAAGGTTTTGCGTAAGAAAAGAGTAGAATATAATTAATGAACACTTCTAGACCCTTTAATGAGCACTTATATACCAAATTTGCAAGATTTTTTTGCGTATTGGGTAGGGAAGCGCTTGAAATTATCCATTTTACTTTTTTTGTTCTCCAGTTGACCTAAATGCCGTAAAAAGCACGTAAAATGCGCGTTTAGGTATCAAAAAATAGCCCTGAATTTCAGCTATTTTTTGATACCTAAGCGAACATTGTAGCATAAACTAGTGTCGAGAAAAACTCGTTCAAAGCTAGACTACGCGATGCTCCGGCCGTTATTATAAAAGGATGACGAGAAAAATGCGTTTAAAGTTAGACTACGCGATGCTCTGTCTTTGTTATCAAAAAATAGCCCTGAATTTCAGCTATTTTTTGATATCTAAACGAGCATTGTAGCATAAACCAGTGTCGAGAAAAACTCGTTCAAAGCTAGACTACGCGATGCTCCACACCGTCATTATGGGGGTGGGGTACTATTACAGTATTTACGGTATCTATTCAAGATGCTAACTTCAACATTAAAAAGTTAGTGGATCAATGCAAACTCAATCTAAACAAACAAACAAAAAAATCGTTGTAAAGACAAAGCCAAGTTTGTGAAAAGAAGATAAAGAAGACGAAGAATAAAGAAAAAGAAGAAGAATCAAAGTGACCGAATGCTTTCCAATTCCACATGCAACGATTTGTGCTCTCCTTTTTTTGGAAGGGAAGAAGAGAGAAGCCGTCCCTCAACTGATGTAATAAAGGGTGGCAATTGGATGGGCAAGGGGACACATCAATTCAATTCGCACAACACAATAGCTTAAACTTTGTGCCATGAAAGTTTGACAGCGATTGCACAAGAAGAAAAGTGACAAAGATAAAGCCAGAGCTCAACTCAAATCCTTAACAATTTGGTAAAATAGACTTTTTGTAAAGATAGCTTAAAAGTTACGCACCGAAATCTGATTTTTCACGCGATCTTTCGCCTCTTCGATCACCATCTCATGCCCCATCTGATCTCGAAAGATTTTTATTTCGAAGAATCGAGAATTTGCAAAAGCCAGGTGCAAGGTCGAACCCCATACCAGACAGAAGCTCTGGCACTACACCATTTGAATGAACCATTCGTCCTCCTTTTCAGCGTGCTTTATCCTCTCCCAAGAAGCGCTTTCTTTGAGGCTCAACAAAGCTTTCAAGCTTTCTTTCGGGAAACGGAAAATCCTTCAAAAATCAAGGCGAAAGGGATAGGAATCGGATTTAAAAAGAGTCTAAAAGGACCGGTTGTTATACTTTTAGATATTTGCACCGTTATGATGAAGTTCGAGTGTACTATTGGTGCTTTAAGCCGTTTTACCCAACCGACAACTCTCCAATGAGCAATTAAACGAATGAAATGTGGAGGAAGTGCGTCACAAACGAGGAGCGGAGAGCTTCCATCTCTTCCCACAAATTCGATGTCATAAAGTAGCGCGTGGAGAATCCCCCAAGGGATCTCCAAGCACATCACGAGCCGCCAACATTCAGTCAAATATTGTGAGTGCCGAGTACACTTGAAGAAAAGGGGAAGATTTTATAAAATCCCGAGTTTTTGAGTTTTCAGTGAAGTCCCGGCCACAGCGGGTGGGTCTTGTATGCTTTTTCCCTTCTGAATTACACAGAAAACTTTATAAAACATAAAACAAAATACAATGACGACTATCCCATATTGCAAATACACGAAAACTAGATAAATAATGACAACGAACGATCATTATAAACCGGCTGCTCGAAGATGACTACACTTCACAATGATACAAGGCGCTTTACATTTAGAACAACAATACAAACAGAGTACTAGGATGAAGAGATACTTATTTCGTCACTTGATGAAGGGCGTGAGCCAGATATCCAACGTTGTTCGATGAGATTCCGGCCACCGAAATCCTTCCGTCTTTCGTCAGATAAATCGAGTGATCTTTTGTCAATCGCTCAACCTAAATAATACTTTTGCAAACTTTCTCTTCCCTAAACAATAACAAAACTTCGAGGTCTTCTAAGTTACAAACGATTTTAAAACCAACCTGATCAGGTGAGATTCCCGTGAAGCAGAACATGCCGATCTGGTCGGTGATGTGTTTCCAATCGCGTTGCGAGCCCTCTTTCTTCAGCAAATCGCGAAGTTGAGCACGCATCGAGATGATACGATCAGCCATTCCCTTCACATCAGCTAACCTAAAATAAACGTATGCAAGTTAATAATTTGTAAAGAATTACCATTGCTTATGAAGAGCGGGATCGGCAAGAATTTTCGAAACGATTCTGGCTCCATGAATGGGTGGATTTGAATACATTGGACGAATAAGGATCTAAATTTAGATTCTAGTTTTATTAAAGCATCCAAATTTACCTTAAGCTGCGACATGACTCGATCAGCCTCATCCTTTGATTCACAGACCACACTGAATGCACCAACACGTTGCCCTAAAAGTTGAATAATTAACTCTAATTTTACATAAGCTAACCGTAAAGTCCCATGTTCTTGGCGAATGACTGCGAGAGAATAATGTTGTGCCCTTGGTCGATAAAATATCTAAAAGGAGTAAAACAAGTTTTAAAACAAAAATTAAATTACCGCACAGCAAAAGCATCTCCATCAACATTACCAGAAGCAAATCCTTGATAGGCCATGTCAAAGAAAACGAAGAGTTCGCGCTGTTTGCAAACTTCCGAAATTTTCTTCCATTGATCGCGCTAAATTTCTAATCATTGATTGCTATTTGAGCACGTTACCGTCGGATCAACTCCAGTTGGATTGTGAGCACAAGCGTGCAAAAGAATCACGCTTCCTTTTGGAATAGCCGCAATGTCTGCCAAGGCTCCCTAGAAAATTCCGTAAGTAAGACACAGGCTAGAAAATTCACCTTTTCATCGAAGCCACATGTCGACTTGTCATAGTAACGATAACTCTTAACATCCATTCCGACAAATCTAAAAGTAACCTCATAAGAAGTCTTCTAAAACTCTTCTCACTTGAAAATGGGAACATGGTTACCCCAGGTGGGAGTAGGTTGATAGATCACTTTAGTCTTCGCATATTTCGTCTAAGAGATAAGTGATGCTTTTGTAAAAGAAACCAAAGCTTACCAGAAATTCGGATCCAATTCGCAGAGCACCTGTTCCAGAGATGCTTTGAACCGTCGCCGTTCGTTTCTCGGTTAACGCCGAAGATTTGTCGGTCAAAGCTAGTTTGATGGAGTGGTTGCAAAAGTCCGCCAACCCTGAAACAAGAGATTGCAAGTCCCAAAAAATCTATACCGGCAATTCCAGCGTATTCGTGGTCAATCTTCCCAGCGAGCAATTGCTCTTCAGCAGTTCGAACCGAGGGCAAAACAAATGGTTTACCCTAAAATTTGATGTTTGTTTGACATAATACAGCTTTGAAACTATCCGGTTTCCCCAACTGTAATTACACCTAAGAAAGTGACAAGCTAAATCAAAAGCAATGTTTCTATGCAACATTATTAAACTAATAAAAGCATACTTGATCATCGCGATAAGCTCCAACGCCGAGGTTCATCTTCTTTGGATTGGTGTCCCTCTTAAAAGCTTCGGTGACGCCAAGAATTGCATCGGGTGGACCTAAAGTGATACAATAAACATACCATCTTAAGCAAAATATCCTCACCCATCTCCACATGACTCCACCAGGCTCTAAAATGAACAAAGTTTTACAATTTAGAATTAAACTCTTACGTGCCACGAACCGCCGTTTGCATCACGCTACGAGCCAATGCCATTTTTCCCGAAGTCGATTGCTAAAAAGAAAGTTGAATGCAAAACAACGTTCTATGCTAATTGAGAAAAGCAAAGAATTCGCGATTCGCGAGCAAAGAATTGATATCAGTATCAATTGTGGGAGAATTACAACAAGATAGCGTTATCAGATTTTGCGCGTCATAAAACGTGCGTAGAATTTTGTCATTTCTCAAAATAAAGCATAACTTTGGATGGGCTAGGTGAGTTTCTAAAAAATCAATCGTGTCACCAAGAGCCAAAGGATCAGAGCGTTTGCACACTTTTTTCTGTTCTTGTTCGAATTCTCGCCGCTAAAAGCAGTTGTGTGCCTTGTTAGTGCGCTGCTTCTAGAAATCTCTCATTTTCCCTCGAACACTTGGCACACATACACAGGGAATACACTCCAACCAGACCATTGACCAAAATATGCGTCAAACATTATCTTGCAAATATCAAGAAACAATGTTTCAAAATGTTCAAAGGCTTTCAGAAAAATGGGAGACACAATTTATTTGTAGGCCAATTAGAGATATTAACAACAATGGCACATTAAACAAAAAAAACAATTTGTAGAAAATGTGTACATATAACAAAGAAAACAATAACAAATTTCAAGAGATCAGCAAGACCTAAAAGCTAACCTAAGCTATAAGTTTAAAATTATTCCGTTTCAGGTAATTTTCCTTTGATTGAAGCTGGGAAATGGGGAACATACGAAGCGGGATCAGTAGACCAAGCTTCCACCTAAAAGAAGTTAAATTGAGCCTCTATGCAATACTTGCTTTGAAAGGTATTTCTTTGCCGTATAGCGCCAAAATCTCCTCAACGTTAACCTCATCGTAAATAGTGTCCGCGTGTCCGGTTGGCTTTTCCTAAATTCAAACATTTTGAATAATCGTAAGAAATATACTTGTTTAATCAAGCTCTTGATGTGCGAAAATTCTGGATCTACGCTCAACGATAAAGGTGCTCGACCTTGATCACTCGTCCACTCTTTTCCACGGGAAACGGTTGCTTTCTTGCACATATGTAACTAAAATGTGAGCTACTTTCACCAAAATCCAAACAACTTACTTGCAAGGGAGGTAACGGAAAACTGTCCGCCATTTTTATATCTTTCATTGGCTGTGTGCAATTTGTAAATGTTGATTCATCGTGTCGATGTATAAGTTGCCAGTCCGATCTATAATCGTTTAGGTTAAAACTTATACGAGTAAGCAGACCAACCTATTTAAATCATGTGCAAACTCGTAAATTCCAAGGTTGCGTCCCCGATATATCCATTCGCCCCATAATCGACCATTAAACAACCATCTATCCATTGATGGAGCAACCTAAAGTCACACATTAAAAAGGAAAGCTTGTTTAAACCAACTCTTTGAATTCGCAAATACGACGCCTGGTCTGGCCATTTTCGTCCCCATTCCGATTTTGTAACCAATCGCCCGACACCAAAATTCCTAAAATGAATTAGATCAGGAGAACGAAGCCAACTAACCTTAGTTGCGCTAAAATCTCCCAAATGTATTTGCCTTCAGCGTTCACATCATGGTTCCCTATAAAGCGAATCAACCGAGCCGACATCGAACCTAAAGATATTCAATCTTAATTGGAACCAAATAACTACACCGCACTTTTAATTCAATATCATTGCAGATTGGAAAATAATGACAAGAGCACAACTTATTGGCAAAATATGAAATTCTTTTAAAGTTTATTCAGCTCAACAATAACAATGAAATAGCAGTGCTATAAAAACTAAATGAGATCCAACAACTAATCACAAAAATAAAATGTCTAAAATCTATTAATCTAACTATCCAGCGATTCATTTATCTTGAAGGAAGTGATGCACCTAAATAAAAAAAGCTTTATAGTATCAAATCTGACTAACCTGTTCGTAAGTCAGCAGTGTGACAACAGTTGCCGGCAGTGTCCGAACGTTAGCAATCAAAAGTCCTTTATAAAAAGCGCCTGGTCCCTCATTCCTCAATGCTACGCGAATTGTCTCCAAAACCCCGCGTTGTGCAATATTGTGATCCTGCATACGAGTTCGAACTACCTAAAAATCAGTTAGTCAGTTAAATAACCTGGTCTGCAAAACCCATACCTGATAAGGATACGTTACTGTCACGGCCACAATTTTTGATAGAGCCGAAAAGGCAAAGTAATCAGCTACGCCAAGTTTTGAGTTCTAAAAGACATTTTCTATAGTCATAAAATAAAACAAACCTTTCCTATTCCAAGTTGTGCACATCGCCAATCTTTTAACCAATCATAAATCATGAATTGCACGGCTCCGTGTGTTGTTCCAAAAAGTCCCGGCAGAAATCCTCGATAAAGACTACGAAATCTAAAAGACTTATAATTAATAAAAAAATTTAAAGGATTACCCTTCCTCTCTATACATCGTTGTTATGCAATTGATCATTCCTCGGTACTTTTGCGGACCTTTTTGCTCGTACTGTAAGCATAATCTAGAGAAATTGAAATAATCAAAGACTTCGCTGTTACCTTGTTTTTGCCACCCATATTGGATTCGTGAAACACATCACAACTGAGCCCGCGAGAACACCACATATAAAATGAGTTGCAGGGTCCGGCAAATTGCTAAAGTTAGCGATTTAAGACTGCTTACTGTTAAAGATAATTTACCTGAATGTGCTACTAACGGGCTGTTTGATTTTATTGTAAAATTGAAGATAGAGTCCCCAAGAAATAGCACCACCCAGCAAGTTCGGCGTTAGTCCCTAAAATTTGAAAATTTTAAAGAATTTATGCTACAACTCGGGAAGTATATTCATCGCTTTTGAAGCAAGATACCTGATAAAGTCCCGACACACCATTTGAACGTATGATTTGTCGAGCACAATCGTAATAGCTTCTGTACTGTGGTCGAATAGAGGCATCACCTTCATTAGCAGAATATCTAAGAGAAAATAAAGATTAATTGACTCTTTATGCAACCTGATTTTTAACAAATCCATTGGGTGGCAAATGAGTGTAGAAAAAACACCTCCCGAGAAACCTCCGACCTAAAATGAAGTTTGCAACTTCCAAAAAAATATTTTTATTTGTTACGTTTAACACTTTAATCAAAATAGAGCTTTTTCTAATAAAGTCTCTAAAAAACCTACCGCATGCTCGTATCCTTGTAGAATTCGGCGTAAACCATCGGCTGTCGTTGAAGCTGGATAATTTGCCATCGACCTGCAATTAAAAACAACTATTCAATCAATTCTTAATTGGATGAAATAAAAAATGAAATTGGCCAAAAGGTAGAAATTATAGCGCTTTTGGAGTTTGTAGCCAAAACAAAACGTTGATAAAAACTTGCAGAATGTACTAGCCAAACTTTTATATCCGTGAGGTACAAGATTGATAAGAGTAGATCGTTTTGCATTTCACAAATTCAAAAGATTAGTTTAATATTTATTCCAAAGCTTATGTCAAATATACAGAACTGGCACCTGAATCGAGGCGGCAAGAGTTGAGTGAGCAATCTGAGAGCGAACAGTCAAGTGAAGTGACAACAGGAGAGTCAATTCAAAAGTGAAATTATGAACATAAGAATACCCGGTAAACAGTATTTCATAATTATTATTAACAGCAAAAGCAAAAGATAAAGCGATAATAAACACTTACAAAAAAATACACGGGTGAAGGTGTTAAAGTAAATAGCACATAATTTTGCTAGTTGTATTTAATAGCAGCAAAGGCAACGAATCAAGTTGACGACGATCGAAATCACGACAAGCACCGCCAAGACGATCAAGAGGAGGACCACCCATTCCTAAAAATTTGCATAAAGACCGATAAATAAAAACTTTCATCGCTTATGTTTCGATCTGGTAGCAAGCGAAACCCACCTGAAGACGGAAACAACACTGTTGTGCAAGATCTCCACAGCATTTGAAGTAGTAGAATGGGGTTTCTTCGGGGCAACTCGCGCCAACCACCGGAAGAGGGCATCCGAGAGAAGAATGCCTAAAATTTAACAGATTTCGATATGTCTCACTTAAACTATAACTTAAAAATATAACTTATAACACTTAAACATCTAATCGCAAACCCGTACTAAAGTTGAAATGGATCATACCCTTGCTGCCAACGTACTATTCTTGTCTAGCCGATGTGACCAAGTACACAAAACTAATTCTTAAGCTAAAAAGAGCCAGTTCTTTGGCAATGACAATTTCCAAGAAAATCAAACTTTCTTAACACTATGCTGAATCAATCAACCAGTATATGTTTGTAATCAAAACCACTTTTAAAAAACTTACTTGAGCTCAAAAGGACGGAGACTCTTCACTTCTTCGACGATGTCGGTTGCCGTCGTGTCTGCTTGCGCCAGGTAGATCGCTCCGAGCACCAACAAGATGGTCATGGTCAATCGAGACATCTCCTAAAACACTCATAAATTATATAGAACTTAAAAAATTCTCGAAGCAGAGAAGAAAAACACGTAAGCGTAAATGATGATGGGTTAAACATTGACTGTCAATTTGATCTATGGAAAATCTGACTCGGCTTTTCGATCACGTTTCGAGTGCTAAATGTGGTTTGTCATTGTTTAACACCCCGGAGGCAAATAATAGCTAATAATAGGTAAAAAAAATAGCTGGATTACTTTTGTGAATTTTATGAAATAAAACTGATTAACTTTACGTGAAATTCAAGGCAATTAAGACAAAAACGGGGAAAGTAAATCATGAGGTTATCGAAGCGGATGAAAAAGGATTCATTGAGTGGTGAAACGGGGAGCGTGTTTGGGTGCGCGTTGGAGGGTTTTGGTAAAGAGCGACGAGGATCCGACTCACTCGCCCGAGGGGGAGAAAAGGGAGGCTTTAGAGAGCACCAGGCCGGTCCGCGCCATGTGTTTTCTCCTTTCCCTCTGCTGCTTTTCCAAAGCGCCTCGACTCATCAACCGAAAAAAACGAGTTGCTGTATTTGGCGGGGAGGCACAACGAGACGATGATGGGTGCGGTCGAGCTCGGTCTCACCCACAATCCCGTTAAAAGAAGCAGCAAGCCGGTGTTCTCCCGAGAGGCATTCCTATTAATTTCTCTCAAGTTTTTATGGAATTCTCGAAAATCTTTGCGCGCAAAGTCAAAATATTCACGACGAAAAGCAAGATCGATAGCGATCGATGCGCTGATTGTGCAAAGCCAACGCAAGAATTCGAAATCGACTTATCTGTTTGGAAGTCAAAATGGTGGCCAATTCCTAAAACGTCAACAACACGGATGACAAATGACTAGACTTGCTTATCGATACTATCGATACAAACGGCATGCTCATGTTTGACCGTTCAAATTTCAGTTTCTATAACAGCTATCAATCTGAAAATTGTTTCATTTGAAAGTCAAGAATGTCAGCTTCTGATTGCTATTTTATACATAGCGGCTTTTAATGAGTAAGCACCTCATAAACCTTATCGAAACTTATCGATTATAGATATTTGAGTATCGATCAGTTTTTTAAGGCATTCACCTATCAGAATTTGCTATGTGTGAGATAGCAATCAAAAGCCGACATTCTTGGATTTCCAATGAAACAATTTGCAGATTCTAGAAACAGAGATCTGAACGGTCAAACATGTGTTTGCCGTTTGTATCGATAATATTGATAAGCAAGTCTATAAATGACCAAATGATTGCATTGAAAACAAAAATGCTAAATGAGTATAAAATAGAAAAGACTTGTAGTAAAACAGCAATTTGTTAGGTAAACAGTGTTTTCTCTTCGGCATTAGCTTTATTTCTCTTGTAAATCTCTTTTTCTCACAAGAAACTAAAAAGAAAATTAAATACAGGATAATAAGTGAGGTAATAGAGCTTGCTTCACTGGTTAAATGAGGCTTAACAAACGGAGAGTCATTGTTAGCAAACTTGAGAAAAATGATGAAACATCGTTCTAAACAAAAAGAGAAAACGAACAAAGAAAATTGAGGGATAGAAAGAGGGAGGTACAATATCCTCTCATATGTATGCGATCAATCGATTCGCACTATGGCCATTTGAATGCATGGGGAAAGAGATCGAGGTGATCAAGGTCGCGCAACTCGTCTCTCTTTCCCCTTTCTCTTGTTAGTATTCCTTTCTCCGCCCACACATGGGAACCAAACATTTCGGCACATTTACGCGAAATCGTTATCGCAGAGTTGAGTGCAGTGAATAGAATGGAACTAGATAATTTGGGGTTTAGCCAGAAGATAGCCTGATTACGGTAAGCTTTTCACTAGTTACAATAGCTTTCCAGTGGCCATGATAGCTTTCAGATTACTGTAGCTTTTCAGACTTCTCAGACTTTTCAGACAGACGTTTCAGACAGACTACGGTAACTCTTAAGACTGCGAAAGTTTTTTACAGTTACCGTATTTTCTGTAATAGTAGTGCGCACTACTATTTTTTTCAAGCCCCCTCCAGCCTGCACTACTATTACAGACTGCACTACTATTAGAGAGTTTCCTTTTTTTCACTAGATCCATACCTTTACCAGGCAATAATAATAGTCATCTCTTTCTTCCAAGTGAATCGAGTTGTTTTTATAGATTTATTTAGAATCAAACAAAGAGTATCAGGGTAAATCAATTAACAAACATCAATAGAGACATCACTATCATAACCATTATCATCCAAAACAATGTTGGCAAGATGATCGTTGATTTCATTTGTTGCTTGTTCTGCTCGAGCAGAAAATACGGTATTAGAAAACGCTTTCTAAAGGATTTAATCTATTCTGTATCCAAATCCAAATCTACATTTCCTTTTTCACGACTTAATCGCTACTCAATCCTAATGCGGACATACTCTGTTAATGTTATGATTTGTCAAATCGGTCTCTTTCCACAAATATCCCCACGCCTTTTTAGTTAATCCCTTTCCCCTTTCCTTTCATACATAATATCTACAGCTCAGGTTGTCATGGCTACTAAAGGGCCCCAGTTTTCGAGAAACGAAACGGGGCAAAAGAAGCAACAAAATCTTGAAGAGGGTGCGTTGCGTGCTTTTTCCTTTTGCCAACTATTCAGCTTAATTCTTGAAATACTGTCATTTATTCAATCAGACATGGTAAGTGTTCCGGTTAGTGCAAAATCAAAAGAATGCTTTGACTGAATTGTTTTCAACTAAACTTTCATAAGAAGTCAGAACGGCATTTATTCTTTATCATGTTTTTTTAGGGTCTTCTCGAAGTGCTGAAAAAGTTCAAGAGCACTCAGAGCAAGGAGTTGAGAATATTGTTGCTCGGTAAGTGGTCTACTAGATGAGAAATGGGATACAGTTGAAGTTATACTTACTTTAGGCATACTGAATATGCCTAAATTTGATCTGACATCTATTTTCAACTGTTCAAGTACCAGAAGTACTTTGCTTTTCGAGATTGCCTCTTACAGTCGTACAGTATAATTATAATCGTTCATTAGACTGTTTAAGATCTACTTCAAATAGCTGAATAGCTTAAATGATTATCGATAGCTGAATAGCTTTGATAATTATGGATAGCTTAAAGAATTATAGTTCCTGTAACATTTCTAAAGCAATCACATTCAAAACCAGGTTTGGACAACGCCGGTAAGACGACGATTCTGAAGGGAATGGCCAGCGAGGACATTGCGCATGTCACCCCAACACAAGTATGTTATAAAAGTGTAAAGAAATTATAGTAAAGTATAGTAAAATATAGTAAAATAGTTACCGTAAATACTGAAATATTACCCCACCCCCCTCGTACAGTTGCGTAGTCGCAAAAGTTTTTTAGTATTTCATTTTTTTCAAAGCACCCGTACTTTCAAAAAATGCGTCTTTGGTATCAAAAAATAGCCCTGAATTTCAGCTATTTTTTGATACCTAAGCGCGCATTGTAGCATAAACCAGTGTCGAGAAAAACTCGTTCAAAGCTAGACTACGCGATGCTCCGGCCGTCATTATGGGGGTGGGGTACTATTACAGTATTTACGGTAGCTAGCTAGCAAACTAGCAAACTATTAGGTTGTTCGGATATAAACAAGCGTTGCTAAAACTTATTGTCATTATTGGGGTGGGGTATGCGACTGTACGAGGCGGGGGGGTACTATTACAATATTTACGGTAAGTTATAAAAGAGTAGCAAATAGCCGTACCCAAAAGCTTTCAGGGTTTCAACATCAAATCGGTTGTCTCAGGGAACATCAAGTTAAATGTCTGGGATATCGGTGGACAGCGAAAGATTCGGCCATATTGGAAGAACTATTTCGAGAAAACTGATGTCTTGGTGAGTTTGGGAAAGATTCATAACAGCAACTTTGGAAAAAAAAGTAGATTTAGATTAGAAAAGAGTAGATTATCCAAGAAATTTTATTTCAGATATATGTAATCGATTCATCGGATAAGAAACGTTTCGATGAGACTGGAATGGAGTTGATGGATCTCCTTGAAGAGGATAAACTCGCCCACGTTCCTCTACTCATCTATGCCAATAAACAGGTGAATAAAGCTTCAGATTCCATGGTTTAAGCTTCAAATCTTCATAAAAACTCTTCAGAATTCTATAAATATCTTTATTTATAGAGTTCTGAAGAGTTTTTATTTGGACTTTGCTTTGGACTCCTTATTATTAGCTTAATTTAAATCTTTTAAATTAACATGCTTGCTAATATCCTGTTCACTGACTTGACTTTCTGGACAGACTGCCGTAAATTCTCTAATAGAACGCCATCCCCATAATGACAGGGGTACTGTCGCGTAGTCTAACTTTAAACGTCCCATTCTCCGCGCTGCTTAAAGCTACAGCTACAGCTACAGCTTTAAGCTACAGCTACAGCGCTTGGGTGTCAAATGATAGCTCTTGAAATCTATTTGGTTGAATCGAATGAAACCGCCGTTTTCTACATAACAACTCTTGCTAAAATACTGTAAAAAAACAACAATTATTTCAAAAGATATTCGCCATTATTTTTGGTGGAATCGTCTTTCGACATTGTCTTTCGGAGATTGTTGATTGACCAAATATACTTGCAATGACTCTATGGCAATCGTCTAACGTTTTTCCTTGCTTGCAGCTTTTCCTTGCTTTCTTTCCGTTCATACAGCATACAAACTTCGATACTCCAAATCGTTTATCCTAAAAAGTTAAAATTAGCAGGGTAGGAAGACAAATAGAGAACCAAGAAAACAAAAAACAACAAGAAAACAGGTTTTAAGTAACATAAAACTATATTGATTGGATAGCCATCAAACAATCAACAAAAGATAAGACAAAAGAAAACAAAAGACAAACGGTTTCATTCAGTTTTTAGTATTTTTTAGTATCAAAAGTGTAGTTGAGAAAATCTAGAGGCTGAAAAAATGATTTTCCAAAAAGAAGTTAGACAACGCGACTGTACGATGAAATGGTGTTCTATTAGAGTAATCAATTTATTGCTGTCCGGCTCTAGATATATGTTGTATCAGATTTGAATTGAATCCAAATTGAATATCCGATTTGGATTGAAACATTATTGCATAGTATGGTAGGTTTTTTAAATACGTTTCTTGTTTTTCAAATGTTTTTCATAATTTTCTAGAACTTTCATAGAAATTTAACTCTGACAACCAAGAACAGCCCGTTATTTAAAAATAGTTTATTTACGCGTTTTGATAGGTTTTGCTAGAGTGTGTTCCTCGCGAGTAATGATTTGGTTCCTTTTCTCTACAGATTTGGTTCCTTTTGGCTACAGATTTGGTTCCTTTTCTCTACAGATTTCTCTACAGATGAGTAATGAGTTTTTTAAAACGCACACGGGAAAAAATTACCGTACTTTTAGCAAAAATTATTGCAAAAAAATGACGCAAAAATGACGAAAATAGGAACCGTATTGGAACCGTATCGGAACCTCATTTAATCAAAATAGGAACCCTATTGGAACCTTCTTGGAACCGTATTGGAACCGTATTGGAACTGTATTGGAACCTTCTTGGAACCGTATTGGAACCTTCTTGGAACCGTATTGGAACCGTATTGGAACTTTCTTGGAACCGTATTGGAACCGTATTGGAACTGTATTGGAACCTTCTTGGAACCCTATTGGAACCTTTTGGAACCGTATTGGAACCGTATTGGAACCCTATTGGGACCGTATTGGAACCCTATTGGAACCGTATTGCAACCGAATTGGAACCATATTAGAACTTGATAGGAACCGTATTGGAACCGTATTGGAACCATATTACAACTTTAATAGGAACCGTATTGGAACCGTATCGGAACCTCATTTAATCAAAATAGGAACCCTATTGGAACCTTCTTGGAACCGTATTGGAACCGTATTGGAACCGTATTGGAACCGTATTGGAACCGTATTGAAACCTTATTGGAACCGTATTGGAACCTTATTGGAACCGTACTTGATCAAAAAGCCCCGCATTATATACAACACTTTTTAAAGATACTCAGCCGTTTAACTGAATTCCCTTTGGTGGGAAATTCCCTTCCAATGTAAAAAATGATTTTTTTGAAAAACCTGCGCAAAAAATTGCTTTTATATTTTTTCGCGCAGGCGCACTTTTTGGAAAACGCATTACTGGACAATTACTCATGCAAATTCACCCGATTAATTACTTACTCGCGAGGAACACACTCTAGGTTTTGCGGGGGTGACTACTTTTCGCCAAATTTTTTTTTGCGCAACTGAGACTTTTGCGCAACTCGCCATAACTTTCTTCTAAATAGACCAATCTTTATGATTTTGGTATCATTTTGTAAATCTCAATAAGTGCAACAAAATGACACCAAAAATCATAAAGATTGGCCGACTTAAAGAAAGTTAGTTGCTATATTAGATTGTCCCATAAAAAATTGCGGTTTTTCAGAAATTTCTTTTTTCAACAAAAAATAAAAAGTAACAACGTAGATCATACGATATATTTTCCATGATTATTGTAGACATTTAAGCAACGTTTTGGTAACTTTTCAAGTCCTCGCTTGTAAAAATCGGGTTGGCGTGAATGAAAGTAGTCCTCCAATTCGTTCTCGAGGTCACCTTGGTTGTTGAATTGCTTGGCTCGAAGGAAATGCTTTAGCGACAAAAATAAGTAGTAATCAGAAGGAGCAATATCCGGGCTATAAGGGGGATGTGAAAGTGCATTCCAGTGCAAATTGTTTTCCATAAAATCCTTCGATTTCCTCGACTTGGTGGGATGGGCGTTGTCTTCAAGCACAAAAACGGAACCGTTCCATTCATTCTGATAGACCAATCGGAGAATTTTCTGCTCAACTTGTTGCATATGACGTCTATAAACATCACTGTGAAAAGTTTAACCCTTCTGGAGCAGCTCCCAAAAAAAGTATGCCAGAGCAACACCTATCGACACACAGAAATCGCTTATTCCCATGAGTATTTCGTTTTTCCACCAATTTTCCCAATCGACCTTTCTTCAACCATTGCCGTTTCAACACTCGACAATCATAGAATATCCACGATTGATCATGAGTCACAATATTGAAAAGAGGAAACCGACCGCATCGATATTCGTTCAGTAGTTGACGGCATGACCGCGCTCTTTGGCCCTTAATCGAATTTTTCAAATGATAGGGAATTTGCCGCTGTTTCAACCACTTTCTTCCGGTTTTTTTGAGCCAACGCCATACTGTCATTCTTCAGTAATAGCTTTGTGCCAAAATCCGAGTCGTTCCTTCGGGATTTTGCTGAAGTTGGCGCCTCAACGTCTGTCGATTCACTTTTCTGGGACGACCGCTTCCTCGCTTTCGTGTGAGCCGGTTGTCACCTTTTCGGAACTTCTGAAACCACCATCGTGTAGTCCTTTCCTTGACGATTGTTGGCCCATAAAAGAATTGATTTCTCTCGCTGCTTTGGCCGCGGAAATCCTCTTCAAATATCATTGATGGATTATTGATGGATTTCTTTACGAGACAGCGCCATGTGATCGATCACAACTTTTTTTGTTTTTGATTCCTAAAAAAGAGAATTTAGCACATAAAACTAGAATTGTAAAGCAGTATAATAAAAAAAAACAGAAAGAGAAAGTGTTAATTTGTCGCTGAATACGAATCAAATGAAAAAAACCGCAATTTTTTATGGGACTATTGAGCCAGAAGGTACTAATTTTTGTTTTTAGGGTTTTTCATGACGTAGATTCTTAATTTGGTATTTATTTAAGCTTTAGTAAATGTTTTCTAGCTATTTCAAAGAGTCACTGAGGTTCTAAAGCATCTTAATTCGGTCCGCACCTCTAAACCCAATGGAAATAGAGCTACTTATAAAGGCTCGGGATTGTTGGCTTAAAAGTTGTTCAGAATGGTTTATAAATGCTTTCAATGAATTCAATTGCAATTAATTACCCCAGTTTTTTGCTTTTAAAACAGTTTTTAAAACTAGTGATAATTTTGAAAAAACAAAAGAAAAAGCAAAAATTTTTGCGCAAAGTAGTCCATATTTTGCTTTGAATTTGAATAAAAAGCAAAAAAAGGCTTTTTTTCGGCAAAATGTGGCGCTAATGGGCTGTTTTTGGTTGTCAGAGTTAAACTTCGATGAATGTTCTAGAGAATTCTAGAAAATGATGAAAAGCAATTAAAAAACATACCATACTGTGCAATAATGTCTCAATCCAAATCGGATATCCAATTTGGTTTCAATTCAAATCGAATACAACATACCGTAAATACTGTAATAGTACTCCACCCCCATAATGACGGTGCGGAGTGTTGCGTAGTCTAGCTTTGAACGCGTTTTTCTCGACACTGGTTTATGCTACAATGCGCGCTTAGGTATCAAAAAATAGCTGAAATTCAGGGCTATAAAATGACATAAAAATCATAAAGATTGGCCGACTTAGAAGAAAGTTATGGCGAGTTGCGCAAAAGACCTAGTTGCGTAAATGATTAGCGCAAAAAATTGCAAAGCAAAGCGCAAAGAGACTTCGAAGCTTGCCTGGTTTTACAAGTACAAGGTTTTACAAGTTTTCTCGTCATCCTTTTATAATGACGGCCGGAGCATCGCGTAGTCTAGCTTTGAGCGAGTTTTTCTCGACACTGGTTTATGCTACAATGCTCGCTTAGGTATCAAAGCGCCCGTACTTTCAAAAAATGCGTCTTTGGTATCAAAAAGTAGCCCTGAATTTCAGCTATTTTTTGATACCTAAACGAGCATTGTAGCATAAACCAGTGATAACAAAGACAGAGCATCGCGTAGTCTAACTTTAAACGCATTTTTCTCGTCATCCTTTTATAATGACGGCCGGAGCATCGCGTAGTCTAGCTTTGAACGAGTGTTTCGCGACACTGGTTTATGCTACAATGCTCGTTTAGGTATCAAAAAATAGCTGAAATTCAGGGCTATTTTTTGATACCAAAGATGCATTTTTTGAAAGTACGGGCGCTTTGAAAAAAAATGAAATACTGAAAAAACTTTTGCAACTACGCGACTGTACGGGAAGGGTGGGGTACTATTGCTGTATTTACGGTATGTAAATATATTTGATTGTTTTTTCTACTCTATAAACTTTAAGGATCTTGTTCACGCAGCTCGTGCTAGTGAAATCGCGTCTGGGCTTCAACTGTTGGCAATTCGTGATCGAGATTGGCAGATTCAACCATGCTCTGCCGTCAGTGGAGAAGGCATTAAAGTTGTTGATTGAAAGCGATCTTTAATAACCTTACAATTTAGGATGGTTTGGATTGGCTGGCGAAAATCATGGAGAAGAAAAAATAGATCAGTTTTTTTTTTGGAATAAACGATTTTCGATCGTTTTCAACGTTTGCTTCTTTTGGAAACTTTAGAAATTTACTAGTTAGTTAGTTAAAGTTAGTTAAAGTTAAACTATCGTAGTCTTGTCTTAAAGTACCGTAGTCTTGTCTTGAAATAGCCAATCAAAAATCCAACACACACCTCTAAAGATCAACACAGAGAAATCGATTGTCTTGGATTTCCCGTCGGATCTCTCCTCAAATAGAGTCATCAAGTGAAAGGGGGATTCCCCAAATGAGAGATTTGATGATGGAGAAGGGGAATTGTTGATTTAATGATGGAGAAAGGGAGAGAGTACCACGTGAATGCCATGCTATGAAAAGAGATCTCATACAGAGTGTGTTTTCATTACAATTTTTTTTATAAAGACAAGTTGAGCTGTGCGTCAGCTAGCTGAAAGTGAGCTTTAGATACTCTTTAAATCGACTTCCTGATAGCTCAATGGTTAGAGCATGGAAACAAAAAGGTTAAGGCCAAGGTTGAGGCCAAGGTTAAGGTCAAGGTTGAGGGTTCAATCCCTCTCGGGAAATCTTTCTTTGCCATTATCTTTCGGAAATCTTTCTTACTTTACTTTATTACAATAACACTTAACACTTTATACTTGAGAATGCACCTTAAGAAACGAGTGACTTAGAATACTGTGATTCTAAAATGTAAGATAGAAACTATGGTATTTACTCAGCTTTCTAGACTTCTTAGACTTCTAGATTCTAGACTTCTAGACTTCTTAAACTTCTAGACTTCTTAGACTTCTAGACTTCAAAGTCTTTCCCGTCTGTTCCTTTAAACCATCAGAAAAACTCTCTGTCTACCTTTTCCTCAAATAGATTTGGGGAAAAGAGATCTTTATAAAAATCTTCTCCTTGCTTTTTAGTGTAAACAGGCAATAGAATAGGGTGATCCATTGACCCCAAATGACCCAGCAATCAATCGACAAAGCTTTCTCTTCACCTTTTCCCTCAAAATGTGCTCTGATCGGGGGAACAACTCTGAGATCAGAAAACGAAAGCAGAGAACTTTCGAACAAACTTCAGAGAACTTTCGAACGAACTTCAGAGAACATTGATTAAATGATGAATGGTGTGTGATATACTGAGATTGAATGATCAATGATCTATGATTCTGATATTATAGAACAGTTTTTGAGGAGGATCTTTGAGTTTGAGGAAGTTTGAGGACATTTGAGGACAAGTTGAAGAACATTGGATGACTTAAACTAAGACTGACTGACTTAAGACATTAGCTGAACAATTCTTTGATCTTTATAAAGCAAATAAAACAGTTTCAACGTAAGAAATGATAATGAAAAAGCTTTCTAACGATTTTTGTTAGACTTCTAACTTTCGAACGATCAAATTACTCATTAGTTGAAGAATTGTTTGATCTTTCTCTATCAAATGATTGAATGTTAAGCTATGGAGCTATGTTAAGCTAAGTCTTCTTTATGGAATCAAGTGCTTAAGACTAAGACTTAGACACAGCTAAGACTTAGACACATCTAAGACTAAGACTTAGATCTATTTTACAGCTATTGTTTACCTTAAAGCTACAGTACTCTTTTAAAATCCTAAAATCCAATCCTACAATCCATAGGTCAAGGTTGAGGTCAAAGGTTGAGGTCTGTCTATATTCTAAAAGTTAAATACATGGCTATATCCTAAAAGCCAACAGAATCAGCTCTGAAAAAAGCTCTTTTACTGAGATTTACAGACAAGGAGATACACTCCTTTCAAGCTAAAATTCATTTTGCCCGCTTGTCACAATCAGCTGTGAAAAGGGGATACTTTGATCGTCTGGTACTCTCAAAATATCGGAGCTCTTTTCGTGGAATGAGAAAAAGAGAAAGGCAAGTCTTTGTTGAGGACACGATGAAAGCACGTGTGTGCCATGTGGATAAGAAGAGATATTGAGAGTTATGAGGAGACGCAGAGGGATGGGGGACGCCACCTCTTGGTGTTGGGGAAGCCCATGTCTCTCCACCGCTCCCGATCTTTTCCCCACTTTTCATGAACTTGATGATCACACCATGCCATGTACTTTTCATTTGTTCAACTTTTCCTATAGCTTTGGACCTATTTCCTATAGCTTTAGATCTATTCCTATAGGCTTTAGATCTATTCCTATAGCTTTAGATCTATTCCTATAGCTTTAGATCTATTCCTATAGCTTTAGATCTATTCCTATAGGCTTTGAATCTATTCCTATAGCTTTAGATCTTTCCTATAGCTTTAGATCTTTCCTATAGGCTTTAGATCTATTTCCTATAGCCTTTGAATCTATAGGACTATTCCACCGAATCTTCTTCACATTTAACTATTACTATTACTTCAATTGGGCTTATTTTGTACAAAATGATGTACCAAATAAACCAAATAAACCAAAAAAACAAAGCAAACTCATTTTCCAATATCTTTCATCAGCTCTCTTCCAGTTGTTCTTGTTTATTGATCACAATACTTGTTGACGGGTGTATCTCAACTCTCTCAACCATCATTTTCTCCAATTCATCAATAAACAATCGTTCCCTAGAGCTCTAGTACTTCTTTTTCTTTTCTGTTGCGTAATCACGGGCAAACTTTGGACCTGTTTATTGTTTGTTGTTGATGTTTTTAAAGCTGAAAGAAGGAATGGAAAGGGGAAAGCACGGGGAAAGCTTCTTTTATCACTTTTTTCAGTAACAATTTCAAAAAACTTTTCCTGAGTGTTAAAACAATGATTGAAGTGATTGAATTGATTGAATTGATTGAATTGATTGATTGATTCATTCAATTTCATTCATTCATTCAATTCATTCATTCAATTCATTCAATTCATTCATTCAATTTCATTCATTCATTCAATTTCTTCTTTCATTACAACAGAAGAGTCATTTCTTGAGTTAGAGCTTGAAATTAGGTACTTAGGATTAGGTAATTTGATTTATCTTTATAAATCTTTATAAAGATAAATCAAAAGCAAGGATAAAGTTGCTTTTAACTCAAAGATTGAAAACTAAAATCTATTTCCTTTCAATTCCTTTCAATTCCTTTGCTTTCAATCCATTTATCCATTTTATTTCAATTCGAATCCTTTTCTTTTCTTTTCTTTTCCCAATTGTTGACCAAAGCGTTTTCCGAAAGAAAAAAAAACGAAATCAACAGCACAATTTCTCGTTTTTCTTTCTATTTTCGAATTTTCACGTGGCTTTGATTTGATTAGATAAAGACATTGAGTATAGCTTAGACAACATTGAGTATAGCTTAGACAACACTTTTGCAAGCTTGAAAGTCAACTAGAGTCTTTGTTTTCAAAGTCACTAGCTAAGTGACTAAGTCAGTCACTAGTCAGTCACTAAGTCAGTCACTAGTCAGTCATTAAGTCAGTCACTAAGTCAGTCACTAGTCAGTCACTAAGTCAGTCACTAGTCAGTCACTAAGCAGTCATTAAGTCAGTCACTAGTCAGTCACTAGTCAGTCATTAAGTCAGTCACCCTAGCTCAGTCCAACTATTGCAAGTCCTAGAAAGTCAATTAGAGTCAGTCACTAGTCAGTCACTAGTCAGTCACTAGTCAGTCACTAGTCAGTCACTAAGCAGTCACTAAGTCAGTCACTAGTCAGTCACTAGTCAGTCATTAAGTCAGTCACTAGTCAGTCACTAGTCAGTCACTAGTCAGTCATTAAGTCAGTCACTAGTCAGTCACTAGTCAGTCACTAGTCAGTCACTAGTCAGTCACTAAGCGGTCACTAAGTCAGTCACTAGTCAGTCACTAGTCAGTCACTAGTACATAGCAGACGTTAGTAAGATATAAGATATTAAAGAATAAATAGAAGTATAATATTTATTAAATAAATCAAGTTAAAAAGCTGAATGTACTCTCTCTTTTGCTCTTCAGTAGTGTCCCCTTTTGCATCATTCGTCTCAAGTTTCGTTCATCGAAAGTGGAGAAAGCCCTAGCTTATCCAAATATTAGTCACTGATCAGTGGCTAATCTTTGGATATCTATATCTATACCTATAACTACAGGGTGCGGCAAAAGTTCGGAGCCGCTTCTTAAGATAGTTAAAGGTTTAAAACCTAGCTTTAAAAAGTTAAAAATTAATAACAAACTCTTTATTCGAATCATAACAACAAATAACTTATAACAAATGCTCGAAATTTCCACCATCCGCTTCGATACACCTCTTTAAACGCTTTGGGAAGTTCCTCACGATGGTGGCGCACGCTTAAACAGTTATTTGATCCCAGACTCGTTTCAGAGCAGATTTTAAAGCATCCACTGTTTGATACGTCTTCATCGAGATCTTGCCTTCCAAAACAGCCCAAACGGTGTAATCGAGGGGATTAAGATCTGTCGAATTTGAAGACCAAATGGTCTTATCCCAAAAGGCTGGAAACAACTGAGCGCAAACGTTGAGAGTTGAGTGAGCACCATGCGCCGGAGCCCAGTCTAAAAACTAGCTTGTCCAAAGTGATTTGTTGCCCAATGTTTCAAGACATCTTTTAATACCAGTTGTTGGCAGTTTTTAGCATTCATCTTGACTTTTCTGTCCAAAAAACAGGCGGTGTCTTGCTTGTAGCACACATACCTCCACACATCATAATCGAAGCTAAAAAATGCTTCCTAACCATCAAATTTTTCCGCAAATGTGTTCTTCAGACCCCTTTTGAGAAGTTATCTATGATTTTGGCGGTTGTGCAATGACTGGATAGAAAAAAATCTTTTCATCTGTGAAGAGGATCCTCTCAAGTAGGCCAGTCGCCACCGAGCGCACCATCTTCTTTGCTAGACGCTTTCGTTTCTTCTGAGATTTGTCGCTCAAGACGTGTGTTTTAGCCAATTTGTAGCTAAAGAATCTTAGTTTCCCTTTAACAATCCTTCCAACGCTTCGAGGGCTAATTTTCAGCTGTTTGCCCATCTTTCGCATCGACCGCAGCTTGTTTTGGCGAATCCGAAAGCGAATTTCGTTGATGTTCGTAGGTGTTACGGCAGTTGGTGGTCGACCACTTCGAGGGCGATCCTTGTTGTTCTTTATCTCCTTGTAGCGTTTAATTGCTTTGTTGGCGGTGCTTTTTGGATATTTCGTGATTTTTACAAGCTCCGGGCTATTTTTTCCGCCTTCGTATAATCCGAGAATCACATCGCGTCGTTTTTTGGCGTTCATTCTTACGAATTTTCTCCTAAAAAGAAAATTTTTGTAACAAATCACCTTGATTATACACGAAAAAGGGGAAAAAAAGTATACGAGACACAAAAAAAAGCGTGAGAGAAATTTTCTGCAATGTTTTCATAGCGGCTCCGAACTTTTGCCGCACCCTGTATAGCATTTCAACATTTCAACAACTTCCCTACTTTATTCAGTCTTATTCAGTCTTATTTATTGAATGAATCTCACAATCATTAAACTTTAATACCCAATGCAGGAGTCCTGAGCCTGGCTTCTGCTTATCTGCTTATCCCTACCGATCTGCTTAGGATCGGTAGGGTCCTCTGTGCTTCTGGGCCCAATGGTTAGAGCCCAATTTAAAGTACAGAGGCTAGAGCCTAGTTTGAACATTTTCTTGACTTCTTCCCGACCATTCTAACCTTTTTTCATAGTCATAATAGACTCATAATCATAGTCGAGTGCAATTAAAGTCAGTACAAGATCCGGTTGGGGACAATCCCTTGTTAGTAGAACTAGCAATAAAATTCAATTCAGCAATACGACTCTAAAGCCAAGGTTCAAAGTCCAAAGAAGGGAGCTGTGGGATCGACCACCACGTTTCTCCAATATATTGGGTACATGTGACCCGATGATCCTCTTCACTTCCCCATCTCTTCCCGATGATCCTCTACCCTTCCTCTTCCTTCCCCTCCTCTTCCTTCCCCTCCTCTTCCTTCCCCTCCTCTTCCTTCCCTTCCTTCCCTTCCTCTTCCCTCTCTTCCTCTTCTTTACCTTCCTCTTCCTTCCACAGCCTTTCCCTTCACTCTAGTCGATAGTCGGGTGGATACAGCGACCTTTCCCCTTTTCTAAAAAAATCTCCCAAACATATACACATTCTTTCTTCCTTTCTTTCCTTTCTTTCTTCCTTTCTTTCTTTTCTTTCTTCCTTTCTTCCCTTCTTTTCTCAATTATTTCTCTTATTTGGAGTGTCCTTGTTCTTTTCTCTTTTTCTGCTCACACCATCTGATCAGATATCGATTTTTTTTGTATTTGAACGGTTTTTTTGAATTGTTTTTAAAAATGTGTAAAAATTAACATTTAAAGAACATTCCATTCCGTTTGATTACTGATTTCAATATATAAATCAATTTCTTTACTTGAAAACTTTGAAATCAAGAATTTCTAGAGAACTTTGAGAATTAGAATTAGAAAATTCACTGATTTCCAGTTGATTTCTTATAAATTCTTATAAAATAAAGGAATTCAGTTATTTCGTTGCTTGTAGAATCCTGCTAGAATTCTTGTCTGCTAGAATTCTTGTCTGCTAGAGTACTTGTTCTTTGTGCACAAGATGAATCATCAAATGTAAGAGAATGTAAGCGAAAAAGCAGAAGAAATTATGTTTTCATCATTTCCTTTTAGTTTTCACGTTTCTATAAGATTTTTCTTTAAAAACCCAATGTTTTTTTGTCATTCCATCCCGTTTGGAGGGATTTTTTCGATACTCAATTAATTCTTTGGCCTTTTGGGAGGAAATGGGAAAAAGTGGATATTAATGGGGGAAACGAGGCGGGGGGAAAGCCACCACAGCTGACTCTTTCCCCAAGTTTATCAAATTGCTTTGATTCCGGAACATGCTGTACTTTGAACCTTTGATTAAAAGAAGTTTTGCCGTACTTTAAACCTTTGAATCTTTAAGTTGTGGCTTTGGACTTTGCCCTGAGTAGATTGGATTTGAAATAGAAGTAGAAAACGGTTTTTATGTGTATTAGCGATATGGATAGTGATTGAATACAAGAAAATTGGCTTAAGATCAGTAAAAGTTGGCAGGAAACTGGCTTGCTTTCTATTTAGCACTATCAAATCTGTTAGGCTATTAACTAACAGACTACAACAGACAACAAGCTACAGTATAACAACTGTACAAGCTACAGTATAACAACAGACAACAAGCTACAGTATAACAACTGTACAGTAATCTAAAGCGTACACAAAGTACGTTTTGGCTTACTTAACAATAACCTTTCTAGAGCCACACCCTTTCTAGAGCTTTGATTCCCTAATTGAAATAACTTTTTCATTTCCAAATTCCCCTTGAATCTTTGCACACTCCGAAAAGCTCTCTGCACCCAGTAAAATGGGGTTATCAGTAGAGAGTGAGCTGCCATAAAAAAAAAACGAAGCGCGTGACTGAAAAAAAGTCAGCTCTTTTTCAAAAAAAAAAAAAGGCAGTGATGGATAAAGTGTAGCTGTGATTTTGAGCTTAAAAAGCTAGATAAGTTTTGTCTGATAGATAAGTTTTTTGCTAAATTCGAAAGTCAAGTGTTCTATTTAAAGTGTTCTTCCAAAAAAAGCCAAAGAAAAGCCAGATTCCCGATTCTTTTCCTCAAAAAAAGCTCGTCTCCAAAATTCTTTGGGGAAACTTCCGCACTCTTCTCTTCTCTTCTCTTCAACTTCAGCTCTTCAGCTCTCAGCTCTCAGCCTAAGCCTTCAGCCAAGATTCTTTTCCTTTTAAAAGCCAACAAAGAGTTTATAGTTCAATAAAAGTTCAATTTTTAATCACAAATCCATTTGGATGATCGAACTTTTCACTAATTTCTTTGAAATCTCTCATTTTTTTCTTTAAATCACATGATTTTTCATAAAAATGAACGAAAAATTTCATTTTTTTAAGTGAAAAGACCTTGACGTAACCAAAAAGATAAATAAAAGAAACTTTCCTTTGCTTTGCCTTGCTTTCCTTTCCTTTGCTTTGCTTTGCTTTGTTTTCCTTTGCTTTGCTTTGCTTTGCGTTGCTTTGCTTTGCTTTCCTTTGCTTTGCTTTGCTTTGCTTGCTTTGCTTTGCTTTGCTAGAAATTTGACTCGATTTAGCTTTAATTTAAAGCTTTAAAAATTAGCTTTAACTGAATCTGGATAAATTTGACTGGATTTGAATGGAATTTAGCTAGATTTGACCGGATTTTGCTAGATTTAACTGAAATTTAGCTAGATTTAACTGGATTTGACTAAATTTAACTGGAATTTTGCTAGATTTCACTGGAATTTAGCTAGATTTGACCGGATTTGAATAAATTTAACTGAATTTAGCTAGATTTCACTGAATTTGACTAGATTTCACTGAATTTAGCTAGATTTGACTGAATTTTGCTAGATTTGACCGGATTTTGCTGGATTTAACTGGAATTTAGCTAGATTTGACCGGATTTTGCTAGATTTCGCTGAATTTAGCTAGATTTCACTGAATTTAGCTAGATTTGACTGAATTTGACTAAATTTAACTGGAATTTAGCTAGATTTGACCGGATTTGACTAAATTTAACTGGAATTTAGCTAGATTTCACTGGATTTGGCTAGATTTAACTGAAATTTTGCTAAATTTCACTGAATTTAGCTTACCGTATTTACTCTATTAGTGGGGTCCTCTCTAATAGTGGGGTCGTCTGGAGGGGGGTTGAAAAAATAGTGGGGTCCTCTCTAATATTGGTAACGAAAGTGATACATCAATTGTTGATCTCTTGGATTAGTTCTTTTACTGTTTGTTAATGTTTTATTACGGTTAAAGCTAAATAAAATATGAAGCCAAACTTGTTTTGTCAAGAATTTCGGAGAAAAATTGATATCTTTTCAATTTAAAACTTTGGTTTTATGTTCTTTTAAATTTCTCTAATAGTGGGGTCGTCTGGAAGGGGATTGAAAAAATAGTGGGGGACCCCACTAATAGAGTAAATACGGTAATTATAGCTTAAACATAACTATTTTTTTACTAAATTTAAATAAACCAAACCCAAATCTGCCTTTTGCCCTAGCTTGGCTTTGGAAATTGCTTTAAGCCAGAGTAGAATTGTTCTAAAGAAATTATTTAGCCAGAAGCAAGGATCTGATCTGCCTTTTTATCTGGCTTCGAGCTTTTTATCTGGCTTTTATCTGGCTTTTATCTGGCTCTTGACTTGGCTAGTCAAGAAAAACCTCAGTTTTGACTTAGCCATTTTAGAAGAGCCAGTTTAACAGAACCAGTTTTGACTTAACCAGTCAAAAAAGTCAGCTTTTACTTGTCTTGTCCTCATTTATCCGATCTGTAAGCTTTCCTCTTGCTTTCTTTTATTCTCTTCTTGATTTATTCCTTTGTTTCTTGTTTTTCTGGTTTGCTAAAAACATTTATTTTGTTTCAAATTCTTTGAAATTCTTTTAAATGCATCCAAATGCATCCAAATTCATCCAAATTCTTTCAAATTCTTTCAAATTCTTTTAAATTCTTTTAAATTCATCCAAATTCATCCAAATTCTTTTAAATTCCTTCAAATTCCTTCAAATTCATCCAAATTCTTCCAAATTCTTTCAAATTCTTCTAAATTCTTTTAAATTCTTTCAAATTCTTTTAAATTCATCCAAATTCTTCCAAATTCATCCAAATTCTTTCAAATTCTTTTAAATTCTTCTAAATTCTTCCAAATTCCTCCAAATCCTTCCAAATTCATCCCAATTCTTCCAAATTCTTTCAAATTCTTTCAAATTCATCCAAATTTCCCAATTTCCCAAACATTTCCCATTTCAGACTTTACTCTCTTATCAAATATTAAATGAAAAACAATCTCTCCTATTGCTTTGCCACAAACAATTCCTCTGCTCATCTTTCCCACAAATTTCCATGTGATTTCCACGCTTAAAAATGAAATTTTTTTTGCAGAGATTGAATGTGTTGAAGGAAAAGAAGAGAGGAAAAGAAGAGAAACTTTGAACCGATCCTGATAACAAATCAAAAAGAAGGAAG
The DNA here is from genome assembly GCA_958450365.1 of Mesorhabditis belari. NCBI lineage: Eukaryota > Metazoa > Nematoda > Chromadorea > Rhabditida > Rhabditidae > Mesorhabditis > Mesorhabditis belari. The sequence continues at coordinate 582,466 of CAUEEP010000914.1, forward strand.
GAAAGGGAAAGGAGAAGAAACACGAGTTCATCAGCTCTCTTATCTTCTAGTGAACCCAATTCTTCCCTGTCATAGTTAAAAATGGTCTCTAAAATGAATCCGTGAGTTTTCAAAAGTTAAATTTTGATTTTTTTCTTTAATCTTTAACTGAATAGGTTTAAGTGAAAGTAATTTGATTTTAACTTTTACTCTAAGGAATTTGACGCTAAATGGACTCTAAGCTGAGTCTAAATTGATTCTAAACTGACTGTCAGCAATGAACTGAGCCATTATTTGAGCCAAGCAAGCCAAGTCTGTAGGCAGCCAGCCAGCCAGCCAGCCAGCCTGTAGCTAACCAGCCTGTAGCTAACCAGACTGTAGCCAGTCAGCTTGTAGCCAGTCAGCTTGTAGCCAGCCAGCCTTAACCTAGCCAGCCTTAACCTAGCCAGCCTTAACCTAGCCAGCCCTAGCCAGCCTCAGCCTAGCCAGCCTTAACCTAGCCAGCCTTAACCTAGCCAGCCTTAACCTAGCCAGCCTCAGCCTAGCCAGCCCTAGCCAGCCTCAGCCTAGCCAGCCTTAACCTAGCCAGCCTCAGCCTAGCCAGCCTTAGCCTAGCCAGCTTTAACCTAGCCAGCCTTAGCCTAGCCAGCCTTAACCTAGCCAACCTTAACCTAGTCAGCCTCAGCCTAGCCAGCCCTAGCCAACCTTAACCTAGCCAACCTTAGCTACAAACTTTGACTGAATAACTTTGTTTAAATAATTGGACTCCACTATTTGAATATTAGTTTAGTTTAGTAATAGCTTAGTTTAGTTTAGTTTAGTTTAGTAATAGTTTAGTTTAGTAATAGTTTAGCTTAGTAATAGCTAAAAAAATAGCATTCAAATATTCAATTATAATCCTAATCTCTTTTTTAAAAGCTATTTTAATCTTAATTTCAGAAATTATCATTAATTTCTAAACATTTCCTTCATCAATCGCATTTATTTCATCATTTACTTCAAATCTAATTGTTAAAAAGAAATGAGACATATCAGAATACGGTAATGAGACAATAAATTGAATATCTTTATTGTCGTATTCAATTTATTGTCTATTATCGTATTCTAAGCTTTTTAAAGTCATTTGGATCGACAAATTTCTTTTTAAACAATTTTTATTTAGAATGTACGCCTTGAAAAGCGCTCGTCCTCTTCAAAAAGCGTTAGCCGTTGATTGGCAGGTTTGTTTTTTCTTATTTCTACTATAATATAATTAATAGATAAAGAGTACGATACTTTACAATATACATCAAATTTAGGACGGTTTCTCGTCGAAATTCTCATATGTTTGGTTGCGAGACAATGGCCATCGCCGTCCATCACTCATTCATCTTGATCTCAACACAAAGCCTGAGGTAAATTCGAGTCCATTCCATTCTAGATCGATTCCAGTCCATTCTAGATCAATTCCAGTCCATTCTAGATCGATTCCATTCCATTCTAGATCTAGAATTGAATCGATTCGATAGCTTAAACCAAAGCAAATATTAGAATATTAGAACTAGAATCTAGAATTCCAGAATCTAGAATCTAGAATACAATATTCCAGGAAGTTGACTGCCAAAACGGTGTTGTTCACATCACTTGGCCTCCATTCCTCAACTCGCTTTACTCTTCGCAATTCCTTCGTGATCACGCAAAAGTCAAGCCGATCCATTCGACGACATGTCCAGTCACAAAAAATGTTTGTTATGTTAGCAAGACAATGGTCAATAGAGTTATTGTAATCTGAATCCATAGCTGAAGCTCGACGGCTGAAGCTGAAGCTTGACGGCTGAAGCTCAACAGCTGAAGCTCGACGGCTAAAGCTCAACGGCTAAAGCTCAACAGCTAAAGCTCAACAGCTAAGGCTCAACAGCTAAAGCTCAACAGCTAAAGCTAAAGCTCGACAGCTGAAGCTGATTACTCTAAGCCAGTTACTAGTCTTAGATTAGATACAGCAGATTTAGAGACCAAGGTAAAGTTTGTTAAATTCATGTTGACAATCGTCTTTAGGTGTTAACAGTTCCATGGCGAGTCGAGCGCAGAAGAGGAGATGATAACTCGAGTATGGCGACAACATCGTGGAAAGATCGACACGTAGAACACGGCACTATTTGGCCACATATGATTCGAGTGAGTTGTCTAATATCTCAGTGAAATCTTGGTACTTTTCTAGCAAATTTCGAATATCTACCGTAAATACTGTAATAGTACCGCACACGCATAATGACGGCCGGAGCATCGCGTAGTCTAGCTTTGAACGAGTTTTTCTCGACACTGGTTTAAGCTACAATGCTCGTTTAGGTATCAAAAAATAGCCCTGAGGCTCAGGGCTATTTTTTGATACCTAAACGAGCATTGTAGCATAAACCAGTGTCGAGAAACACTCGTTCAAAGCTAGACTACGCGATGCTCCGCACCGTCATTATGCGCGTGGGGTACTATTACAGTATTTATGGTAGATCTTTCTTATAATACTTTTATTTAAGTTGAATTCTCTATTCTCTAGGTCCCCTCAATTGTCACTGTTGATACTGATTGGGCGGGTGCTCGAGTAAATCTCGTGGACGCTGTTCAATGTCTTTCAGGTAATAAATTAGAGCTAAATGCTTTTTTTAAAATAAATCCAATACAATCTAAATGTTTAGAAATGTCTTTACGATACCCGGAAGAGTTCGGATTCTTGCGTAAATCGTTTGTCGAGTACGAGAGTGCGCTGTTTAAAGCAGCGCATCCAGTGATGAACGTCGAGCACAATCGAATTGTATCCGTGAGTTTTTAGCTAACAAACACTATCTTATTTAAAGATTAGATTAGATTAGATATTGGACTAGATATTGGGTTAGATATTGGATTAGATATTAGATTAGATATTAGATTACTGTTTAACTCTAGATCTAAACGAATATCTTTTCCAGGTTTGCTTTAACAACTCGATGCGATCCCCTGAAATCACCACCGAATCGATCGACGCTTATTATACGAGTTTGAAGATATTTAATAGAGTAAGTTTTCAGAAAACTTATATATCTTAGAACTAGATCTAAATCTCTTCAATCTAGATCTAAATCTCTTAAATCTGCTGTACTATGACGTATTAGGACGGACTAGAACGTACTAGGACGGACTAGAACGTACTAGGACGGACTAGGACGTACTAGGACGTATTAGGACGGACTAGGGCGTACTAGGACGTATTAGGACGTACTAGGACGTACTAGGACGTATTAGAACGGACTAGGACGTACTAGGACGGACTAGGAAGGACTAGGACGGACTAGGACGTACTACGACGTGCTATGACGTAATAGGACGTACTATGACGTAATAGGACGTACTAGGACGGACTAGGACGTACTAGGATGGACTATGACGTACTAGGACGTACCAGGACGGACTAGGACGTACTATGACGTACTAGGACGTACTAGGATCGTACTAGGACGTACTAGGATGTCCTAGTACGTCCTAGTACGTACTATACGTCCTAAGACGTCCTAGGACGTACTACGACGTATCTTTAATCTTTAAATCTTTAAATTTAAACCAAATCAACACCAAAAAATAAACACTGTTAACGACTACGCGAGTTAACGCTCAAAATGGGTGAATGTATTAAGATCTAGGATTCCTGTAAGAGGATACGATTACTATAAGATAGCAATGTTCTTTCAGATTTGCTGTGAACATTTGCACACGATCACCCTCAACCCAAACGAGCTTCTCGTCATCGACAACTCACAAACCCTTGTCGGCGCTCCACCACAAAATGGCCGAAAGCTCAATCTGAAGATCTACGATTGAGTTAACAGTTGAAATTATATTCAAATTTGTTCTAATCAATCTAATTGTTCTATCTAATCTTATTCTAATCAATAACGTGTTTTCTTAACTCTAGAATTTGAATAGGCAAGGAATTGGAAGATTCAAAGTTTCCAGATCTTTCTATTCTTTTTGTTTCAGATCAGAAAAGTTTCTCTATCTTTGTAAGCTTTGTAAGCTTTGTACAATGTACAGCAGTACTATGTACAATGTACAACAGTGCTATGTACAATGTACAATGAAGACTGTAGTTTTATAGCCTAGTACTAAAGAAATACAGGGTGCGGCAAAAGTTTCGAGCTTCTTAAGATAGTTAAAGGTTTAAAAACTAGCTTTAAAAAGTTAAAAATTAATAACAAACTCTTTATTCGAATCATAGCAACAAATAACTTATAACAAATGCTCGAAATTTCCACCACCCGCTTTGATACACCTCTTTAAACGCTTTGGGAAGTTCTTCACGATGGTGGAGCACGCTTAAACGCTTAAAGCTTGAGCGAAATTTTCTGCAATGTTTTCATAGCGGCTCCGAACTTTTGCCGCACCCTGTACAGTATTAAAGAAGTACTATAGAAGTACTAAAGAAGTACTGAAGAAGTACTGAAGAAGTACTGAAGAAGTACTGAAGAAGTACTGAAGAGTACTAAAGAAGTACTGAAGAAGTACTGAAGAAGTACTAAAGAAGTACTGAAGAAGTACATAGCCAAGACATCTCCAGGATCCACAAAGCTGAAGACAAAAGATCTAAAAACAAGCTAAAAAGCTGAATAGCTACAAAAGTGAATACAAAAGACTTCTAAATATCTATTTTTATCTATCTATCTATCTCGGGCTTAGGCTCAGGCCTGAGATAGATAGATTGATAGCTTTGTACTATGTACAATGATAGATACAACAGTACTACCTAAGCCTAAGCCTGAGCCTGAGCCTGAGCCTGAGCCTGAGCCTGAGCCTGAGCCTGAGCCTGAGCCTGAGCCTGAGCCTGAGCCTGAGCCTGAGCCTAAGCCTGAGCCTGAGCCTGAGCCTATCTATCTATCTATCAAATAAAATTCTAAAAGAAAACACGGTTCTATGTGCTATTTATTCTAGTTTCTTATGTAATCTGTGTCATTTTTTACTTTAAGTCTTTAAATTTTTATTAATAGGTATTTTAAAGTCATTTTCCTCAGGATTTGAGGCCTTATTCTTTAGATATTTTCGAATTTAACTGCTTTTTCTTTTCAAAAATCCACTTATCCTTTGTGAAGGCCAATCATTTACGGGTCATTTCTATTCTTGACTAGTTTACTTTCGATTTGAGTGTGATGTAAATGTGTTTGTTTTTCTTGTTGTTATTTCTCGCCTTTCATATTAAATAAAAAGTACAAATTAAAAGGATTTATAGAAAAAAAACAATCAAGAATCATAGAAAAATATATTAAAAAACAATTCATTTTCATTAAAACAATCAAAAAACAAAAGTGTGATGCAAAAAATTTTAAAAAAAACAGATGCTAGCTGGTTTAGTTACTCAAGAGAAACAAAAATGATGTAAGAATTGAAGATGGAAAAGTGAGAGAACATCGCTAACAGATCCATCTTCTATTCAATTAAGAATTACAATTAAGCGAACAGGAAGTTCAAGTTCTAGAGTTCTAGAGTTCGTAAGTCTAAGTCAAAGCCAAGCCAAAGCCAGGCCAAAGCTAGGCCAAAGCTAGGCCAAAGCCAAGCCAAAGCTAGGTCAAAACCAAGCCAAAGCCAGGCCAAAGCCAGGCCAAATCCAGGCCAAATCCAGGCCAAAGCCAAGCCAAAGCCAGGCCAAATCCAGACCAGGCCATAATAAGTTCTAACCAGGTTTTGGCCTGGATTTTGGTCTTTCCTAGCCTTTTCTGGTCTGGTTTTGAACCCTTAAACCAACCTGAAACCATTACTTTACTGAAACCATTACTTTATCATCTAGATCTGATAACAAAATGTAAGTTCTGTACGAAAATGAAAGGTGTTCTTTGGGTGGTCACGTAATCGCTCATCGTCTGGCGCAGGGCTTTTGCTTAAGAGGAGCTTTTTCCATCTTTTCCGTTTTTCCCTCTTCTCCTCAGCAATTTGACCCATCTACCAATTTCAAACTTTATCTTTTCCTCCGGCAAAATCCCGTCATTTTTCCGTTGTTCCCGTTTTGAAGCCTTAAACCAAAGCCGGTTTTGAAACTACTTTAACTTACTTTACTACTTAATCTAGATCTGATAGTAAAGTAACTAGACAAGATCTATCTAGATCTGATAGTAAAGTAGCTCCGGGTCTGAACTAGGCAGAGTTTAAAAGTAGTTAGTATATTATGTTGGAAAGAAAGTTCTCGGCAAAAGTTTGATTGGAATTTCTTCAAAAACGAATCCATCAATTCAAGAAGATTTTCAAGACCAAATCTGAAGAAATCTCTTTGTCAAAAACTTTATAGTTTATAAAGTTTATAAAAAAATCTGGAAGAATTGGTTTGGCTTTTGAGAAATCAATGAGAAATCACCGTGCAAACTTTTTCTACGAACTTTCTTGCCAACCTTTCTTGTCACTTCCTTGCCAACCTTTCTTGCCACCTTCTTGCCAACCTTTCTTCCCACCTTCTTGCCAATATCTAATCTAATATCTATCATCAATTGGTTTCAAATTAATCAAATCGTGCAAACTTCTATAAACATTTTTTACCAATCTAATAGTAAACATGAAAGAGAAGACTGACAGTCCCCTTTCCCCGTGCATTCCTATCTCCCCAGGCGAATTCCCGTGTTGATTCGGTTCGATTTCTTTCTCTTCTTCCTCTTCCCGATCCTTTCCCTAAAGGTTCTCCTAATTCCGAACCTTTCTTCTCCTTTCCTTTTTCTCTTTTCATACACAAACATTCGTTTCTTCCTGCATTCATGGTACGTTTTCATATCGATTTTTTTTTGATCAGCTGGTTCTTATCAATGTTTTTAGATCGAGCACTTTTCACAGAAACGAATCGATGGTAGGTTTGATAGAGATTCGATAAATGATTGGGTTAAGTAATCAGAAGAAAGGTTTGTAAGGCTGTAAGGCAAGGCTGTAAGGCTGTAAGGCAAGGCTGTAAGGCTGTAAGGCTGTAAGGTAAGGCTGTAAGGCAAGGCTGTAAGGCAAGGCTGTAAGGCTGTAAAGCTGTAAGGCTGTAAAGCTGTAAGGCTGTAAAGCTGTAAAGCTGTAAAGCTGTAAAGCTGTAAGGCTTGTAAGGCTTGTAAGGCTGTAAGACTGTAAGACTGTAAGACTGTAAGGCTGCAAGGCTAAGGCTGTAAGGCTGTAAGGCCTTATAAGCCTAGCCAGGTAGGATCAGAAGTCGAACTAGGACCTGAACTGGCCTAGCACGCATTACTTAGGTCAGCTAAAGCTAGCAATAATGCAAAACAGCTCGAATTTTGACTCTATTCAATTACAATTACAATTACATAATGACTTAAAAAGAAAAGAATGCAAAAAAGATTGCAAAAAAGATTGCATAAAGAAGATTCAGCTGTACAGGTGAAAGCTGGGGGTTTTTGGTGATTGCAAATCGATTAGAGCTATTGCTATGGCTATGGAACTCATTTTATCGAATTTTTATCAAAGATCAAAGATCAAAGCTTTGAATTTTCAGAGATCCGTGAATGTTTTAACTTGTACAGTGATAACGGCTTTGTGAACAGTTCATCTCAGCTGCGATGCATTTTGAGGTGATTTTAAGCGGAAATCGATAAACGTGAAGTCCCTTTTCAGAAGTCTCGGCTACGCTCCAACACAACAACGAATCAATGAACACTATAGAAAATATAAAAGTTAGTTGCTTGATCGATTTAACTATTAAATCTATGTCTAAAAATAGTTTGCAACTATTTAGGGCAATCTATTGATTTCGCAGTGTTGTTGGAGATTGCCGCAATTGAGGCACAAGCAGGAGATCCACTGGTTGAGGTGATCAAAGCATTGAGAGGTTTGATCTTTCATCTTAATCTTTCAGAAATACAGCGTCATAAGTATTATCGCGTAGTTAAACACGTGTTACTTCACGAGATTAGCTCCACGAGTTTCAAATCTTCTAAATAACATATCAAAATATTGCTAAGAGACTAGGGTGATGCAAAAGAAACTGCCGATTTGACGGTAAATTAAAAAAAAGATCGTACTCGATGGTGACATGATCACAATGGCATATTTTCGTAAGATTTCGAGCAGATTGGCATAGATTGGCCTGAATAACGTCCCTTAGCTTGGCTTCGTTCACGACTTTTGGCCTCGAACCTTCGGGCCTTGGGGTTGGAACAGCACGTTCGCCGGCGCTCAGCCACTGTCGTTCTCGCGTTGTCGTATGCAATCCACTTGTCGTATGCAATCCATTTCTCATCCGATGTCACGATAGAATCAAGAAATCCGCTATTCTTTGCACGATTCAGGAGAATGCCAGCGATGGAAATGCGGGATGCGAGGTTAGCATCACTGAGTTGATGAAATAAATAGCAAACAAATATGCGAATAAAACATGAAAAAATAATGCCGTTAGCATCGCTCGTTTCTGATAAATGAGAGCTGATACCCATCGGCTGTTTCTTTTGCACCACCCTAATAAATATATGCATAAATTTCTTCGTAATAAAATCTTTTACAGTCATTTTCTTAGAAATTTATGCATATATTTAGATTCCCTAGTCTCTTAGCAACATTTTGATATGTTATTTATAAGATTTGGAATAAAGCTCGAGGAGTAACACGCTTTTAAGTACGCGACAATACTTATTAGCTAAGGCTTATTAGCTAAGGCAAAATTATCTGGACAACTTTTTGGAAAAGGCTCGCAGGCTTAATTTATTTCAAAGTATCAAGTGTTATGTAGAGAATTGTAGGCCTTAATCTTGGCTACATTTATCTACTAAAAACTTTCCAATTGGATGCATACAGCTCATTTAACAAGTCATTGAATGCACTAGTCGATCTCTATTGCGATTTTTGATGATTTTTTACAGATTCTGTTATATATTAGTTGTTTGATTGCTATGAAATTTTTGGAAATCATTTTTTCAATCAACAATTTCAATTGACTTATTATTTAGGACTCGATCGTGAAGGGAAACAATCGATTCGAGTGGATGAGCTCACCAATATTCTCTCGTCGATCGGTGAACGAATGAACAAGGTTTGTGGGGGGAAATAAAGAACTTTTCTTGAAATTTATTGAACATTATTGCACTATTGCACTATTGCACGTACTGTTAGTTCTATTATATTATGTTAGTGTTAGAAAAGTGTTAGAAAGTGTAGTGATTATTGTTGTTTTAGATATAATCTTTATTACAAAAATAATAGTTGGTTCAGTGGTTTGATTGGGAGAGTAGAGACACTCCACGGCAGCTCGTTCACATTGCTTTTATACGGAACTCAGGCGTTCGTCTCGTCTTGCACACAATGGAGTTGAACGGATAGCGACGCATATTAAATCTCGCACAATAGGCGTTCGTCCACATAGGTGTCTAGCTGACCATTTCCATACGTGGCTATCTCGATCACGAGATCGTCACCACAGAAAGCTTCTTTCAACTCCAAGAATTGAACCAATTGCAGGCAGAGATCGAATCAACTCTATCGCAAATTTCCGTTAATGGGATCGTTCCACATCAAAAGTTGATTCAAATGATTTCCCGGCCAAATCCGCTTGCAAATGGGGGAAGAGTTTAAAGGATTTTGGAATTTGTTTAATAAAGTATTTTAAAATGTTCACTACCGCACACCACTTTGATCAAAGCTGAAGATCTTGACATTCTTTTGATCCAAGTAGAGATATTCATAAAGATTTGATAACAAATTGTTAATAACAATCACTCAAACAAACAAAAACTTGTTTTCTATTCTCTCTTCTTTCTTCTGTTCTTCTTCTTCTTGCTCCTGGAAAGCTCCTTTAAAGCTCCTTTAAAGCTCCTTTAAAGCTCCTTTATAGTTCCTATTTAGTTCCTTTAAAGCTCCTTGAAAGCTCCTTTAAGGCTCCTTTAAAGTTCCTTTATAGTTCCTATTTAGTTCCTTTAAAGCTCTTCTCCGCCATTTCTGTGCATTCTATAGCGTGGCTAAAATTTGAAGTTTGCAAGGGGAAGTTTAGATTAAAATTTCTCATTTTAATGCCAAATTTTCTAGATCCGGGTTTGAAAAATTGAAAATACGAAAACAAGTCCTTTTTTTGCAGTGAGTCATCATTTGTTTTGAAATAAGTTGCTAGGGAACTGCCAAAATCTCTCCAAAAAGGCTTTTAGCAAAGGTATAGCTTGTAGTCATTCTGATGCAATGTTTGCATAGCTTGTAGTCATTCTGACCCTTTCTTTATTTATCTTTTTCTTTTGTTTGCCTCATTCTTATTTTATGGTTTAGTATTTATATTTTAGATAATAGTCAAGAAAATGGCCGACGAGCAAGAAGTTGGTGCTGACGGAGAGAAGAAATTGAGCAAAAAGGAGCTAAACAAGTTGGCGAAGAAGGCGAAAAAGATGGAGCTGCAGGAACAGGTTTGGGGCTTTGATTTTGTTAGTTGGTGAGCTGTTTAATAAGCTTTTATGGGGGTGGGACAAATGCGACCTTTTTTTCGCGCAGCTGGACATTTGCGCACCTTTTTTTGCTGGAAAAGGCCTTAGGAAAAGCCGTAGAGCTTCAAAAATGTTTTCATAGGAGGGAATCGTATGCGTAGATTCAGAATTTTGACAAATCAGACCTCGCTGACACGTCAAATTTGGGCTAAAAGGCAAAAACTACGCAACTTAACAAAAACTACGCAACTTTTCCGCATATTAAACATATGCTTATTAAACTATTAATACTGCTTATTAAACAGCTCACAGCTCTGGAATTTTAAAGTTTTGATCGTTAATAACGTTAGATAATAATGAAATCTCGTGGAAATTCTGAAAAAAAACAAGTCACTATTGAGGTTTGTTCAGAAAAACAAGCTTTTACTATGAGGCTTTAATGTATTTCTTTTGTTACACCTAGATATTAGGTTGGTCTATAGTTTTCTTAACAAACTATGTCTCTATAGTTTCTTTTGTAAATATCTAAGTGCTAACATTTACGAATTCTTTTTTATTAGGTTGATGAATAAGTCTTTTCGTTCCTTTTCGTACTTTTCTTGAAAAATAACAAATTCATCAATTAGCCTATGGTTTGCTCTAAATAAAAAGTGTTTATTGTTCAATTCCATCTTTTAGGTCAATTTTTGGTACACTTTCAAGCAAATTCGAGGGTGAAAACACGTATTTTTCATAAAAATCTACAAAAACCTCTATGAAGAAATTGGCTGAATAAATTTCTCTGAAAATTAGGCTATATATCTAACCTTTTGTTCCCTATCTTTTATCTACAGACACGAAGATTAGGTTTCCTTAGCTAAAGTGTTTAAACCGCATCATCGAGCCGTCGCCCTTTTTGACTACCCGACTTCACGCGCCCAAAAAAATCCAGAAACAAGCCATTTAAAATCTGTTTTAATGTTATTTTGCAGAAAAAGAATTGACCTTTTTTAATGAAACAAACCGTAGTTTAATTGGTGCATTTGTTGGTTTTAAACGAAAGTACGAAAAGAAACGAAAAAACGTATTCACCAACTTAATAGAAGACCGATTCGACGAAGAAAGAGGGTGGCGACAACGAAGAGGACGCAAGCGTTGGATGCTATGGGACGTATGGATTGATTCAATCGGGAGACCAAAAGGATATCGTCTTCACCGAATTGATGAACATCAACAAAGAGTTGGATGGGAAAGAGGTTAGAGAATTTCTGAATTCAATTTACAACATTGAAGTAGTTTATGTAAAAATCGTATGTTTAATGAACTGTATTTATCTATACTTCTTTAGTATTTGGGGGTAACGATTTCGCCAAACTTCAACCCACAATTTAAACGCTTTTTTGTGATAGATTTTGAAAAACTCAAAAACTACAAAGCCTAAGCTACCTAATAATGCTTTAAAATCAAAATTAGACAAGTTTAAGATAACTAGATCAGTGACACAAGGTTGGCAAAATCGATATAGTAAAGAAGTATCTATTTATCTGAATATTTTAGATCTGGATTCGCGGTCGCATCCACGCAACTCGTTCAAAAGGAAACTCGTGTTTCATCGTTATCCGACATCGAGTTCATACTGCGCAGGTATTTTTTTTGTTTCCAGTCAAGTTACATCAGATTTAGCTTGCGCTGTTCAAAAGTGAGCAAGTCAGCAAACAGATGATCAAGTTCGTGGCTTCTATTCCAAAGGTTTGTAGTTAAACAAAGCCATTTTATGATTGTTTTAAGGAATCGATTATTGACGTCAAAGCAAAAGTCCTTGTTGCCGAACAAGAAGTCGCCGCGTGCACTCAAAAGGATATGGAATTACATGGACTTCAGGTTAGTTATGAAATGGATAAGATTAAGTATCATAAAAATAGGTCTTGCTGTTCAGAGTTTGAGATTTTAAGAAAAAGAGACTTTAGGTATTTGTGGTGTCGGCGTCCGAGCAAAGACTTCCCCTACAAATTGAAGACGCTTCTCGCGGGGAAAACGATCCTTCTGGGCTTGCAGTAGTTAACCTCGACACTCGTCTTGATAACAGGTATGATTTTGTTTTGGATTGATATAAATCAATCTTTTTAGAGTGCTTGACTTGCGAACGCCAACCACTCAAGCAATCTTCCGGATTCAAGATGGTGTTTGTTTCCATTTTCGCTCAATCCTTCGCAAACGTGGATTCACTGGTTTGAGTATTTTGTTGTTTTTAAAGACTTTAGGTATATTTAGAAATTCATACACCGAAGATCATCTCGGCTGCTTCGGAGGGAGGAGCTAACGTGTTCACGGTTGGTTTTACTTAAAATAGGCAAAAAGTTAGTTGAGTTTTTGGAATGATTTTAATTTGAAGATTATCTTTAAAATCAATTGCCTGTTTTTTAGGTCAGCTACTTTAAAGGAAACGCTTATTTGGCTCAATCACCTCAACTCTACAAACAAATGGCGATCGCTGGTGACTTCGATAAAGTTTGTGTGAAAGGATAATCAGTGTTAAGAGCTTTTTAGGTTTATACAATTGGAGGCGTTTTTCGAGCTGAAGATTCCAACACTCATCGTCACATGACTGAATTTGTTGGACTTGATTTGGAGATGGCTTTCAAATTCCACTATCATGAGGTAAAATTAAACTAAATACTTGTTAAAGGAGTAAAAGAGTTAGTACATGGATTGCAATTTTAATGGGAAATTTAAAGTTCTAAAAAATACGCTAATAACCATTGAATTTTTTAGGTTCTTCAAACTATCGGCGACGTTTTGATCAATGTCTTCAAAGGATTGCAACAAGAGTACGCACATGAGGTATTTTGGAGATTAACAATATTAGCAGCCAACTTTTTAGATCGAGGCTGTTCGCCAACAATATCCTGCTGAGCCCTTCGAATTTTGCGAGCCGGCTCTTGTGTTAAAGTAAGTATTTTAGGTGATTGCATAGTCACTTTAATATAGATTTTATTTTTCATTTTTGCTTCTTCAAAGCTTAAACTATAAATTTTAGGTATGCTGATGCGGTGAAGCTTTTGAGGGAACATGGTACAGAGATTGGTGATGAAGATGACCTCTCGACGCCGGTTGAGAAATTTTTGGGTAGTTAATCTATAGTAAATGTTTCTATTTTTAAATTTAGGTAAGCTTGTCAAGGAGAAGTACAAGACCGACTTCTACATTCTTGACAAATTCCCATTGGCTGTGCGTCCTTTCTACACAATGCCCGATCCGCATGACAAGCGATACTCGAACAGCTACGATATGTTTATGAGAGGTTAGTATTTTTATATTCCTGGGTCGACTTAGCTTCGTTATTTTAAATTTTGCTTTTTAGGAGAAGAAATTCTTTCTGGAGCTCAACGTATCCACGATCCGGAGTACCTCATCGAGCGTGCCAAGCATCACAAAGTCGAGTTGAGTCAAATTCAGGTAATTTGATTACACTTGATCGTTAAGGTTGTTTCATTTTAGGCTTACATTGACTCGTTCCGTTATGGATGTCCTCCTCACGCTGGTGGTGGAATTGGTCGGTTCTAAGTTTTGCTTTGAATTAAACTGTTTAAAAATGATCAAATATTTAGTTTGGGTTCTTCTATTCTATTTTATCAGTATTACAATTTTTCATTTCAGGACTCGAGCGTGTGACAATGCTTTTCTTGGGTCTACACAACATTCGATTGGCCTCGCTCTTCCCGCGTGATCCCAAGCGCATTACACCATAAAAGTCGCATTACACCATTAATCGCTGTTTATTGTCACTTTAAAGCTTTTATATCTTGTCACATCTTTTTTGATTTAGGCAAACATTTTCTGAAACGACTTTGTGTTGTTTATCTGCTTGCCTTGTAGAATTTACTCTCTATTCTTTAGCAAAACAATTTTGAGTAAGTTATCTTGTGATCATTTGTTAAATATTTGCGCATTTAACGTTTGTTATTTGTTTTTCTTTTGTTTAGAATAAAGCTCCAAAATTCTAAAATAACATTGAGTGGGTGTTCTTTGACAAATTATCGCAATGGGTGTCGAAATGTGAGCGATCAAATGCTTTTTGATATCAATTCATCAAAAAGTGGGCGAAGTTTATCGAGGGTTTGTCACGGACATGTTAGGGAAGAATTTGCGGGTGAGAATGAGCAGATCGTTCGATTTTATCGCGAGAGATCGTTTTTTTTCTGCTTTCGCCCCGACTTCCGGTGACAAAAGATGGATTGAGAGCAAAATGTGCTATTCCGGGTACGGTCCGGTCAGGTGCTTTGAATATACGGTAGATATGCTATAATTTGGAAGTAAAAATCAAGTGAAAACCTTTCAGAGGCTTTTTCCCCCTTGAAGTCACTTTGTTTTTCAAAGCCGAAAGGGAAAACGTTCTTTAAAGTCTTCGATTTATAAAGTTCTTCCCGAAATAGAATTTGCGCAAATCGCCGCAAAAATGATTCACAAATTTGATTTCATTTTGGTGGGTGGAGAAACGCCCGAATTTTGTAATTGGGCCGGTTCTCGCCTTGAAAAATGACGTGATTGCAAACAGTGGATGAACTCTGAAAGATCGACGAACTTTTTCAATCAAAAGATGGCTGCGAAAGGGTGGGGATTTTCTGAACTCATTTGCTCATTTGACGTCAAGCTTTTCTTTTCATTTTCCTTTTCCTTTGTGTTTTGAGAGAAAGTTGAATGAGTTACGAAATAGGGAAATTTGTTCGATTACAGGATTTTCTCAATCCTACTAACCAACAGCCTTAAATTTTAAAGATATTTTAAATTTGGTTTCTCAAATTTAGCTAACTGCAATTTTTGAGCTCATCTTTACTTTACTAGACCCGAAATTTTCGAACTCGGATGTTCGTTTGACGTCAAAATTCATCTCATCCATATCTCTAATCATAAATGGAAATGGGAATGACAAATTTGGAGAAATTGAGGAGAAAAAGAGAACATCAATCATAAATCATCGAATCTACTATAGAAAATGAGATTTAAAAAGGTGTTTATGAATATAAATGGTATTGTTATTTAGTGAATCAAGTGAAATATCAACTATTTTTTTCGAATCTATAAAAGATCTAGAGCTATTTACGGAATTCTTAAAGTGTTCATTTGAAAAATATCCTTTTTCTAAGCCTTTTTGGAATTGAAACGAGCAATAAGCTTTTACTTTTAGCAATAAGGATTTACTTTGGATATTTTCTTGATTCAAACAAACAATACCTGGCACACTGTTATAAAAACATTAAAAAGCTATTCAGTTAGGCTTATGAGCTAATTTTTACTTTTTTCAAATCCTTCTCTATCACATGAAGATCATGATTTCATTTTTTTCCAGCTCTCATCATTTCTCTCATTTTCAGCCACACAGACTATAAAGACTTTTTTTTAGATGATCAAATTAAATTACATTTGTTGATTTGTGATTTGTGGAGATTTTGTGATGATTGCTACTCTAACTGATCACAATTGAACAGTTAGAAAAGGGATTGGTTGGTTAAGGATTGGTTAAGGATTGGTTGAGGATCGGTTAAGGATTGGTTGAGGATTGGCTAAGGATTGGTTGAGGATCGGTTGAGGATTGGCTAAGGATTGGTTAAGGATTGGTTGAGGATTGGTTGAGGATCGGTTGAGGATTGGCTAAGGATTGGTTGAGGATTGGTTGAGGATTGGCTAAGGATTGGTTGAGGATTAGTTAAGGATTGGTTGAGGATTGGTTGAGGATTGGCTAAGGATTGGTTAAGGATTGGTTGAGGATTGGTTAAGGATCTGGTTTTGTTCTGGTTTCTAGATCTGGATTGTTCTGGATTTAAACCTTGGCTTTTAGTCTAATCAACCTCATATCAAAGGACTTTATTACGTAAATCGACTTGGAACCTTATTGGAGCCATTTATAGGACGAGATGTAGAACCATATTGGAACCATATTGGAGAGCTTTGCCTCACTGAGCTTTGCCTCACTGAGCTTTGCCTCACTGAGCTTTGACTCACTGAGCTTTGACTCACTGAGCTTTGACTCACTGAGCTTTGACTCACTGAGCTTTGACTCACTGAGCTTTGACTCACTGAGCTTTGACTCACTGAGCTTTGACTCACTGAGCTTTGACTCACTGAGCTTTGACTCACTGAGCTTTGACTCACTGAGCTTTGACTCAACCACGTCAAACCATTGTCTCCTTTCGAATCTTCAGCAAATTCTTAAACCAAAAAATTTATTCATTGTCTTTTTATCTTTATCATTTCATTGACTCATTCGCTTGTCTCTTTTCTTTTCTCACAATTTTCAATCTTGAACTAGCTTGAAGAGGGAAAAATTCCGGAATTTATCTCAAGCACACAAATTTTGTCAAGAGCCTCTTCTCTTTCGCTTTTCTCCAAACATTATCCACAAATTACCGGATTTTCTCGTGTAAGCTTTATGTTTACAACTCAAAGGAAAGGTTTTTAAAAGGTTTTTAGAGATTTTTTTTCATTTCTGAAGTAGATGAAAGGGTTTTTTTCGGTATTCTTTCAGTTCTGAACCAGTTTTCTCACAGCATTCTTGACTTTTCAGCTTGTTTTCCTTTCCCTTTGCTCATTTGGTTCAAGATTTGTTTAATGGAATTTAATGGAAATTTGATAAAAATCTAGGCTCATTTCATTTTCATTATAATTAATTTCATTTATTTGAAATTTGATGGGGGTGGGACAAATGCGACCTTTTTTTTTGCGCACCTGGACATTTGCGCACCTTTTTTTTGCTGGAAAAGGCCTTAGGCAAGGCCGTAGAGCTTCGAAAATATTTCCATATAAGGGAATCGTATGCGTAGATTCCGAATTTCGACAAATCAGACCTCGCTGACACGTCAAATTTGGGCTAAAAGGCAAAAACTGCGGAAAAGCGTTAAGTTGCGTATGAATTTTTGAAAACTTCTATGAAAACATTTTTGAAGCTCTACGACTTTTCCTAAGGCCTTTTCCAGCAAAAAAAAAGGTGCGCAAATGTCCAGGTGCGCAAAAAAAAGGTCGCATTTGTCCCACCCCCAAATTTGATGCTTAAAATTTTGCTCAATTTGCCGTGTAATGCTCAAAATGTAAACACACCATTCCTAACGCACAATGGATACAGTAGCCGTTACAATAGTTACAGTAGCCCTTACAATAGTTATAGTAACTCTTACAATAGTTACAGTAACCCTTACAATAGCTGCAGTAGCTCTTACAA